>LR738711.1:299718590-299769051 GCA_902687465.1 Secale cereale
GGTTGTCTTTTTTACTTTTTCTTTTTTTCTTTTTACTTCTTATCTGCTTTGTTTTAGTTTTAATAAAATACTAAAGCGGCACCTAAATTAATGTTTCAACTAATGCCACTGCCACAAACAATTTAGCACGGAAATAAAATAGTTTTGAAATTGTTTAATATTTAAAAAGCATTTAAATAATAGTTTCGTCGATGTTTTATTTACTATAGTGAATTTAAACACATTATAAAAGTGTGGTTCCTTCACCAATATTGTTTGTGATTTATTTGTCATATCTAGAACATTTTCATTTTAATATTTGAAAACTTTTACCGTTCGACTTTATTTTGAAGTTGAATTTGAATCCGTTTCGAACCAATGTGAGTTTATGAATAGTAAACAAGATGACGTGGCATCATTAGCAGAGGTTCACTATAGCTTAATTATCTGGGCGTTACACAGGTACAACCCTTCGAGAGTTCGGCCAGGGACTGAACGCTTCTAGCTTCTTAAGTCATGGTCAATCAAAAGAGAAAGAACAAAGATAAGAACACAAAGGAAATACCTAGGTTCAGGCCACCGTGTTGGTGTAATACCGTACTCCTGCACTGCTTTCATATACCAATGATAGTTGGCTACAATGTATGTCTTGTGTTGCGAATGAATCCGACCACTATTTTATAATGCCCTTTGAGGACCCTCGCAGAGACTCCTATTGGTTGAATATAACATTGGGTAGGCTAGCTCTACCTTGTACCGTCGTGATATGGCTGTTCGTGGCACGCTTATACGTGTGATGATGATGACTTCCCGGGACAACGTGTTGCACCCCAGACACTCACCAGCCTCCCTCTTCCTACATGATGGGCAACGACGAGGTACTACCCCTGTAGCGGCATATGGAGCAGGTGAAACTGCCCTGTAGCCACTCTAAGTGATCCCATCCCTACGGAGACTATGTCGAAGCTCATGTGCAGTGCCTGGTCATTCAGCTCCCAACCCTCCGCTGAAGCTGGGAGCAGTGGTCGAGGTACGGGATGTTGTGTAACCTCATCTAGTCAGGATTCTTACCCCCCCCCCCTCGGGCGGATCAATGGCACACAAGCGTAGCCTCCCGGGAGGATCCCGTGAAGCACTTCTCGAAGTCGTCCAAACTTTGTATCTGGAGTCGTTCCCTGATAGCTCATGCCATGGTCCATCAAATAGAGCGGAGTCTTCCAAAGTTATGCACCCGTCGAGGAGTATCAATGGGCACACTATCAATGCCCAATACACCAGTACCATGGTTTTGCTTACGCTGACAGTGGTGCACGGGAGAAAGATATGGAGCAGATAGATTTTGGTGTGGTGTGAGACGAGTGTGGTCGCCTTTTGAAAGAACATGCGGTGTCCCCATGTTTGGTTTTGGTAATTGATGACAATCTCTATGGACTAATGGTTGCTGAGTTATATTTGAAGGGTTTGTCCATAGGCTTTTCTTGGAGTCCATTTGTTGGTTTCAAGGAGAGTTTGTAATGACCAAGGTGCTATTAAGGAATTATCCAAAGATTGGTCTAGTGAGTGTTGAGCTTATTGCAAGCATGTCTTGAAGAAGAAGAGTGTGTGATCATTCATGTTTACCTTCAAGACATCATCCAAATGAAGAGAGTTGGAAAAGATTCAAGGTTGATCAAGACTAACTCAAAGAGTGAATCAAGTTGATCAACACACAAAGCATAGAAGATGTACCGAGAGGGATTAGGTGATCCCATGGTATGGTAAGCATTGTCAATTACGCCTTGTGTACTAACCCATGGTCTTTGTGAGAGTTCTTTGTGGGGTTAGGTTGTGGTGTGCAAGTTCAAGTAGGATCATCACAAAGAGATCTTATGCTTGAAGCTTGCCGTCCATTGTGGTGGCAATGGACTTGTGAAGATGTGCCGAAGAGTGGCTCACCCATAGTGGAGTATGGGGGAGCAATCTACTAGTCTTCATCGAGACAGTGCAATCAAGAAAGGTGGTCCAGCTTGAGGGGGTCAAGATCGTCATCATCCAACTCAAGTGGACTATGTGCAAGGCAAAGGTTTGCCCTTGATAGATTTTCTATTTTACCGGTCTCATGGTAGTTGTGGGATACCGGGTTATAGGATTGATTGCCGTACTATCAAGGGGGGCTCTCGATGAGTATCTTGATCGTATCGTCCGTAGAGAGCTCAAACCATTGCATGCTTGCATCATCCTTATTGGTTCTTGTTTGGTTATTCTCCTTGTGAGTTTTTGAGCTTATGGTCATCTTGATGACAGCTTGATGTCGGTGTATTGGATCGACGCCTATGGGATCACAAGAATCCCTACTACGGTTGCGAGGCGCGGGGTTGAGAGAAGAGCGGATCAAACAGATAGCACACGGTTCGTTTATCCAGGTTCGGGCCGCGGGGATGCGTAAAACCCTACTCCTGCTTTGGTGGATTGTATATATGTGTTCTTCAGCTAGCTATGGGGTGTGAGGAGCTCCAAAAAGCCGAATCCTCCTCCTATTCGCCTCGGGCCTCCTTTTATAGGGAAAAGGGGTCGCCAAAGTGGCACACATGAGGTGGAAAGGGTACAGTGATACGGGGTTATCCCTCGCATTACATGACAAGGCGCATTTAATGTGTCTTGCTTAGGTGTCCTTGCTTTATCGGGGACGGGGGAGATATCCATCTTGTCCGTCGCCGCTCCTTCTTGTGTCGACACGCGCCCTGGCCAGCGATGCCTGCGATGCCATGTAGGCAGGCAGGCAGCTGAGGTGGCGCAATGGTGGGTCTTCACGAAGATCTGCATGTCGCCACGCAGGTGCCTGCCCAGCTGGTTGGGTCGGCAGCTGCATAGGGCGGTGGAAGCTTAGTTGGCACGGGCCTGATGGTGGCCCTGCAGATGTCCTCGGCAAGGGCCTTGCGAGGGCCCCGGCAAGGGCCTTGCCGCGGTGCCTGCTGTCATCCCCGGCAAGGTGCTTGCCGGAGGTCTTGTGGTCTTCCTTGGCTGGGATCCCGCCAAGGGTCGTCATCTTCTTAGTGTGTATCTGATCTCGAATGTCTTCACAAAGATCTGCATGCCACTACGGGGACATCTCCCGAATCCTTGCCCCATGGGGGCAGTGGACTCAAGGGTGACTCGCTCCGTAGGCGTGGGGCGAGCTGTCGCGGCAAGGGTCTTGCCAGGGCTGCTAGATCCTTGTCCGGGCTGCTAAAACTGGCTCCCGGCAAGGATCTTGCCGGGGGAACCTGCTTCGTCCCTTTGCTCTTTGTGGTCTTGGCTTGGTGTCGCTCCAGTTCCATCGAGCTTCGGTCTTACCCTGGCTTACCTCCCTTGCCTTGCTTGGTGTGGCGGTGCCCGTGGCTCAGACTGCCCGTGCACAGTCATAGGGGTACAAAAAGTGTACCCCTCTTTTTGTACACCGACAGGAGCCCCTAGGCCTGGGCCACACATAAGCGCGACGCGTTGTTGGGCTAGGCCCAAAACGGTGCACGGGCAGGCGGGGCGGTTTTTACCGCGGTAAGATCTTTCGCGCGCTGCGCCTCCCACGATCCGCGCGCGTGGCGCGGGGTGGAGGGGCGTGCGTGACGTGGGCGGCATGCGTGGGGCGGTTTCCGCAGGCATGCGTCATATCATAGTAAAGAGGCGGCTTCGCGCCTTCCCCATAAACGGGGGGAGGCATGGAGGCGCGGCCCATTTACTGAATGGGGCCGAGGCGCGGTCCTCAAGGCGTCCACTCCCCACGATCACGGGGTGGGGAGAGGTCGCCTCACCCGTCCCCTCGGTTCTGCACGTCTGCCACGTGTCTCCCATGCGCTTGGGGTGGCAAACGGTGGAGGCGGGAAACCGGGCCATCGTTGGTTGGGGCGGCAGGTCGGTCCTGGCTCCCTGCGCCTTCCCTGTATTGATTGGCCGAGCGGGGCGGTCGAACCCCAACCCCGTTCCTTTATAAAGAGCGGGGGGGAGGGACGGTGTCTCGCACTCTTCCATCTTCTTCCTCCTTCAGCTTCTGCTCCTCTCTTCCATTCGTCATGGAGAGAGGAAATCCCGGCCCTTCAACGGTGGCGGCGAGGGTCGCCGCTCGACAACGCGTCCCTCCTTCTCCTGCACCTGCGGTGGCAGAACCGGTCGCGAGGGGAAGGGGGGGTGGGCGAGGCCGGGGCGCTCGGGGAAGAGGAGGACGGGGTGGCCCGCCGGCCTCGCCCCCGCCAGCAGCTCCTCCTCCAGTGGAGGGCCATGTTGGGGATGACCCTTGTGAGTTCTTCGTCAGGTTGCGTCGGCCACCGCGTCGTCGCCTTCGTCTCCCGACTCCATTTGCGCGGGAGATGGAGATGGATCCGCCGGAGTCGTTGCGGCTGCACATGAGGGGCTGCGGGATCAGTGGTTGTAGGATCGAAAGTATGTCTAGAGGGGGGTGATTAGACTACTTGACAATATAAAAATTCTGCCTTTTGATCATGAACAGTTTTTGGCAGTTTCACAATTATGATCAATTCAAGTATCACCCTACACATGCAATTCTAGAGTGTAAGCAGCGGAAAGTAAATTGCACATGTAGTAAAGAGAGGTGGAGAAGATCAAACGCAATTTGGAGACGCGGAGATTTTTCTCGTGGTTCCGATAGGTGGTGCTATCGTACATCCACGTTGATGGAGACTTCAACCCACGGAGGGTAACGGCTGCGCGAGTCCACGGAGGGCTCCACCCACGAAGGGTCCACGAAGAAGCAACCTTGTCTATTCCATCATGGCCTACGCCCACGGAGGACTAGCCTTACTCGGGGTAGATCTTCACGAAGTAGGCGATCTCCTTGCCCTTACAAACTTCTTGGTTCAACTCCACATCTCAAAAACGGAGGCTCCCAAGCGACACCTAACCAATCTAGGAGGCACCACCCTCCAAAAGGTAATAGATGGTGTTGATGATGATGAACTCCTTGCTCTTGTGCTTCAAATGATAATCTCCCCAACACTCAACTCTCCTCACTGATATGGCTGTGGTGGAAGAAAGGTTTGAGTGGAAAGCAACTTGGGAAGGCTAGAAATCAAGTTTCATATGGTAGGAATGGAATGGCTTGATCTCAACACAAGGGTAGGTGGTTCACTTCTCAGAAAGTGTATGGTAGGAGTGGTAGACTTTCTGATGGCTCTCTCCACGAATGAAGAGGGGGTGGAGGGGTATATATAGCCTCCACACAAAATCCAACCGTTACACACACATTTGACCAATCTCGGTGAGACCGAAGTGAAAACTCGGTCAGACCGAAAGTTCAAATATAGTGAACGTTGGGATTTTCGGTGGGACCGAAAATACCATCTCGGTGTGTCCGAAGTGAGTCAAAGGTTGGAGCTTGCCATCTCGGTGGGACCAAAAATAACAACTCGGATATTCCGAAGTGATGTCAATTGGTTACAGAAGGTTGGCAGTCCATTTTCGGTGAGACCGAAACTCAAAATCGGATGGACCGAGAAATTAGGGTTTGGAAGAATAACTGAGGTGGTTCATCTCGGTGGGACTGAGTTTGCAGAATCGGTTTGTCCGAGATTACTTATGAGTGTGTTAAGTAGTGAAGAGTGCTGATAGTTGAGGGAGCTAGATCACTAAGCACTTGAGCAACCAGATCATTAACACAACCTCATCCCCTTTTAATAGTATTGGCTTTTCCTATGGACTCAATGTGATCTTTGATCACTAAACCAAAAATAGAGTCTTGAGCTTTTGCCAATGCTTGTCTTAGCATTTTGAGGGGTCCACTTCTTCAGACATTTCCATACCCATATCATCGAACTTCTCTGAAATGATTCTCAAGTAAATATTAGTTCAATGATATATATGTTGTTATTAATTACCAAAACCACCAGGGGATTAGTTGCACTTTCAGTATGTAGCCGAGAACTCATGTAGAATCCCTTCCTCATCGAGAAAAGAGTCTACATTGGCATTCTTGAACTCCGTTCCATTGTCACTCCGAACTTTCTTGATCTTCACTTCAAATTGATTTTGGGCCTTTTTGGCAAAGGTTTTGAAGATTCTCTGAACCTGCGATTTGTCATCAAGGAAAAATACCCACGTAAATCTGGAATAATCATCAACTATAACTAGACCAAAGGAGTTACCACCAAGGCTTTTGTAAGCATTGGGACCGAAGAGGTCCATATGAAGAAGCTCAAGCGGTCTCCTTGTGGTCATGATGTTTTTCACGGGATGACTTCCACCTACTTGTTTTCCTGCTTGACAAGCACTACAAAGTCTATCTTTGTCAAAGAAAACATCTTTAACGCCAAGAATATGATCACCTTTGATCAACTTGTCTAGATTACGCATACCAACATGTCCAAGCCTTCTATGCCATAACCAACCTTTAGAGGATTTAGCAATGAAACAAGCTCTAGGTTGGGCTTTCTTAGTGAAATCAACAATATATAGATCACCTCTACGGATACCGATAAATGCCATGTTTTGATTGTCACGACGAAAGACTTGGCAATCTACTTTGGTGAACAACACATTGAATCCAAAGTCAGCTAATCTAGACACGGAAAGTAAATTGTATCCAAGAGATTCTACAAGCATGACATTTTGAATAGAGCTATCATGAGATATGGCCACCTTACCAAGGCCAAGTACCTTACCCTTGGAGTTGTCTCCAAAAGTCACATACTTGCGTGGACCATCGTTCTTTGCAAGCTCTCCAAACATGTCTTTGTCTCCGGTCATGTGGTCGGTGCATCCACTATCAAGAATCCACTCTTTTCCGCCGGACATGTAGTCTCTCAGATTTGCCATAAGATTGAGACTCTTCATGATCTTGTCTAGCTCGGTGTCCGAGTCGGAGTAATCATCATCATGCTCATGCTTATCATCATATTGACCCATAGATTGTTCATCATCAACACCTAGGTCAATTTGATAACCACTTGCATTAGTTTTGTCAATGTGACAATAATCTTGGGAATGTAATGCAAGAGCATTTCTAATTAAAACATTGATAAGACCGGGATCACCCTTCTTTTTCATAAGATCACGAAGCTCAAAGAAGCATTTATCAAAGTTGGGATCATTGGGGCGCATCTTATCAAATTCAATAGTCTTGTGTAGAATTTCATCAAGACTTCTCAAAGAGTAGTCCGGATAAAGTTCTTCCAAGAACTTCCACATAGCATAGGCGCACTCAAAGTTTGTAACAAGCTTAAGCAAGTCATCGGGTAACCCTCTAATGATAAGATTTACAGTCCTAAGGTTACGAAGCAAATCAAGCTCTTCATCCATGGTAGGGTGCAAGGGATCAAAAGGAGGCACATAGGGGGTCTCAACATATTTGCACAAATTGTACATCTTAAAGATACTAAGCATTTCAGACCTCCATGAGTTATATGACTCTCCATTAAGAATAGGCACTCTATGGCTAACACTCCCAAACGTAGACACGTCCATCTTCCTCCAATGGTGTGTAAACCAAAGCAATGGAGACCAAAGCTCTGATACCAATTGAGGGATCGAAGAAGGTGAGAGTGTCTAGAGGGGGGGTGATTAGACTACTCGACAAGATAAAATTTCTGTCTTTTATCAAGGACAGATTTTGGCAGATTTTGCATAACACACAAGTCAAGTAGCACACTACACATGCAATTCTAGAGTATGGGCAGCGGAAAGTAAATTGCACAAGTAGTAAAAAGAAGTGGAGAAGATCAAACGCAATTTGGAGACGCAATGATTTTTCCCGTGGTTCCGATAGGTGGTGCTATCGTACATCCACGTTGATGGAGACTTCAACCCACGGAGGGTAACGGCTGCGCGAGTCCACGGAGGGCTCCACCCACGAAGGGTCCACGAAGAAGCAACCTTGTCTATTCCATCATGGCCTACGCCCACGGAGGGCTAGCCTTACTCGGGGTAGATCTTCACGAAGTAGGCGATCTCCTTGCCCTTACAAACTTCTTGGTTCAACTCCACATCTCGATGACGGAGGCTCCCAAGCGACACCTAACCAATCTAGGAGGCACCACCCTCCAAAAGGTAATAGATGTTGTAGATGATGATGAACTCCTTGCTCTTGTGCTTCAAATGATAATCACCCCAACACTCAACTCTCCTCACTGATATGGCTGTGGTGGAAGAAAGGATTGAGTGGAAAGCAACTTGGGAAGGTTAGAAATCAAGTTTCATATGGTAGGAATGGAGCAACTTGATCTCAACACAAGGGTAGGTAGTTCTCTTCTCAGAAAGTGTAAGGTAGGAGTGGTAGTTCTTTCTGATGGCTCTCTCCACGAATGAAGAGGGGGTGGAGGGGTATATATAGCCTCCACACAAAATCCAACCGTTACACACATAATTGAACAATCTCGGTGAGACCGAAGTGAAAACTCGGTCAGACCGAAAGTTCAAATATAGTGAACGTTGGGGTTTTCGGTGGGACCGAAAATACCATCTCGGTATGTCCGATTTGAGTCAAAGATAGGAACTTGCCATTTTCGGTGGGACCGAAATCAACAACTCGGATATTCCGAAATGATGACAAACGGTTACAGAAGGTTGGCAGTCCAGTTTCGGTGAGACCGAACTCAAAATCGGATAGACCGAAATTTCTAGGGTTTGGCTTATGGCTGAGGTGGTTCATCTCGGTGGGACTGAGTTGGAAGAATCGGTTTGTCCGAGATTACTTATGAGTGTGTATAGTAGTGAAAGTTGCTGATAGTTGAAGGAGCTAAATCACTAAGCACTTGAGCAACCAGATCATCAACACAACCTCATCCCCTTTTAATAGTATTGGCTTTTCCTATGGACTCAATGTGATCTTTGATCACTAAACCAAAAATGGAGTCTTGAGCTTTTGCCAATGCTTGCCTTAGCATTTTGAGGGGTCCACTTCTTCAGTCATTTCCATACCCATATCACTGAACTTCTCTGAAATGATTCTCAAGTAACTATTAGTTCAATGATATATATGTTGTTATTAATTACCAAAACCACCCGGGGATTAGTTGCACTTTCAATCTCCCCCTTTTTGGTAATTGATGACAACATATAGATCAAAGCTTCGACAAAAGATATAATCAATGAATAATATCGTCGCTTTGAGAAGTATGTGATAAACAAGAGCTCCCCCTAAATTTGTGCATTATTTAAAATTTGCGTTTGAATGCAAATGCACAATTGATTAGGATTATGGGTCACTCTTCCATGTCACATACATCTTGGTGGAGCGCACAAAATGATAAGAATGAATAACATGCACCCAATCACCAAGACATGAGTAAATAGCCATACAAGATAGGAATAGCATATGATAAGCATTAAGCACACATTAAAGCATAGTATGACTAAGCACTCATTAAGGTAGCATCAAACGTAGTAGCAAGCACACTGAAAGTTTCAAGAACCAAAAGAACCAAATGTATCTCAAAGAAAACCGGCAAAAGAACGAAAGAGCACTCTCTCTCTCGAAGCCCTATGATCTATACAATTTCTCCCCCTTTGGCAACAAGTTACCAAAAAGTTCGAAAAAGCATAGAGCTAAACGTCACTGTGGGCTCTGCTGGCGGCTCCCGTCTGGGTGGATGTCGGAGTAGAAATGACGGCATCGACGAAGACTTCAGCTGATGTCTGCGCTGGAGGAGTGGATGCTGGAGCTGTGGCTGGAGTAACTGCTGGAGCTGTGGGAGGTGCTGAAGTGGTAGCCCTGGAGTCAGTCACTGGGATAGCTGCTGATCAGGATCCTCTGGGAACCGGAGCAGTCTGGCGATGAGAGTCCTGAACTAGATCATCCTGCATGAGCTCTGCTCTGTCCTGCCTAGCTTCCTCCATGTCTGCCTCAAGCTTGTTGACGGTCACCTGAATCTCAGTCAGCTTCACGTCCAGAGCGTGGATCTTGTCATCAACAATCCTCTCTAGGCTCTCCTGAGATTGTTCAATGCTGGCCAGGCGTTGTTCAATCCTCTGGGTAGCTTCAAGAATCTGCTCTCCGAAGCTCTTTGGTTTAGCTGCTGCTGCTGCTGCCTCTTTATCAGCTTTGGCTTTCTTCGCAGCTTCAATCTTGGCTTGACCTTCAACTGACGTTGGATCCTCCTCATCCATCACAACAATGTTATCTTCATGCTCTGGCTGCAGTGGCAAGTGCTTCCTATCCAACATGAATTTGCCCGTGCCAAACTTGGCATTGATGAGCATCTAAATTTGTGGGGCAAATCCACACGACCTCTTCTGGTCAGCTGCAGTCCTCTTAATGGTCTCTACCATTAAGTCCATCACCTTGAAAGGTGCCTTCTCATCAAGTATGTGCAGCATGTTGATAGAATAGCCTCGGATCATGCGGTGGTCTCCAGACTTGGGCATCAAGGTATGCCTCAGAATAGTGTTTGTGGTAGTTAGACCTGCCTGGAGATAGTACACTGAGCCAAGCTTCCATCCTTCCAAATCTACAGCGGGGATCTCCTTGTACATGTTCTTCATGGAATCATGGTTCTTCTTAGGAATCCCATAGACATCAATGTCGTCCTCTCTCTGCACTGGAGCATTCAGAAGTTCTGCCCATTCTTCAACAGACGAAGAAAACCTTTGACCTTCAGTCATCCAGGTGATCTTCCCATCAGGATAGAAGTGGGCTGTGGCGTAGAACTGCATAATCATCTCATCATTCCAATCAGTCAGTTTCTGACCCACAAACTCATCAACTCCACATGCAGTGAAGCTCTCATGCACATGGGGAAAGAAGTCTCGGTGCTCTTCACTGTCAATGCACTTCCAGTCAACATATCTGGTATCTGCAACAATAGGCTTCTTATCCATCAGCACGGTCTCATAGAAGTCCTGCTGCTCTCTGGTGTGGAATCTGGGGTCCACAGCAGTCCTTCTCCTCACGGCATATGGATCAGACTGTCTCCATAGCCTGAGACCTCTGTCCTTCCTTGCCTTCATATCCTAGGCTTGAGGATGAGCATCGTTGTGGAGTGGCAATTTAGGACGGAGCTTCAGCAACACATGTTCTTCATCAGACTCAGACGGTGGCACATCACCTTTGTTCTTCTCAGAGGCTGGGATGTTCCTGGTTGTCCTCTTGGGCTTGGCAGAAGGCTTAGCTGGAGCTGCCTTTGCTTGAGCAGGCTTCTTGGGCTTAGAGGTGGCTTGAGCCCTAATTGCATCACCCATGAGTTTCTGCTTCTGAGGAGCAGGCTGGGGTGCTTCTTCTTCTTCTTCTTCCTCGGCTGCTACATCTGCATGAGGTTCAGCATATACTACCCTCTTCCTCTTGGAAGTTTTCTTCACTTTACTTGGGGCTGGCTCTCCCAAGTTTAGCTTCTTGGCAACAGCTGACTGCTTGACCTTGCTGGTGCCTTTCTTCGACTGCTGCCCTTCATGCTCTTTGGCAACAACTTTTCTCTTGGGCTTGGAGGTTACTTCCTCAGCAACGAAGTCAGAGTCCTCATCATCAGAATTTCTCTGCTTTCTGGTCCTGGTGGCTGCAGGAGGCAAACCACTAGGGGTACTCCTCTCACCATCATCACTAGGACTACTAGCCTCAGGACTAGTATCTGCCTCAGGGATCTCTGCAAAAGGTGACTCAGACCTGTTCTGGCTGTCACTGGCATCTGACATGGCTGACAACCTGTGAAAAGATAAGGTATAGGCAGAGTGGAAGAGTTATCACAAACTGCAGAGTTTTTGCAAAAAAAAATGAGTTCAAATCTTAGTTTTGAGTTTTCACAAAATGCATTTCGGTCAAACCGATATTCAGTTGCGGTGAATCCGAAGTGTATACAGAGGCTTACCACACCACTTTCGGTCAGACCGAAGTGGGTTTCGGTCCTGCCGAAACACTAGGGTTTCACTAAGACTCTACATCGGTCACACCGATTTGCACGACTCGGTTAGACCGAAAGGTGCAGTGCAATGGCGAGAGGCCAAATCGGTCATTCCGAGTTTTCAAAATCGGTTTCACCGAGATGTATTCCGTGGAAACCTAACCCTAAGAATTTTACTCGAAACTAGATCCGATCTGATGTTAAGGAAGATTTCAAATGTGGCTAGATACATGGCAAACCAATCGTGCAAGAATCAGATGGGGAGCACGAGAGGGATCGAGACTCACCCTAACTTGGTAGAGTCCCTCTACGGCGGCAACGGCGCGGAGAAGAAAACCGTTGATGGCGGCGGAGACCTGCGGCAAGGGCGCATAGGCGACGACGGCGACGATCCGAAGACCAAGGCGACGGCAGCAGGGGACTTGGGGGCGAAACGGTTTGAAGAAATAATCGCGCGCTGCCCTCAGTATTTATATCCCCTTGCTGTCGGTGGGACCGAGTTGAAAAACTCGATGACACCGAAATGTATAACTGCTGTCCAGTTACGCATATCGGTCACGCCGAGATTTTGAACTCGGTTTCACCGAGATGAAACCTAGATCAGTCTAAGCGTTTCGGTTGGACCGAGTGGGAAAAGTTGGTCAGACCGAAAATGACTTAGAAGGTTTTGGAAGTCAGCCTTAGACGGATCGGTGGCTCCGAGTGCTCCTCACTCGGAGGGTCCGAAAATGACTTGTTCAAAGTTTGTGATTTGAGCATGAATATAATTTGAGACAAGAAAGCATAGATAGCTAGGGAAGGTGCTTAGGCATTCTTGTCCATCCATTTGGCCAGAAAAACCAAAACAACCAAAGCAACAAATGGATGTCCTCGAATGGATAAAATCATGCATTCAACATGCTCACACAATAAGATAGCAAATGAAATATGTGTCAAACATGCACAACCAAAACTCTAGCTACTAGCACACAATTTATCGATGACTAGGTCATCTATATATGAGTATATTGACTTAGGAGCCAAATGAGATCATTTGATCATAGGTCATACTCATCGTTTAAGCACAAGTGGGGTTACCACTTTTACATAAAGCATTGATGTGTTCACATCATTTGGAGATGCTTTAGCTCAATTTTTAGAGCAAAGCTCCCCCTAGATGTGAGAACCCCTTTTAAAGGGTCAAACTAACCTTGGGTTGTCGTAGAAGACTTCATGTAGATGTTGAAGATGTGGATGCTCAATGTTGATGTAGATCATCAAGAGTTGGGAGCTATCCTTTGGATTAGGGCACTTTCAATACCTACATGGGTTAGTCCCACAAGGAACAAACAAGAATATCCATGGACATAGATTGAAGTTCACAATAGATGATGTCCTATGAAAGCAATGATTACCTTGTCCCTTGACTTACCAACAAGAGGGTTTGTGACTCCATGAACTAGTGCATGATGTGGAAGTTGATTGCACAAGTTCTTGCCAAAATGAATGTGAGTGAAGTATGTTGGCGGAGTCACCCTCAAGAACCTTCTAGTTCTTCTTCTTTGGGATCCACATCATCTTGATGGGAATCCTTGGAGTTGTAGTTGAGCTTGACGAAGTAGAACTTGACGTGTCCTTGGGAACCCACTTGACCATGGCTTGAGGTGCTTCAATGAATGCATCAATCTCCTCTTGAAGCTTGTCCTTGGCCTTTAGCTTATGGTCTTGTGGTGGAAGGTCATCTTGAGCTTGTTCCACATTGGAAGAAGTAGGATCATACTTCTCCTTTTGAGAAACAAACTGTGGAGTAGGGTATTGACCTTCTTCCCACTCAATACCTTCGGCGTTGAACTTTCGCTCAAAACCAATCCCTTGATTCTTCCGGTGCCTTCCTTGTTTGCGAACAATTTCCTCAAAGTTCTTGCTTCCGGCAAGACTCTTGTAGACACCTTTCTCTATGATTTCCTTCAATAGGCTATTTTCTTGCTCAAGTGTAACTTGGCTTGAAACATTGTTAGTGGAATCAAGAGAACTACTAGAAGCAACAATATTAGATTTAACATGGTTATTGTTACTACTAGAGGAAGAATTTTTCTTATGCTTGTCATGCTTAGTCTTAATAGGTGGCAAGAAATTAGACAAGAGAAGTCGTTTGGCAAGATATGAAGAACTCTTCTTTCGAAGATCGTCATTGATCGCTTTTAGAAACTCATGTTCTTGCTCTAGAGTGAGCTTCTCGAAGCGTAGCTTCTCATGAGATCTTAGGAGCTCTCTATGATCTTCTTGAGTTGTTTCATGAGCTAACTTAAGAGTGTTTAGTTCTTTAGTTAGACGCTCAATCTCCTTCATAGCATTGTCATTCGACTCTTCTCGACTATAAAGACTACTAGCATTTTCATCGTTACTAAGCTCACTAGATTTATGATGCAAGAGCTCATCTTCACCAAGCAAGTCATCCTCATCACTATCAAAGTCAATGAATTCAGGGTGTGTTACCTTGGGGCCTTTAGCCATGAAGCATCTTCCAATTCCCTCATTTGGTGAATCAAATAAGTCGTAGGAGTTGTAGTTGGAGGATACGAGAGCAAGACCGGCAACACCTTCATCTTGACTGTAGTCGGAGTCGGAGTGATAGCTTCCATCGGATTGATTGTCGGAGTCGGAGCCGGAGACCCATTCACCTACATGAGCTTGATGTCTTCTTCTTCTTGTGTAGCTCCTTGATGACTTGTCTTTCCTCTCCGAATCCTTGCTTCTCCGAGAGGGTCTTCGTTCATAACGATCATCTCTACTCCTTCTCTCTCTTCGAGGTGACTCATCTCTTGATCTTCTTCTTGGAGATTCTTCTCTTCTTTTGTGGGGAGCCGTACACTCATTTGAGAAGTGTCCGGGTCTTCCACAATTGTAGCAGTTTCGATCACGACTAGAAGATCTCTTTTCATCATATGATCTAGACTTTGAGCTTCTCTCTTTGCCTCTATTCTTGTAGAACTTGTTGAAGTTCTTAACCATTAGGCTTATCTCTTCATTGGAAATTAACTTGTCACTTGAGGTTGTGGGAGCATCACTTGTAGCTTTGTAAGCACCGCTTGACTTGTTGTGAAGCTCTTCCTTATCCTTAAGTGTCATCTCATGAGCAACAATTCTTCCAATGACTTCAGTTGGCTTGAGAGTCTTGTAGTTTGGCATCATTTGGATCAAAGTGCACACGGTGTCATACTTTCCATCCAAAGCTCTGAGAATCTTTTTAATGATGAATCGGTCGGTCATTTCTTCGCTTCCTAAGCCGGCAATCTCATTAGTGATGAGAGCAAGCCTAGAGTACATTTCAGCGACTCCTTCACCTTCCTTCATCTTGAACTTGTCAAGTTGACCTTGAAGAATGTCTAGCTTTGATTCCTTCACAGATTCAGTACCTTCGTGCATTTCAACCAAAGTATCCCAAATCTCTTTAGCATTCTCAAGACGGCTGATTTTGTTGAACTCCTCCGGACACAAGGCATTGAAGAGAATGTCACAAGCTTGAGCATTGTTTTGCAACATCCGCAACTCTTCCGGTGTAGCTTCGCGATCCGGAACTTTTCCTTCCTCGAAGAATTCACCTTGCATACCAACACAAATAATGCCCCATGCGGCTGGGTTATGACCAAGAATATGCATTTTCATTTTATGCTTCCAACTAGCAAAATTTGTACCATCAAAGTAAGGACCTCTACGATAATTACCCTCACTAGACGCCATACTCTCCTAGGTTGTGAAACCAAGCTTATGGAGTCCAATGCAATGGAAACCAAAACAATGGAGACCAAAGCTCTGATACCACTTGTAGGATCGAAAGTATGTCTAGAGGGGGGGTGATTAGACTACTTGGCAATATAAAAATTCTGCCTTTTGATCATGAACAGTTTTTGGCAGTTTCACAATTATGATCAATTCAAGTATCACCCTACACATGCAATTCTAGAGTGTAAGCAGCGGAAAGTAAATTGCACATGTAGTAAAGAGAGGTGGAGAAGATCAAACGCAATTTGGAGACGCGGAGATTTTTCTCGTGGTTCCGATAGGTGGTGCTATCGTACATCCACGTTGATGGAGACTTCAACCCACGGAGGGTAACGGCTGCGCGAGTCCACGGAGGGCTCCACCCACGAAGGGTCCACGAAGAAGCAACCTTGTCTATTCCATCATGGCCTACGCCCACGGAGGACTAGCCTTACTCGGGGTAGATCTTCACAAAGTAGGCGATCTCCTTGCCCTTACAAACTTCTTGGTTCAACTCCACATCTCGATGACGGAGGCTCCCAAGCGACACCTAACCAATCTAGGAGGCACCACCCTCCAAAAGGTAATAGATGTTGTTGATGATGATGAACTCATTGCTCTTGTGCTTCAAATGATAATCTCCCCAACACTCAACTCTCCTCACTGATATGGCTGTGGTGGAAGAAAGGATTGAGTGGAAAGCAACTTGGGAAGGTTAGAAATCAAGTTTCATATGGTAGGAATGGAGCAACTTGATCTCAACACAAGGGTAGGTAGTTCTCTTCTCAAAAAGTGTAAGGTAGGAGTGGTAGTTCTTTCTGATGGCTCTCTCCACGAATGAAGAGGGGGTGGAGGGGTATATATAGCCTCCACACAAAATCCAACCGTTACACACATAATTGAACAATCTCGGTGAGACCGAAGTGAAAACTCGGTCAGACCGAAAGTTCAAATATAGTGAACGTTGGGGTTTTCGGTGGGACCGAAAATACCATCTCGGTATGTCCGATTTGAGTCAAAGATAGGAACTTGCCATTTTCGGTGGGACCGAAATCAACAACTCGGATATTCCGAAATGATGACAAACGGTTACAGAAGGTTGGCAGTCCAGTTTCGGTGAGACCGAACTCAAAATCGGATAGACCGAAATTTCTAGGGTTTGGCTTATGGCCGAGGTGGTTCATCTCGGTGGGACTGAGTTGGAAGAATCGGTTTGTCCGAGATTACTTATGAGTGTGTATAGTAGTGAAAGTTGCTGATAGTTGAAGGAGCTAAATCACTAAGCACTTGAGCAACCAGATCATCAACACAACCTCATCCCCTTTTAATAGTATTGGCTTTTCCTATGGACTCAATGTGATCTTTGATCACTAAACCAAAAATGGAGTCTTGAGCTTTTGCCAATGCTTGCCTTAGCATTTTGAGGGGTCCACTTCTTCAGTCATTTCCATACCCATATCACTGAACTTCTCTGAAATGATTCTCAAGTAACTATTAGTTCAATGATATATATGTTGTTATTAATTACCAAAACCACCCGGGGATTAGTTGCACTTTCAGTGGCACGCGGGTCCGCGTCGACTTCCCTGCTCCTCATGTGATGTATCTTCGTCAGGGATGGAAGACGTTTGCTCGTATCCACAGCTTGACGGATGGGCTCACTCTCCATTTTAAGTCGATGGAGGGTGGCCTTCTTTCCATCAAGGTCTTCGGGCACTTCGGGACTCGCGCAAGGTGCTGCGTTGAGAGCTCTTCTGATGACGAAGACTCCTCCTCGAGCGAGAGTGACGAGGAGGACAGCGGCAGCGACGACGAGGGCGGTAGGCGGCGGGATGACGGGTCTGACTAGGTGTCGGGCGCCGCTCCTGGTGGCACCGGCGACCCCATCATCCGTGTCGCCGGCTCCTTGAACTTCTCGGGGCCGTCCCCTCGGCGGCTGGCGTTGGGAGGCTGCGGAAGAGGAAGAGGGCGACGGCAAGGTCGTCATGTCGGAGTACGCGGGCACCGATGCCTTCGACGCGTACTGACGTCCTGCCGCCTCGTCTTCGAGCTCTGCTTCCGACGCCGCCATCGCCACCCAGCCCTTGGGCGGCCACCGAGATGTCCTCTTGGTGTCTTCTGCCACCCGTAACCCGCCTACACGCTCCTTTTGCCCTTCTCGCCTCCTTGACCTACCTCCTGAGGAGAGGGACAAGAAAGGCATTACGGGCATCTTATCTCTTTTTAGTTTGTAAGCCTTCGGGCATCTGTTAAATTTAAAACTTGTAATCCCCTTGTTCATGTTTTTCATTCCCTATGGACTGTACCTGAGTGGAATGTTTTTAATGAAAAAGGAATGTTTGCCGGATCATTTGTTCGCAGGTAGAACCCACAGCAGGGAACAAATCCCTGATATCTCTAAGATAAACATTTTCTCGCCCGGCAACAGGCCTTGCCGTCTCCCCACTCCGCTCGACCTTTCTCACGCCTTTGACGGAGGCAGGGATGAAGTGGGTTTAGGCTCCTTGCTTCATCCTTTCGCCGCCGCGACTACGACCAAACTTGGCCCCAGGAACGAGTCCTAGGGCCTAAAGTTATGGGAGCACGGTAGTTTTAAGGAAAGAAACGAGGTTTCACATACCTTAGTCCATAATGGAATACATGATAAGGGATGAAGAACTTATCTGAAGCTGCAGCCCCCGGCAACCCCGGTTTGTCGTGGGTGAATCTTCGCTCTTGCAGCCCCCGGCAATACTGGCTTGCGAGACGGAGGACGAATTATGCGTTGACCG
Organism: Secale cereale; assembly: GCA_902687465.1. Taxonomy (NCBI): domain Eukaryota; kingdom Viridiplantae; phylum Streptophyta; class Magnoliopsida; order Poales; family Poaceae; genus Secale; species Secale cereale. The sequence continues at coordinate 299,736,874 of LR738711.1, forward strand.
GTCAAATGAGATCTAAGGCCAACTCCACCTCGCGACCCCAAACGGACGTCCGGTTTGGCCGGATTTTGTCCCTTTGGGGCGCCGATGGGTTCGCCCGTGTCCGGTCTTGTCCATTGTGTCGTGCGTGCGCCCACCGCGCGGTCGTACCCCATATCACGTCCGCGTTGGACTGATATAAAAAACAGAAAAACGTAAATAAAATGACTAAAAAAAGTGAATAAGCTTAGTTTAATAAACATAAAACTTAGTTAGGGTCGCCACGGCCACAAAACGGCTCAGTTTCACGTCCAACTTGACATAATTAAACATATAAAAGAAAATAAAAAACGGTTGCCGCCAGCGTGCTCCTGCCCGTGCTCGTCGATGTCGTCGCCGTCTTTAGTGGCCGCCGCCGGCGTCGTCGTCGCTGACGAGGTCCACGTAGGCCAGCGGCATCCAGAGGTGGGCCGACGGTGCGTGGTAGACGGGGGCGGGCTGGACGGCGGGAGGTGCCTGCATGACCTCCTCCCGTGGCGAATCCTCCCGCTCCGGTGACCGCGTCGGCGTGGGGCACCAGTTCACGCCCCCACGGCGCCGGCCATCTCCGGCGTGGTGCACGACCAACTCCAGTGCTGGTCCACCAGGCCGGGGTGGAACGCGGCCACCGGCTCCACCTCCATCGCCTCCTCCCTCCTCTCCTCCTCCTTGACGACCACCGTCTCCATCTCGGGGAAGGTGACGTCGCCGGCGGCAGAGAGTGCCATCGCCTTCTCCAAGCCGTCCCACTGGCGCTCGTCGTGCGTGTTCATGGAGTCCTCCATGACACGCTGCATGAGCCGGGCCTCCTCCTCCGCTGTCATGCGAGGAGGTGGAGGTGGTGACAGAGACGGGGAAGGCGACAGCGTGGGCGTGAGGCCGCGCACCCGCGTACGCTCGCTCACCTCCTCCCCCTGGCCGCCGCGGCCCCGACACCGTGCCGGCGAAGTAGGATGCGCCGCGCGTATCGTGCTCGTCCCGGAGCCATGTGTCCCAGAGCTGGGAGTCTGGGCCGTACCTGTCGTCGTAGTACAGGTCGTCGGGGAGGAGGCGGCGGCGGTGCTCGATCTCATCGCGGCGCGCACGGACGCTCGCCGGCACCGGCGGGATCGGCACACGGTCGGCGCCGAGGTGCCATCCGTTGGGGAGGTGGACGTCGCTCCACGGGACCGGTGTCCTCGTATCCCAGTACCGCCGGCACACGTCCGCCGCGAGGTACTGCCGGTCACGCTCTTCGGCGAGTCTAGGGTTGATGGTGAAGGGGGCCGACGCGGGGGCTCGACGGGAGGAGCGCGGCGGTGACGCGGGCTCCTCCTTCTTCACGAAGCCGCGGTGGCGCCCCGAGGAGGAGCCGGCCTCACGGTCGTGCTTCCCCTTGCGGTTCCAGAAGCCCATGGCTTCAAGGTGGCCGGCCAGCGAGCTCGAGGACAAGGGAGGGCTAGGGTTTGGCCTGTCGAGTTTCGAGGAGGCCATGGGGTGGCGTGTGGCAGTGTGGAAAACAACTGGTCCACGGTTCTCACTTAAAGAAGGACGGTGATCTTTCGATGTGCGGATGACAGGTAGGGCCGCCCGCTCGTGCGCATTGATGTGGGCGGTGAAAGGTAGGGGGCCGCCTACCACGCGGCACCGACGCGGACGAAGCGCGCATCTGTTTGGTGTCCGCCGTGACCCAAACCCGACGCAAGTTTGCGCTTGAAATGGGTCGACCCGGACACAAAATGGATCAGATGGATCCGGACCGTCGCGCGCTGGACTGCCTCATTTGTCCGTTTTATTCCAAACGAACGGGGATGGACAAAATAAGGGTCGCCGGGTGGATTTGGCCTAACCGTTTCGCGGCGGTACCATCGAACGCTAGGCAGCGGACCGGCCCAGTTTGGACCGGTGCGCCGGCGCCTAGCACTGCCCCATCCAAAAACCCTCCCCTCCCATTCCGCCTCCTGTTGTTTCGAACTATGGCAGCTGCAGCTGCCGGTGCTGCATCGGTCGCCGCCGCGCCAGCCACGCATCACGCCGACCACCCCATGAACGCCCTCCGCCGCTCCACCCTACACTGGGACGCCGCCCCCGCCTTCTTCTCCCCGCCCTTCCGTTCTCGCCGCTGCCACCGACGCGTCTTGCCCCCTCCTGCTGCGGCGCTGCCCGCGAAGTCCCGCTCCAGGGCCAGGGCCAAGCTCCTGGCGGATGCGGGGGCTGTGGACCCCTGGATCGCCTCCCTCTCCCTGCTCCCCGCCGACGGCAGCGACGCCGTCGCCGCCCCCGCCCCCGCCGGCTGGGCGATTGGGATCGATCCCGACACTCGCGGCGCCATCGCCGTCCTCTCACCCGACGGCTCCTCTCAGGCGCGGCCCGAAATTCGCATTTCGCATCGACAGGTGTGCTTAAGCATTCATTCACGTTTTCACGTCCTGCAGGTGTTCGATAACCCGTTCGTGAACATAATGGTGTCGGAGCTCACCCGGAAGCGCCTAGACACCAGGTCCATCATACAGCTTCTCCGTGGCCTTGATGCGCCTCCAGGTATTGGCACACGAGTGTAGTTGTACACTCCTATCTGGGGTATTGGAGCACTAAATCCTTTAGTTCCTTGTGTCTTGAGCACAAGGCCGTTATGGTCAGTAACCATTGCTCGTGTCTGACTATGATATTGTGGTGGCTTTGTTATCTCGCAGGAACTACAGCCTATATTGAGAAGTCAAGTCCATTTCCAACCGATGGAAAGCTGGTCGGTTTCTTGCTTTCCTTCATATAGTGCTCAGCCAGTCACTGGAAATATTTGCATAAGCATTACAATCAACTTTTGTTTTATGCGTCAATACTTAGAGAAGTCATGCCAATGGAAAGCCCCTATAATAAGAATAGTTGAGGATTACATTGTTCTCTTGCAACTTATTACTCTCTCGGTGTATAACATTTTGCAGTAGATTGGTGGTAATAGAACTAATATTGTGTGCTTCTTGACATCATGTGTCTCTGAGGATGTTCCACACACAAGTTGACGCTAGAGTTGTACTCTAAGCAGTGGGATCTAATTCAAACTTAGTTTGCAATATGAACTCGATAGAATCTACTCCCTCCGTTCCATAATATCATTCGACTATATATACCCTAGTGTCGAAAATGCTCTTATATTATGGGACGGAGGGAGCAGTTCACACCATATGACTATTTAAATTTCATGTGAAACATGTGGTATAATGTAGGTTCTGTCAGTAATATTTGTTCTGTTAGTGACTTCTAGTCTTTTTTTTATGATATAAATTTAGGGATGGTGGAGTACAGGTTTTTCGTATGGCTTGTGGATTGCTGCTCTAGTGGCATCTGAGTTTTCTGTTGTACCGGTTGCATCACAGACATGGAAAGCGTACTTTGGGCTAACTCGAAGTGCATCACCTAAGGTTTGTTGCTCTTCTTATATGTCTCTTATTTACAGAAAACTGTTAGAAAATTTTGATGTTTGTCGGTAAGAACTTAAGCGTAATTATGGCATTTCAATAAAGATGTCCAACCGTTGCTATTTTCATTTATGTAATTAAGGTTGTGTTCTAATAAAATTAGATAACAGGATAAGTATTGACTCCTTGAAACTGGGTCAGTTTGGTGAGTTCTTGAAACCAGGTCGGTGTGCTCATACTCGTGTGTGCCCGACCATTGGAACCCAGGAAACCTCTCAATATAAGTTCACAACTGAATTGATTCAATTATTTTGAATGGTCTAGAGTGAAGAAGTCTGGGTTGGACTTTAGATATCACTGGATTAGGTTGGGGTGCTATGATCCAAGCTAAAGGCAGTAATGAATCAAAGCTGAGTTCAACCAATTGATTGCTACAGTAGTAATGCATAGATGCCGTTTCATTTTAGAGAACATTTCTCTCTCCCGAACTGAATGTTTGTTGCTAGATCTTGGGTGTTGTTCTACTGATTGTAGACTTAACATGACACCAATGTCAGTCCATATTTTTTAATCCTAAGATCAAATTAGTACCGCATCATAATAGTTATCTTACGGCCCTTCTACATCTGTCAGGATGATAGCAGACGAGCTGCTACAATCTTGTTCCCGGATAAGGCTCTGTCCCTCAAGTTGAAGAAACATCACGGTACACATTTTACAATTTTCCAAGTGACAACAGCAATTCAATAAATTTATTATTTTGTCACAACATTCTAGTTTGAGCTGATCAATTGGAGACACTGACAACACTGACATATGCGTAACATGATTAACACATGCTGCGCTCTCTGTGTATTTCTTGTCTTGCTTTCAAGGTACACTGGGCAAACAAACCAATTACCCATATTCGGTAGCTAAATATGTTTTGCCTATTATAGTTTGCTTAATCCATTTAACTGAATGACCTGCTGAAAAATGAGTAGATGATGTTAGATAATAACGAGAAATAAATGAGACAGAGAGACACGGATTTAACGTGGAAACCCTTGCGGGAGAAAACCACGGACGCACGAAGACGCAATCACTATGAGGAGGAGTATTACAAGCACGAGACGACCTGCCGTCTTTAGATGCGACTACATGGGGTATATATGAGGGCAATACATGAGAGTCCTTGAAGGACAAGTAAACGAGTTGTACTAATACGCGTCGGTACCAACGCAAAGGCCAACATCGTATGTACTACGTCTAGTCCAATACAGTATAATTTGGATCACAATTTAACAATCTCCACCTTGAGCCAAATTCCCTCCAGTAGTCGAAATAAAGTAAATAACTCCATCCAAATCAGCATAAACACCTTGTGCGTCAAAGTCCATAGGATTAGTGAGAGATACCAACTAAGCCTGAGCAAAGCTCAAACTTATTGGTAGGAACTGGCTTTGTCATCATATCAGCAGGATTATCATGAGTACTTATCTTGCATACCTTCAAATCACCTTTAGCAACATCTCGAATATAGTGAAATCTGACTTCAATGTGCTTTGTTCTCTCATGATACATAGGATTCTTTGTAAGATATATAGCACTTTGTCTGTCACTAAATACGGTATGGCAAGATGAATCTCCACAAAGCTCAGTGTACAAACCTCTCAACCAGACAGCTTCTTTGCATGCCTCAGAAATAGCCATATACTCGGCATCAGTAGTGGAACAAGTCACAATAGACTGCAAAGTTGCTCTCCAACTCACAGCACAACCACCAATGATGAAAACATAACCTGTGAGTGATCTTCTCTTATCCAAATCACCAGCAAAATCAGAATCAACAAAACCAACAAGTCCATCTCCAGTTTTCCCAAACTGTAAATAAGTATTAGAAGTACCTCGCAGGTATCTGAAAATCCACTGAACTGCTTTCCAATGCTCTTTTTTAGGATTAGCCATGTATCTACTAACAACACTCAATGCATATGATAAACCCGGATGGGAACAAAGCATGGCATACGTAAGTGAACCAATTGCACTCGAATAGGGAACTCTAGACATGTACTCAATATTTGCATCTGACTTAGGACATAAAGTTGATGATAATTTGAAGTGTGCAGCTAACGGAGTACTTACTGGCTTGGTATTATGCATATTAAAACGACGAAGAACTTTATCAATATATCCTCTCTGACTTAGATATACTTTTCCAGATGGTCTATCTCTGGATATTTCCATGCCAAGTATTTTCTTTGCTGCACCCAAATCCTTCATTTCAAATTCATTACTCAATTGCTTCTTTAGTTCATTAATATCTGACATACTCTTTGCAGCAATTAGCATATCATCAACATAAAGGAGCAAATAAATAGTTGAACCATTGACAATTTTCAAATAAACACAACTATCATAATTAGACCTTTTGAAACCTTGAGAGAGCATAAAGGTGTCAAACCTCTTGTACCACTGTCTAGGGGATTGCTTCAATCCATAAAGAGATTTATTTAACTTGCAGACAAGCTTTTCTTTTTCAGGAATAACAAAACCTTCAGGTTGTTCCATATAAATATCCTCTTCTAATTCTCGATGTAAGAATGCAGTTTAACATTCAATTGTTCAAGCTCAAAATCATTCATGGCAACAATACTAAGTAAAGTGCGAATAGAGCTATGCTTCAGAACATGAGAAAAGACTTTGTTATAGTTAATACCTGTAACCTTTAGTAACTAACCTTGCTTTATATCTTATCTCTTCATTAGGAGAAACACCTTCTTTCCTCTTGAAAACCCACTTGCAACGGATAGGTTTCTTCTCTCAGTAATTTTACTAAATCCCAAGTGCCATTCTTTTCGAGTGATTCCATCTCATCATGCATAGCGGTCATCCACTTATTACTATCACCAGAAATAATAGCCTCAGAATATGAAGAAGGTTCGGCATTACCTTCCATTTTCTCTGCTACAGATAAAGCAAAAGAAACAATATTGCACTCTTCAATTAACCTGTCAGGTTTATTAATACCCCGCCTAACTCTGTCACGTGCAAGATTCCAATCGGGTGGAACAATAGGCTGATTCGGAGTGGAAGTGACATGTTCATCATCAACGATGGGTTCATCATGTGCATCAACATTTTCATTATCGGATGTATCACCTGAATCAATAACATGCTCCACCTGAACAGCAGGATGCTGAATAGTAGCCTGATTTTCACTCTTAACGGGAACATTAGTAGATGGAACATCATGTAACATAGCAGATTCATTAAAGATAACATTTCTGCTAATAACAACCTTCTGGATTTCAGGATTCCATAATTTAAAACCTGTAACACCAGACTTATAACCAAGAAAGATGCACTTAACAGCCCTAGGCTCCAATTTTCCATTATCAACATGAGCATAAGCAGTGCAACCAAAAACTCTCAATTGTGAATAATCAGCAGGTGAACCAGACCATACCTCAATTGGAGTTTTCTTATTACGAGCAATAGATGGTGAACGGTTAATGAGATAACAAGCAGTGGAAGCGGCCTCGGCCCAAAAACGCTTATGCAAACCTGCATTAGACAACATGCAACGGGCTCTGTAAATAATGGTCATGTTCATACGCTCAGCAACATCGTTTTGTTGAGGAGTATAAGGAACGGTGTGATGTCTGACAATGCCTTCAGACTTGCAATAAATTGCAAATTGCTTAGAACAAAATTTCATACCATCTTCAGTGTGAAGTATTTTTATCTTCTTTTCAGATTGTCTTTCAATCATAATCTTCCACTCCTTAAATGCTGAGAATGCTTGCCATTTATGCTTTAAGAAATAAGGCCAAACTTTTCTCGAATAATCATCAATTATAGTCAGCATGTAACTAGCACCACCTAATGACTTCTTGCGAGACGGTCCCCATAAATCAGAATGAACATAATCAAGAATACCTTAAGTTGTATGAGTCGAAGTGTTGAAGTTCACCCTCTTGTGCTTGCCGAAAATACAATGCTCACAAAATTTCAATTTACCAGTTTTGTATCCTTTAAGAAGACCTCTCTTATTTAACTCTGCCAAACCAAGTTCACTCATATGTCCAAGACGCATATGCCAAAGGTTAGCAGCATCACAATCAGAATTCTTTGAAATAACTGCAGTAGCGTTACCTGAAACGGTAGAACCTCGAAGGTAATAAAGATCATTGGTCGAACTTAAGTCACCTTTCATCACAATAAGGGAACCTCTGGTGACCTTCAAAACACTATCTCCACCTGACTACTTATACCCCTTTGCATCAAGGGCACTCACAGAGATAAGATTTCTCTTCGTCTTCGGAATATACCGAACATCTGTCAAAGTTCTGATTATGCCATCAAACATCTTGATTCGAACAGAACCTATGCCTTCAATCTTGCATGGTGAATTATCAAAACCCAAAACGGAACCAGCAGTAGTAGTGGAATCAAAAGTAGTAAACCAATCTCTATGCGGGCACATATGAAAAGTACATGCAGTATCAAGTACCCACTCATCATTGGTCTCAGCACATCCAGCAATAACAACAAGAGCATCATCGGAACTATCATCACGAGCAACATTAACAGAATTTTCACCTTGTCTGTTACCTTTCCTCTTTTCCTTGTCATGCCACGAACAGATAATCCCTCGGCTTGGGATGAACTCGAACCATCATGAGGCACCATTAATTTCATCTTCTCCTTAGAGTTCAAAGCTTCATAAACTTCAGTAAGTGTGAGAGTATCATGACTGTATAATATGGTGTCTCTAAAATTGGTATGAGAACTTGGCAGTGAACAAAGTAATATTAAAGCAGTATCTTCCTCTTCATACTTAACCTCCATTGCAGCTAGATCGGATATGATCTCTTTAAATTCTAAAATATGGTTCAAAACATTACCTCCCTCGGGTAACCTGTGCAGGAATAATTTTTGCTTCAGATGCATCTTGCTGGTGAGGTCTTTTGTCATGCAAATCCCTTCTAGCTTTAACCATAGAGCGGCGGCAGTTTTCTCGCTCAAAACTTCCTGCAAAATATTATTACGCAAATGGAGTTGAATTTGTGACAAAGCCTTACGATCCCTTCTTTTCTCCTCATCAGTCTAGTCCCGAATTCGGTTCTTCCCGAAACTATCCAGTGCATTATCATAGTCATAGTCGGCTTGTGCCAACAACGTCCGCATCTTGACTTGCCATAATGTAAACCTTGTGTCACGGTCCAGCAACGGAAGATCATACTTCATGGATGACATCAGTAGATAAATCTGTGTACACAAAGTAGTACAAGCCGGTAGAAAAATTCTTGAAAGAATTTAAATTACTCGGAACAAAGAACTAAGATAGCACCCGGTAATCTCTGGTAGACTTAGCAATTCAAGAAAAAACAAAATCTGTGCTGTAGATGAACTTTAACCTCCACGTGAGAAGTACAAGTAGTACTAATGATCGGGTTGAAGCAAAACAGCAGGAACGTAGCCTTGTAATCTCAGGTGAGTAGTACTGAACCTTCTCGGGACTTGATCCTGTATGAGAAGGCGTGAAGCTGCAGCGGCTTCCTTTATCGCCCCTAATTATCCTCGAGAGCAGCAGCGAAATTCGGCAGATTAGACAACGATGCAGGCGTGCGTGTCGGTCTCGGCAACTCAGCGGATCTCTGCTGCGAGCAACGACGCGCGGCGGAAATCAATCCCTTGTCGGATTCGACGGATCGCAGAAGACGGCTGTGGCGGCGCGCAACCCTAACTCTCGTCTTCAAATCTCATATCTGCAAACCTCAGCTCTGTATACCACTTGTTAGATAATAACGAGAAATAAACGAGATAGAGAGACACGGATTTAACGTGAAAACCCTTGCGGGAGAAAACCACGGACGCACGAAGGCGCAATCATTATGAGGAGGAGTATAACAAGCACGAGACGATCTGCCGTCTTTAGATGCGACTACATGGGGTATATATGAGGGCAATATATGAGAAGTAAACGAGTGCTCGCACGTCGGTATCAACGCAAAGGCCCGCACCGTATATACTACGTCTAGTTCAATACGGTATAATTTGGATCACAATTTAACAGATAATGTCGCATTTTTTTCCGTAGTTCATTGATGTGTTGACACTTGACACTGATGCAGGGCGAGCAGAGGCTCTTCTGTTAGCGGCCTATGGGAAAGGACTCGTGCTACCATCAGAGAAGTTAATCAAAACACAAAGAGTGCTCAAGCAAGAAATCAACTTGACATTGACAGGGACGCCTGATTGAATCGTCAATAATTATTACTAGTTGGTATTGACAAGTGCTGCAAATAATTTGGTTACTCACAGGAGCCCTATCATGTACTCCCTCCGTTCTTAAATATAAGTTTTTGTAGAGATTTCACTATGAACCACATACGGATGTATATAGATGCATTTAGAATGTAGATTCACTCATTTTGCTTCGTATATAGTTCATAGTGAAATCCCTACGAAGACTTATATTTAGGAATGAAGGGAGTACATAGTAATTCGACAGAGATCTTAAGTTCTTAACTAAACGGAGTGCACTATTGATCTACTGTAGAGTTTAACAAGCTAGTGTACATTGGCCATGAATATTGTTAACTTTTGGCTGCTGAGAAGTGAGGAATTTGTATTGATTTAATTGATACGATCAATTATGCTCATCTTTAAAGGTATGGCCATGTTGTAGCCATGTCCAGCAATCTAGCAACTTTTTTTGTCTTTTGGAAACTTATATTTTGTTGCACGAGTCACATGCATATGTGTATTACTACCACTGTCTCGAAATATAAGGCGTTTTTGTAGGTAGTTAGTCGGTAAAAGTCATAAAAATCACAAGGTCAGTGTACAACAGGTTTAACAGCTGAATTATCCGGGAGACACGAGAGCGGCTTAAAATGTCATATCATTAGGCAGAACATCATACAGTATGTGCCATTTATTCATTCTATGTACTTTTTTGGGTTATGTATTGTACATGTATCTGCTGCAAGGGTCACTGCATACAATAAACGGGCACGCCATTATGATGTTACAGAGTAATAGCACTGAGAGCAGCCTCATAGCTTTGAGGCGCTCGCTGTGACCTTGCTCAAGGCAGTAGCTGCCTTGGACCCAGACTGGCGCCCCAGGTGCTTGCAGATGAACTCGCCGGCTGCCATTACCTTGCCCAGATCTACGCCCGTCTTGACCCCCAACCCGTTTAGCATGTACACTACATCCTCGGTAGCAACATTACCCGATGCGCCCTTTGCATACGGGCAGCCACCGAGGCCCGCGACGGAGGAGTCCACGACACTGACGCCCATCTGGTTGAGCAGAGAACATGGTTGATGGTAAGGTCCGAGGTGCCATTTCGTTTTCATGTGATGGTTTGTTCAGTATCTCAGTATATGATTACCTGGAGAGAGACGATGATGTTTGAAAGAGACTGCCCATAGGTGTCGTGGAAATGGACAGCAAGTTTTTCCACGGGAACGACGGACATAACTGCCTCAAGCATTGGTATAACTGTGCCTGAATATATGGAAGAAGCTACATATTAATTGAAATTTTCATGAAGCGACGGTGGCTTTATCTAGTACTCCCTCCATTCGCAATTACTTGTCGCAGAAATGAATGTATCTAGACATATTTTTAGTGTAGATACATCCATTTCTATCAATTTCTACGACGAGTAATTCAGGATGGAGGAGTAGATAATTGATCTTCAGAATTAAACACAATCTGACATACTCGCAAAGAAAAACACAATCTGACATTAAGAGAATTTACTGAACTTAGTGATGGTCAATCAATGTTTTCCCAAGCGACACTGGTATAGTGGTATAGAACTAGGAATAGTTTTCTTCCATTATTTGAAGACAAGAAAACCAACATGTGTTTGAAGGCAACATGAGAAACAAATCATGCCAAATATGCCAAGGCTTCAGGATGACAGTGAGGACCTTGGCGTCGCACTGGCACATGCCAGATAATATCCTTTAGGTGATGGATATAACAAACTGAAGCCCAATAGTAGCAAAATCTAGCTATGGCATACTTAAAATAAAAACTGTGGGTAGCAAATAATGCAAGATCACCTGGGGTACCAACTCCAATCGTATCACCAAGCGAAACTTCGTAGCAGCCCATGTCATAAAGCTCTTTGGCAACATAAGCTACATTTGAAGGTGGTACTGATCCTTCTACTGGGCATCCAACCACACAAGAAACATACCTACATTGTTGCATAATAGAGCAACAAAATATTAACATACGTCACACTGGAAAACTGGAGTTCAAAACGCTGGAAAATAAAATAACTCACCCTCGTACAGGAATTTCTTGCTTTTTTGCTGCAAGAGCAACATCATTATAGCGAACAAAGCTCTCTTTAATCGAGCAGTTTATGTTCGACTTCGAAAATGCTTCAGAAGCTGACGCAAATATTGCAACTTCTTTCGCACCTGCTGCAGCTGCTGCTTCAAATCCCTGATGATAAATGAACAAGACTAGTTATTAAATGGGGTAAGCTAACAAATATAAAACCCACCTGATTATAAATGATTTACCTTGAGGTTTGGAGTCAATACAGGAAAGCTTACACCCGTAATATTCCGAACCACTTCCATAACATCCTTCGCATCAGCTAGCTACAATTATTAATATCATATCATTCAGCAATGGGATGTCAAATACTCCCTCCGTAAAGAAATATAAGAGCGTTTAGATCACTACTTTAGTGATCTAAATGCTCTTATATTTCTGTATGGAGGGAGTACATGATAGGCAGATGAACTCACGGACAAGCAAAACAGAAAGTATACTTTGATAAAGTAGGGTGAGCTGAGCTAGCAAAAGACTTAAGAAGCAGGCAAGTCAGGATGTAAGTGGCGCTGGGTTCCACTAGTCCCACATATGCCATTTACCAAAAAGAGCCTAAACGGCGTTCGTGGAAATCCTGTAAAATGAAGTGGCGCAAGTGGGCAACCCAACAAAGCCCACAAACGCCGGCAGTCTGCCATATTTGCAACTGTGTTCGTCTCCTTAAACCTCATTGCCGACAACGCCACGGCTCAGGGCGCGTGCCGCAAACTGCACAGCCACGGGCTGCGGGCCAACCTCGCCGAGAGGGCCGTCGCGGCGCGCGGGAGCCGCCGGGGCGACCACGGGTCGCCCGTCGGGATGGAGGACGCCGTCATGCCGTCATGCCGTCACGCCCTCTACGCCAGACGCCGCCTACCACACCCGGTGCCCCGCCGTCGTGTCCTCCGCGCGGCACCTGACCGACGCGTCCAGGCACCAGCTGCGGGAAGCACGGCGGCCACGTTCAGGAGCTACGGCCCCGAGAACTGCCGGGCTGGACATGGTGACGGAGATAGTGCGGCGCCTGCTAAATAGTCCTTGCTTCACTAGCTGCAAGTGTATTGGAATGGTTTTAATTTCCTTCACCAGTACTCTAGTGTAAATCTGTAATCAACTCAGAACTGTGTTGCTGAAAACCTTGCTAGTAGTAACAGTACTATAGATGTTAATGAGTTGAATATTGCGCTGTGCAAGAGCTAAACCGCGTGTTATTAACATCATCTGTGCGTACATGAAACCGACGATGGGCTAACGAGAATCACAGGCGAGCTGGAGCATAAGTGTCCGCGTAAGGTCGAGAGAGCAGAGAGCCTAGCACTTTGTGGCGTCGCAGCACCATTTAACTGCCAAACAAATTAAGTGGCTGCCACGAAATCCCACATAACTGGCATGCGGCGGAAGCGGCTATCGCCGCATTGCCCAGCGGACTGACCATTTACATCCTGACAGGCAAGCCACATGCATTGAAGACCACAAGATTCCGCAAACAATTTTTTTCGTCACATGATAAGTTTTTAGTTAGGCTACAACAGAATGCTACTTATTTGGACTAAGATGACATCGTAGTATTAGGCAATAGGCACTCCTGTACAAATTTCTTTCCTTGCTTCATTGCTAGGCAGTATTCCTGCCGGAAACAATTAAGGATGGTGATTCAAGTCTGGCATAATGTTATCCAGAGACACATTTCAGTTCTTGTTTCAATAAGAAAATGTTATTTGTGGCACTGGGCAATGTATCAGTACTGCGTCTGAATCTTAATAGCAAGGATCATTTGAATATGCAGTATAAACCAATTTTCAAATGTCAATGACAGTTCAGAACTATACTTATTCACAGGTTTAGAGCTTGCGCACCGTATTCATTCCATTTCCCTCACCATGTCGGACAATCAACTTCACCCAGACAACACTGCCAATATCTAGAATTGCAATATAAATACAGAGGTACACAATTTGGAGAAATCCAACATTTGCGTCAGAATCATTCTTCATTCGAAGGAGGAAACTTTGTTATGAACCTCCAATGAAAAGATCGAGAGGTTCGGCAATCCACCATACCACTCATGGCCCATGCGACACTTCACTCCAACATTTAAACAATAACACACCCCTTGTTGGGCTCTGCAGGTTCCCGGGCTAAACACCATATGCCACGTATATCTATGGCTGTAGAAAATATGTCGGGTTTTAAAACCTAAAAAGTTTCATGGTGGTGAAGCTCCAGACTTCACTGAATGATGCAATTTATGCTGGTGTTGAAAGCTACTGTATTGTAATATATGGAATTATGGACACAAGGGTATCATGGTAATGAGCAATGTACCATAAACTACTGTTGTTCCATAATTCTGCAGTCTTTGTCAACGTAACAAGCAGCAAATTTACTTATAAATGAATAGATGGCAAAGTTCTGTCAGAACATGGGAATCATACAGATATCAAAGGAAATAAAATTGGGTAAGGGAGATCTTCAAAGTTACACAACTCCCGTCACATATGCATGCGAATCAAATTGGTAATCTTAGTCACCTGCTTATGGGGAAAAATATTAAGAATTTTACCTGTGGCACCCATTTTGGGGAGACAAAACTTGTTGCCTCAACAACTGATAATCCAGAGGTTGCCAATCTCTTTATGAGCTCAATCTTTACAGGTGTTGGCACTGTATTTTTTTCGTTCTGCAGTCCATCTCGAGGCCCAACTTCTACAATTTTCACACACCTTGGCAGACCATGTATTATCTGGAACTAAAAAAAGATGTTAACTCCAGTTAATGTAAAGGAGAACTTCGGATTTTATTTTATTGTTCGCAATAAACGATTGCAATTCCTGGGATAAAGACGCCAAGTTTATTCATAGAAGCATGCTAGTAACATACATTGTGATGATCTCAGAATTTATATCCAGGATGGCAAGCTAAACAGATACGGGTATAGATACAATTACACACCCTGTTTGCAGCTTCTATCCTGTCTTGGTCGGAATAAGCCGAAAAACATCTGTAGTTCTGTTGGTTCTGTGACAGATAACTTGCATAAAGAACATGGTGGTTCCCTCCGACAGGCTTGGCTCGACTAGACACTGGATTTCTTTGATATGTCCGTCTTCTGCAGGCATGTTCTCCTCTATGACAACATATAATTTTAGCCCGAGTAAGTAATTATGAAAGAACGGGGCCAAATTATTGGGTAACTCATCTTTGCACGACGAAAGCAAGGAAATCAGTAATCACCATTCGCTGTAGACGGTGAATTAATCTATGATTCGGTGAATTAATCTATGATTCAGTGAATCAGACGGTTCTCACACCAATGCCGTAATCAGAATTCTCAGAATTGTTATGGATATGCAACTTGTATTATTAGGAGGCCAAAGCCAACATATATATACATACATGAGGATGCCAAAAGGCTACAAGAGGATGCCAATAGACTAGAATGCAAAAGGCCAAAAGACTATTAATATAACTCTAACCCCCCCCCCACCCCCCTCAAACTCATGGTGGATCCACAACACTGAGTTTGGAGAGGTGAAATCCATGTTGCGCTCTAGTCTGAGCCTTCGTGAAGAAGTCCGCGAGCTGTAACTCAGAAGGCACATACTAAAGAGCAACAACATGATCCTGCACAGCGGCGTGCACATAAGAAGCATTAACACCAATGTGTTTGGTAAGCTCATACTTCACAGGGCCCCATGCAATACTGATAGCACCTGTGCTGTCCGACAGGAGGGTGGTAGGTGTAGTAACAGAAACACCAAAATCCTCCGGTAACCATCGTAACCAAGTCACCTTTGCCGTCAAAAGAGCCATAGCTCGCAACTCGGCCTCTGCACTCGAACGAGAAACTGCAGTCTGTTTCTTCGTCTTCCAGGAAATGAGGGAACCACCAAGAAAGACACAGTAGGCAGAAAGCGAACGACGATCAGTAGGATCACTAGCCCACGTAGCATCCGAATAGGCCTGGAGCTGTAATGAGCTGGAACGGGGAAAAAAGAGACGATGAGAGATCATGCCACAAAGATATCGTAGAACACGAAGAAGGTGACTATAGTGAACTGAAGTGGGAGCAGAAACAAACTAACTCGGAATATGGACAGGATATGAGATATCCAGACGAGTGACAGCAAGATACACAAGACTCCCAACAAGATGACGATAACGTGTCGGATCAGACAAGGGCACACCGTCAGAAGCACGAAGGTGAACATTGAGCTCCATAGGAGTCTCAGTAGTGCGCTCATCACTAAGAGCCGCACGAGTAAGAAGATCATGGATATACTTTTCTTGGGAAATAAAAAAACCATCAGAGGTGGAGGAAACCTCAATCCCAAGAAAGTAACGAAGAGGACCAAGATCAGACATAAGGAACTGCTCATTAAGATGTGCCTTAACAAAGGCAATGTACTCAGAATCGTCGCCAGTGATGATCATGTCATCAACATATAGAAGAAGAGTGCGGCCACGAGCAGAAAGGTGGACGAACAATGCTGGATCGTGATCACTGGGTGAAAACCCAACAGCGGTGACCACAGAGGCAAAACGCTCAAACCAAGCGCGAGGGGCTTGCTTAAGGCCATATAGAGAGCGACGAAGAGGACAAACCATGCCATCGGGAACTGAATACCCAGGTGGTGGCTGCATAAAAACCTCCTCACGCAACTCACCATTAAGAAAGGCATTTTTAACATCAAGCTGTGACACACACCAGTGGCGAACAGAGGCCACGGCGAGAAGTGTTCGGACAGTGGTCATATGGGCCACTGGAGCAAAAGTCTCATCATAATCACGACCATGCTCCTGCTGAAAGCCACGGGACACAAGACGAGCTTTATAACGCTCAAGAGAACCATCAGAGTGAGTCTTAATCTTATAGACCTACTTACAAGTGATGGGACGGATATGGGAAGGAAGAGAAACCAAATCCCATGTGTTGTTGCGCTCAAGTGCGGCAATCTCCTCTGCCATCGCAAACTGCCATTCAGGATGAACAACAGCATCACGATAAGAGGTAGGCTCAAGTACAATCGAAAGGCCATATTTGCTAGGAGAATAGCGGTCAGGAGGAGGGCAAGGTCGAGCCCGAAGACCATAAGTCAGCTGGGACGAGGAAGACGGTGCACCAGAGGTAGATGGCATGTCAGTAGATTCATCCATAACACGTCGACGACGAGTATAATGAAAAGGAAAAGTGGGATGAGAAGGAACCACCAAAGGTAATGGAGATGGAGAAGACATCGGTGATGAAGGTGGGGTGTCATGCAATAAGGAAGGAGAAGGAACGATAGGAGAAGACAATGTCAGATCTGCAATAGTGGGACGAGAAGGAGTAGGAATATGAGGCACGAAGGGAGGTGTATCAGGAAACATGAGAAAAGAGATATCCTCTACTGAAAAGGTCAAAGAGGATGGTCGAGGACAGAATGGACGAGACTCATCAAAAGTCACATCCCTAGAAATACGCATCCGTTGACCGACAGGATCCCAACACCGATAACCCTTATGCTCATCACTGTAGCCCAGAAAAACACACTCGACAGACTGAGCAGTTAGTTTGGTGCGTTCTCGTTCTCAGGAGGCAAGGAGAACATAACATACACAACCAAACAATCGAAGAGCAGAATAATCAGGATAATGATCAAAAAGACGCTCTAGAGGAATACCTCCCTATAGAGCAAATGAGGGTTGAATGTTTATGAGATATGTGGCAGTGGAGACAGCCTCAGCCCAGAAATGAGGCGGAAGAGAGGTGGCAATCATCATCGCACGAGCTGTCTCAAGAAGGTGGCGATGCTTGCGTTCAGCCACGCCATTCTGTGCGTGAGCACCGGGACAAGAGAACTGCGCAAGAGTACCCTTCTCAGCAAGAAAACCACGCAACATTTTGGAGATATACTCGCCAGCAGAATCAGCACGAAACACACGAATAGGTGTAGAGAACCGAGTGTGGACCATGGCGACAAAACGCTTATAAATAGAGAGAACCTCGCTACGAGAAGACATGAAGTAAAGCCAAGTGTAGCGAGAGAAATCATCTATAAAAATAATATAGTAGCGATGGCCCCCTTTGGAAGAGAAGGGAGTCGGTCCCCACACATCGGAATGAACTAAATCAAAAGGGCGTTGAGACACTGACTCACTTGTAGGATAAGTTAACTGAACCTGTTTACCAAGCCTACAACCCTGACACTGCAAAGAGACATCTCCTGAGACAGGCCCCAAAAGACCACGACGAACTAAAGACGATAGCCAAGAACCACAAAGGTGACCAAGTCGATGATGCCACTGCTGGAAGGAGCTGGTAGCTGAAGCAACGAAGGCAGATGTACTGGCGAGTGTAGTGGCAGCGGAAGGAATATGAAGTCAGTCTAACTCCCAAAGCCCTTGGGAGTCAAGGCGGTGAAGGCCAACTCCAACCAGAGCCTTCGTGTGACGATCCTGGACAGTGCAAGAATCAGCGTCAAGAATGACGCGACAACCAGAATCTGTAAGCTGACTTGCAGAAAATAAGTTCATGGTAAGGCGAGGAACATGAGAAACATCTGGAACATGAAATGAAGAAGTGGAAAGCATGCCTCGACTAGCAACAGGAAGAGGAGTACCATCAGCAGTAAGAACATTAATAGGAAAAACGAGAGATCTAAGAGAGGACAAGCCAGAGGAATCAGAAGACATATGAAATGAAGCTCCAGAATCCAGAACCCATGGGGATGTACCAGACTGTGTAGATGGTGGTCGCTCAACACTAGAAGCACCAGTCACAGAGCCTGCAGTACCCGTCGAAGAACCTGAAGTAGCAAGTAGACGCTTAAGCTTCATAATATCCTGCTCAGTCAAGGAGACAGTAGACGACGTCGAGGAAGAAGCGCGAGTCACAGTAGAAGAATTGCGCTCCTTATTACGCATATCACGCTTCTTCTTGAAGCAATCAGATTCGGGGTGACCATCCCTGCTGCAGTAGCCGCAATGCGTACGAGGACGAGAGCGGCCCTCACGAGTGCGACTCTCACCACCAGAAGGAGTGGGTAATAGCGGTGGAGCACTGCAGCGAGAAGATACTGGTGGAGCAGCCAGGGTCGGCCCTGAGGGGGGCAGGGGGTGCGGCCGCCCCGGGCCCCCCAAATCTAGGCCCCCCCCTCCCCGAGGTATGTATGTAGGCCTATGGCCCATAGTACTGACGGGAGTATACGAGACTAGCAAGCAGATCGCCCGATCCCAGCTGCCAGCGATCAAGTCGTTTGTTCTTAGGAAAGGTAGCGAGAGATCTTCAGATAAAAAGGAAAGATAGCGAGCAATCAGCGGCTGGACGGTTTCCTTCCTGTTACGTTCGACTATTCCATCACCAAGAATCAAGCAACGATTCCCACGTCCCAGCCCTAGCTGCTAGCCGCCGACGCCGTACACGCACGCACGCACAAATGCACTCCCACCTCGCCGTCCCCTGGTAATCTCCTTCCTAATTTGGTTATGTTCGCCGTCGATTTCAATTCTGAGGCCCCCATCTTGACGCTCCTTTGGCCTTTGCAGCTTTGCTCAATTGCTATCCACTCCTCTCCTTCATCTACAGACTTCAGAAACGTACAGACTACATAAGTTCGACAATCAGGATTCTGGACATCAGGTTTGAGGTATATTATTCATACAACAAATTATTTTGTTCAGGGCTGGCACCGTTCAACAATTGATATATTTTTTTTCAGCATTGTGTTTGTTCTCACGCCCAGCAAGAGGAAATATCCATCAGGTAGCGACAAAAGGAAAACAGAAGAAGGAAGTGAATAAACTGATACACTCACAGCGGGGAGGTATTCATAAATTTCTCAAGCCATGTAATATTGCCATATTGGTGCTTCCACTACTTCACCAAACCCAGATGATGCGTTGGCGATTGTTGCCATAGTGAAAGAGCAACAAACTAATGAAAATTTGGACTCTGATCAGCAAGAAGAAAATATCAACTCCACCATCGGCAATAACAATGTAAGTGGCTCCGAGAATGTAGGTAACTCGTCGGATGCCACTGAGTTAAGGTCAGCCTTGTGTGAGTTGCGTCATGCTTCTGACACTGATCCTAAACATAAAAGTGATGCAAAAAATTTATTTGACTCACTTGGTCGCTTTGAGCTTCTAGTTGGTATGATTATCTGACATGATATTCTATTTGTTTTAAATAAAGTTAGCAAGATATTGCAATCGTCAACCATGTGCATTGACTCCGCTTTGAAGCAAATAAAAGGTATAACACAATATTTTGAGAAGTACAGAGATGAGGGGTTTTCTTCAAGTTTGAGCATCGCTAAAGGTATTGCAACTGAAATGGGAATAGAGCCATTGTTTCTAGTGAAACGTCGTGCTACGAGAAAGAAACAGTTTGACGAAAGTGATTGTCAAAAGGAAATTCTAGAAGCTAAGAAGGCTTTCCGAGTTAAATATTTTAGTGGTTTGGTTGATATGGCGACCAATTCTTTGAATGATAGATTCAAAGAACTCATGGTGTTTAAAATATATTTGTATTGAGCTCTGGCACCCTGAAGTCATTAAGTGACAATTAACTTGAAGAATGTTGTACAAAATTTGCAGAAACTTTCTCTCTTAATGGTTCATCTGATGCTGAGATATACGATCTTATTTCTGAATTGAAGATTATGAGATTCACTTTGCCAGATGGGGTATTGTTTGCTATGGAGATTTTCGGGCAAGTCAGAGAAGTTGATTGTTATCTTAATATCTCCATTGCCTATCGCATCTTATTTACTGTGCATGTGACAGTCGCATCGGCCGAAAGAAGCTTTTTGAAGTAGAAATTATTGAAGAATTATTTGAGGTCAACAATGACTCAAGATAGGTTAAATGGTTTGACTACATTATGCATTGAGAAGAAATTATTAGATGAGATTGACATCGACCCCATCATAAGTGACTTTGCATCGAGGAATGTTAGAAGAAAATTTTAAGGTAATATGTATAAATTATTTGATACGCATACTGATTTTGGATCCATTCAATTGTTATTGATAACAATTTATATATACATTTTTACACAAAAGTATATTACAATGACTTGTATATTAAGGGCCCCTAATTTTTATTTCGCCCCGGGCCCCGGAAATCTCAGGACCGGCCCTGGGAGCAGCAGCTTGAGCAGCAAGCACAGAGGGAACTTGAAGCAGACCAGGACCACGGAGGCAAGTCTCCTCAGCACGAAGCTCAGAAAGCACCTCGGAAATAGGAACACGGCCACGAGCAAACAACTGAGCACGTCGAGGCTCAAACTCATCATGGAGCCGCGATAAGAACTCGTAGACGCGCTGAAACTCCAAGTCTGGCAACATGGGCAAGTGCCACAAACAGCAGTGCGAAGAGAGTCAAGCTGGTGCCAGATAGCAGAACTCTGAGTGTAGAACCCATCAATAGTGGAGTCTCCCTGCTGAGGAGCATGCTCCTGACGGACCACAGACAAGTAGAGAGCATCACCAGAGGGCTGATAGCGCTGGCGAAAATGAGTCCACATCTCAAAGACAGTACTGAGGCCCATAAACTCGGAAGCAAACTGAGGAAGAACACTGGAAGTGAGGACAGCCACAGCACGAGCATCGTCATCACACCACTGAGTGTAAGCTGCCAGATCATCACGATAAACGGAAAGAGCATTCGAATAATCCAAGACCTGTTGGTCATAAGCAGCAGCCGCATCATCGGCGTCAACCCTGGCTGCAGCCCTATCAGCATCAGAAGCATCTGCCGCGAGAGCCGGTGGTGTCGGCGGTGGAGTAGGAGCCACCGGAGAGACTGGGCGAGGAGGACAGGGGACCTTACCGGAAAAAACACCCCATAGAAGAAGGTCACGCATGTGAATGCGCATAAAGGCAACAAACTCAGCATAGTTAGCCCCATCAAAGATCACCGGGCAGCGAGGGACGGCGACATAGCCGCCCGATGAAGACATGGTGCTCCTTATCTCTCCGTCTTTTTTTATCTCTTTTTTTAAGCAAAGGCCACCCAAAGAGCCCACTTCAGGCAAATGAATCAACACCGATCCAGACCGGGCAGAGAACCAACAACAGACCACAGAGGCCACGTAGCTCGATATGGAATCACCAGGCAGCGCCCGATCTGGAGCAACGGCCAAAACAGAGCAAGGCGACGGCGGTCGCCCCAATTTGGGAGCGAGTGCAGCAGCTGGCAACCCGCGTCAGGAGCCGGTGGCGGCGTCCCGCGACAGGAGCCGGTGGCGGATGAGCGCCGCGACCCCGCAACCCTGCGTTCCGAGCCGGCGGCGGCGACCAGCGTCGGGAGCTGGCGGGGGACGTGGCTCGCGACCCCGCGGCCCCATGTCGCAGCCCAGCGGCGGGCGTCCCGCGTCCCACGTCGCAGCCCGGCGGCAGGCGTCCCGCGTCCTCGCGGTCTCGATCCAGATGACCAGATAGCGCGTCGCTATCCAGAGAGAAGGTCCGGCCGAGGCGAACTCGATCCAAAGGTGAGCAGCCGGGCCGGCAAAGGGCCGGATGGAACTGGGGCAGCGGCAAACAGCAACCGGAGTAGAGAAGGAAAACACGGCGGAGTAGCGGATCAAGCACAAGTTGCGCGTGCTAAAAAAAGAACCTAGGCTCTAATACCATGTTATGGATATGCAACTTGTATTATTAGGAGGCCAAAGCCAACATATATATAAGGATGCCAAAAGGCTACAAGAGGATGCCAATAGACTAGAATGCAAAAGGCCATAAGACAATATTAATATAACTCTAAGAAGAATATCATACGCGCTGATGTTTTGTAAATGAGGTTGAAACTGAATTCTCACGATGTCATTATCAGGTTATATTTCAGCTTCAAAGTGAATGCACACACGTGCTCGATATGGAATCACCAGGCACGCTACGAAGACCAAACCACGCTCACCGTGAATCGCCTGAAGAAGAGCACGGCGGCGGCGCATCGGCCGTGCGGACCCCAGCCTCAGCTATCCCGGCGCAGGGCCGCTCTGCGAGACCGGGAGGATCCCGCGAGAGCGGCATGCCGGACCTCAGCAGAAGGGACCTCGCCGCCGAGGCCGCTGCGGAAGCCAAGGCGCGCGGGGAAGCGGGCGAGGACTGCGACGCGGACCTAGACCAGACCCTGGACGCCAGCATCCTTCGCGCGACCGCTAAGGAGGCGGCACGGAACAGCACGCCTTGTCGACCTCCACCAGCACGTAGGCCTGGCTGGGCTGATGGATCGGAGATGGTGTTTCTAGAAGCTTCCCCGGATAGAAGAAGCAGCGAGGTCCGAGGACGAAGGCGTGAAGACTGAAGAGAACACACAAACTGAATAAGTGAAGAGTCAGGAAGAAAATGGTGGCCCTGGAGTGACAGGCAAGAAGTTGCGTCCGGACCTTGCACACGCCTCGTGGGCAGGCCGTCGTAGCATCCCTATCTGGCTACCCAGAAGTCCCAACGGCGTGAACCAGCCCTCGGAAGGAGTGTCTATTCTGTAATCATTTTTTCCCTAAATACCTTTTTTTGCGGGGCGAAGAGCATTTCATTAATTAATTACGTAAATATTAACGCCAACACGTATGACACGAAGCAACATGGCCCAAACGTCTTCATTATCATTTATTTTGCCACGTCAAAACAGATGACATCGGCGAGAATCTTTTTGATTTTCGGCTTAAAAATATTTTATCTCATAATTAAAAAATCAAATTAAAAAATATGTTTTCATCATTAAATTCGTGCCAATGAGATCTTCAAAACTAGATCCCATGCTGATATGTTTTGACGAATTTATTTTTGCCAAAAGTTGTAATGATGTTTACACGATAGTTGCCATAATGTTTACACTAAAGTTGTCATGTGACAATTTTAGTTTATAGAGCATGACAATTTTAGTATTTTGACCATGGCAACTTCAGTATTTTGATCATAAAAAATATTTTTTTGCATGAACCATGACAATTTTAAGTGCATGTATCATGGCAATTTTAGTTTATGGGTCATGACAACTCTAGTTTCTTAATTTCCCATTTTATAATATGTTAAAAGTTACTTTTAAATGTAGAAGAAAATAGCTGAAACATATCATGGCAACTTCAGTGTAAACACCATGGCAATTCATGTGTAATAGACATAGCAACTTTTAACCCCCAAAAAAGTCGTCGAAACATATTGATATGGGATCTAGTTTCAAAGATCTCGCCGCGATGGACTTAATGGTGAAAACGGATGTTCAATCGGATTTTTCATTTAAAAGATAAAACATTTTAAAAACTAGAAATCCAAAAAGATTCTCACATGCATGCATATGGTGACATGGCGCAGTCTGTGTTTTATGAGGCGTGTAGGCGGGTGTCGCTCCCACCACGCGTGTGGGCGTTATCAGGGTCCATTTATTATGGTTTTACAATCCTCACTAATGATAGTGCTAATCTCTTAGGGTACATTAGGGTGTGTTTAGTAGGGTGCATGAAGGTCCAAAAGTTCTCTTCTCAATCCACTTTTGAGTGTTTGGTAGAGTGTATGAAGGGTGCAGGAGTCCACATTAGTTTAACACAAATACAGTAGGAGTATGGATGAAGGGAGCATGCATGAAGAGGGGTGTTTGAGTTAAGCATGCACGAAGAGGGAACGACTATGGTAAGATAAGAATGCAACCAAATACACCCTTAGAGAGCCAGCATGGAGTGCGTTGGTGGCCACGACCAACGGCTGTTATGGCGTGGCTTGCCTTGTTCTGCGCTCTGCTAATTCGCCGGATGTGGGTCTCCCTTTCCTTGAGCAAGTCAGCCACATCTGCAAGTTGATACATGTTGCTTGATCAATCCGGTGTACTGGATAAAAGTAGAGTGACTAACTCAGCGCAGTCAGATTCCACCATAATGGGTTTCGTAGACCAGTGCAGCGCTAGTCGTAGGCCTTCTTGACATGCTGCCAGTTCTAATTCGAAAGGGCCTTGGCAATTGAAGAGACACCTACAAGCTGCAAATATCACACTTCCAGTATGGTCACGTAGTATCATTCCTGCTCCCGCCGTGCCATCAACAGCAACGAAAGAACCATCAAAGTTTAGCTTCAGATTGCCTTCTGGCGGCGGTTCCCATTCGGCCATGGACAGTTCAGACTGCTCGCGTTCGGATGGTTTCTTTTGCCCTGCTAAACATGTCGGTTGATTGCCTTTAGTCAGGTCCTCAATAGGATAGTGTTTGATCAAAATCAACGTCTCCACATAGCTGCATAAAAATCGCATGGACGCTTCTATCGGGATGAATGGCTTCTCATGTGTGAGTTCATTATAGACGTGCCAAACTCACCATAACAACATCAGCATGAGCATACGACGGGTGTCATCCAGGTCCTGTTGAACCAACAACCAATTTGGCTCATCTCTAGGCATGGCTTCGTCCGACGACAGGTCCCACACCCTATGCATATCATCCCAGAGATCGCGGGCATGAGGGCACCTGGTTAATGCATGTTGGGTAGTCTTGGCTTCAAGGCCAAATATATCGCAGGTGTTCTCCAACTCTAGGTGTCGCTCACGTTTATTCTCACGAGTTGTAGCGCATCTCGCGCTTCTTTCCAAGCAAAGACGTTAACCTTTGGTGGAGCTCCACTATTCCAAAGCAGCTTCCATGCCATTCGAGATCCATCAGGTCGGGAGCTGGACTGACCTTCACCATCGCTTGCCATGATCATATCCCTTTCCATGTTATAAGCCAACTGCACCGAGAATCGGTTGTGCTTATCTGGGTGCCAAGCGATAGTGTCAGCCTCTAGGCGTCGTGATGGTTTGATTTTGAGAATTTTCGTGGCATCAACAGGGAGAAAATATCGATGGACCAAGGTTGTGTTCCATGAATCGTCCATGTTCAGGAGATCCGCAACCCACCTCAGTCTGCATCGTCCTTTAGGCGTGACTGGCCGGAGAGAAGGTCCCGGGGGAATCCATGGGTCGGACCATATACGGATACTAGCTCCATTACCCGCACGCTAAAAGCAACCTTGTTTTACCAACTCCAAAACATACTCTATCGCTTGCCATGTCGCGGATGCATTCCCACTGAATCCCGTGTCCGTGATTTCTCCATTGGGATAGTATTTTACTCGAAAGACCTGCGCGCATAAGCTCTCTGGGTACTGGATTAGGCGCCACACTTGTCGAGCTAACAATCGGATATCCTTAAATCCCTTGTCGCCTCGCATTTTTGGCCGCAGCGTGATGTACCATCCGACCCAATGAGTTCTGTGTTTACGACGTTCTGCACCCCACCAATATCGACGGATCATCCTTGTAAGCCCTTCACAAAGGCCAGCCGGGACTTTGAATACACTCATGATGTACATAGGAAGAGCTTGTGCAATGGCCTTGATTTTTATCTCCTCCCCCCATAAACAGATAATTATCACTCCATTCCATCAAATTCTTTGCTAGTTTCTCCTCCAAGCTCTTCAATTTACCCCCACTCATCCTACCTTCTGGTGTTGGGAGACCGAGGTATTTGGCTTCAAAAGTAGCCTAAGTTATCTGCACTATGCCCTTTATATTGTTCTGTACCGTTATCGGGCATGCGGGGCTGGAAAGAATTGAACATTTCTAGGGGTTGATGACTTGCCCTATCCCATTAGCA
Organism: Secale cereale; assembly: GCA_902687465.1. Classification (NCBI taxonomy): domain Eukaryota; kingdom Viridiplantae; phylum Streptophyta; class Magnoliopsida; order Poales; family Poaceae; genus Secale; species Secale cereale. The sequence continues at coordinate 299,763,226 of LR738711.1, forward strand.
TATGTCTCGAGCACCCACTTGACCCTTATAGCCTGTTTGTTTCTGCCTTAAAGAAAATGTGAAAGTGAACTAATCCCCAGGTGGTTTTGGTAATTAATAACAACATATAGCTCATTGAACTAATGTCCATTCAAGTTAAATATTTCAGGAAGTTCAATGATTGGCATGGCATGGACTAGAGATGTGGACCCCTCAAAATGCTAAGGACAAAGATTGGCAAAAGCTCAAGACTCTACATTTCCATTTTAGTGATCCAAGATCACATTGAGTCTATAGGAAAGCCAATACTATTAAAAGGGGATGAGGTGTTGCTTAATAACCTGGTTGCTCAAGTGCTTAGTGATATTGCTCCAAAACCCTCAGCCACTTTCTCATATTCCACATATGTCCAAAACCATAAGTTAAACTCGGACCCACCGATTTGATCGATTCGGCGCCACCGAGTTCATTTGACATAGCCACTGCCACAAACCCTAGACAATTCGGTCACATCGATATGGATCTCGGTCTCACCGAGATGGCATTGCAAACTCTCTGTGATCCTTTCGTAACATTTCAGTCTCACCGAGAAGAGCGATCGGTCCCACCAAGTTTGCATGGTAAACTCTCTGTGATCCTTTTGTAACGTTTTGGTCTCACCAAAATGAGCGATCGGTCCCATCGGGTTTGCTGGACCTATTCTCTGTATTGATATTTCCTGAAATTGGTCTCACCGAGTTCGTGCAATCGGCGCCACCGAGATGAGGTCTTGCCCTAGCACTAGCACATTGGTCCCACCGAGTTGATCATGGCGGTCCCACCAAGATTCCTAATGTTCATATTTTGAACTGCTTTGGTCTCACCGAGTTCTCCTATTTGGTCTGACCAAGTTGGGTCACATGTGTGTAACGGTTGGATTTTGTGTGGAGGCTATATACACCCCTCCACCCACATCTCCATTTGAGAGAGAGCCATCAGAACGTGCCTACACTTCCACTACACATTTTCTAAGAGAAAACCACATGCTCATGTGTTGAGACCAAGATATACCAATCCTACCACAAGGATCTTGATCTCTAGCCTTCCCCAAGTTGCTTTCCACTCAAATCATCTTTCTACCATATCCAAATATGTGTGAGAGAGAGAGAGTTGAGTATTGGGGAGACTATCACTTGAAGCACGAGAGCAAGGAGTTCATCATCGACACACCATTTATTACCTTTTGGAGAGTGGTGTCTCCTAGATTGGTTAGGTGTCACTTGGGAGCCTCTAAAAAGATTGTGGAGTTGAACCAAGGAGTTTGTAAGGGCAAGGAGATTACCTACTTCGTGAAGATCTACTCGAGTGAGGCAAGTCCTTTGTGGGCGATGGCCATGGTGGGATAGACAAGGTTGCTTCTTCATGGACCCTTTGTGGGTGGAGCCCTCCGTGGACTCGCGCAACCGTTACCCTTCATGGGTTGATGTCTCCGTCAACATGGATGTACGATAGCACCACCTATCGCAACCACGCCAAAAATCTCCATGTCTCTATTGCGTTTGCACTCTCCAAACCTCTCCCTTTACCTTCAAATGCAATGCTTTACTTTCCACTGCCACACTCTTAGAATTGCATGTGTAGGTTGGTTACTTGACTTGTCCTAATTGCTAAAAACTGCCAACACTTAAAATTGGGAAAATGCTAGATTTTTATTTGGTCAAGTAGTCTAATCAGCCCTCCTCTAGACCTACTTTCGATCCTACAATTGGTATCAGAGCTTTGGTCTCCATTTCTGTTGATTTCCATAGCTTTGGCGATCATAGCCTTGGTTTCAAAATCAAGGAGAGTATGTCGTCTAGTGAGGGAGGTTATCACCTTGGAGGTCCTTACTTTGATGGTACTAATTTTGCTAGCTGGAAACATAAAATGAAAATGCATATTCTTGGACATAACCCTGCCATTTGGGCTGTTGTGCGAATTGGTTTGCAAGGTGAATACTTCGAGGATGGAAAAGAACTGGATCGTGAAGCGTTTACAGAAGAGTTGAAGATGTTGCAATACAATGCTCAAGCTTGCGATATTCTTTTCAACGGATTGTGCCCCGAAGAATTCAACAAAATCAGCCATCTTGAGAATGCAAAGGAAATTTGGGATACTTTGGTTGATATGCACGAAGGTACTGAGTCCGTCAAGGAATCCAAGTTGGATGTGCTTCAAAGTCAACTTGATAAGTTCAAGATGAAGGATGGTGAAGGAGTCGATGAAATGTACTCTAGGCTTGCTCTCATCACAAATGAGATTGCCGGCTTAGGAAGCGAAGAGATGACCGACAAATTAAACATCAAGAAGATCCTAAGAGCCTTGGATGGAAAATATGATACCATGTGCACTTTGATCCAAATGATGCCCAACTACAAAGATCTCAAGCCAACGGAAGACATTGGTAGAATTGTTGCTCATGAGATGTCACTCAAGGATAAGGAAGAGCTTCACAACAAGTCTAGTGGTGCCTACAAAGCCTCATGTGATGCTCCTACCACATCAAGTGAGAAACAAGTGTTGAATGAAGAATTGAGCTTAATGGTGAAGAACTTCAACAAATTCTACAAGAATAGAAGCAAAGAGAGAAGTTCTGAGTCAAGGTCCTACAATGACAAAAGGTCTTCTAGTCGTGATCACAATTGCTACAATTGTGGAAGACCTGGACACTACTCAAATGAGTGTACATTGAGGGAGTCATGCATTTATGGGTCCTCGGGTAGCCGGATTACTCGTTATGGGCCGGACTGGTGGGCCGTCAAGATTATCGCTGAAGACTATCCCCCATATCCGGATAGGACTCCCATATGTGTAAAATAACAAGTTTAGAGTCCGGGTGTAATATTTCCTTCCTCTGCAAGATGATCATGTACAACCCTAGGTCCCTCCGGTGCATATATAAACCAGAGGGTTTAGTCCGTAGTGACACAATCACAATTACATAGGCTAGACTCCTAGGGTTTTGGCCATTACAATCTCGAGGTAGATCAACTCTTGTAACCCTATATCCATCAAGATCAATCAAGTAGGAAGTAGGGTATTACCTCGATCGAGAGGGCTCGAACCTGGGTAAACATCGTGTCCCCAGTCTCCTGTTACCATCAATCCTCATACACACAGTTCGGTACCCCCTACCCGAGATCCGCCGGTTTTGACACCGACATTAGTGCTTTCATTGAGAGTTCCACTGTGTCGTTGATAGAAGGATAAATGGCTCGCTTCGTCATAAACGATGGTGCCACCCTCAGGGAGAATTACCTCCCCGGACAGCTTTTTGTGTTCGGCAGCTTCGTGCTACGCGCCAACTCAGATGGCCACGTCGAGCAGGTTGACAACTATGCCCGTGGTCATCAGATCAGGTTGGGAAGCTTGAACTATGTTGCTGATATCCGAGGAGACTTCATCTTCGACGGATTCACACCCACGGCTACTTCACCCTGCCCCCACGATGAAGTCATCTTAGATCTATCATCAGATCCCATCCAGGCGTCAACACCCATGATGGCTCTGGCCCTAAGTCCAGAGCAGGCCGCTTTGTCCAAAGAAGGGAGGGTCAACCCGCCATGAAAACCGTAGACTTAGCGGCGATTGAGCCGCTCACAGATCCAGAATTGAGGAGGATCCTCCCCACCGCGAAAAAACCGGACTTGTCTGAAACTGCGTGTTCTGAACTCTTGGGATCCGCACTCTCCGGGCTCGATCCGGCGGTCATCGCCAAGACTGGCCCTGCTAACCCCAAGGCTCCTATCCAACTCTCGCTTTTGAACGAGGCGCTAGACTTGCTGCAATCTCTCACCTTAACAGAGGATTCTCAGCCGAACCATGCCCAGTTTAAACTGGGGGCCGAGGACAGGGAATTTTGCTTCCCACCCACCACCCACTTGGTAGCCATGGTCGAGGATTTAACCGACATACTAGACTATGCTTCCGAAGACATCGATGGGATGGACCACGACGTCGAAGCCGATCTAGGTACAAATCCGCCTGTGACCGGGCGATGGACGACCACTTCTACCTATGATGTATACATGGTGGATACACCCAATGAGAAGGAAGATCACGGCGATAAAGATCTAGAGCAGGATAAGCCCATCAATGAACCTCCTAAACACCGGCGTCAGAAATGCCGCTCATGATCACGTCGAGGAAAGGAAAGTAACACCGGCACCGGAGACAATGAAGATCCGGAAGAAGCCGATGACCCCATAGAGCCAGCGGTGGAGCGGGACGAGCAGGAGGGGGGCAATGCAATCCCGAACAACTCGCCGATCACAATGATTCTGAAGACAGTAATTATCTACCTGTCTCCAAAGAGTATGTCAGCCTGGGAGACGAGGAATTCATAGTCCCAGAGGAACCCCTCGAACAAAAACGCTTTCAACAATAGCTTATTGCCACAACAAGGAGCTTGAAAAAACAACAACAGTGGCTTAAAGCCGAACAAGATACGCTCAATGACAGATGAAATGAAGTGCTAGACGCCGAGGAGAGATACGGCCGCAAGCGTTAAACAAAGTGCTATCCCAAGCGCAAGTTGCTGCCACAATTGGACGACAAGGCCCCTGCGCCAATTCCGTTGAGGCACGACCATGCCGATGAACCGGACCGACCACCCCGTGGATGGGACAAAGCGGCCAACAATGTCGTACACCAACCCGCGCCTCCCCACCGTAAAGGAAAGGACACAGCTGCCCATGGCCATAAGTACGATTTACGTCAGGACTTGAATAGAAAAGCCGGTCAGGCCAGATCAATCTACGGATCAGGAGAACGTGCTCCCACGCGGGATGGCGGCTATCAAGCCAAGCACGCCGGGTACAATCAAGTTCAGAACCAACACCGAACACAGATACCATCCGAATTACGCCACGATGTTGTGCGATACAGGGGCGCTACACACCCTCTGTGCTTCACCGATGGGGTGATGGATTATCAATTTCGAGAAGGGTTTAAACCCATGAACATCGAGGTATATGATGGAACGACGGACCCCGCTGTATGGATATAAAACTTTATTCTTCACATCCACATGGCTCGTGGAGATGACCTCCACGCCATCAAATACTTACCTCTCAAGCTGAAAGGGCAAGCTCGGCACTGGTTGAACAACCTCCCAGAGAACTCCATTGGAAGCCGGGAAGATCTAGAGGATGCTTTTCGGGCTAACTTTTAGGGGACTTATGTCCGGCCCCCGGATGCTGATGATCTAAGTCGCATAATCTAGCAACCCGGGGAGTCAGCCCACAAGCTTTGGAACCGGTTCCTAACTAAAAAGAACCAACTTATCGACTGTCCGGACGCTGAGGCCTTAGCGGCATTCAAACATAGTGTCTGGGATGAGTGGCTGGCAAGACACCTCGGCCAAGAGAAGCCGAAAAAATGGCACCCTTACTACACTCATGACCCGCTTTTGCGCGGGCGAAGACAACTGGCTAGCTCGTAGAAGCAATAGCACCAGCGACTCTGGCACTTCCAAAGTTAGGGATGGCAATGGAAAGGCACGACACAATAAGAACAAGCGTCGAAACAACACCGGAGAAACAGTTGATACAAAAGTAAATGCCGGATTCAGTGGTTCCAGGCCCGGTCAACGAAAGAAGCCATTCAAAGGCAACAGAGATAGTCCATCTAGCCTGGACAAAATACTAGAAAGGCCTTGCCAGATTCATGGCACCCCTGACAAACCTGCAAACCACACCAACAGAAACTGTTGGGTCTTCAAGCAGGCCCACAAGTTAAATGCCGAACACAAGGGGAAAGGACCTCAAAGCGAGGATGAAGACGAGCCTCACCAACCGAACACAGGGGGGGAGAAGAAATCCCCCCCCC
>LR738711.1:299769195-299924201 GCA_902687465.1 Secale cereale
CCCCCCCCCCCGACGTGAAAACGATGAATATGATCTATGCCACCCATATCCCCAAGAGGGAACGCAAGTGCGCACTGATACGTCCATTTTGCATCATGCTTTCATATTGATATTTATTGCACTATGGGGTGTTATTACACATTGTGTCACAATACTTATGCCTTTTCTCTCTTATTTTACAAGGTTTACATGAAGAGGGAGAATACTGACAGCTGGAATTCTGGGCTAGAAAAGGAGCAAACATTGGAGATCTATTCTGCACAACTCAAAAAGCCCTGAAACTCCACGAAACTCCGTTTCCAAAAATATATAAAATATCTGGCGAAAGAGGTACGAGAGGGGGGCCACCCACTTTCCACGAGGGTGGGGGGCGCGCCCCCCTGGGCGCGCCCCTGCCTCGTGGGCCACCTGGCAGCCCCCCGATGCCCATCTTCTGCTATATGAGGTGTTTTGACCTGGAAAAAATCATAAGGAGGCTTCCGGGACGAAGCGCCGCCGTCTCGAGGCGGAACCTTGGCGGAACCAATCTAGGGCTCCGGCGGAGCTGTTCTGTCGGGTAAACTTCCCTCCGGGAGGGTGAAATCGTCACCGCCATCATCACCAACAACTCTCCCATCTTGGGGAGGGTTATCGTCATCAATATCTTCACCAGCACCATCTCCTCTCAAACCGTAGTTCATCTCTTGTATCCAATCTTTGTATCAAAACCTCAGATTGGTACCTGTAGGTTGCTAGCAGTGTTGATTACTCCTTGTAGTTGATGCTAGTTGGTTTACTTGGTGGAAGATCATATGTTCAGATCCATTATGCATATTAATACCCCTCTGATTATGAACATGAATATGCTTTGTGAGTAGTTACGTTTGTTCCTGAGGATATGGGAGAAGTCTTGCTATAAGTAGTCATGTGAATTTGATATTCGTTTGATATTTTGATAAGATGTATGTTGTCTTTCCTCTAGTGGTGTCATGTGAACGTCGACTACATGACACTTCACCATTGTTTGGGCCTAGAGGAAGGCATTGGGAAGTACTCCCTCCATCCCAAAATTCTTATCTTCAATTTGTCAAAATACGAATGTATCTAGTCACGCTTTTGTGTTAGATACTTCCCTATTTAGACAAATCTAAGACAAGGATTTTGGGACGGAGGGAGTAATAAGTAGATGATGGGTTGCTAGAGTGACAGAAGCTTAAACCTTAGTTTATGCGTTGCTTCGTAAGGGGCTGATTTGGATCCATATGTTTCATGCTATGGTTAGGTTTACCTTAATACTTCTTTTGTAGTTGCGGATGCTTGCAATAGAGGTTAATCATAAGTGGGATGCTTGTCCAAGTAAGGGCAGCACCCAAGCACCGGTCCACCCACATACCAAATCTACCATTCTTAAGAAGTTGCTCCCCACTATAATGCATTCTCTCAGCATGCAGATTGTCCACATCAGCAGTCTACCATGTCAGCGATTCTCCATCCACTCAACCATGAGACATGTAGTCTTCCACCTTAACTATTCAATTATGTGCAGCCACGTCACCCCGAAATAGTATAACAAGTCCTGCGTTTCTACCCTACTGTAACTGAAGGTGATAGTGAAACTTCAATGACACGACCAGCCGTCTCTTACGCATGGCCACTATCAATGCAACCATTTAAATGCCTACCGTTACCTGTGTTTAGTCGAGTCTTTTTCCCTTCCCCTGCAAGCATGTCTTCTCATCTCCCCTTATTCTTCTGCTGCACATCTTTCACTCATATCCCCCTCTCCTCATCTTCTCATTGATACAATGATGGATTCAGCTGGTCCTCCGCATCTTGCACAACCCAACTGAATCTTGTATGTTATACCAGTATGCCGCCACCATCTTTAGATCATCAAGTGGAGAAAATAAGCACATATACAAATGCCCCCAATGAAGATCCCTCGCTTCCTACCACAGTCGATCGTTGCTGCTTCTCTATCCCCGTGGTCAAGGAGGATGAACATGCCAACGCGCCAAAGGTGTTTGATAGGATGCCGCACCCCTCTGAGACCACCGGTGTTGGTACGTACGCCTCCTCTCTCTCTCTCTCTCTCTCTCTCTCTCCCTCTCTCTCTCCGTATGTATTGTGTTCATTAATCAAGAATGGTATTTTCTGGTTCTTAAACTTGCAATCGTGAAAATTTATATGAGATGTCCGATTGAGAAATTTCTTCCATATGTCATCTTCTTTTTTGCCAGTAAGAAATCTTCCGTTTGACACCTACCAGCACCTCACCAACATCTTATGTTTGTTGTGGAAGCAGGAGTGGAGAAATGTTGGAGTTAGAGTGGAGGTCATGCATGCACACACAAGAGTCTGGGGTCACACGCACGAACACCTGCCATGTACGTACGCACAAGCGCTAGGCCATGCACACTTCGCATCGGCTGCATGCTCTGGCTCCCCAGTCATGCGGGCATCCGGCCGGGTACATGCATGGACACATGCCCCGATCATGCACACACCTGAGACACATGCACACATGGACATCTTACAAGATAGCTGTACATTTCATTGCGGTGTATTACTAATGATATTTTCCCTCTTCGTCGTTGCTTCCATGCACTTGCCATAAAGCGTCTGTGATGCATTGGGCCTGGGCACGGTGGTCCCGGGCACTAGATCAACATTCCTGGAAAATAAGAGAAGCTATTGAGTCACAAACTACAAGGGGTAACGAATAATTGTTCTTTGTATTATTTCTTCTTATGTCTAATTCTAAAACATAATCTAACATCACTTCTGCAGAAAAATGTCAAAATGCATAGTTTGTTACGCATGACTGTGTGTAAGTTAGTGATTAGTCATACCCTTGCATTATGTGAAATTCATGCCTCCTCTAACTAGGACAAGTTTGAATATATTTTTGTCGGGGTTTCTCTATGATCGATTGGTTTATTGTCATTTGCTTATACTTCCTTTCTACAATTTCTTTTTACGATATTACTACTACTGAACATTTGAGCCAGATGGTTTTATAGAATTTAACTTATACATTTGTGTTCTAAAAATTTCCGCAGCAACGCGCGGGGTATCACCTAGTTATCAAAGTAACGAATGTGAATCATATGAACGTGATGAAAACTAGCTTGACGATAACTCCCATGTGTCCTCGGGAGCGCTTTCCTTCATATAAGAGTTTGTCCAGGCTTGTCCTTTGCTACAAAAAGGATTGGTCCATCTTGCTGCACCTTATTTACTTTTACTATTTGTTACTTGTTACCAATTACCCTATCACAAAACTATCTGTTACTCATAATTTCAGTGCTTGCAAAAAATACCTTACTGAAAACTGCCTATCATTTCCTTCTGCTCCTCGTTGGGTTCGACACTCTTACTTATCGAAAGGACTACGATAGATCCCCTAAACTTGTGGGTCATCAAGACTCTTTTCTGGCGCCATTGCCGGGGAGTGAAGTGCCTTTGGTAAGTGGAACTTGGTAAGGAAAAATTTATATAGTGTGCTGAAATTTACTGTCACCTGTTACTATGGAACTTAATCCTTTGAGGGGCTTGTTCGGGGTATCTTCACCCCGACCAGTAGAGCAAAGAGTTGCTCCTGAACCTACTGAACCTAGTGAAAATGTTTTCTTTGAAATTCCTTCGGGTATGATAGAGAAACTGCTAGCTAATCCCTTTACAGGAGATGGAACACCGCATCCCGATTTACAACTAATCTATGTGGATGAAGTTTGTGGATTATTTAAGCTTGCAGGTATGACCGAGGATGTGATCAAGGAGAAGGTCTTCCCTTTATCTTTGAAGGGAGAGACATTGACATGGTTTAGGCTATGCGATGATATTGGATCATGGAACTACAATCGATTGAAATTGGAATTTCATCAGAAGTTCTACCCTATGCATCAGGTTCATCGTGATCATAATTATATATATATAATTTTTGGCCTCGCGAAGGAGAAAGTATCGCTCAAGCTTGGGGGGGGGGGCTTAAGTCAATGTTATATTCATGCCCCAATCATGAGCTCTATAGAGAAATGATTATTCAAAATTTTATTCTCGGCTTTCTCTCAATAATCGCTCCATGCTCGATACCTCTTGTACCGGTTCTTTTATGATGGAGACTATTGAATTCAAATGGGATTTATTGGAAAGAATTAAATGCAACTCTGAAGATTGGGATCTCGACGAAGGTAAGGAGTCAGGTATAACACCTAAGTTTGATTGTGTTAAGTCTTTTATGGATACCGACGTTTTTCATGGATTTAGCACTAAATATGGACTTGACTCTGAGATAGTAGCTTATTTCTGTGAATCATTTGCTACTCATGTCGATCTCCCTAAGGAGAAGTGGTTTAAATACCATCCTCCCATTGAACTAAAGTAGTTGAGGCTGTTAAAGTTGAAAAAAAGACTATCACTTATAATGTTGATCCTATTATTCCTACCGCCTATATTGAGAAACCACCTTTCCCTGTTAGGATAAAGGATCATGCTAAAGCTTCAACTGTGGTTCGTAAGAGTAATAATAGAACACCTACGCCCTCTGAGAAAATTAAGGTTGAACCTAGTGTTGCAATGGTTGAGGATCTCTTGGTCGATAATATAGATGGGCATGTTATTTACCTCCATGAGGAAGCTGCTAGAATTGCCAAACCCGATACTAGGAATAAACATAGACCTGTTGTAGGCATTCCTATCATTTCTGTTAAAATAGGAGATCATTGCTATCATGGTTTATGTGATGTAGGTGCTAGTGCGAGTGTAATACCCATCTCCTTATATGAAGAAATTATGCATGATATTGCACCTGCTGAGCTAGAAGGTATTGATGTTACTATTAAGCTTGCCAATAGAGACACTATTTCACCAATGGGGATTGTTAGAGATGTTGAAGTCTTGTGTGGGAAAGTTAAATACCCTGCTGATTTTCTTGTTCTTGGTTCCCCACAAGATGATTTTTGCCCCATTATATTTGGTAGACCCTTCTTGAACACTGTTAATGCTAAGATAGACTGCGAAAAGGATATTGTTACTGTTGGATTAGGGGACATGTCTCATGATTTTAACTTTGCTAAATTTCATAGTCAACCCCATGATAAAGAATTGCCTAGTAAGGATGAAATTATTGGCCTTGCTTCTGTTGTTGTACCTCCTAACGATCCCTTAGAACAATATCTGCTAGACCATGAAAATGATATGTATATGAATGAGAGAAGGAAATAGATGAAATATTCTTTAAACAGGGACCCTTATTGAAACACAACTTGCCTGTTGAAATTCTAGGGGATCCTCCTCCACCCAAGGGTGATCCCGTGTTTGAACTCAAACCATTACCTGATACTCTTAAGTATGTTTATCTTGATGAAAAGTAGATATATCCTGTTATTATTAGTGCTAACCTTTCAAACAGGAAGAAGAGTGTGAGGCCCAATATGCGATTCTATCCCGATCACGTGACACTTACGTGATTGGGGCACAACCGCATTTCGGACGCTTAGCAAGATGGATATCACTACATCGTACCATTACATACATACATGGGGGATACAACAATACATACAAGTCACATGAATACAACATCATCAATACAAGGCATCCGACTACGGATGCAAACATGAAAAGCACAACGACATCCATCTGCTATCCCAAGCTGCCGACCCGGAACCAAACCCAAGACTGATGAAGAAGAAGAAGAAAGAACTCCAATAAAAGGACACATCGCTCTCACGTCAAGTCATCGGAAACCTGCAACTGTTGTTGTAGTAACTGTGAGCCACGAGGACTCAGCAATCCCATAACCATGGATAACAAGACTAGCAAAGCTTAATGGGACGGAAGAGGTAAAGTGCTGAGGTTGCAGCAGCGGCTAAGCAATATATATGGTGGCTAACTTACGAGTACAAGAATAAGATGAGCATCCACGCAAGCGGTCGCAAACTAGTAATGATCGCTAAAGATCCTGAACTACCTACGAGTCAAACATAACCCCACCGTGTTCTCTTCTCAAAGTGAAAAGAGACAGTCATGGTTACTCACATAGTTGTGTGTTTTACTTCGGATCCTCTGTCAAGTTTCCTACAACCGGACTTTTAAAAATTCCAATCTGCCAAATAACCGCGGGCACGACTTTCGAAAGATCATAACCCTGCAGGGTGTCCCAACTTAGCCCATCACAAGCTCTCACGATTAGCAAAGATAATAATAATATTACCCCTTATCTTAGGGAAGGCCCGATCAGACTCGGAATTCCCGGTGCACAAGACATTTCGACAATGGTAAAACAAGTCCAGCAAGACCTCCCGGTGTGTAGACACCCTGATAGTAGCCGCGTCTCAGGCCACGACCGGATGGGGGATACTACAGGTAAAACCAGCCCTCGAGTTTCCCCGACGTGGCCCCGCAGGCTCCCCGTTTGGGACCAACACCATCAACACTGGCCCCCCTGTATGTAGAAAGAATCCTCGGGTAGCGCTAACTCCCTATGCAATTAATTAATTAATTAAGTTTTTATTATGAGCAAATTAAAACCAATGTTGGGCCTTACTGGAGGAGTTTTATTCAAAGGCGAACTGTCGAGGGGTCCCCATATACCAAACCATGTAAGGAACGCAAAATCAAGGAACATAACGCCGGTTTATCGGCTCCTAAGGTGGCATGAGTGGAACAAAACACCGAGCAAAAGGCCATGCCTTCCACCCATGCCCAGTATATAGGTGTGTTAATTTATAACAATAGATATTGTGATATTCCAACAACAAGTTCCAACATGGAACGATCTTCATCTTCACCTGCAACTAACAACGCTATAAGAGGGGCTGAGCAAGCGGGTAACATAGCCAAACAACGGTTTTGCTGGGAAGGTGTCAAAGGTTAGAGGTTTCATGGCAACAATGAGAGGCTGACAATAAATGATGGGTGGCGTAACATGTAACGATAGCATCGAGACAGCTAAGCATGACAATGATAGTAAAGGTATCCAAGGTGATGGTCATCTTGCCTGAGATCCCGCAAGGAAGAAGAACGAATCCATGAAGAATATGAAGAAGAAGCCTTGAATACGAAGCACGTGAAGTCGAACGAATCCTCACGAACGCAACGGAATACACCAACGAGAAGAAAGCACACAACAAGGTAAACACACAACACAAGAACATGACAAGATGCTCAACCAAGTAAGATGCAAGACAAGTCTATATGATACATTTCATGGCAAGGGATGAAGCACACAAGAACAACACCAAACAACAAGTTTAAATGAGGTCGGAGTCAACATATGACAAACCAGTAAGTCCTCATATGCATAATTTGAAATTAGTCCACATCTGAACAAACCTTATGTTAAAGTTGTCAAACAACAGTTTAACATGCACCATGATGATCTACACGAAATTCTAGTCAAGTTTCATATAAAGTTTGTTTAATTCGGAGCTACGGCTTAGAAGATATGAGAAAAACAAGACAAGCAAGGCAACGGTGCAAGATGCACCCAAACATCAAGCAAACACACTCCAAATCGGTAAACAACAAGATATTATGCTTCTACATGCAAAATCACACAAGTTTCATATAGGGCACAGTCAAAACGGAGCAACGAGCTAAAAGATACGACTAAAACAAGTTACAATGCAAAGCTGAAGTTAACAACCACATAGCAACTTTGGAGCAAGATATATATAAGCTACAGCACCCAAACATGATAACAAGAAGCATGGATGTGAAATAGACATGATACTTAACAAGCATGAACTTAGAACACACCCAAAAGCTTGCTGGAACACAATTAACCAAGCATGGCAAGTTGCAATAAAATTATCGAGACTTGGTCAAAATCTGGGAAGGCAAAAATATCATCATGATGCTGTCTTCGGAGGCACAAAACAACAAGCATATCAACTCTACTAAGTATATAAAGAGCATCGACATTTAGTAGACATATCATACATCAAACAACTCCATTGGAGCAACTCCATAGGAGGCATGGATCAATAACAACAAGCTTCACCAAATTGATCATGCTGATAAAAGGCTGACAGGTAAAACTTATAGCAACTTGAGGGCAAGAAATAAATAAGCTACAGCAGGTCATATGTGCAAGTAAGGGCATGAATGGATAGACAATAACATGGACAACAAGACATGATCATTGGCCACTCCAAAACAAGCATGGATTTGAGTGAGGCATCAAGCAAACATAACATCAGGTTAAACAGATTCCAGACTTAGCAGTTTTTCACGAAGTATAAAACAACAACATTGGCATGGCATGTTTACAAGCTTGTTTTAGTCACCTCAAGGCATATCATGGAAAATGAATTGCACCACAGCAAAGACCATATGATTGTGCTTCTAGAACATATAGACATGTGGCATGAAGACAAACACATCAATAGCAAAGAGCAAGTGAAATCAACATCTCGCAACAAGTTTCAGCACTTAACAGCCAAATGCACTTTTGCAACAAGGATTAACATGGCAATATGGCACCTAACATGAATTCTACAGCAACCATCATGTAGAGCACTTCACAATGAGCATTTTGACATATCATATGCTCCATTTGGATAAAGATGCACAAAGTTACAAGCATCACAAGTATGCAACAAAATAACATTTAGCAGCAGTTTTAAACAAGTAGCACTCTTGCAACAGAGATTAGGGCATCAAAATGATCTCAAACAAACATGCCACAATGGAACAAAGTGAAGAGCATATCACCACGATCATTTGACATATTATTCACTCAATTTGGATAAGCACACAAAAAGTTACAGCTACTCAAACATGCATATATGTTAAGCATACTCATGGCAGTTTTTAGACTAAGAAAAAAAACAGAGGGCGTTGGATAACTAAATGGTGCTCAGGCGCTGGATAGGGGCTGCTCACATTGGGCCTTCGGGCCGACTGGGGAGAGGAGGCCGGTTGGAGGGGCAGGTGGGCCGAGGCGGAGCTGGGCTGGTTGGAGGGACAGGTGGGTCGAGGCGGAGCTGGGCCGCAGCTTGCGGGCCGGAGCAAGGCCAACGTGGCCTGGCGACTGGACCGAGCCGGTGAGGACGCAACCCACGAGGCCGATGCGGTTGTCGCTGGCGCGGAGCTGTACGGGGCGGCGGCGCTAGAACTCCGGCGACGCTAGGACGTCGACGACGGGCGAGACAGGGCAAACCGAAGGCGGATCCGGGCGCGGAGGGCCGTCCGGGACCCATTTCCGGCCGGAACAAGGAGGATTCAGAGGTGAGGCCGAAGCTGGAGGCGGCGGCGCCCATGGCCGACGGCGGCGGTGAAACTGCAGGGAGAGAGAGACCTTAGAGAGAGAGGGAGGCCGGAGGAAGGAGGAGAAGAGAGAGGGCGATGGCTCTGTCCTGGCGAGGTCGTCGGCAGCGATGTCCCGGCGGGGCGGCGGGGCACCTGACGAACGGAGGGGTCGGGTCGAGGGGCACCTCCCCTCGATCCAGATCGAAGCGAGGAACGAGGTGCGGGGCACTCGGGCGCGGGAGCGGCGGCGGAGTCCGGGCCAAGCGGGCCGCGGATGGGCCCCGGCGGGCCCGCACGAGGAGGCGGGGTTGGAGCGGGAGGTGGCGCTCCCTTGTTCGCTAGAGGGCGCCGCAGGTGGCGACGGGGCCAATGGCTGCCTGCCACGTGTCGTCGATGTGGTGGCCGACGCCGGATTCCGAGGGAGATGCGTAGGAGGCTGATGGTGGTGCGGATTTCGAGGGGAATCTGGTGACTGGAGGTTAGGGAAGGGTTAGAGGAGCTAGGGTGTCCAAAAAGGAAGGGGAGGGGTTTAAATAGGGAAGTGGCTAGGATTAGGGTTAGGAGGGGGGGTTTTTAGGCCGTTTCGGACTACCGGATACCGATCGGACGGCTCCGGAGCGGAGAGGGACTAGGCTGGTCCTATAGGGAATTAGTGGGCTGTGTAGAAGGCCTTGGGCTTAGGGAAGAGAAGAGAGGGAGAGACCCGCGGAGGTTTTCGGAGACCGAAAACTTCCGACGACTTAACCGACGACTAGTGCCGCTATATCTATCCGTTGGGCTATCAAACGAGCTCCGAATGCGATGAAATTTGGCAGGCGGCCTATCTACACTATAATAAGACCACACACCAAGTTTCACCCCATTCCGAGAACGTTTTATGGTCACTCATAAAATAAATATTCGGAGGCACCGCGGGCGCGTGCAAGTGTGTCTGGGCTCAGAACGGACAACGGAAAGGACGAGGGGACTCGGACGGATGCAAGTTTTGAAAACATGATGATGCAACACACATGATGATAAGGCAAGATGCAACACGCAAGCAGATGACATGGCAACGACAACGAATAACTGGCTGACACCTGGCGCACCGGTCTCGGGGTGTCACAACACTCCCCTACTAACAAGAGATCTCGTCCTGAGATCTTAGGAAGGAGTCGGAAGGGAAAAATGAAGAACAAAGTTCTTCGAGGACAAAAGAGTGAAACCCAGAATCTTGAGAGGTTGAGCCACTTCGAAAGAAAGAATATAATGGAGATGAACGAGAAAGAGAAGCTCCTTTACAAAGAGGAACAAGGAACAGACGAGCTGAACAAACAAGAATGAATTCAAAACCACTCCGGCTAAAAGAGATAGAAAAGAAATCTCCACGAAGGAATTCGGGCAGCACTCGAGCTGAAAGTGGAAGGAATAGAACATGAACTCGATAAGATGGAACGATACATGATGAGATGAAGGAAAATGCCTCCGGAAGAAATAAAAAATGGAATGAGAAGAAGGGAGAAGAACAACATCTTCTAACACAAAAGAATTTGAAAACATCCTTGCGAAGACGGAACGAACGGAGTTGTTGGAGAAATCAACAACGAAAGAATAAGCTTGTTGTGGATTTATGGACATCATCCAAAAACTTGAGGTGATATTCTGCCACAACGAAAAGATGGATTAGCTGAGAATGAAGAAATGCAAAACTCCACTTCAAACAAATAAGGAGACTTATTTGCAACTCGGGACAGAAAGGTATAATGCTTGAACTGTTCAACAAGAATTTGATGAACACTTGAAGAATGAATTAAATCACGAAGAAGCACCATGAAGAACTCCGGTAACGAAAGGATGGTGAAGGATGAGAAGAATAAACCTTGCGATGATTTAGATGGGGTACCGACGAGATAGTCACAAAAAACTTGAACTCCGGAGAAGAAGATGAAAGCACTTGGAACTAGAATTTATTCATCAAGAATAAACTCCAAAGGAAAGGAGTAAATCAACTTGATGAAAAGAATAAGAATTATGTTATGCTTATCCTCCAACTATTAAATTGATGTGAAGCAATGGATTTGCATATCACTTATTCCCGTTGAAAAGATTAAAGAGGGGTATATCGTGAACTTGCGAAAATCTTCATAAAACACTGGTAGGATTGAAAGAACGATCGAATTGATATGATAGCACCGGAAAAGAACTCTTGAGCGAACCACCATAAAGAATTAAAGCCGAGTGAAGAAAATAACGAACCACCGGGAAGAATTAAAATCGAATGATGAAAGAGAACAAAACCACCGTAGAGAATTGAAATTGAGTGAATACGATGAATCGCTGGGAGAATAAGTACTTGAGTAAATTAGAATGACGAGAACAAAGAGATCGAGAACTGATTAAAGAATACTTGAAGGAAGCACCGGGCGAATGTGAGACGAACAAAGAGGCATCAGTGAAGAATATTTGGAGGACGAAGTTGAAAACTGAGAACGAAGAAATCTTCTGAAATGATGGCCTTCGGAGGAACACAATGAAAAAGAATTCATGAACTACTCCGGATGAATGAAAAGAAGAACGGTTGAACCACACATGAAAAGAATTTGGAAACGATCTTGTAGAAGGCATATGACTGATGGAATCCATACTTACGTCACACTTGAAAAGAATTTTGGAACACTCCGGGAAAGAAAAGAGTCAGGTAAGATCCTGGGAATAAACCTGTGGGTTATGAGCCCGCCGAAGAGAAAACACCGTTGAAAGGAATTGAAAGAAGATGATGCACCAGACTGATTGAAAAACTCGAATGAGGTGACAACCTCGAATTAATTTGAAGGCAAACACGAATCTCATAAGATATCTTCGGAACTCCGGAATGATTAATTAGCGAGAGGTGAACGATCAATTGGGAACATTTGGGCCGATGAAAGAATATGAACAACACCGTGAACTTGGAATTGAAAAACCACCGGAAAAGAAAGAGAGGAAGAAGGACGAAGGGGAGGAGAATTCTCCAGTTGAAATAACTGAGGAAGAAAGCAAAGACTTCACATGAGTAGGATGGATACTCGATTAAGGACTCCAGCTCCGAGAAGCAAAAGGGTGGGCGGGTGGGAAAAGAAAGATGACTTCGAAAGGGGAAACAACATCGGTTGAAAGAACCGAGGTTGCACTTGCAAAGAAGAAGAGGGTTGAATCCACTTAACGAGAGATGCACCAGATGAAAGAACTCACAACGCAACGAACGAAAACTAACCGCGTGATCCTAAAAAAATTTAAAGGGGAAGAGGGGTAATTCCAAAACACCTACGTCAAGATTCATCACCAGAGCGACGAAGCGGCTGAGGAGTAAAAATAATTCGTACTCTCCGATATAACTAGACTCCAAAAAAGAATTTTTTTGCTAGACTCGACAACGGCCAAGTTACGATCAATCAAGGGGGCTCCTATGGTCGGTCGAGGCTCTGATACCAACTTGTCAGGCCCAAGATACAATTCTATCCCGATCACGTGACACTTACGTGATTGGGTCACAACTGCATTTCGGGCGCTTAGCAAGATGGATATCATTACATCGTACCATTACATACATACATGGGGGATACAACAATACATACAAGTCACATGAATACAACATCATCAATACAAGGCATCCGACTACGGATGCAAACATGAAAAGCACAACGACATCCATCTGCTATCCCAGGCTGCCGACCCGGAACCAAACCCAAGACTGATGAAGAAGAAGAAGAAAGAACTCCAATAAAAGGACACATCGCTCTCACGTCAAGTCATCGGAAACCTGCAACTGTTGTTGTAGTATCTGTGAGCCACGAGGACTCAGCAATCCCATAACCATGTGTAACAAGACTAGCAAAGCTTAATGGGACGGAAGAGGTAAAGTGGTGAGGTTGCAGCAGCGGCTAAGCAATATATATGGTGGCTAACATATGAGTACAAGAATAAGATGAGCATCCACGCAAGAGGTCGCAAACTAGTAATGATCGCTAAAGATCCTGAACTACCTACGAGTCAAACATAACCCCACCGTGTTCTCTTCTCAAAGTGAAAAGAGACAGTCATGGTTACTCACACAGTTGTGTGTTTTACTTCGGATCCTCTATCAAGTTTCCTACAACCGGACTTTAAAAAATTCCAATCTGCCACATAACCGCAGGCACGGCTTTCGAAAGATCATAACCCTGCAGGGTGTCCCAACTTAGCCCATCACAAGCTCTCACGATCAACAGAGATAAATAATAATATTACCCCTTATCTTAGGGAAGGCCCGATCAGACTCGGAATTCCCGGTGCACAAGACATTTCGACAATGGTAAAACAAGTCCAGCAAGACCTCCCGGTGTGTAGACACCCTGATAGTAGCCGCGCGTATCTCGTCTCAGGCCACGACCGGATGGGCGATGCTACAGGTAAAACCAGCCCTCGAGTTTCCCCGAGGTGGCCCCGTAGGCTCCCCGTTTGGGACCAACACCATCAGCACTGCCCCCCCTGTATGTAGAAAGAATCCTCGGGTAGCGCTAACTCCCTATGCAATTAATTAATTAATTAATAAACCAATGTTGGGCCTTGCTGGAGGAGTTCTATTCAAAGATGAACTGTCGAGGGGTCCCCATATACCCAACCGTGTAAGGAACGCAAAATCAAGGAGCATAACGCCGGTTTATCGGCTCCTAAGGTGGTATGAGTGGAACAATACACCGAGCAAAAGGCCAAGCCTTCCACCCATGCCAGGTATATAGGTTTGTTAATTTATAACAATAGATATTGTGATATTCCAACAACAAGTTCCAACATGGAACGATCTTCATCTTCACCTGCAACTAACAACGCTATAAGAGGGGCCAAGCAAGCGGGTAACATAGCCAAACAACAATTTTGCTGGGAAGGTGTCAAAGGTTAGAGGTTTTATGGAAACAAGGAGAGGCTAACAATAAATGATGGGTGGCGCGACATGTAACGATAGCATCGAGACAGCTAAGCATGGCAATGATTGTAAAGGTATCCAAGGTGATGGTCATCTTGCCTGAGATCCCGCAAGGAAGAAGAACAAATCCATGAAGAAGACGAAGAAGAAGCCTTGAAGACGAAGCACGTGAAGTCGAACGAATCCTCACGAACGCAACGGAATACACTAACGAGAAGAAATCACACAACAAGGTAAACACACAACACAAGAACATGACAAGATGCTCAATCAAGTATGATGCAAGACAAGTCTATATGATACATTTCATGGCAAGGGATGAAGCACACAAGAACAACACCAAACAACAAGTTTAAATGTGGCCGGAGTCAACATATAACAAATCCGGTAAGTCCTCATATGCATAATTTGAAATTAGTCCAGATCTGAACAAACCTTATGTTAAAGTTGTCAAACAGCAGGTTAACATGCACCATGATGATCTACACGAAATTCTAGTCAAGTTTCATATAAAGTTTGTTTAATTCGGAGCTACGGCCTAGAAGATATGAGCAAAACAAGACAAGCAAGGCAACAGTGCAAGATGCACCCAAACATCAAGCAAACACACTCCAAATATGTAAACAACAAGATATTATGCTTCTACATACAAAATCACACAAGTTTCATATAGGGCACACTCAAAACGGAGCAACTGGCTAAAAGATACGAGTAAAACAACTTACAATGCAAAGCTGAAGTTAACAACCACATAGCAACTTTGGAGCAAGATATATATATGCTACAACACCCAAACATGATAACAAGAAGCATGGATGTGAAATATACATGATACTTAACAAGCATGAACTTAGAACACACCCAAAAGCTTGCTGGAACATAATTAACCAAGTATGGCAAGTTGCAATAAAATTATCCAAACTTGGTCAAAATCTGGGAAGGCAAAAACATCACCACGATGCTGCCTTCGGAGGCACAAAACAACAAGCATATCAACTCTATTACGTATACAAAGAGCATGGACATTTAGTGGACATATCATACATCAAACAACTCCATTGGAGCAACTCCATAGGAGGCATGGATCAATAACAACAAGCTTCACCAACTTGATCATGCTAATAAAAGGCTGACAGGTAAAATTTATAGCAACTTGAGGGCAAGAAATAAATAAGCTACAGCAGGTCATATGTGCAAGTAAGGGCATGAATGGATATACAATAACATGGACAACAAGACATGATCATTGGCCACTCCAAAACAAGCATGGATTTGAGTGGGGCATCAAGCAAACATAACATCAGGTTAAACATATTCCAGACTTAGCTGTTTTTCACGAAGTATAAAACAACAACATTGGCATGGCATGTTTACAAGCTTGTTTTAGTCACCTCAAGGCATATCATGGAAAATGAATTGCACCACAGCAAAGACCATATGATTGTGCTTCTAGAACATATAGACATGTGGCATGAAGACAAACACATCAATAGCAAAGAGCAAGTGAAATCAGCATCTCGCAACAAGTTTCAGCACTTAACAACCAAATGCACTTTTGCAACAGAGATTAACATGGCAATATGGCACCTAACATGAATGCTACACCAACCATCATGTAGAGCACTTCACAATGAACATTTTGACATATCATATGCTCCATTTGGATAAAGATGCACAAAGTTACAAGCATCACAAGTATGCAACAAAATAACATTTAGCAGCAGTTTTAAACAAGTAGCAATCTTGCAACAGAGATTAGGGCATCAAGATGATCTCAAACAAACATGCCACAATGGAACAAAGTGAAGAGCATATCACCACGATCATTTGACATATTATTCACTCAATTTGGATAAGCACACAAAAAGTTACAGCTACTCAAACATGCATATATATTAAGCATATTCATGGCAGTTTTTAGACTAAGAAAAAAAACAAAGGGCGTTGGATAACTAAATGGTGCTCAGGCGCTGGATAGGGGCTGCTCACATTGGGCCTTCGGGCCGACTGGGGAGAGGAGGTCGGTTGGAGGGGCAGGTGGGCCGAGGCCGAGCTAGGCCGGTTGGAGGGGCAGGTGGGTCGAGGCGGAGCTGGGCTATAGCTTGCGGGCCGAAGCAAGGCCCACATGGCCTGGCGGCTGGACCGGGCCGGCGAGGACGCAACCCAGGAGGCCGATGCGGTCGTCGCCGGCGCGGAGCTGTACGGGGCGGCGGCGCTCGAACTCCGGCGGCGCTAGGACGTCGACGACGTGCGAGACAGGGCAAACCGAAGGCGGATCCGGGCGCGGAGGGCCGCCCGGGACCCATTTCCGGCTGGAACGAGAAGGATCCGTAGGTGAGGCCTAAGCTGGAGGCGGCGGCGCCCATGGCCGACGGCGGCGGCGAAACTTTAGGGAGAGAGAGACCTTAGAGAGAGAGAGGAAGGCCGGAGGAAGAAGGAGAAGAGAGAGGGCAATGGCTCTGGCCTGGCGAGGTCACCGGCGGTGACGTCCCGGCAAGGCGGCGGGGCACCTAACGAACGGCGGGATCGGGTCGAGGGGCACCTCCCCTCGATCCAGATCGAAGCGAGGAACGAGGTGCGAGGCGCTCGGGCCCGGGAGCGGCGGCGGAGTCCGGGCCGAGCGGGCCGCGGATGGGCCCCGACGGGCCCGCACGGGAAGGCGGGGCTGGAGCGGGAGGTGGCGCTCCCCTGTTGGCTGGAGGGCGCCGCAGGTGGCGACGGAGCCAATGGCTGGATGCCACGTGTCATCGACGTGGTGGCCGGTGCCGGATTCCGAGGGAGATGCGGTAGGAGGCTGATGGTGGTGCGGATTTCGAGGGGAATCTGGTGGCTGGAGGTTAGGGGAGGGTTAGAGGAGCTAGGGTTGCCCAAAAAGGAAGGGGAGGGGTTTAAACAGGGAAGTGGCTAGGATTAGGGTTAGGAGGGGGGGGGTTAGGCCGTTACGGACCACCGGATACCGATCGGATGGCTCCGGAGCGGAGAGGGACTAGGCTGGGCCTAGAGGGAATTAGTGGGCTGTGTGGAAGTCCTTGGTCTTAGGGAAGAGAAGAGAGGGAGAGACCCGCAGAGGTTTTCGGAGACCGAAAATGTCCGACGACTTAACCGGCGACTAGTGCAGCTATATCTATCCGTTGGACTATCAAACGAGCTCCGAATGCGATGAAATTTGGCAGGCGGCCTTTCTACATTATAATTAGACCACACGCCAAGTTTCACCCCATTCCGAGAACGTTTTCAGGCCACTCATAAAATAAATATTCGGACGCACCGCGGGCGCGTGCAAGTGTGTCTGGGCTCACAACGGACAACGGAAAGGACGAGGGGACTCGGACGGATGCAAGTTTTGAAAACATGATGATGCAACGCACATGATGACAAGGCTAGATGCAACACGCAAGCAGATGACATGGCAACGACAACGAATAACTGGCTAACACCTGGCGCACCGGTCTCGGGGTGTCACAAAGAGAAATTATTGAAAACTCTGAAGAAGCACCGTGCTGCTATTGGATATACTCTTGATGATCTTAAGGGCATTAGTCCCACTCTGTGCCAACACAAGATAAAATTGGAAAAGGATGCTAAACCGGTTTTTGATCATCAACGGTGGCTAAATCCTAGGATGAAAGAAGTGGTAAGAAAAGAAATATTGAAGCTTTTGGAGGCACGTATAATTTATCCAGTTGCTGATAGTCACTGGGTAAGTCCCGTCCATTGTGTCTCTAAGAAGGGAGGTATTACTATTGTTCCTAATGATAAAGATGAATTGATCCCGCAAAGAATTGTTACAGGTTATAGGATGGTAATTTATTTCCGCAAAGTAAATAAAGCTACTAAGAAAGATCATTACCCTTTACCTTTTATTTATCAAATGCTAGAAAGGTTATCCAAACATACGCAATTTTTTGTTCTAGATGGATATTTTGGTTTCTCTCAAATACATGTGTCAAAAGAGGATCAAGAAAAGACCACTTTTACTTGTCCCTTCGGTACCTTTGCTTATAGACGTATGCCTTTTGGTTTATGTAATGCACCTGCTACCTTTCAAAGATGCATGATGGCTATATTCTCTGATTTTTGTGAAAAGATTGTTGTGGTTTTCATGGATGATTTTTCTGTTTATGGAACTTGTTTTGAAGATTACTTGAGCAACCTTGATCGAGTTTTGCAAAGATGTGAAGAAACTAACCTTGTCTTTAATTTGGGAAAGTGCCACTTTATGGTTAATGAAGGTATTGTCTTGGGGCATAAAATTTCCGAAAGAGGTATTGAAGTTGATAAAGCTAAAGTTGATGCTATTGAAAAGATGCCGTGTCCCAAGGACATAAAAGGTATAAGAAGTTTCCTTGGTCATGCCGGGTTTTATAGGAGGTTCATTAAGGACTTCTCCAAAATCTCTAGGCCTCTGACTAATCTCTTGCAAAAAGATGTTCCTTTTGTCTTTGATGATGATTGTGTAGAAGCATTTGAAGTACTTAAGAAAGCATTGATCTCTGCATCCATTGTCCAGCCTCCTGACTGGAATTTACCCTTTGAAATTATGTGCGATGCTAGTGATTATCCATTAGGTGCCATTCTAGGACAAAGAGTTGGTAAGAAATTGAATGTTATCCAATATGCTAGTAAAACTCTAGAGAGTGCCCAGAGAAATTATGCTACTACTGAGAAAGAATTTTTAGCAGTCGTATTTGCTTGTGATAAGTTTAGACCTTATATTGTTGATTCTAAAGTAACTATTCACACTGATCATGCTATTATCAAATACCTTATGGAAAAGAAAGATGCTAAACCTGGACTTATTAGATGGGTTCTACTGCTACAAGAATTCGATTTGCATATTACTGATAGAAAGGGAGCTGAGAACCCCGTTGCAGACAACTTGTCTAGGTTAGAGAATATTCTTGATGACCCACTACCTATTGATGATAGCTTTCCTGATGAACAATTAGCTGTCATAAATGCCTCTCGTATTGCTCCATGGTATGCTGATTATGCTAATTACATTGTCGCTAAATTTATACCACCTAGTTTCACATACCAGCAAAATAAAAAGTTCTTTTATGATTTAAGACATTATTTCTGGGATGACCCACACCTTTATAGAGAAGGAGTAGATGGTATTATTATACGTTGTGTACCTGAGCATGAACAGGAGCAGATCCTACGCAAGTGTCACGCCGAGGCTTATGGGGGACACCATGCTGGAGATAGAACTGGACATAAGGTATTGCAATCTGGTTTTTATTGGCCTACTCTCTTCAAGGATGCCCGTAAGTTTTTCTTATCTTGTGATGAATGCCAAAGAATTGGTAATATCTGTAGACGTCAAGAAATGCCTATGAATTATTCACTTGTTATTGAACCATTTGGTGTCTGGGGCTTTGATTATATGGGACCGTTTCCTTCCTCTAGCGGGTATACCCATATTTTGCTTGCTGTTGATTACGTTACTAAGTGGGTAGAAGCTATTCCAACTAGTAGTGCTAATCACAATACCTCTATTAAGATGCTTAAACAAGTTATTTTTCCGAGGTTTGGAGTCCCTAGATACTTAATGACTGATGGTGGTTCACACTTTATTCACGGTACTTTCCGTAAAATGCTTGCTAAATATGATGTTAACCATAGAATTGCATCCCCATAACACCCACAGTCTAGTGGTCAAGTAGAACTAAGTAACAGAGAGCTGAAATTAATTTTGCAAAAGACTGTTAATAGATCTTGAAAGAATTGGTCCAAGAAATTTGATGATGCATTATGGGACTATAGAACTGCATATAAAAATCCTATGGGTATGTCTCCGTATAAAATGGTCTATGGAAAAGCATGCCACTTACCTCTTGAACTAGAACATAAGGCATATTGGGCTATTAAAGAGCTCAATTATGATTTCAAACTTGCCGGTGAGAAGAGGTTATTTGATATTAGCTCGCTTGATGAATGGAGAACCTAGGCCTATGAAAATGCCAAACTGTTTAAAGAAAAAGTTAAAAGATGGCATGACAAAATGATACAAAAGCTGAGTTCAACGTAGGTGATTATGTCTTGCTATACAACTCTCGTTTAAGATTTTTTGCAGGAAAACTTCTCTCTAAATGGGAAGGTCCTTACGTTATCGAGGAGGTCTATCGTTACGGTGCCATAAAAATCACCAACTTCTAAGGCACAAATCCGAAGGTGGTGAATGGTCAAAAAATCAAACATTATATCTCAGGTAATCCTATAAATGTTGAAACCAATGTTATTGAAACCGTAACCCCGGAGGAATTTATAAGGGATAGTTTCCAGAACGATTCAAACTCTGAAAAGGAAGAGGTATGTGGTACGGTAAGTAAACCGACTCCAAAATAGTTGTAATGGCAAATTTTCTACGTTTTGGAATATTTAGAAAAATAAAAAAACAAGAGGCAGTCCGGAAAGGACACGAGGCGTCCACGAGGGTGGAGGGCGCGCCCTACCCCCCTGGGCGCCCCTACCTCGTGGGCACCTCGTGTGCCTCCCAGACTCCGTTTTCTTGCATGTTACTTCTTTTGGTCGGTAAAAAGTCATTATATATTCTCCCAAAGGTTTTGACCACCGCACCACGCGAAAATCCTCTGCCTTTGTTTCGAGCTATTTTCTGCCAGAGTTGACAAGGTCAGGCATCATGTCGTCCTCCTCCCCCAAAAATGAGGGCAACGATGCTTGGTTAATGAAGATAGAGCTGAAGAGAGAAGAACCTGGGGAGATCAACAAGGACAATAGGATCAAGAAGTTTATGGAAGATCAGGCTCCGACAGTAGAAGAAGAAGACATCCGTCAACCCCTTCCAGACCTTTTCACTTCAACTGAGATTGAAGCTTTCAAGACGATTGAATTGGCTCAAATACAAAACAAGTATCTCACAAGTGAAAATATTTTGCTGAAGGAGCATATCGCTGCACTCAAGGGTATTATCCGCAAGCTGGAGGATCTCCTACACTCGATGTACGATACTCCATCATCACTGCTACCTACTCCATCATCACCACCTTCGAAGACGGAGACATAATCACATTGGTATGGGCACTCCCCTTGGCAACTGCCAAGCTTGGGGGAGGTGCCCCGGTATCGTATCACCATCACACTCATATCTTTACCGCTTTTGTTAGTTCAATCCTTTTGGTAATATCTTGATTTAGTAGAATAAAGTTTAGTATGATCTAGTTGTGAGCTTTGCTTTATGATCCTTATCTTTGTAATCGAGTCCGTGAGCTATATATAATAAAGATTATTTTTGAGTCAAGGGCTTGATTATCTCGCTATGATAATGAGAGAAGAAAAGAAAATATAAAAAGTACCAAGAGATCATATTGATCTTATGGAAAGTAATGACTTCACCTATAAAGAGAATGATGAATAAAAGTTGTTGAGAGTTGACAAACATAGTTTCGGTCATCGTTGCAATTAATAGGAAGTAATAAAGAAAAAGAGGTTTTCACATACAAATATACTATCTTGGACATCTTTTATGATTGTGAGCACTCATTAAAATATGACATGCTAAAGAGTTGATGTTGGACAAGGAAGACAACATAATGGGTTATGTCTTCTTATATCCGAAATAAAGTATATTGTCATGGATCATCCAACATGTTGAGCTGGCCTTTCCCACTCATGCTAGCCAAAACTTCTTGCACCAAGTAGAGATACTACTTGTGCTTCCATACATCCTTAAACCCAGTTTTGCCATGAGAGTCCACCATACCTACCTATGGATTGAGTAAGATCCTTCAAGTAAGTTGTCATTGTTGCAACTCTCTAAAATATGTATGATCTATTAGTGTGGAGAAAATAACCTTTATACGATCTTGTGATATGGAAGCAATAAAAGCGACAGACTGCATAATAAAGGTCCATATCACAAGTGGCAATATAAAGTGACGTTCTTTTGCGCTAAGATTTTGTACATCCAACCATAAAATCACATGACAACCTATGCTTCCCTCTGCGAAGGGCCTATCTATTGTTCTTACCTTATAAGAGTCATGGTGATCTTCACCTTTCCTTTTGACATTTTATCCTTTGGCAAGCACATTGTGTTGGAATGATCCTGACATATATACCCAATTGGATGTAAGCTATCATGATATATTATTGTTGACATTACCCTTGAGGTAAAAGGTTGAGAGGCAACACTATAAGCCCCTATCTTTCTCTGTGTTCGACTAAAACTCCATACCCATAAGTATTGCATGAGTGTAAGAAATTGTGAAAGAATAAATGATAGTTGAGTATGTGGACTTGCTGAAAAGCTCTTATTTTGACTCTTTACGATGTTACGATAAATTGCAATTGCTTCAATGACCGAGATCATAGTTTGTTAGTTTTCAATGAAGTTTCTGATTCATACTTGACATTGTGAATAGATTGTTACTTTAGCATAAGAGTCATTTGACAATATATATGTTGCTGTTATAAGATTGATCACGATGCATGCATTTCCAATTTTATTTATTGACACCTCTATCTCCAAACATGTGGACATATTTTTCGATGTTGGCTTTCGCTTGAGGAAAAGCGAGGACTAAGCTAGGGGGAGTTGATACGTCCATTTTGCATCATGCTTTCATGTTCATATTTATTGCACTATGGGCTATTATTACACATTGTTTCACAATACTTATGCCTTTTCTCTCCTATTTTACAAGGTTTACATGAAGAGGGAGAATGCCGGCAGCTGGAATTCTGGGCTGGAAAAGGAGCGAACATTGGAGACCTATTCTGCACAACTCAAAAAGCCCTGAAACTCCACAAAACTCCGTTTCAAAAAATATAAAAAATATCTGGCGAAAGAGGTACGAAAGGGGGGCCACCCACTGTCCACGAGGGTGGGGGGGGGGGGCGCCCCCCTCCCCGTGCGCCCCTGCCTCGTGGGCCACCTGGCTGCACCCCGATGCCCATCTTCTTCTATATGAGGTGTTTGACCTGGAAAAAAATATCATAAGGAGGCTTTCGGGACGAAGCGCCGCCGTCTCGAGGCGGAACCTTGGCGGAACCAATCTAGGGCTTCGGCGGAGCTATTCTGCCGGGGAAACTTCCCTCCGGGAGGGGGAAATCATCACCGCCATCATCACCAACAACTCTCCCATCTTGGGAAGGGTTATCTTCATCAATATCTTCACCAGCACCATCTCCTCTCAAACCCTAGTTCATCTCTTGTAACCAATCTTTGTATCAAAACCTCAGATTGGTACCTGTAGGTTGCTAGTAGTGTTGATTACTCCTTGTAGTTGATGCTAGTTGGTTTACTTGGTGCAAGATCATATGTTCAGATCCATTATGCATATTAACACCCCTCTGATTATGAAAATGAATATGCTTTGTGAGTAGTTACGTTTGTTCCCGAGGACATGGGAGAAGTCTTGCTATAAGTAGTCATGTGGATTTGGTATTCGTTCAATATTTTGATAAGATGTATGTTGTCTTTCCTCTAGTGGTGTCATGTGAACATTGACTACATGACACTTCACCATTGTTTGGGCCTAGAGGAAGGCATTGGGAAGTAATAAGTAGATGATGGGTTGCTTGAGTGACAGAAGCTTAAACCCTAGTTTATGCGTTGCTTCCTAAGGGGTTGATTTGGATCGATATGTTTCATGCTATGGTTAGGTTTACCTTAATACTTCTTTTGTAGTTGCGGATGCTTGCAATAGAGGTTAGTCATAAGTGGGATGCTTGTCCAAGTAAGGGCAACACCCAAGCACCGGTCCATCCACATACCAAATTATCAAAGTAACGAACGTGAATCATATGAACGTAATGAAAAGTAGCTTGACGATAATTCCCATATGTCCTCGGGAGCGCTTTCCTTCATATAAGAGTTTGTCCAGGCTTGTCCTTTGCTACAAAAAGGATTGGGCCATCTTGCTGCACCTTATTTACTTTTACTATTTGTTACTTGTTACCAATTACCCTATCCCAAACCTATATGTTACCGATAATTTCAGTGCTTGCAGAAAATACCTTACTGAAAACTGCCTATCATTTCCTTCTGCTCCTCGTTGGGTTTGACATTCTTACTTATCGAAAGGACTACAATAGACCCCCTACACTTGTGGGTCATCACACACTCAGGGATGTTTATGCTATAGAGCCCGTCGCCCCCAAGTTCAACCCATGGTCGGCTTGCCCGCTCACCTTCGATCGCAGGGATCACCCAACCAGTATATGTCACGGAGGTTCGGTGGCCCTAGTACTCGATCCTATAATTGATGGATATCATCTTACCCAAGTCCTTATGGACAGCGGCAGCAGTCTAAATCTGATATACCAAGACACTGTCCGCAAGATGGGTATAGACCCATCGAGGATTAAGCCCAGCAGCACTACCTTTAAAGGGGTGATACCTGGCGTAGAGGCCCACTGCACGGGCTCATTAACACTGGAAGTAGTATTCGGCTCTCTAGACAATTTTCGAATCAAGGAGTTAATCTTCGACATCGCTCCTTTCCGAAGTGGTTATCATGCACTACTCGGGAGAATGAGCTTCGCCCGCTTCAACGCAGTCCCGCACTATGCTTACTTAAATCTCAAAATGCCTGGACCACGCGGCGTCATCATGGTCAATGGAAACATGGAGCGCTCCCTCTGTACAGAGGAAGACACTGCGACCCTAGCAGCCGAGGTTCAAAGCGGCTTATTCAATCCGAACAGTTCATCGATCGTTAACACCACAGACACTGCTAAACGTGTCTGGCCAGCACTACAATGCAGTAGCTCATAAGGAACCGAGCTCGATTAGCAGTTACGCCCCCGCCGACCACCTTACAAGGTAGAAGCATACGTACATCGCTGACACAATTATGCCCTTAAAATACCTTGGGTGGCGTCGGGGGCACACCGCACAAAAACAGTCCATAGTTCGACTTGACCCTATTCAGGACTCTAGAATATATTCTCTGTAAAGGGTTCAATAAAAGAACCCACCTCATCTACGGCTGTGCAGGACATTACTTTTCTAGAGTTCTCTTTCCTTTTTCGCAGGCGTCCATCATAACTCCCCTCTTCAAGGACACATTACAAAGGAGAAAACGGCGCATACGTGCAGCAGGGCCCCCCGTCGAAATTTCTTTTTTTCGCTAGATTCAGGCTCTGTGTACACCTTTCCCCTTTTTAGTTTCTTTTCTTCTGTTGGCATGTAAAATGCCCAAGATGTTATCGGCATTATCTATGACCACACGGTTCACCGTATTAAACGGGATATAAAAGAAGCAGTTTGGTTCCAATTCTCTTGGAGCTCATTTTATTACCACCTGCGTTCTCTCCCCATGTCATATTGCCACATGTGCCTTAAATCTGGACTTAATACCAGGGGTTGTATTCGGCCTGGCACACCTCCAAGTCCGAACACCTATAGGGAACTATGGCGCCCCGGATATTGCATTATATGCATCGACTCCGAATCATGTCATGGGTCTATAGTTGGGTTGCCCGGCTCTGTGCTTACCACGTTACGTTCTGCATTGTTCGGCTAAGGTAGTAAATGGAGAACTACTGCAATTGTATTTCGGGTTTATCTGGTGAAGTACCTCAGTAGAGAAAGCCGAAAACTGACTGTCATGATAAGCGAGAGCTGGTCCGTGTTTCGGCGACCTAGTGTTACACTACGATCGATAGCGATCTACTCCGTGTTATACGAGGGGCTGGTCTTTGCCCAGCTGCGTAAAGTGGGCACCATAGTTCGACAAGCTGCACACGCACAAGGGGCTAGTACTTCCCCACTAGTCAAGCTCTACAAATGATAATCAAAATGGAGCTAATGAGGAAGAAATCACTTCTACTTAAACTTTTTTGGGTTCAATACCAACCAACACAGAAAGCAATAACCAGATAGATAGAATGATAACAGGTAATACGAAGATATCAACACAGCCGGAGTCACAAGGCTCGATAATGACCAATGGGTTAGGATCTGAGGAAGCTTAGTTTGGATATGGCTAAGTGAAAGCATTAAAGCCACATAGTCTGATTTCCTGGTTCGATCCGCGAACACCTCCTTTATGGACCAAGAAGTTGGATAAAGAGTGTTCACGCGCAATACCGAACACCCCTGTAGTATGTACATGGGGGCTGAAGCCGACGACTGGAAACTTTCAGATATAAACAAACAACTGCACAGGAGGAAAAGTCGCTTACAATATAAAAGTGCAACATTATATAGACATCGGTTCATAAGCTCAGTCTTTACAATCCGAATAGAATTACTCAAAGACTACATCCTTTGAGCACTGGTCCTCTACAATGCGGGCTCCTTCTAGGACATCATCGAAGTACCATTTCAGCCTCCAATGATCCTTGCCCTCCGACGGGCAAGCAGTAGAAATCTCGACGGCCTTCATCTTCGCCTAATGCATCTTGACGCGGCAAAGGCCATCCGTGCACCTTCTATACAGTTCGAATGCTTCACAGCGTCAACCCGCGGCCTCGCATCGACGAGCCGCTTCACCAATCCAAAGTAGCTACTCGGGATTGGATCAACGGGCCATAGTCGGACTATCAAGTCCTTCATGGCCGCACCCGCCATATTATGTAGCTCGACCAACTCATCTGGTCGTTCAGAGGTACTGGATCCTCTGGTGCAAGGAATTGCGACCAGAACAACTTCTCCATGTTATTCCCCTCTTGGACTCTGAAGAATTGGGTGGCGTCGACGATGCTATTCAGGAGATCCGCAAACGCGCCTGGAGAACTCCACAACCGCGTCAGCAAAAGATACTTTTGACCTTCGAAGATACTCTGCAGAAGAAAGATCTTACCTGCCGCTATCTGTCGCGCTTGTTTGATTTCCTCACGAGCGCTGCGCGATTCGCTTCGCGCCTCCTTGGCAACATTGATAGCCGTATTGAGTTCAGATGCTTGCTCTGAAGTCTTCTGCTCCAATGCCTCGCACTTGCGAAAAGCATCTTGCAGTTCTTGTTCGACTTCGGCCACCCGTGACTCGTGCGGTTGACGCACAGTCTGTTTGGCCTTCAGGTCGACAGCCGCTTTGTGAGTGGCGTCTTTGCTCACCTTGGCCTCTTCCTCGGCCTTTGCGAGCTCGCCCTCAAGGGCCTCGACCTCAGCTGCACCAACTGTTGCATAGTCATATCACACAATGAGTTCACACTCACATAGATCAAACATATAGTCTTTTGACATTTCAATTTTTTGAAAATCCGCATACCTTGCGTTTCATCAAAATGCTTGTTGATGCGGTCGAGCTCCTCATCAACTAGTTGAAGCTTCCGATTGAGCTCGGAAACCTCTGCAGCTTGGGCAGATGCCGCTACTAGCAAAGCCTGTTCAAACACGGGACACGGTTTTGCTATATTAGATGCTATCACATGCATCCTTTGTCTGATTCTCTTCAGAATCAAACAAAGCACCAGGGGCTACTGTGTGTATAACAGGTTTTATAACCTATACATGTATAGAATGAAAGAGTTCTTTTAAGAATATTACATCGCATACCTCAAAGCCTGTCAATAGGCTGTTCAAGGCATCATTCAATTCATTTTTCGTGGACTGAATCTTTCCCATCACTGCACCTATCAGGGTACGGTGTTCCGCTACGATGGAAGAACCTTGCAGTGCTTCCTCCAGTGTGTTCGGCGCCTCCAAATTAGTGGAGGATGCCGCTGGAGCTGATGCTCCTCCCCCTCTCGTAGGGGGCTGACTTCCAAATTCCGGAGCCATACTGGCCTCCGGAGTAGTGTTCGGTGGGAGCCCGGATTGCTTGGGCTCCCCACCGTCGGTCACCATAGGGATTGCTCCCCCTTGGCTGGAGGTGGCCCAGGTATTGGCCTCGGGCGCTTTCTCATTTGCCCCGCTCCCACCTGCTCGTGCAGGGGACGTCCGTAGGAAGGACACTTCAGTGTTCCCTAGGACGGGCGATTAAGCCCGTGGTGGTGTGTCACTCTCCACCATCTCGGCTGGCAGAGAAAGCCCTAACGACCATGAAGCGCCAGGGAGCGTGTGGGGAGGGTTGCAAAATAAATGAATAAAAGTCACTTAGATAATGATAGCTGATCAAACCGAACACGAACAGCGAAAAGTCCAGATACTTACAAGTCGGCCAGGGGCTTGATCCTGGGCTGTACTCGAAAACTGTGTTCGGATGTTGAATCCGAAATATCTGGGATATTCAATTTCTTCCTGTTCGCCGCCTTGCCCGCATCTGCGGGGGCCGCCCTTTTCCTGCCCCTTTCCTTGATGGGGGAGTTGCTCTCTTCCTCTCCTCCTCCTCCTCTTCTTCTTCATTGTGGGAGGAGTGGGCGTTGGTTTCCCCGGACACTGCGTCCACGGGATCCTTAGGGCGGGGGTCACTGTTGACCTCCTTGCCCTTCTTCTTGGCCATCTTCTCCGGTGCCTTGTACGGCACCGGGACCAGCATCACCGCCAGCTGGGGCGTGGCTGGGGTTTCAAAAAATGGAGCCAGACAGTCGATCCGCTTCGCTTTCTTCGTCCAGGCCTGAATGGAACGTAAAAGTTATAACTCCTATTATAATTGAAATATGGACAGGATACGTGTTTGGCAGAATTGTGCTTACCTCTGAGGTCGAGGCCATGCTATTGAAGCCTTTGTCTTCGGTCTCCTTGGTCCAATCCTTCTTGGCCTTGAAGAGTTGCTTCTAGATATCTTCGTGTGTGGTGCTGAAGAAGCGCTTCAAGGTCCGTGGTCCCTCCGGATTGAACTCCCATAGGTGGGAGGCCCGGAGTTGGCAGGGGAGAGTACGGCGGAAGAGCATCACCTGTATCACGTCAGTGAGGTGAGTGCCCTTCGCCATATTGCTGGAAATGCGGGTTTGGAGTGTCTGCACCTCCGTCTGGGACCCCCATTCAAGGCCCTTGGCGGTCCATGAGGTAAGCCTCTCGGGGGGTCCGGATCTGAATTCGGGCGCAGCCACCCAGTTGGCATCGTGAGGTTCGGTGATATAGAACCACTCCTCCTGCCAGATCTTCACTACAAAAAAAAAATACATTTCCGTGATGATACGTGTTTGTCACAGTATGTCACGTTTTCTTTCGTGCATGTACATCCATGACAAATTTATGACAGAATCAAGATAGTCATACCTGTGCTGTCGTAGAAGTGTTCCATGACATTACCAAAATTATCAACGGAAGTGTCCACTTCCATGATGATAAATCGCGCGTCACAGAAGTGCTTTCGTCAAGGGTGACCGACACGTGGCATCCACCATAACGGAACACCGTTAAGCTATCGGGTCCGGTTTTGGATCCGATAACCCGCTAACAGCCCCGACCAATGGGGATTTTCCACGTGTAAAATCATCATTGGTTGTAGGAAACACGTGTCGGCTCACCGTTGGGACAGATGTCATCCACTCATTGGACCCAAAGCGCCTATGATACGTCGACACGTGGCACGGCCCAACAGAGGCCCATTCCTGTGAAAATCCCGGCCCGTTTGACTTGGTCAAAAGGTGGTGCGCCGGCCCACGGCAAGCCTGTTAATGGCCTGTTCGCATATAGCCCATTTACAGCCCGCTAACCTAGGGCCCATTTACGGCCTATCCGAATTAGGCCCAGTAGCGTCATCTGGGCCGTCCAATATAATTCCAGCCATTTTTAACTTCTGGCACATGTATGGCCCATGACGTCTTTCGGCCAATATGAGGCCCTTATTACTCTCGACCCATTAACGACCCGTGGTAAAACTGGCCCGTAATGAACAGTGTATCACTTTATACCCATTAACGGTCCATTATTCCGTTGGGCCGTTTCCATCCCATGTTATCTTTCGGCCTTCTCAGGGCCCATTTATTCTTGGGCTCATTTCCAGCATTCGTTTACTTTCGGCCCGTTATTGTCATTTTCTGCTTGTGAGCCAAATACAACCCATGGTTGCAGTCGGCCCGTTTGTGGCCCGTTAATACGTTGGGCCGTTTTCATAGCGTCATCAAATATGGCCCATTTATTCTTGGGCTCATTTCCAGCATTCGTTTACTTTCGGCCCGTTACTGTCATTTTCTGCTTGTGGGCCAAATATAGCCCATGGTTACAGTCGGCCCGTTTGTGGCCCGTATACGTTGGGCCGTTTTCATAGCGTCATGAAATACGACCCATTTATTCTTGGGCTCATTTCCAGCATTCGTTTACTTCGGCCCATTACTGTCATTTTCTGCTTGTGGGCCAAATACAACCCGTGGTTACAGTCGGCCCGTTTGTGGCCCGTTAATACGTTGGGCCGTTTTCATAGCATCATCAAATACGACCTATTAATGAAGGCCCGTTATGGTCGGCCCATGAACGGACGATTTCAACTCTAGCCCATTTACGACCATATCTATTATTGGCCCATGTTTGGCCAACCGATCATACGGCCCGTAGAAGGCCCATTGATGATACGGCCCGTAGAAGGCCCATTGAGTCAACGACCCATAGAAGGCCCATTGTTTCTACGACCCTTAGAAGGCCCATTGTTTCTATGGACCGTAGGAGGCCCATGTTAACTACAGTAAATATGTAGCCCATTGTTAATGTGGCCTAGTTTTAAAAAATAGGTTATTCCGGCCACTAGCAAACTGCGGAAAAAAGAACTGCAATGACTACAAGAAAACAAATAAACAAGACAATAAGGAATTAAATAAGCAATCAATTAATGCTAGCCTATTACCGCTATTACACATATTACATCCACTAGGCATCAAAGTTCGCCACCAGTGCAAATATAGGGAACAAAGTAGCATATTATATACACTGACCGTCAAAATTGGCCACCAAGGCAAATAAACGCGGCATCAAAACATGAGCATAACTGAAACAACTTCAGAAGAGCTCAAGAAACATGGTACCCACCATGCTGGCAATAAGCTTAGCAAGCTTATTAGCTTTCTCCTGTTTGGCGCTAAAATCCTCCAATGCTTGTTGTTGCACTAGAAAGTATGCATCTGAATGCTCTAGGGACTTCCACAGTCCTTCTGCTTCTTGTCGCAACACAACTGATCGATGTCTTTCAGCTTGTAGTTGAGATTCAAGAAACCGAACTGATTCAGACAGTGAGTTTGAATAGCTTGTGCAAGCGGTAGTGGCCCGTAACTCCAACACTAAACCAAGACAGGACTTTGGGGTTGTCTCATTGTCTTCGAGATAGTATTCCTTAACCGTTTTATCAGCTTTGTTGGAGAGCAACAAGGATGTGTCACTATCCTGAACCTTATTTGCATTACTTCCTTTACCATTGCTTAATCAGGCACTCTTCCCCAATATTCTGTCAGCATTCTAAAAGAATAGACAAGCAGACACATAACAGTTTAGCATGTACTAGTATATGAAACTCATTTCGGTGAACCAGTTCATTAGTAAGGTGGACAGGGTTAAACTACCAAGTCTTCTATTGCCAAGTACTAGTACATAATAAAAGCATCAAACAAACATATATCTATGTCCTATGGTCACTGCATTATCTTGCCAAATCAAAATAGAGACACGGTTCAAATCGTATCAGTTCAAGACAAAGCAGCAGTGAAAGAATACAAAACGTGGGAAACTACACGGCACAACAAGATTTCAGATGGGTACCATGGGTCTACATGTACAACAACACTATTTGCTTTGTTGTGATGCTAGTAATGTGCATGATATGAGAAGTCAACTGTATACACAATTGAAATTGAAATCAACAGAGCTATTGATAAGAGCAAGCCTGTTAAAGAAACATGTGTGAACATACCTACTCTGCCATTGGAGTTTCGATTGGATCCTTCAATTTAAAAATAAGTTTGTATGAGTAAATACAGTGATACAAGAGCAAATCAATATGCACAATAGCAATCATAGTTAAAAAGGCGCGCCTAAGCAAGCGCTTAAGCGCGCCTAGGCTCGAGGCATTGGCGAAACGCATTGCGCATAACTACGCTTAATCTGTGCATAACTGTGCATAAGCATGCGCTTTGGTCAGTAAAGCGCAAGGCGGTGTCAAAATGCACAATTAACGCCTAGCGCTTTTTGGAACTATGATAGCAATGGAATATTAAATTAGAACATTTTTCTTCAGGTTTAGGCACTTGTTCTACATGAACGGAGTACAATAAGACGCAAGAATATAGTACTTAAAAGTAGAAAATGAGCTCATAGACCTTACCACATTCTTGGTTCGGGACCAGTACAGAACAAGGCGTTCCCAGTCATCGTCCAGTAAATGTGTCTCAGGAGAACGTAAGGGAATTTGACGAGTTTCTTTGCCGATGAAGTACGTTTTCTTCAGGTAATTCTGATATTGTCACCAAGCATTCTTGAAGATAGCAGAGGTATTAGCACAGGTTACCTCATCTTGAGTTTCCAAATCGGTCCTTCTCTATAGAGAAAAAGGGGAAAATTTGCTGTATTATAACCATCATGGAGGTAGGATGTATGGGACAAAGCAAAGTAATTGCCATGAATAACATTACTTACACATAACTCCTGGACAAACACCCGCAACTGGCATTTTCCTTCATCTTCAGTATAATATTTCCAAAATGGGAAGATACGCACATATGATTTAACAACATAAAATGCGATAGATGCTAAAGTACGACTAGCTGGTTGTGCTTCCACCACAAGGAATAGGCGTACTAACTGGTGGAGTTGGGGTTCGCCGTGGTAGTACTGGCCCTTTGGGCACCAAAGCTGCCTTACTAACTGCTCTTGTTTGGGAGCTCTGTGGTGGAGATGGTACTGTGTCAACAGGAACTGGGTTACTATCTGCTGGGGTTGGGGTTAGATTCGGTGAGGTTGGTTCTCTATCTATCATAGTAGGGGTACAATCTGCGAGAGTTTGGGTTATGTGTGGTAGGGCTGGTTCTCGTGCATGTACAACCGGGGTGCTATCTCCACCAAGAGGTAGCACTGTTTCATTTGAAGACCGTGTTTTTAGTCTGCTAGATGCTGGCATCACCCTCTCCAATTCAAATGGCTGATAAACAGGAAACATAGTTGAATGTACAGACATTGTATTAGAGACAGATGCAATAGATAGTATGGAAAAAATAGGACATGAAATAGTTGACATGTATATTGTTTAACTAAAACAGATAGCATGACATAATTTCACATATATGATGTCTATCTAAACTAGATAGCATAGCATAACATAATTCAAATATATGATGAATAACTAAAATGCCGTGCCAAGTTAGAGCATACACCTTGGTGGGGGGATATGACTGGTCATCTGTCTCTGAATCCATCTCTAAGGAGCTATCGGGACCCAACAAGAGATCTGCTTTGACAGCTAGCACTTTCTGCTCTGAAGGCCTTGTTTTCACTCTAGATTTTTCAATCTCCCGCCCAAATGGCTGATTCACATGAAGAGTAGTTTAATGTACAAACATTGTCGACAAATGGAATAATGAAGAAAAGGATGGGCAAGATATCATTCAAATATATGATCCCTAGTTAAACATGATGGCATTGCACACATATATTATGGTTGGCTAAAAGACATGAGACTGCATAATTCCCATATATGATATATAAACTAAACAGGTGGCAACATAACATGTCTAAACTAAGCAGATGACACATATGATGTCAAAAGTAGGAACTGCAAGGCAACATATGCATGATATGACTAACATCATCATGCCAAGGTAGAGCAAACACCTTGGGGGGGTAAATAGGAGTGGTCAGCGGCGTCTGAATCCGCCTCAGAACAGATATCTTCCTTTGGATTACAATCTGCAGAGGGGTGGGGAGGGTTTGCCATTGAACCCACCATGGAGCAATGTCTGCATGACATTGTATTGCCGCACAAAACTCTTCTCTTTTTCTCTACATGTTCAGCATGACTGTGTACAATATCTGACATGCATACAAAAAAATATGGTGAGAATATGTAAGGAGAGCATGCAGAAATTTAGAGTGATGGTAACAACCAGTGGATGGATCCAAAAATAATGATAGCATGCTGATGATTGCTTTAATTTAATAAAATGACAGATGATGATTGCTTTACTATTTGTTTCCCACCCAAGATGAACAACATAGGCATACCCTAGGTGAACCAGATACTATTCATTGCTTTCTCGATATGTGCCCCACAACTAATTTAGAACTCATGTTTGAACATTAATTTGGACCTGACTTGGAGTCCAAGAGGTGAACAGGACGATAAAGTAGCAGGTAATTTTAAGCAATGCATAACATAAGCAGAATCAAAAGAGTGCGACCTCTCTTGTGGACCCGTGTACTCCTCAGGTTCATCTGCTAAGTCGATGATGGTGATGCCGTTGCGGTGGGTGCCAACGGCTGGGAAGGAGATCTAAGGCGGCGAAAGACGGTCAGGAGTCGTGATGTCTGGTTTGGTGGTTGTTTCTGTCGATGGAGCACCTCAGGTGAGGTGGACGACGTCGCGGCAGGAGCAGGACAAACCACACAAAGTTCCCTTCGACACCTACGTGTAACTGAAGTAATTCTGTAAGGGCTCATTTGGCTTGCATGATTCTAAAAACGCAGGGATAGGAAAAACACCGGAATAGGATAGGAATGCACATGGTAAATAGAGCATTTGAAAACAGAGGATTTCTGTCAACTTGAGTGTTTGGTTTACAGGAATTGGAAGAGCAGAGGAATGCAAAGAAACATGGCCAAAATAAAGTGAAACCATATGAAAGCATGTATAGTTAGAATGTTATTCTGCCACTAATGCACTTGGTCTTGTTTTCATGCATATGATTTTTAAAAGTAGGTCCAAGTGGATGTTTTGCTTCATTCCTTTCAACAAAATGCATGAATAATTGAATAGTAGAGTGCAATTGGAAAATTCCCTATTGCTATGTTTTTCCGTCGAACCAAAATAGCCCTAATGGATCGACATGAATGTATAGTAATAAGTGATGCAACAAGTGTACAATCTCTTTGCCGTAGCCGTGTCGACCTCAGCATCATTGGGTTGGTCGCTGAAGAAGTTGAGGCAGAGGTGGCTGTCGGAGGTGTGGAGGAAGATCTGAGGAATCTGTAGACGGCATCGGGCACCGCTCTGTTGTGATGGTTCGTTCTATCGTTGGAGCAGCCCCGGTGAGCCGTAAGACGTCAAGGCTGAAGCAGCACACGACAGACATCGTCAATCTCAAGTGGGATTCTAATAGCATATCCAATAGATGATGTAAAATAGATGTACAAGTTACATCACCAAAAACCACCTGACTACAACAGATAAGGTAAAAACTATTGACTCTGAACGTAACTGTCGAAACTGAAATTTACTGTGGAATCTGAATGTTACTGTCGAAACTGAACGCAATGGTAGGAGAGAGGCACTTGACATGTAGTTTAGGGAGGGCATGCAGTTCATCTTCAACCTGCACCCCCCTGAGCCGCCAGCCACCACCGGCCGAACCGCCGGCCGCAGCGCCGCCTTGCCGCCCCGAAACAACTCCCCACCGCTGGTCCGCCACCGCCCCCGCCAGCCCTATAGGCCCCCCCGCCCCCACCCTGAACCCTAAGATAGATAGTGGGGTACCTATCCGGCGAGACCCCGTCCCCGCTGTGGGTGGTTCTTCCTTAACTCCAGCGAGCCCCACACTCCCTGAAAGTCGACTGACGCAAAAGTCGATTCAGTCGACTGAAGAGTAGCTAAATCAGAGTAGAGCAGCATCACGAGCGAGGGGGAGAGCAGCAGCAGCAGCGTGAGCGAGCGAGCGAGAGCCGGAGCAGCAGCAGTTAGGCGAGTGATCGAGCGAGAGCCGGAGCAGCAGCAGCTGGGCGAGCAAGCGATCGAGCGAGAGCCGGAGCAGCAGCAGCAGCACGAGCGAGCGAGCAAGAGCCGGAGCAGCAGCAGCAGATCCGGCTGGTATGGAAGCCGCCGCCGAAGGGGCCTCGCACCGGGGGAGAGCCTCCGTGGAGATGTCGCTCGCAGCGCCGGCTTCAAGGTACTCGCTCCATGGGGGTGCGGGATGGAGCACCATCAGCGTCGGGAGGTCGAGCTAAGGAGAAGTTGCGATGCGATTAGTGTACACCATCTTTGGTGGCGCCAAGTAGGCCTCGGCTTCGTTCGAGGAGTCGGTGAGGATGCTGCGGTTCCGGTGGAGCAGGTTAAGGCGGCACTGTGGGGATGGAGCAGCCGTGATAGACGATGCGATCGTCGAAGCAACTCCTTGGAGGTGGAGGACGGGGCGGCTAAACCGACGGGACGATGAGATGGACGACAGATCCTCGTCCGGGGAGGTGGACGAGGGACGTCGAGCTGTTGCGATGGACGACGTCGTGGGGGAAGAGGCTCCGGCGGGCAGCGGTGAGGTAGCGGACGGAGGAGGGTGGGGTTTGGCGGCTGGAGCAGAGAGGTTATGGCGGCCTGGGATTTCGAATGGCAAAAAGGAGGCGATGGAGACATGCTTGTCCAAAATGTAGGGTGTGTTACAAAAGTACCCCCCACTGATTTGAACTAGTGGACCTTTCGGCTCAGGGTTAGAAGGGGGATTTCGCGTGTCGGGATTTGCTAGCTGGAGGGAGATTTCGCGCGCGTTGTAATTTTGGGATAGCAAGGCGCGGGTTGTGAAGGCGCCAGTTTTGGGAGCACGATATCTGAATTTTCGGGGCGCGGGTTGAATTTTAGGGACAAGCCTAACGTGTAATATTGTACTTGTACGTAACAAATCAATTCGCACTTCCCTCAACCAAAAAGAAAACGAAAAAAATAAAACTATTCACACCACACAAAGAGAGAGTCTTGCCCCGTTTTACTATAAAAATGCTATTTAAAGCTACTCATACCAACAATTTAGTGCAATTAAATGCTATTCGGTAGTATGAATCCATGTTATGTCCAATTAAATTTTTTCGCTTGCTGTATAATGCAAGTAACCTACTCATACCAACATTTTATATACTACCGCTTCAATTCGAACTGAATTTGAATTCGTTTCTCTATTTCAATAACAATCTACAATCATGATTGTTGCCAACTTCAACTATCATTCATGTATTACCTTAATAACACACCACATGATTACTATAGAGATAGATCTGAACTATGTGTACTACATGAACTCGAATTCTATTTTTTGAATACACTTGATGTTGACTCCAAATAATAGTACATTTGATGTACTAACTATATATTCATAATCTAAACCATGTTCCATACGTGTACACCGTGTTTATCACACATAGTATAGTGCCCCGCCCCCTACATTATGAAAAGTATTTAGACCTGAGCTGCAAAAGCCATACATTAGCCCAAATTATGATCAATGTTCCATATGTTATACGTAGTACTAGCAAGATGCCCATGCGTTCCACAGAACATCAACATGATCAAGGGGAGGCCTGATTTGCAAATATGGAGAGGGGCGTGGGTATCTTTTTTCAAAATTGCCATAGTTTCCTACCTATCCGTCAGATATTAATCGGATGGCCTATATTGCAGGATGGCACCATCATCAAGAACTCCGTTTTTTATAAGAGTAGAGATAAAATATATTATATGTAGTATAACATGTTCATAACCACACCATGTGTATCACCGTTATATATATTCACACATGCGTCGGTTTAAAACACTATGATAAATTCTTCAAATATCCGAATTCGCTTTTTATAATGAAGTATGATCTCTATTCGTCTTTTACACTCACACAATCCTCTTATCTTTGTAGCTAGCTACCGCTAACTTCCTCTCGTGCATGCAGACGCCCGCATCCCTCTCACCCTCCCTCAGCATTCTCTAGCTCCATCCCGCAAATTCGTCTTTTCACTTTAGGTCGTTCACCCATGGTGTGCATAGGCCCCCCCAGCTCCTTCTTTACGGCACACATCGATCGATATGCCTCTCTAGCCAGGTGTGCCTAGCACAAAACACAAGCTTCCCCTCTTCTCTTATCACCGTCCATGCCTCACTCCCACCACTCTCTTCATCGATCTCGTACTCGCACACTCCTCCCCCCACGATATAGTATGACTCTCCACTACTAGGAAAAGGCCTGTTAGTGGCGCACCTGTTTTGGCCATTAATGGCGCACTACAGGTGCGCCACTACTACCACGCCATTAGTAATTAATACTAATGGCGCACCTCTGGTGCGCCATTACTATGCCTAGAGGTGCACCATTACCATCTGACTTATTAATGGCGCACCACATAAAAGTGCGCCATTACTAATTTTTTTTTCAATTTTTATCAGATTTTTTTTAAAAAAATATTTTTAAACTTATTTTTTCATTTTTTTTCTTTTCTTCTTAATCTGAGGTCACTATGGCTTAATCTCGGGTCAATATGCTTAATCTCAAGTCAAATCGCACTCCATGGTCAAACTTTCTGGAAGGTCACCCATCCTCACACTACTCCAGCCCGAGCACACTTAACTTTGCAGTTCTATCCAACCCCAGCACCAGCTCACTTCACAGCCACTTGTTGATATATATATATCATATCAATCCTATTAAACCTCCCGGTCATGTTCATTAGTGTGATGAAATTTTGAAAAAAAAATCGAACTTCCCAGTCATATTACGTATCATAATTTGAAAACAATTTCAATTTTTTTTAAAAAAAAAATTCCAAAAAAAGTTCCAATTTTTTTTCTGTTACTAGTGGCGCACCTAGCTTATGGTGCGCCACTAGTAAGTTTGAATATTTTTCCATATTTCCCCCCTCTAGATCTTAAAAGGCCCATAACTTTCGTTCTGTTAGGTTTTTTGAGATTTTGAAAATGTTCCACGGGGTTCCCCCCGTTGAATTCCGATGTAACTTTTCGAGTAGATGATTTTTCATATAAAAAATTTTTAATCCGAGTTCGTATGCAAAAGTTATGCCCGTTTTACTGAATTCCAG
Organism: Secale cereale; assembly: GCA_902687465.1. Classification (NCBI taxonomy): domain Eukaryota; kingdom Viridiplantae; phylum Streptophyta; class Magnoliopsida; order Poales; family Poaceae; genus Secale; species Secale cereale. Next base: position 299,808,125 of record LR738711.1, read on the forward strand.
AGAGATTTTGCAAATAAAGTCGAAATTCATATTTTGAAATTTTCCCAATAACTAGACCACATATTACATGGGAAACTTATTTTTTTTTAATTTTTTTAATTTTCCATCATTTTCTTTTATTTTGTTAAAAACTGAAAAGGCGGTCCAGGGGGGTGCAGTTGGTGAAATTTGGACATAGTAATGGCGCACCTTTACAAAGTGCGCCATTACTATGTGTATGACTTGGTCAAACCTCAGTCAAAGTTAGTAATGACGCACTTTGTATAGGTGCGCCATTACTAAGTTTGACATAGTAATGGCGCACATGGTGTGCGGTGCGCCATTACTATTTTTGAAAAAAAAAATGTTAGTAGTGGCGCACCATGGGTGCGATGCGCCATTACTAGTTAAACTAGTAATGGCTCACTATGCTCTGGTGCACCACTACTAACATTTTTTTCGATTTTTTTCATAACTACTAATGGCGCACCGCACACCTGGTGCGCCATTAGTAATATGATAGTAATGGAGCACCTGTTTTTGGTGCGCCACTGCTATATAGCTGTGGCGCACCACATCATGGTGCGCCATTAATAGCTATATCATTTATAGCCCTTTTCCTAGTAGTGCTCGCACCACCTCCTAGATGCATCCCTCTCTCTCTATCCTTCTCCCAGTGCCTCATTTGCTTCTAACACACACATGCATGTATACCGGTCGATCTCCCAACATATACCTAGGTCGACTTTAACTATTCCCCCCATCGATCGATGTACCTCGCAAGTTATGTCTCTCCTTTCTCTGATAAAGGACGATTGATCTTCCTATGTAGTTATGTCTGCTTACCACAACAATATCTCCACCCTCATCATTCGTGCATGCCTCCTGACCCGTCACTCACATGCACGTGCACAGACAGGCAGGCGGTAGCCATCCCCTCTCTTATTGATATTGCAGGCGTGCCCTCCGGTTGTCTAGCAAGCCTATTTCACCATTTGTTAGAAGAAACTCCACTACCACCCCCTGCAACCTTCTAGCTCTATCTCTCTCCCAACCTTATTCCTCTCCTACACATATATATGGATGCCGATCGATCTCCCTTAATACATGAGGTAGATCGATCTCCTCCTCCACACATATACCAGCCATTGTACCTCTATAGTTAATTAAGCCTCCCTCCCCCCACCACACACCGATAGTCGAGTGCTGTAGGTAGGTATCCATGCCACAGAGACAAACTGCACCTGTCCCCTCTCACGTTCCAGTAGGCTAGCCACTCTATATCTTTGACGTGGGCACACACAAATTCGATGGCACTCTTTATTGATCGTGCGCGCGCGCGCGCGCGCACACACACACACACACACACACACACACATCTCATCCCTCTTCGATTCTATGGACACCTCAAGCTGATGATACCTCCACTCTCTTCTCGTGGATCGCCCCCTCTATATATATGATATATCCAGGACTCTATTTCACACACATGGCATATGTTACATTTTTTGATTGACCCCCCCCAAAACTCTCACGAACCCACACACTATATCTCTCTACGTTTGTATCTCTCTCACACAACCCCACGTAGGTGGTGTACGTATACAAGAAGAGAATAGGTGCACCGTGCACGTACTCACGCTTCGTGCCCAGCCACACCCGCGCGGGTACACGGTGGAGCTCATTTCTGTACGAAATGGCAGCCCACGTGCTAATTTGAACGCGTGTAGCGGTTGTTTACCTACGGAGGTCGTGTACCACGCGTGCACGAAGCAAAGTTCGACTTGATGCGTTGGCGCGTTATTTTTAAATAAAGTCATATCGCTCAATGGCACGTACACAAAATATAAAATGATTTTTATGGAGAAAAAGGTAGTCCGCTCCACTATATACAATGGAGCCTGCCTGCCTGGTTTGTCTCTCTTCAGAGTATCTCACACAAGGCTGTGGTGGCCTCTCTCTCTCTCTCTCTCTCACCGTTGGTCACTGATCCGGCCGCATCCCATCCGCCGGCGGAAAGGGAGGACATGCATCGTTTCTCCGTTCGACGGCGCCGAGGCAGCACGTCCCGATCTGCGATACACGCTGTTCTCTCTGACCAAACTCCGACGTGGTAGGGCCTACACCACCTGATCGCTGCCGCAGTATGGGAAGATTCCGCCCACCGCCGCTCACCTACTTACATCCCAACGACCTCCAGGTATCCCCTCCGGCCTTGCTCCACCGCCCGTCGTCCCACGTCGCTGCATGTGGATCTTCGATAGTTCTTTGCCCAAAACGCAGCTCGTCCGGCGTACTTTCCATATTGCAATCTCGTCCTCACACCATTTTAGACAAACACAACCGTGTTGTTATCTTCCCTTAGGACAAGGAATATGCTTCTTTTTTGTCGTCGCATGTGTCATCAACTGTTATTGGCTAGTAATTGTTTCGTTTCTACCTCTTTTTTTGCAAACATGGCTATCCATTTCACCTCGTTGCTATTGCGACCTTTTGGTGAACTGCACAAATCACTTTTTTCTTAAGAGTGTTTTGTGCAGTTCTACCAAAATGTCACACGGGCAACGTCTCTACATTTCAGTGCGACTGCACAAAGGGAGATTGGTTTTGCTCTATCCTCCTCATCCAACTCCGAGCCTAATCTTCTCCAACTAGTTAGTCTTAAGAGAGACTGCAAAGGTGACCGGCTTCTATTTGTGTGTTTATTGTTTCATCGGTAGTCCTCTATTATCGTAATCACACTTAATATCTTTGGAATAGGGACGCCCAACTCTATTTTAGTGGAACTGCACAAAATGATCGGAATGTTGCATGCTCCAGACAGCTACTTTTTTCCCCAACAAGCCTTGTTGATTTAAATAGAGCTGGGGGGACGTTGCTGCCAATGAAAGCATGGATCAATTTTAATTTAACACCTTCTCACTACTTTGTCTTCAGTTCTGATGTAAATATTAGCTCTGATTAGCAAGGAAGTTAGTTTTTTATTGATTCCGAAAGAGCATCGATGGCAAGACATACGAAACAAAAGCTGAAAGCTCACACCATTGTACAATTTCATGTCGCTGGAAAATTATCTGTATAGTACGTCAATTATGTAAACAAATACTGGAAGCTTGATAGCATTGCCAGAAGCCTCTTCGGCATCCGGATCCATGTGCCATGCACAAAATTATACTCCTTCGTTCTAAATATTTTTCTTTTACAAATTTCAAATGGGCATATTTTAGAGTGTAGATTCACTCATTTTGCTTCGTATGTGTACTCCCTCCGCTCCTAAATATTTGTCTTTCTAGAGATTTCAACAAGTGACTACATATGGAGCAAAATGAGTGAATCTACACTCTAAAATATGTCTATATACATCCGTATGTAGTAGTCCATTTGAATCTCTATAAAGACAAATATTTGAGTAGTCACTCGTTGAAATCTCTAGAAAGACAAATACTCCAGAGTATATTTAAGAACCGAGGGGGTAGTGCACAGCCGCATGGGAGACTCAGACCGGTCGTTGCGCCGCGTTAATATTGAGTAATGAGCAGTCAAATCATAAGCCCCACCTTTCCCACTGTAAGTTGCTCAGAAAAAGCAACCATCAATACGCTCTTCTTTGAATCCGCTCATCCTACTCCATCTGTCACTGTTTATAGAGCGCGCTTCAGAAAAAGCTCTGGGACCAAGGCGACTAGCGATCAGCCTAAAAAATAGCATTGGTAGTTATAGCACGACGTCTATTACTAGAGGAAATAATGCGTACACACATGCATGCAGTGCTTCCACCCCGGGTACACACATGCATGCACTTACTCCACTCCGTAGTACTACATCGAGAGAAAATTGCGGTTACCACACCCTAATTAATTGAGCATTAAACCAAACGCGTCTAAAGTCTCTCTGGTGGTGGAAATGCATTTAGAGAAATGCATCATAATGAAGCGCGCCCTATAAACTGTGATGGAGGGAGGAGTAGTATGAAGGTGCAAAACCAAGTACGCGTACGGCCAGTCGGTCAACGCACCTCCTCTTGGCATATCACTGACATGTGGGACCGGAGTGTGAGCAAACTGACCTCAATTGACCACAAAATGGCCAACCCGCCGTTCCTTGAGAGAGACGAGGAGCGAGAACACACAGACGGGCTCACACGGAGGCCAAGATATATTCAAGCATGGTTGATCAATATCATCATTACATGTTGGGCTGCCGTTTTCCGCCCTTCTCCGGAATAAATGTGTACTTTATCGAAGATTAAGAAAAATAAGAGTACAGAGGCTCCACCATGCGGTTCTAGTAGTAGTACTACTCGTACTACTAAACCTTGCGCTTGGCTCTTCGCCTCTTCGTGAAGTCGAACAATGATGATACTGCGCATGTTCGGTACTACAATGTATGCCTCTGGCAATCTGACACCGAATGAACTGATACATGTCCACCGCCTGGGCGAGGGTACGTTGCATTAGTCAAAAGGTGTAAGCGAGCTTCACCTTGTCCTGCAAGCTTCTCCTCGTTCTGCGAGTTGACGGGACACACCAACAAGTAGTGCTAGTCCATACTCCCTCCTTTCCGGTTAATATGGCTTAATCTTTTTTTGCGGGTAAATGAGAGAGATTTATTCATATATAAGCATTCTTAGGATGATCAGCCAAGACACTGGTCACTAGGAAGCGAGGTACCCCGCAAAAAAAAAAGTAGGAAGCGAGGTGTTTCATCAAGCCAGCTCTTGGCCACATTCAAAGTGCAGCAAGCACGGTTCACACAAAGATGCACCGCAAGGTTTACTGACCTGTTTACATGCTGAATAACCAAAAAATAGGAAATATTACCGAGCGGTCCTATTTGTAACAGGATATGAGCCAGAATTAAGCGAGAATTATGGCGAGTGTTCCATGTAATCAACTTCCATTATCACATGCGTGAAACCTCGAAGAGAGCCAAATATGTTGTAGATTGCTTTATTACATTTAAAAAATATAATAAGAGTGCAGACGCTCCCCCATCCGGTTCCTAGTGTACCTCTATAGACTACTGTAAACTTTGCGCTTGGCAGTTCGCCTCTTCGGGAAGTGCAACAATAATAGTACTACTAGTATAGTGTATGCTTCTGGCAATCTGACACCGAATTAACTGTTGCACATCCACCGCCTGAGCGAAGGACATCTTGCATTAGTCAAAAGTTTCTCCTTGTCCCGCGAGCCACCGCGCGCAAGCTTCTCTCGTCCTGCAAGCTTCTCCTCGTTCGGCAAGTTGATGGGACACAACAAAGTAATGCTAGTACATACTACCTCGTCTCCGGTTAATATGGCTTAATTTCAAACGAGATAAATACACTGTCTGTCACTGTATATTTGTAAAAATACGGTCAGTGGACTTCATAATACGCTCATTGCGCTCAATATATACATTTTCCGGTGTTTATATGGTCACTAGCTCACCCTGGCTGAGTATGTGTGTGCATGCACGTGTAGGTTGAGCACTTGAGCGTGACCGTGTGTGTTCCGTCATGTGCTCGGACATGCATGCATTAGGGCGTCGCGCGCGTTTTTGCGTCATGTGTACGTGTGACTGTTGCATACACGTAGGGGGAGTACGTGTAGGGGCCACTAAAGGAGCAGTCAGATCACACAGTAAGTTAGTCGGAAGAAGCAACCATCATTTCACTCTTCAATGACACGTACGCAATATAAAATGGTTGATATGGAGAGAAAAAGAAAACCACTATATATACACTAGCAGGAGCCTAAGCTACAAGCCTGCTTGCTTGGGTTGCTCTCTTCACAAGCATAGAACAACGGTGGCCACACCGCTGGTCACATATCCGGCCTGATCCCGCAGCTAGGGGAAGGGAACAATGTTCTGCGTAGACGCGGTTAACATCGGCGAGGGAGAAAATCCACAGTCGATGCGTCCCAATCGGGGGTCACCACGGTATGGGCCGATGCCGCGTCCCAATCGCCCTTCTAGCTACAGCCCGACGCCCGTTTCGAAAATATTAGTGCATGTCAACAAAAAATATACTAGTATCGTTGTTCCGTTTCGAAAAAAGCATATAAGCTGAATATCCATTCAACTGTTCGAAATTACTTTCACTGCTGATCTGATGTCGAGGTAATTGCTGCATCGCCACCAAAACCCACCATCTCTTAAGCTAAAGTAGACCAAGCTAACCCTATATTAGCATATTACTAAGATAAAAATAAGGCACTGTAGAATCATTTAGGACCTGAGCTTGTCAATCTGAATGTGGAGGGACACCAGCTTAGCCCCGACCAGTAGCTTGGGCGGAACTGTGAAGAAGGTCAGCTCCTGCACGGTGTCGTCGCCGGGATCCCTGCTGATTGTCACCTCCATTTCCACCTTGACGGCGTCGGTCCTGCCTATGGGCTCCCCCGGCGGGCCGTTCGCCCACAGCTTGGCCACGCAGTGCGGCAGTGGGGACGCCCCTGCTCTGATGCAGACGACCGACACGGCGATAGGCGCGCCGATGTCGAGCACGCCGCCAACCAAGAAAAACGTGCGGCCGTCCTCCTCCGCGAACAACAAGAGCCGTGGCTCCGACAGTGGCACTTGCAGCTGGAGCGCCTTGCCGTACTAGATCCTGTGCACGGGCATGGGATGCACGGTGCTGATGTGGTGAGAGAGCACGGGCGACGGGCCTTCGTTGCCGCAGACGGGCATGGGGCATTTGCAGGGTGCGAGCGTACACACGCTCTGGTGATCGGCGAGCTTGTGGTAAGTGACGTAGAGCCCACAGCCTTCGTGCGAGCACTCCACCCTCACCGAGGAGAGGACATCGTCCACTGCCGTGTTCCGCACGTCGAAGCCACCACTACGCTCGCACTTCTGGCACTGCCGCTGGTTCCCGGGGCGCTCGACGCGACAGTCCGCGCAAGCCAGGTGCCCTCCCTTGCACCGCACAAATCAATCGAACAACACATCAATCAAGAAACATGCACCTTGCTCGATCAGCCGAACGGACGAGGTGTATTCGAACATCATACACTGGAGGCTTCAAGGGGCGGAGGCACAAGGGGCAGTGGAGCAAGGTGAGGTCCATCGAGACCATAGAGAGCTCCATCGTCGGGTCCTGTTCCATCTGCATGATTTCGCCCTCCTCGTGCACAACCATCTCTCGCTTTATTAGGGCCAAGGCATTACAAAGATTTACCATCACATATTCATACTACTTCAAGGTGCATTAAATCAACACATGCAAGTATCAAAATGAGAGTCACGGCATGCATGCATGCATTGTAATTAATGCATCGGTAAACGCAAATTATTGAAAAATATATCGAGTGCAGTGCTTTGATGTGTCGCGTCAACTCGTACAAGACCAAGAAGTTTGATTACTACAACGCCCTCTCGCCTTAACCGCACCTGCCTTTGGCTGAATGACAGGTGGGCCACCAACCTGTTGGGCCCACCTGTCATGGACGGAAAGGCAGGAGCAATAAGTCAATGAAGCTGCGTCCCTCCCTCGCCCATGAGCGTGGTGGCTGGTAGGACTAGGAGAAGCTTTCGTTCGCTACACGCTCTCCCTCCCGTATGCGGTGGACATGTAGCAGTTCAATCGGTGTCAGATGGCCAGAAGCATACTGTAGTACTCCTCCACTGCACTAGTACTCCCGAAGAGGCAAAGAGCCAAGCGCAGCCCGGACGCTCATGTGGCAGTTTCATGTGTAGAGTAGTCTAGGATAGCGTGTACCATCAGTGTAAGCTTAAAATCATTGGGGTCAGCTACTCGGCTCCATGCTATATTTTTTGATTAAAATAATCTTCTGGCCCTACCTGTCATCCTGGCGATTCTAGTTTGCACGCTCATCTGGTCAAGACAGGAATATATATTTTAATTTGTGGTGGGGTAAATGTTAGAGGTTGCAGCAAATGGAGTATTGTACATTGCGGGTCTTTCAGCCAAGTTTAGAGGCAACCATGTGGGGCCAGTGCTATGATGTGTCGCGTCAACTCGTACAACGAGGAGAAGCTTGATTTTACTACTACACGCCTTCTCCCCCACCCTTGCGCGCGGTGGCTCGCAGACAAGGACATGCTTTAGCTTATAGTACTACAACAAGCTATCCCTCCCGCTCGCGGTGGACGGACATGCAACAGTGGGTTCGATGCTGTAGAAGCAGTAGTGCAACCCGAACGTGGCAGTTGCGAACCTAGGAGCACGCATATAGCCAGGCTCTTGCATGAGACAAAATTGCTATGTGAGCCCACTATTGTAGTACTACTTGCTAGTATAGCCCTGTAAACCAGAAAAGAGTATTTTCCTTTCTAGAGATTTCAACAAGTGACTAGACTACACCGAGACGGAGTACATATGGAGCAAAATGAGTGAATACACCGTAAATAAATACGTAGTTCTCTCATTTTTCTCTCGGCCTTGGTCGCGGTGCACAATATTGAGTATACTAGTATCATCTTGAAATTTATGAAGTCACCATAGGCACCTCGTCGTCTATGGGAATGTCTCATGACACGCGATAGACGCGAGCGGCAGTCGCCTCCATAGGTGCTTGAATGCCAAGGAGGGAGAGGGTAGCGGTTCCCGAGATGTTGAATGGTCAATGATGCATCCTCAAATTACTCTACATGCAGAGGGAATTAATTGGAGAAGCAGAATAGAGCCAACACGATGTGAATGCAACAGAGTTTGGATTCTCATATAAAGGCGCCCCACCACTCCAATCCATCTACTCCTTAGTCTCTGCGCAACACTGCTCACTCCAATCCAAGACCAAGTGACCAGAAGCCAGAAGCACCTATGGAGGCGATGGACGCGAGCGGCAGTCGGATGTGCCAAATCATCCAAGGCACCGGCATGCGGCCCCGCACCGCGCAGCATTTCCAGACGGTGCTGGCGACCGCCGGCGTCATAGCCCTCGCCGATGCTGGATTTCTCGCGTGCACGACATGAAGTCAACTCCATCCGCAAGTTCGCCGCCGTCAAGAAGCGCGCGGACGACCTTGCCGTACAACTATAGCCCGCGCGCCCAGGCTCCTCATTGCCTGCCACCCTCATCGGCCTCCATGGTGACGAACTCTTTCAAGCCCTGGTGGCCCTGCAGTTGCCGGGGGTCGCGATGAAGAATGTGCACCTCGAGGCCGCGCTCGTCGCGCAGCGCCTCGCCATGCAAGAAACCGTCGACCTGCACATCCATGTCTACGAGGAAATCGTCTACATAGGCCACTACAAGGCCAGCGAGGACAGAAAGACGTTGGCCTTCTTCCAGCGGCTGGAATCTTTGGACACCATTGTTCAGAAGCACGTCGACCTGGCCACGAAAGCCGCTGCTACTTAGCCGCCGTTCGGTGTGCCGGCGCCCTGAGTCGAGGAGGTGGATTTCGTCGATGGATGCATCTCTTCTTCTTGACTCTTGTAACCAGCACTACATCGCCTCGTGGCCTTAATGTTTTATTAGTATAGGAGTATATGACATTTTTATTCCAGTAGTAACGTTTCCACTATGAGGTGGGGCTGCAGTTGAGCAAACCGACCATCGGCAAATCCCCACCCCGCCCATCGGGCGTCGGCTGAGTTTAGAATTAGAAGAGAGAAACGAGGGAGAAGAGCTAGCTGTAGCACATACGCTGTTGTTAGATGGGACTCGCATTGATAGAATAGGAGTACTGAGCACTCGTACCTCTTTTTTTAAGGAAAAAGCAGTCGTATGTATAGTACTACCACTAGTTCGGTGCGTGCGACCTATACCTGTCATCACGTTATGTCTTTTTTTGAACCGCAGCTACGCTTCACCGTACATATTTTTTCACGCATTTATCCTCCTATATGTACTCCTAGGCTATTTCCACGTGCTCCCTTTCGCCGACATGTGGGACATAGAGCATCTGGGTTGTAGTGCATGCACGACTCGGAGCATATGCCGGGGTACTTTACATTTCAGACCTCACGAATTACATACAAACCCCCGCAGAAGAATAAATAAATAAATGAATTACTACATGAAACCGGATTATTTTCGTAGAAACCGGAGCACGTTCATTAAATTTTGGACATAACACGTTTATAAAAAACTACCGGACCTAAACCAGTCTAAGGGCCTCTTTGATTCGCAGGATACTGAAAACACAGAAATGGGGAAAGTATGATGGCGGTGAACCGAGACGAGGAGAACTCTACTAACTCAGTTAGAGGTTAGAGTTAGATGCTAACCCTGCACTAACTCTAAGCCAAAGAGGTGTATGGATGGCAGGGTTAGATTGACAATACGGGGCTGTTTGGTTCTAGGCCTAGGAGTGCCACACTTTACCATACAATTGTTGCCAAACTTGCCTAAGGGAATCTTACCAAACACACACCTAAGTTGGTCAAACTTGCCTAACCTTAGGCTTAGTCTCAAACCGAACAGCCCCTAAATGTTCTTTCTCAATCAGTGCACAACACTGCTCACTCTAATCCAAGACCAACTGACCAGAAGCCAGAAGCACCTATGGAGGCGATGGTCGCGAGCGGCAGTCGGCTGTGCCAAATCATCCAAGGCACCGGCCTACAGCCCCGCACCGCGCATTGTTTCCAGACGGTGCTGGCGACCACCGGCGTCGTAGCCCTCGCCGACGCCGGCTTCACCTCTCGCATGGACGACATGATGGTCAACTCCATCCACAAGTTTGCCGCCGTCAAGAAGCGTGTATCAAAATCTCCTACTAGTCCTGCCAGCCACCACACTCATGCGTGAGGGAGGGATGCAACTTCATTGACTTACTACTCCTGCCTTTGCGTCTACGATAGGTGGGCCCAACAGGTGGTTGGCCCACCTGTCATGCATCCAAAGGCAGGTGCAGTTAAGGCACCGGAGCTCAGTCCGTGAGGGAGAGGGTGTTGTAGTAATCAAACTTCTCGGTCTTGTACGAGTTGACGCGACACATCAAAGCACCGCACTCGATGTAAGTCTTTTTACACATTTCAAATGGACTACTACATACGGATGTATGTAGACATATTTTGCTTCGTATGTAGTCACTTGTTGAAATCTCTAAAAAGACTTGTATTTGGAAACGGAGGGAGTACAACGCATGCATGCATGCCGTGACTTCCCTTTTGATACTTGCATGTGTTGATTTGATGCACCTTGCCAAATTTTGACTATAAATTTAAGTAACCAAATTTTCATGCATGCCACAAAAAATTACGGGGCTGTTTGGATTGTGACTATGTTTGTCTTATGTTTCCACATTATTTTTCCCACATTTGCCACACTTGCCTAACTTGAGTTGCTCAAATTGTTAGACACGCTTTGGCTTGCCTAAGGGACTTGTACCATACTTGAATGATACAAAGTGCGACCTGGCACACCGTAACACCACTTGGAACAAGCGGGTAGCTATCTCAAAAAACAATCAACAACTAAAAAAATAGCGACCCGACACGTAGTACACAATTTTAAACGATTATTTTGATGGAGTGAAAAAGGAAAACTACCCCACTACATATATATAGGCCGGAGCCTCCGCGCTTGCTTGCTAGGGTTGCTCTATTCACGCACTCTCATCCTCTCCAGATCTAAACAAGATAGGGGTGGTAACACTATCTTTCTCCCTTCAAAAAACACTATCTTTCTATCCTCACCGCTGGTTACAGATCCGGACATATCCCCCTCCGCTGCTGAAGGGGAGGAGGGGCAACGTTTAGGCCGTCGTCGACAGCGAGGGAGGAGACCCACTGCCGGTCGCACCGTTATCTCTGGCCGAGCACCGGCGCGGGAGGTCCTCCGATCCCTTCGTCGTTGCCCTAGTGTGGGCGGATCCGGCCTCCCGCTGCCCACCTATCCACATTCGGACGACCTTCACGTATATCTTCCTTCGAAATTGCCTTAGCTCTACTTCCCCTGCTCACTACGTCGCTGCATGTGCATCATTTTCTACCTCTCGGCCCCTCTCGATCAGATGGTCCAACGTCACCTATTTTTTCTTCTATTGTTAGAGGTAAAGCTACTTCATGGAGTCGAATCTTGTACTTGGTTCAAACAAGAAATAAAGTGGGGGTGGGGGAATTTAGTATGTAGTACATCGGACTTGGTACAAACATGAAGGAAAGGGGGGTGAAAGTAGTACAGACTGGTCATCCAACCGGTCTCTTGGTCGAAAAGGGAAATATAGGGGTAACGCTGAACACAGTGGTATGACCAGGACTAGATTTGCTATCCACACATAGGAGTAGGTGACTAGAGTGGACAAAAAATGGGACCAACCCAGATATGTTTCTTGGATGTTTGTTTCTCGGGGCAACAAACTATGAATCACCACTTTATGCCCCTGTTTAGGTACATGGTGCGGCAAATTTTCGTGTTTTGACCCTTTTTGGACGGAAATTCAGGATCTGACCCCTGTTTGATTTTTTTTCGGGATTTGACCCCTTTTCTTACCGCCAGCGGCTCTAGCGGTAGGGTTAGACAGGCTACCGCCAGGGCCCCTGGCGGTAGGGTGCTTATACACATCACCACTTGGTCAGACGAGTTCCTACCATCTTGATATATGTATTTTATTTATTTGATCCATATGTTTAGGTCTGCAATAGTGGCGCAACCATCGCCCATTTATCTCCAACACGACCCTTCTGCCTTGCCACTTCCGTACGTGTACGAGTCCTACCCCGAGCTTCTACAACCGATGGGAGCTTTTTCAGACGAGTTCCTACAGGAGACGAGGGCACTGCGGTGGCACGAGAGGGCAGAACGGATCGTCGACGATGTGAAGTGTTGGTCGCAGAGTGTGAAGGAGTTCAAGAGAGTGATTGCAGAGATGGATGGAGATCCAACTATCTCCCGTGAACATCGGGAAGGGACCATTGAAGTTGCCAAGCAGGACTCCAACTGGGAGTTGTGCAATATGGGCCGGAGGATCTACTTCGAGAGCAATGCGGAGGAGAGAGCCAGGATGCCGCCCCCAAGTGCATCGGCGTTCGATATCATCAGCTGGGGAAGGGCGGAGGTGAAAACTCCAGCGGGCAAGGCAAGGTGGGAGTGCTTGAACGGTCGGATGCCGACCAACATTCCGCCTCCGCCTGAACCGGTGGATCCGCTGCCGTATCTGTCTCCACGGCCAGGCGTAACATATGAGGGGGGGGGGAAGGTTTACCCGCCCTATGAACATGTCTATTGCATATGCATTTATGTTTAGTAGGGGTTGTCAAACTATGTGGACAAGTTTGCTATTTTCTATTTCCTACTTATGAATCTATGTGTAAACCGTTTGATATTTGCTATGTGGAACCTTTATTAATATGTGCTATGCTGGACTGCTGGTGCACCCACTGTCCCATGACCTTATACCAAATATTTAGCTGTTCTTAATCTAATGCCCCTGGTAAAAATGAAGCCATGCCACTGTTATAATCCATGACAAGTTTAGCCAAATGTTTTTGCCTATATTTTTTCGAGACTCTGACTGTTTCCTCTGTAGCTTTTTGTGTAAACAGGGGTATCCATTTCACCTGGATGCTGTTGTGACCTTTTGGTGCACTGCACAAAACTCTTCTTAAAAGAAGTGAATTTTGTGCTATTTAACTGGAATGTCAGAATGGAATATTTGGTTCATTTCGGTGGAACTGCACAAAGGGATATCTGTGTTCCAATCCTCATCATCCATATTGGCACCATAACCTTAGGTAAGAATGATATTTAATGCATGTGTTCATCTCTATTTTGCGACTGCCATGAGAAAATAATGCTATTTTTTACTAGTACACTTGTACCTCCTCACTGACAAAACCAATTCTGAAATAGAAGGCCAATCATGTACTTGGTTTCACCAACTAGTGAGGAGAATGAGAAACAGAGCATGAAGAGAAAGAAGAAGAAGAATAAACAGTGCCAAGGCGATCTTGCTGAAGCCAGAGGCCTCAGTCGAGGCCATTCAAGGGCTCCGGCAACGACTACCTTACATGTGAGACGATCCTCCAGGGAGCCCTTCCACTTCTGCTATCTCACTTAATTAATTAGGAGTACTTAAGTACCACTAATTTAATGCTGCCTAATTTTCCTGTCGGAGTTAAACAAATCTTTAGTAGCACCCTATGCTGAATCATGTACGTGTGTATGTTTGTCTATGGAGGTGAATCATGTGGTGGAGCAGGGAGGGAATATTATTAGTGCCATGACATAATAGTGCTATTGTTTTGCATGTCAATTTATTGCCATTGGTTCAATGAGGCAATGTTTTGCGTATTGTCCATCATGAATTTGATGCTACTGTTAGAGTAATATGCTAATGTCTTTCTACCCTTTCTCACTAAGCTAATGAAGGTTTCACATTGTTCCTACTTGTGCAAACAGGGATCATGTTGTGCCAATCATACATTTTAGTGGAACTACACAAGACAATACAATGAACTGTATCCCAGCCTGTGCTTTAATTCTGCTGGAAGTTCTTGATAATCTTTCGATATAATCTCAGCACTGGTAAACAAGAGTGATTTCAACCATACATTTGAAGTGCACAAAAATATATACTATTGAGTGATTCCAGTGAGTGCTTTATCATCTCTTATGGAACTACATGAATAAGCTTTTTTCCTAAGGTTGGTACAGGCCTAAGGTCTTCATCCATATTAGTTTGCTATCATCTCTATTTGTATCGTGCCACTGTCATGAGAAACTCCTTTATCTTTGCATGTTAAAGTTTTGCAACCTATGATACATGGCAATTCTTTGAGTGTTGAGCTAATTGGCACTCATTAAATAAACTAATACCTCTCTTTAAGCAAGACTACTATGTTGCTAACTTTACCCATAAGATAATGATGGTGTGATACGTCTCCAACGTATCTATAATTTTTGATTGTTCCATGCTATTATTTATGATGTTTTGGATGTTTAATGGGCTTTGTTATACACTTTTATATTATTTTTGGGACTAACCTATTAACCCAAAGGCCCAGTCCAGATTGCTGTTTTTTGCCTATTTCAGGGTTTTACAGAAAAGGAATATCAAACGGAGTCCAAATGGAATGAAACCTTAGGGAGAGATATTTTTGGAGCAAAATCTTCACGGGAGACTTGAGAACCATGAAATAGGGCACACGTGGCGTCCACGAGGGCGGGGGGCGCCCCCCTACAAGGCGCGCCCCCTGCCTTGTGGGCCCCACGTTTGTCCCCTGATGCCCTCCTTCCTCCTATATATACCTATGTAACCCGAAACTATCAGACACGGAGAGAAAACCCTAATTCCACTGCCGCAACCATCTGTTCTCGCGAGATCCCATCTTGGGGCCTGTTTCGGAGCTCCACCGGAGGGGGATCTACCACGGAGTGCTTCTACATCAACATCATCGCCTCACCATGAGTTATGAGTAGTTTACCACAGTCTTTCGGGTCCATAGTTAGTACCTAGATGGTTTCTTCTCTCTCTTTGGATTTCAATACCAAGTTCTCCTCGGTCTTCGAGGAGATCTATTCAATGTAATCTGTTTTTGCGGTTTGTTTGTCGAGATCCGATGAATTGTGGGTTTATGATCAATATTATCTATGAGAAATATTTGGTTCTTTTATGAATTATTTTATGTATGATTATAATATCCTTGCAAGTCTCTTCGAATTATTAGTTTGGTTTGGCCTACTAGATCTATAGTTCTTGCAATGGGAGAAGTGCTTGGCTTTGGGTTCAATCTTGCGGTGTCCTTTCCCAGTGACAGTAGGGACAACAAGACACGTATTGTATTGTTGCCATCGAGGATAAAAAGATGGGGTTTATATTATATTATGTTATTTGGATAGCGGTCGATGTGTGGAGTAATAGTAGTAGATGCAGAATCGTTTCGGTCTACTTGTCACGGACGTGATGCCTATATATAATTATCATGCCTAGATATTCTCATAATTATTCGCTTTTCTATCAATTGCTCGACAGTAATTCGTTCACCCACTGTAGAATTCTGCTACCATGAGAGAAGCCACTAGTGAAACCTATGGCCCCCGGGTCTATTCTCAACATATCAATCTACAATCTACTTTACTTTTCTGTTTTTACTTTCTGTTCTTATATCCAAAAATACCAAAAATATCAAACTATCCTATCTATCAGATCTCACTTTCGTAAGTGACCGTGAAGGGATTGACAACCCCTTATCGCGTTGGCTGCGAAGTTCTTATTTGTTTGTGCAGGTGTGAGGGACTCGCACGTGGTCTCCTACTGGATTGATATCTTGGTTCTAAAAAAACTGAGGGAAATACTTACGCTACTGTGCTGCATCGCCCTTTCCTCTTTGAGGGAATACAATGCAAGCTCGAGAAGTAGTAAGGAAAATTTCTGGCGTCGTTGCCGGGGAAGCTTACGCAAAAGTCATATACCAAGTACCTATCACAAACCCTTATCCTTCACATTACATTTATTTGCCTCTCGTTTTCCTCTCCCCCACTTCACCCTTGCCGTTTTATTTGCCCTTCCTTTTGCCATGTGTTTATCGTTCGCTTGCTTCTTGTTCGCTTGTGTGTTGGATTGCTTGCTTGTCACCATGTCTAGCACACCTATCATTATCAATACTCCCGAGAGTGAGGTTCTCAATTTTAAACAAAGGGAGGAGGAAAATCTTAAAGATGCCAGGTATAGAATTTGCAATGCTCAAAATAGATCTACCAGGAAGCTTTCCACTTCCGTGCTTCTTCGCAATTTTTATGTTGGCATAACTCCGTGGAATAGATATATTTTCGATACCATCACCGGAGGGAATTTCTTGGGTAGCCATACTTTTGATTCTTATAATGCTATGACTAAATTATTTGGCTCACCACCTCTTATGGTTAATGGGACCGTTTTAACTCTGGAACATGTTATGCAAAGACTTGAAATCATTGAAAACAAAGTTGCTACTGAAGAGTTGGTTGATAATTTAGATAGAAAGATCCACAATGAAATTACCCAATATGGGTCCAAGGTAGGAGTTATTCTGATTTTTTTTAAAGAAAAGGAACCCATAGTTAGAGATAAAATAGATCAAGATTCTACTAGAATCGATAAACTTGAGGATATTATTACTAATGTAGGGTCTGCTGTTTCTGTGATGAAAACTACTGCAAATTCTTCTACCACTAAATTGTCTAAGTTCATGTATGTTCCTAAAAACAAGGGTGAACCATCTAATAAGGGAATCGCGGATCTTAAATCTATATGTGTTCATCCTAATTTTCTTACTTTTGCAAGAGAGCCATTTGACACGAATGAATTTATTGCTTTCTTGCCCAAAAGTTTGATTATCAATAGAAACAAAGAAGTTCCTAAGAATCACAAGTGCTTAATTAAAGAACTGACTTCCAAAGATGGCAATACCTAGATCTATCCTTGTATCGTGCCTAGCTAGGGGAGTTAAACGATAGCGCTTGTTGGGAGGCAACCCAATTTTACATTTTTTTGTTTTTGCTTCTGTTTAGGAATAAATATTGCATCTAGCTTCTGTTTAGATGTGGTTTTGTGTTTTAATTAGTGTTTGTGCCAAGTAGAACCTTTGGGAAGACTTGTGTGAAGTTTATATGATCTTGCTGTAAAAAACAGAATCGTTAGCGCTTGCTAGAATAGTCACCAGATTTTACTGGAGTGTGCTATTTAGTTGATTCTTTTTGCAGATGATTAATAGACAAATTCCTCACGCTTACCAATTTATTTCATTTTTTTGAGTTACAGAAGTATGCGAAAGTTACAGATTACTACAGACTGTTCTGTTTTTGACAGATTCTGTTTTTCGTGTGTTGTTTGCTTATTTTGATGAATCTATGAGTAGTATTGGAGGATATGAATCATAGAGAAGTTGGAATACAGTAGGTTTAACACCAATATAAACACAGAATGAGTTCATTACAGTACCCTTGAGTGGTGGTTTGTTTTCTTATACTAACGGAGCTCACGAGATTTTTGTCTAAGTCTTGTGTTGTGAAGTTTTTAAGTTTTGAGTATTGCTTTGATGGACTATGGAACAAAGCGTTGCAAGATCCTAAGCTTGGGGATGCCCAAGGCACCGCAAGGTAAAATTCAAGGACAACCAAAAGCCTAAGCTTGGGGATGCCCCGCGAAGGCATCCCCTCTTTCGTCTTCATCTATCAGTAACTATACTCGGGACTATGTTTTTATTCACCACATGATATGTGTTTTACTTGGAGCGTCATGTATGATTTTAGTCTTTGCTTGTTAGTTTGCCACAATCATCCTTGCTGGACACACCTTTTTGAGAGAGATAAATATGGCCTAGGAATTGTTAGAACACTCTATGTGCTTCACTTTTATCTTTTGAGATGAATAGTTTTTGCTCTAGTGCTTCACTTATATCTTTTAGAGCACGGTGGAAATTTTATTTTGTAGAAATTGTTGATCTCTCATGCTTCACTTATATCCTTTTGAGAGTCTATTAGAACAACATGGTAATGTGCTTTGGCTATAAAACTAGCCTTAACATGATAGGCATCCAAGATGAATGTAGTAAAAACTTTCATATAAAGTGCATTGAATATGATGAGAAGTTTGATACTTGATAATTGTTTTGAGATATGAGGATAATGATATTAGAGTCATGATAGTGGAGTTATAATGAAATTGAGAAATACTTTTGTTAAAGTTTGTGATTCCTGTAGCATGCACGTATGGTGAACCGCTATGTGACAAGTGAGAGCATGAGGTATTTGTAGAGTGTCATCCTTTGTGTGGAGGTCGGGGGCGCGCGATGGCTAACTCCTACCAACCTCCCCCCTATGAGAATGCGTTGATTGCTTTGTTTTGATGACTCATAAATTTTAGCAATAAGTATATGAGTTCTTATGACTAATGTTGAGTCCATGGATTATACGCACTCTCACCCTTCCACCATTTCCAGCCTCTCTTGTACCGCGCAACTTTCATCGGTACCATACACCCACAATATACCTTCCTCAAAACTGCCACCATATACCTTCCTCAAAACAGCCACCATACCTACCTATCATGGCATTTCCATAGCCATTCCGAGATATATTGCCATGCAACTTTCCACCATTCCGTTCATATGAAACGCTTCATATTGTCATATTGCCATGCATGATCATGTAGTTGACACTGTATTTGTGGCCAAGCCACCATGCATAATTTTTCATACATGTCACTCTTGATTCATTGCACATCCCGGTACACCGCCGGAGGCATTCATATAGAGTCATACTTTGTTCTAGTATCGAGTTGTAATATTGAGTTGTAAATCAATATAAGTGTGATGATCATATTATTAGAGCATTGTCCCAAAGAGAAAGGAAAGAAGGAAAGGCCAAGAAAAAGAAAGGCCCAAAAAAACAAAAAAAAAGAAAAAAAAAGAAAAAAGAAAAAAAGGGGACAATTGCTACTATCCTTTTCCACACTTGTGCTTCAAAGTAGCACCTTGTTCTTCATGATAGAGAGTCTCATGTTTAGTCACTTTCATATACTAGTGGGAATTTTCATTATAGAATTTGGCTTATATATTCCAACGATGGGCTTCCTTAAATGCCCTAGGTCTTCGTGAGCAAGCAAGTTGGATGCACACCCACTTAGTTTCTTTTGTTGAGCTTTCATACATTTTAGCTCTAGTGCATCCGTTGCATGGCAATCCCTACTCACTCACATTGATATCTATTGATGGGCATCTCCATAGCCCGTTGATACGCCTAGTCGATGTGAGACTATCTTCCTCTTTTTGTCTTCTCCACAACCACCATTCTAATCCACCCATAGTGCTATATCCATGGCTCACGCTCATGTATTGCGTGAAAGTTGAAAGGTTTGAAAAAAATGAGTATGAAAACAAGTGCTTGGCTGAAACCGGGGTTGTGCATGATATGCATATTTTGTGTGATGAAGAGGGAGCATAGCCAGACTATATGATTTTGTAGGGATAACTTTCTTTAGCCATGGTATTTTGAGAAGACATGATTGCTTTGTTAGTATGCTTGAAGTATTACTATTTCTTATGTCAATATAGACTTTTGTCTTGAATCTTTCAGATTTGAACATTCATGCCACACTAAAGAGAATTACATTGAAAATTATGTTGGTTAGCATTCCACATCAAAAATTCTGTTTTTATCATTTACCTACTGGAGGACGACCAGGAATTAAGCTTGGGGATGTTTGATAGGTCTCCAACACATCTATAATTTTTGATTGTTCCATGCTATTATTTATGATGTTTTGGATGTTTAATGGGCTTTGTTATACACTTTTATATTATTTTTGGGACTAACCTATTAACCCAAAGGCCCAGTCCAGATTGCTGTTTTTTGCCTATTTCAGGTTTTCCAGAAAAGGAATATCAAACAGAGTCCAAACGGAATGAAACCTTCGGGAGAGATATTTTCGGAGCGAAATCTTCACGGGAGACTTGAGAACCACGGAATAGGGCACACGTGGCGTCCACGAGGGTGGGGGCCCCCCCTACAGGGTGCGCCCCTGCCTCGTGGGCCCCACGTTTGTCTCCCGGTGCTGTCCTTCCCCCTATATATATACGTATGTACCCAAAAACTATCAGACACGGAGAGAAAACCCTAAATCCACCACCGCAACCTTCTGTTCCCATGAGATCCCATCTTGGGGCCTGTTCCGGAGCTCCGCCGGAGGGGGGATCTCCACATCAACATCATCGCCTCACCATGAGTTATGAGTAGTTTACCACAGACCTTCGGGTCCATAGTTAGTACCTAGATGGCTTCTTCTCTCTCTTTGGATCTCAATACCAAGTTCTCCTCGGTCTTCGAGGAGATCTATTCGATGTAATCTTTTTTTGCGCTGTGTTTGTCGAGATCCAATGAATTGTGGGTTTATGATCAAGATTATCTATGAGAAATATTTGGTTCTTTTCTGAATTATTTTATGTATGATTATAATATCCTTGCAAGTCTCTTCAAATTATTGGTTTGGTTTGGCCTACTAGATCTATAGTTCTTGCGGTAGAAGTGCTTGGCTTTGGGTTCAATCTTGCCGTGTCCTTTCCCAATGACAGTAGGGGCAACAATGCACGTATTGTATTGTTGCCATCGAGGATAAAAAGATGGGGTTTATATCATGTTATTTGAGTTTATCCCTCTACATCATGTCATCTTGCTTAAGACGTTACTCTGTTCTTATGAACTTGATACTCTAGATGCATGTTGGATAGCGGTCGATGTGTGGAGTAATAGTAGTAGATGCAGAATCATTTCGGTCTACTTGTCACAGACGTGATGCCTATATATAATGATCATGCCTAGATAATCTCATAATTATTCGCTTTTCTATCAATTGGTCGACAGTAATTTGTTCACCCACCGTAGAATTCTGCTATCATGAGAGAAGCCACTAGTGAAACCTATGGCCCCCGGGTCTATTCTCAACATATCAATCTATAATCTATTTTACTTTTCTGTTTTTACTTTCTATTCTTATATCCAAAATACCAAAAATATCAAACTATCCTATCTATCAGATCTCACTTTCGTAAGTGCCGTGAAGGGATTGACAACCCCTTATCGCGTTGGCTACGAAGTTATTATTTGTTCGTGCAGGTGTGGGGGACTCACGCGTGGTCTCCTACTGAATTGATACCTTGGTTCTCAAAAACTGAGGGAAATACTTACGCTACTGTGCTGCATCACCCTTTCCTCTTCGAGGGAATACAACGCAAGCTCGAGAAGTAGTAAGAGGGTGCTTCTATTTGTTAGTGTATGTTTCATCAACTAGTCCCACTATTATAGTAATCTCACTCTCTCAATATATGTGCCAACAGGGATGCTCGATTTTGGTGGAACTGCATAAAAACTTTGGGTGCTTCATTGCCTCGGCAGCTTCCGTCCTTTCCTGTCAGTAGCTAATCTGTGCCTGCTTTCTTCCTTTGCTATCAGTCGCTTCGCTTATCTCGACTTCCAGTCAAAGGAAAAAGTAATTGATATGCTACCTCACACAGGTTGGTACTGATCTTTATCCTGATTATTGTTCTTGTCATGTATTGGTAATTTGGTATTGTGCTACTGTTTGCCGATTTTATAAAGGAGTAACTTGGAGCCTGAACTCGCAGGCAAATCATTGCATTGGGTGATTTCAGTAGAACTGCAGAAAAAGATCAGATGGACAAATACTTATGCTGCTGGTATGTACTCCAAAGTTCACTCAAACAAGCATCGATGTTGACAAGAAGTGCCTATATTCAGTTGAGTATCAACCGGCGTCAACCAGTTGTCAAACTCCAAGTATTAGGAGAGTGAACGCTAAAAATATTGCTTGGCGCATAGCCCAGAAAAACACAGTCCAGTCTTTGGACCCAACTTGTGCCTTTTGGTTATCGGCAGATATGGTAGCGAACTGTATGGCATGGAGTCTAGAGATTCCAGACAAGTTGGTTGACGCGTATATTCATCTGGCACTTAATTAGTCTGCACGCCAGGGATGCTCCATTTCAGTTGAACTTCACAAATAATTTGGGCGGTTCAATTTCTCAACCGCCTCCTTTCTCGTCTGCAATGTAGAATTTTGGCGAGCTACAGGACCAAGATGAGCCAGTAAACTAGTTAGATGAAAGTAGTGGCCAAGTTGCTCAAACCTCCCTCGGCACGAGGCCACTGTTTGAGGATAAACCTACAAGCAAAGTTCAGATTGTCTGTGTTGCCTCTTATGTACTTGAAAGTTTACTCGTAAAAGCATTAATTTTAGGAAGAAGTACCTCTGACTGAACACCATTTACCAGTCTGCAATGTAGAATTTTGGCAAGCTACATGACCAAGATGAGCCAGTAAACAGTTGGATGAAAGTAGTGGCCAAGTTGCTCAAATCTCCCTCGGCACGAGGCCACTATTGGAGGATAAACCTACAAGAAAAGTTCAGATTGTCTGTGCTGCCTCTTATGTACTCGAAAGGTTACTCGCACAAGCATTAATTTTAGCAAGAAGTACCTCCGACTGAACATCATTTACCAGTCTGTACCCTAGGAAATTAAAGTTCGTCCATGGATCATATTGGTTGTGATCTCAATCATTTGGATGCATAAACGTACTGAACATGTGTATATCTGAATCTTTTTGTGAATTATCTATGAATATTGTTGTGTGATCTATCAATCATTTGGATCCATAGACATGCTGAACTTGTGTATATATGAATATTTTGAGTAGTTGATAGTGAATGTTGGCTATGAATATGAATGTGTCCTCTGAACCTGAGTATGATACGAATGTTTACCTTTTCTGTTGTTCTTGTGTGTGAACTTTTTAGTATGCCTACTGTGGGGTATGTGACGTGTGGGTGTCAACAGCACACCTTCTTCCCGAGAAGAATTGCACCTGCTTTGTTAGGGTAGCAACGGCGCATCAGCTCTTTTTAATCTTTTTTCTCTGTCTTGCCCCCTCCCCCGCTCAACCCCTGCCGTAATGTTTTCGGCCTCAAAACAAACATAGTACTACGTTGTTTTTGGGGCTTGATGAAAAATCGAGTGCTGATTTCTGTAGGTTGGCCCGCCCAGCTAATGGGCTGCTGGTCTACCACGGAATGGGAGGCTAAAAATACAAGTTGTATGGTGCAGAGGCAAGTAAAAAAACGCCATCGAGAGCCATCCACTGAAGGAAAAAAATCGCTCCTGATGTGCTTCTTCAGTCGTGCCGCTGGCCCCCTCTATAATCCAGTTCGCTCGGGAATCTGGTATCATTTTTTTCCAGAGGGCGAACAAGTATCAGCTAGGCCTAGGTTTTGTATTTTAAAATGCATAGCCCACGACATACAGTGACAATGGTTTCAACTTATTTTTTGAGGTCCATACCGGCCTATGGGACGGAGCAGAGCAGATAAAACCCCACCCAACCCACCTCGACGCTGACTTCCTCGCGACGAAGAACCTCCCTGCCATACACCCCGCCCCCATGCCGAGGATCGACAGATCCACATGCTCACCTCCTCGTCTGGGCTCGACAATCCCGTACATGCCTCCCCCCTTCGTGTACCGGGCCTTCTCGGAGATGCTGCTCCCGATTGGGTCGGTGTCACCGGAGACGCTGCGGGCGACAAGGATGCGGAGGTGGATGGAGCGAGCCATGCAGATCCGCGACGACGCATCCTCCTACCTCCTGTGCGTGAATGAGTGGAGGGCGCTGCAGCAAAAGGTGGAGGCGGAGCCAGATCCGGAGATAAAGGTGTGGGCATCATGGGGAATCGAGACCTATAGTGCCAACGCAGATTACGAGCTCCTCAATCTGGCGCGGAGGATCTATTTTGAGGGCAATTGGGACGAGAAGAGGAGGATGCCACACCCGTCCGCCTCCCCAAAAGATTTCGTCAACTGGGCGCGAGCAGAGGTGAGGAGCACAGATCCGCGGCGGCGGGCGAGATGGGAGTGCATCGAGGGGAAGATGCCGTCGGTGCCGCCTTCAGAGTTGGAAGAGGTCGACCCTTGGCCGTACCTCTCCCCTGCCCCGGCCATGGATTGAGTATTGGGGCATCCTGCAACAGTGGTGAAATTGGACCCAAGTGTCACGAGTGGGCGAGGCAATTTTGACTAGATGCGGCGATTGTAGAATTTGAGGGTGTGGATCGCGGACTGGAGCTTGCAGAGGGCATGGAAGAAGACACCCAAACTTACTCTGCCTACCACTCTGATAGCCATGTTTGAAGTTTTTCATCAGGGGGCGCTGGCTATTCATAGACTTAACTTTGCTATGCTGACTTTAATTCCAAAAGAAGCTGATGCTTCTAGCATGAAAAAGTTTAGGCCATTAGTTTGCTAAATTGTAGTTTCAAGATCTTCACCAAGGTCCTCACAAATAGACTAGATAGGATCCTGCAAAGGCTTATAGCTAGTAACCAGTCAGTTTTCCTTAAGGGTAGATATATCTTAGAAAGTGTGGTTACAGCTCATGAGATTCTGCACTCCATACACTCTACTAAAAGGCAAGGCCTAGTGCTTAAGCTAGACTTTGAAAAGGCTTTTGATAAAGTAGATTTGGAATTCCTCGAAGAGCTGCTTAGATAGAGAGGCTTTGGAGATAAATGGGTCCATTGGATCCTCCAAATCTTCATGAGGTCAATATCTGCCTCTTAGGGTCTTGGGTTAAAAGATACTAGGAAGGTGAAGGGAAACCCTGGAAGATGATGATAGACTAGAAATATATGAGAGGCAAAACAAATGTTTTTGCCCCTAGCACCTCCACCAGTACCCCTAGGTTCTGGAAAGGAGTGAAATCTATCATGCAAACTTTGAAATTTGGGTATAGATGGAAAATAGGGACATGATACAAGATTAGGTTTTGGGAAGATACTTGGTTTGGCACCTCCCCCCTAGCAGTACAATTCTGGTGCGTCTATACGATTTGCAATGAGCAAAAAAAAAAGTGTCAAAGATGTCTGGGATGGTGAAACGCTAAAGTTAACCTTTAGAAGAACTTTGATAGTCTATTGATGGAACAATGGTACCAGCTAGTGGAGATAGCTAAAGAAATCATCTTCGATGGTGACTCTGATGTTCTGATCTGGCAACTTGAGAATAAGGGTGTCTACTCCTCTAGCTCTTTGTACCACGTGACTAACTTTAGAGGGGTGCAACCCCTGTTTCTGCTAGCTGTTTGGAAACTGGCAGTGCCTCCGAAGATTCATGTCTTCCTTTGGTTGTTTACCCAAAACAAGCTGATGACGAGAGACAAACTTAGGAAAAGACAAATAATCAAGCCGCTTGATTGTGTCTTCTGTGCTGAGCAAGAGACAAACCATCATTTATTTTTTGACTGTGTTGTAGCCAAAAATATTTGGTCGTTTGTCAATCTCTTTTTCCAAAAGAACTTGGGTGCAAACTTTGAATCTATGGCCCGACTTTGGATCTCTAATAAAAAGAATTTAGCCTTGAATGTAGTTAGTTCTGCTGTCCTTTGGTGTTTATGGAAATATAGGAACTCTATGATTTTTAATAACACCATTTGGACATCTATTAATCAGGTGTGGAGACTGATACACAAGATGATCAAGTTCTGGGTGATTATGATCCCAGAAACAAGCAAAACCCGTGTGGAGGAGTTCTTGAGTGCGCTGGCAAAGCTACTCCAGCAACCCTTGATGATCTCATGTGGCTGAAGAAGAACCCTGGATTGGATGCTGGGGTATGCTGGGACAACCTTAAGATCTCTGAAGACGGCGATTTCTTTTCTCCGGCTAAGAAGCGTGACAATGTCGGTAAGACCGTGGTGAACAACCCCGTGTCTACCCTCGCAATCTGCTGGTCACCCCAGGCGGCTATGGCGCCACCACTCAAGCAGAGGGGAGCGGGCGAGTGGTGTGGGATGATCATTGGTTGACATGTGCTTGTTTTGCCATCAGTATGTTTTTGTCTTGTCCTTTGGCTCTTGTCGAGCAGGGCTGTAATTTTCTGTTTTAGTCTGAACTGGTGAACCGTAGTTTCAGTAGTTACTTCGACAAAGAGACGCTGTATGGTTTCATTCTGGTTAATGGAACCGGGGAGAGGCCTCCCCGTTCTTCTAAAAAAATACCGGCCTATGGGCTTTTTCTTAAAGATCGGCAACCCAATGTATTTTTTAACCACATTATATATATTTATATTATTACTATTATCGTATATACTTATATATAGATTATAAAAACATCCCACGTGTTATTAACTTATAAAAGTAAATGTTTAACAGAAGTTGGCAAGGAAAATCCTGGTTGTTTTTTGACTCACCGGCAAGGAAAATCCTGGTGATTGCGTATAAAAGCTTGCGAAGATTTTAAGGACCAATGTAATAATAACACGCTCATTTTTATTTTGATCAATAACTTGCTAATTTGTTAATTATGTATATAAAAAATGTGCCTCTCCGGTTTATTCTTGATATTAATTGCTCCTTCTAACATAACATTATATATATAACGAACCCAGCTAATTCATGTATTTGAAGGAAGTGCAAATGGGCTGGGATTTCTTAGATAATATAAATGGGCCGCATTGACGCGAAATTATTTGTTCACCCAGCCCAGCAAATGGACTGTACATTCTAGAAAACATGGGTTAAATATATGCCACATTTTTGTAGGCTGACATGTGGGCCAATAGGTCAAAGCCTACGCAAGGCGTTGTCAACTTGGTCAGCATGCACCTTCAATCTCTCGTCTTCTCCCTCCAGCATCGCCGGGACTGCCTAGTCCAGCCTCCGGTGGCTAGCGGCTCTGCTTAGCACGTATCGCTACAAAGCACTACCCCACCGCCGGCCAGGATATCCCTCCACCCCTCCACACCTCCTGTTATTATCCACCGACTGCAGCCCCACGCCGCACTAGAACTAGTTATAACCCTTCTCCTCCACTCAATCTGCGACTCCACTGCCGCGTCTTCCCATCTCCGAGTCGTTCCCGTCCGGGGCCTCGCCGTCGTCCACCGCCTCGCTGCGCTCGGTGCGGCGTGGTCAACAAACGAGAGTCATTGGAAGAGGACTGTACGTGGAGAGCTTGACGGCTGGGACCCACGAGGTCCATGGTCGCACGCAAGGAAAGTTCCTCCTTATTAAGTTGAAAAAAATGTTTCCTCCACCTGACAGCTGGGACCCACCGGATGTATCTTCGCATGGAAGGAAGTGCCTCCTTGTTATGCGAAAAAATTATTCCTCCCGTTGACAGCTGGGACCCGTCAGATTTGGTGGATGACTTGTGGGCCTACTAAGCGGACGTGTACGCAGGGCTTTGTCAACTCAATCAACAAATGATTCAAGCAGATGGACCGTTGGATGTTAATCCAACAGCCGTGCTCCTTCTCCGACCTCTGTTCTTGCTCCTATCTCCCGTGGGCGGCACCGCGGCTGTGCTGCCGCACACCCGAACCAATCAAGTTTCCCACTCCTCTCCATCTGCGACTCCACTGCCCCGTCTTCCCCATCTCTGGGTCGTTCCAGTCTGGGGCCTCGCCGTTGTCCACCAGCCTTTGGTGTGCTACGCATGGTGTGGTCAACGTGGTTAACAACCGAGAGTCATCGGAAGATGACTGTACGTGAGAGGCTGATAGCGGGGATGCACCACGCCCATGGACGCATGCATGCAACGGAACGCGGCATGGTCAACATGGTCAAGGAACGACTTCCATCGGAAGTGTACTGTACGTGGAGAGGCTGACAGCTGGGTCCATAGCCGCAGCAAGCAAGTGCCTCCTTATTACGCGGAAAATAATGATTCCTCCACCTAACAGCAGGGACCCACCGGACGGGGCACCGCATTTTACGAAAAAACATTCCCCCCTGACTGCTGGGACACACTAGACGGGTCACCGTATTTCGCGAAGAAAAACATTCCCCCCGCTGTCAGCTCGGACCCACCGGAAGTGCCTCCTTATTTTGGTGGGAGGCTGATTTGTGGGCCTACTAAGTTGACGGGGATGGAGGGCTTTGTCAAGTTAGTCAATATGAACGATTCTAGCTCAAGTGAGCCTACGATGTCCATCCAACGGCCATAGTGCTTCTTCAACCTCTGGTCTTCTTGCTCCAGCCGCCCAAACTAGCGCCGGTCGTGCCGCGTGCTCCTGCCTCTCGTGGCCGGCTGTGATGCCGCGGAGGCCTCACCGCCCCCTACTACTCCCACCGCTGGCCAGGCCATCCATGTACTCACCCACACCCCCTGTTATTCTACGGTGACGGCAGCCTCACACCTCAGCCGAACCAGTGAACCCTCGTACTCTTCTCCGCGAGGGCATCCATTGCGGCGTCTTCCCCGGCTCCGCGTCGTCCCCTTCCTAGGCCTCGCCATTGTCCACCGCCTTGGTGCTCTCGGCGCGGCGTGGCCAATGTGGTCAATGACCGACTTCCATCAGAAGAGTACTGTACGTGGAGGGGCTGACAGCTGGGTCCACGGCCACCGCCCAGTTTTTTGTGATTTGCCAAGTAAGTCGCTTTGTCAGGCCTGTTGGGCTGCAAATCTTTCAAGACGAGGAGAGCTTCATTCGGCTGGACGAGAAAATGGCCTATCAGTAATGAGAAATGGGATGTACATTTTTAAAAGACATCAAATCAGCAATTAGTTTCAAATTTCTTTTTTTCATTTCGGGATTTTAAATTGCATTGATTTTTATGCGTGGACAATTTGTTGGATTTTATATTGTTATACATTTATTTTTAAAATCAGTTTGAATGTGACTCGAAATTTTGGGATTAAAAATAGTTCGGACCGCACCGAAATATTTAAAATTTCATATAATTTTTTAACCGTGGCCACAATATGGGCTGTAATGCTAACAAAAAGAATATGGGCTCCAAAAAAAACCTTAAGAATTAGCAAATGGGCTGTAAATTATTAGAAATAATGGCAGATGGGCTGTATGATGTTTTCCACAGATTAGAGGCTTTCCTAAAAAAAGGTTGACGCACAAGCAGTGACTGTTGGATGTCCATCCGACGGCCGTCGTGCTTCTTCAATCTCTGCTCTTCCTGCTAATGCCGCTCAAACAAGCGCCGGCGGGACTGCCTGCTCCCTCCTCCCCACGGTCGGCTATGCTGCCGCGCAGGCCTCACCGCCCCACGGTACTCCCATCGCTGGCCTAGCCATCCCTCTACTCACCCACACTTGATGTTATTCTCCGGCGACGGCAGACGAACTAGTAAACCCTCGTACAGTCGTATTCTCCTCTGCGTGGGAAACAACTGCCGAGTCTTCCCTGCCTCCATGTCGTTCCCTTCCTAGGCCTCGCCGTCGTCCACCGCCCTTGATCTCGGCACGGCGTGGTCAACGTGGTCAAGGAATGACTTCCATCAGAAGAGTACTGTACGTGGAGAGGCTGATAGCCGGGTCCACGGCAGCCGCAAGGAAGTGCCTCCTTATCACGCGGAAAATAATTATTCCTCCACCTGACAGCAGGGACCCACCGAACGGGCCACCGTATTTGGCAAAACAAATGCCCCCCTGACTGCTGGGACCCACTAGACAGGCCACCGTATTTCGCGAAAAAACATTTCCCCGCTGTCAGCTCGGACCCACCGGAAGTGCGTCCTTATTACGCACAAAAAATGAATACTCCCCTGCTAGTTGGGACCCACCGTGGTGGGTGGATGACTTGTGGGCCTACTAAGTTGACGGGGACGAAGTGCTTTGTCAACTTAGTCAATATGAACAATTCTAGCTCCAGTGACCATACGATGTCCATCCAATGGCCGTAGTGCTTCTTCAACCTCTGGTCTTGTTGCTCCAGTCGCCCAAAGCAGCGTCGGTCATGCCGCATGCTCCTGCCTCCCGTGGTCGGCTGTGCTGCCGCGGAGGCCTCACCATCCCTCTACTCACCCACACCCCCTGTTATTCTGCGGTGACGGCAGCCTCACACCGCAGCGAACCAGTGAACCCTCGTACTCCTCTACATGTGGGCATCCACTACCGCATCTTCCCCGACTCTGCGTCATCCCCTTCCTAGGCCTCGCCGTCGTGCACCGCCCTGGTGCTCTCGGCGTGGCGTGGTCAACGTTGTCATGGAACGGCTTCCATCGGACATGGACTATATGTGGAGAGGCTGACAGCTGGGTTCACGGCAGCAGCAAGGAAGTGCCTCCTTATTACGCACAAAATAATTATTCCTCGACCTGACAGCAGGGACCCACCGGATGGGCCACCGTATTTCGTGAAAAAACATTTGCCCCTGACATCTGGGACCCACCAGCTACATCTTCGCACACAAGGAAGTGCGTCCGGGCAAAAAAATGATTCACCCCCTGACTGCTGGGACCCACCAACTACATCTTCGCACGCAAGGAAGTGCCTGACAGTTGGGACCCACCTGGTCGAAGCGTACGTAGCATTGTCATTCTGGTCGCGAACGTGTACGTACATACTGGTCGATGTAGAGGCGCGCACGTGTCGTAGTAGAGGCGCGCACGTAGCATGTACACGTACGTACAGCGGCCAGTGTGCAAGAAAGAAAATACGGCCACGTACGTACATACGGGCAGGGTCTCGAACGCCTACTCGCGCATACGTACGGCCAGGGCTCGTGTAAATGGCTGGGTCGGAACGGAGAAACTACATCATCGTTGTGTTCATGGGGAGGCAACAAAATGCGTCGTGTTCATCGGGAGGCAACGGAATGCGTGGGAGCCAACCGGCTTGGACGGAATAGCCGATGGAAACAAGGCCTGGCGTACCGCATAACGGAGGAAGCGGCCTTGTGTTCGACCAGCCACGTTCGAAACGGGATCCTGTTCATCGGGAGGGGTCTGGCGTAGCGCAAAACGGAGGAAACGGTCATCCTACGGTCGAAATGGGGGTCCTGTTGATCGGGAGGGGTGTGGCGTACCGCAAAACGGAGGAAACGGACTTGTGTTGTAGCGCTACGGTCGAAACGGGGGTCCTGTTGATCGGGAGGGGTGTGGCGTACTGCAAAATGGAGGAAACGAACTTGTGTTAGAGCACTACGGTCGAAATGGGGGTCCTATTCATCGGGAGGGGTGTGGCGTACCGCAAAACGGGACTCCACGGGATACTGTTCATCACCACCGTCGATCCCCTCCAGCCTCTACGGGCTACTGTTCATCCACCGTCGGCCTCCTCCAGCCTCCACCTGCGACTGTTCAGCCTCCACCGTGCGCTACTCCACCGGCTACTGTTCAACCAGCCCTCTCCACGGGCTCCTGTTCAACCACCTCTCCACGGGCTACTGTTCATCCACCCCTCCACTGTTTACTGTTCATGCAGCCCTCCATGGGGTGTTCCTGTTCATGCAGCCCTCCACGGGGTCCTGTTCATGCAGCCCCAACCAGCTCGATCGAACGGGGTCCTGTTCATGCAGAGGCAACACCACGGGGTCCTGTTCAGCCACCCCCACCGGGAACTATTCATCCAAACCCCCCAGCAACGCTCACTGTTCATGTAGAGGCAGCATCGATCGTCTTCAGTTAGCAGCAGTAGCGAAGGAATCGCTCGATCGGGTTCACTTAACAGCCATCGGTCGATCGCTCGGGTTCAGTAAGGCGTAGCCTGCAGTGCAATCGTTCGGGTTCAGTTAGAGCCCAACGGCTCGCTCGGGTTTAGTTAGAGCCCAGTGCCTCGCACCCACACGCGTGCGTGTACGAGAGAAACACGCATTGCTCGGCCCCAACCACCCACCGTAACCGGGAACACCCCGATATTTTCCTCGCTCTCGCTTCTACCACGGTTTTTTCCGTCGTGGACGGCCCAAAGAATATCATGCAGCCGCGTCTCCGGCCCGCCC
Source organism: Secale cereale (assembly GCA_902687465.1). Taxonomy (NCBI): domain Eukaryota; kingdom Viridiplantae; phylum Streptophyta; class Magnoliopsida; order Poales; family Poaceae; genus Secale; species Secale cereale. The sequence continues at coordinate 299,840,220 of LR738711.1, forward strand.
AGGACAAAATGCCCATTTTCTGTCATGATTTTTTGTCATAGAAGTAGGACCCCACCACATCTATGATGATACCGTGTTTTGTCACAATTATTGTCATAGAAGTGTCATAAGTATGACAGAAAAAAGTTTCATTCGGCCCAAAATGTCACGGATGTGTCTTTTTTTGTAGTGCTTGTTGGTCTCCACAAAGGCCCCTTTTGGCCAGGTGGTGTTCGGGAGCTTGCTCACCATAGCTCCCCCAAAGTCCGCGTGCTGCCCGTCGACCACCTCCGGCTTCAGATTGAAGGTTTTGAGCCAGAGGCCGAAGTGTGGGGGACGTGGAGGAAAGCCTCACACACGACTATAAAAGCCGATATGTGGAGGATTGAGTTCGGGGCTAGATCATGGAAATCCAGCCCGTAGAAGAATAGGAGGCCCCGGACAAAGGGGTGAAGTGGAAACCCGAGCCCCCGAATAAAGTAAGGGATGAATACCACCCTCTCACCCGGCTCAGGGACAGGGATTACATGATTTTTGTCAGGAATCCGGTGCACTATGTCGTCCGCAAGGTAGCCCGTGATCCGGAGAGTCTTTTCTCCGTGACCGTGGAAGCCTCCCACTTTCCCTTGGAGCCGGATCCAACCATGGATAGAGAAGGAGGCGGTGGTGGAGGAGTTGAGAGCTACGGGCGCTGGAGCTGTGGGCGCTGGGGCTAAAGAGATTGGGAAGCTAGGGATTGAGGAGAGCATGAGGTGAAAGGGGAAGGATCTGTGTCCTTTTATAGACAGTAAATACCAAACGCCCCCACTCCATGTGTAAAACTCGCCGGTTCCCAACGTGATCGTGCGTAAGGCACAGTTGGGTTACCTATGTCATATTGATGAGGATCTCGCGATATGCAGGCACAATCTCTGTTTTGACAAGATGTGCCAATGGGGCTATGCCTCGAAACATGAAACCTGAGCCAAGAAAATGGTTTGATATATTAAAGGGTCAAACATGATGCTTCATTGAAAAGTTTTCAGTAAAGACACATTGCCCATTTTTCGACAAATTGCCTTTGAGGCTAAGGGTTGTACTAATCAGGCAGAGCCGGACATAGTTCCTTTGTGCAGGAAATAAACTTCATATGTTCGGAAGGAGGAACCCGCCTTGCAATACCAAAGAGAGTACGCGTACCAGACTCATTGTCATTGACAACTGGTTCAGGGGCTACTAAGGGAGTCCTGGATTTATGGGTCCTCGGGTAGCCGGATTACTCGTTATGGGCTGGACTGGTGGGCCGTGAAGATTATCGCTTAAGACTATCCCCCGTATCCGGATAGGACTCCCATATGTGTAAAATAGCAAGTTTAGAGTCCGGGTGTAATATTTCCTTCCTCTGCAAGATGATCATGTACAACCTTAGGTCCCTCCGGTGCATATATAAACCGGAGGGTTTATTCCATAGCGACACAATCAGAATTACATAGGCTAGACTCCTAGGGTTTTGGCCATTACGATCTCGAGGTAGATCAACTCTTGTAACCCTATATTCATCAAGATCAATCAAGCAGGAAGTAGGGTATTACCTCGATCGAGAGGGCCCGAACCGTGGTAAACATCATGTCCCCAGTGTCCTATTACCATCGATCCTCAAACGCATAGTTCGGGACCCCATACCCGAGATCCACCGGTTTTGACACCGACATAGGGCTCCATACAGAGAAGAGAAGATTCACCCAAAAGAAGAAGTAAAAAAGATGAATCACCACCAAGAGAGATGAGTAGAGATGATCGTTATGAAGGAATACCCTCTCATTGAAGTAAGGATTCAGAAAGGAAGGACAAATCATCAAGGATCTACACAAGACGAAGACATCAAGATCATGTTGGTGAATGGGTATCCGGTTCCAACTGCGATGACTACTCCGAGAGAAGCTATCACTCCGACTCCGAAGATACTCAAGATTAAAGTGTTGCCGGAATTGCTCTTGTGTCATCCAACTCCTATGATATATTTGACTCACCTAATGAAGGAATTGGAAGATACTTTGGCTAAAGTCCCTAAGGTATCACACCCCAAATATCTTGATTTCAATAGTGATGAAGATGATTTGCTAGGAGATGATGATTTACTTGTTGGTACAACTAGTGATGAAAACTATGATGAAATTGATATTGTCGGCGTCCTGGGAACCAGGGTACCCAGACTTGCCTGTCTGTGGGCCGCGACGCGCTCCTACCATGGCCTGGTACGGCCCAGCTGATCGACTAGCGGCTCAAGACCCTCGCGAGGGGGCTAGTCCTTGCGAGGAGAACGACGTCAAGACCCCCTCAGGAGCGGCCTCAGCTTGGTTGCTCCGGAGGGGCGGAGAATCCAAGGCCAATCCTACCTCAGGAGGAGGGAGTGACGCAAGCGGTGACGCACCGCGCCAGCGGGTGCCAGCGCGTGCCAGCGGCGCAGTTGCCATTTTGGTGCAAAGGAGACAGCGGAGGCGCAGGTTCCCGAGGAGCGGGACAAAGGTTTCCCCTTCGGTGCAACAAGATCGAAGACCGCCAGGACGGCAAGGAGGATGTCACCACAGAGCCCACCACTGCGTCACCGCCTGATCCCTTTGCAGGCGAAGACCGCTTTTGTCAGGATAGGAACGTCCTTGTGTTCCCTCTCAAAATGGCCGTTGTGGGACCCCTTCCCGCCTAAACATTTCGGGGGAAGAGGACCCTGGCCGCCTATATAAGTAGCTAGGATCTCCACGATGGAGAGGAGGTCGGATCAGACCCAAAAACTCTGCCCTCGCACAAAGGAGCAGGAACCCTTGCCTCCTGACCCTCCTGAGCTCCCCTCCTGAGCTCAGGAACCACTGTACTCATTCATACTCAAGCCCTCCCGAGGCCAATCCACCAAAGCAGGAAGTAGGGTTTTACACTGCAAGATGGCCCGAACCTGGGTAAATTCTTGTGTGCTTTACTTGCTATTCACTAGAATCTCTTCACTGGACGAGGGCGAGACGCTAGGTAGACGTGAGTGGGAGAGATCTTCGTTCACGCCCCTGTGTTCGAACTTCTTGGGTTTGCGAAGCCCGTAATCCGACATTTGGCGCGCCAGGTAGGGGGCATGTCGAAATCTCACCTCTCCGACGACCTCGTCCCGCTCTCGTCGTCAACCTCGCTTCGTCGCCATGGTGGACACACGCCGAGCGTGCGCCGCCCACCGCGCGGCCAACATCGCTCAGAAGGCGCCCGCGGGCAACGGTGCACCGCCCCGCCCCAACTCGCTGGTCTCCAACGCCGCCACCGACCCGGCCATCCACGAGCAGCAGGACTCGTCGCTGCCGCTGTCCGTGTGGTGGGATGGCCGCACGGCGACGCCGTCACCCTCGCCGGCCGCGGCGTCGTCTTCGCTGATCCACCGCGGGCCAGTCTACCAGTAGCCTGCGCTACTAATGGCGCGAGAGCTCCTGCGCTACCGCCCTGCGGACGACCTCTACGACGAGTGGCTCCACCGCATCACCGAGCTCGTCAACGCCGCCGGGGAGGTACCTGCGCCAACCCACTCCTCCCTTCCTCCGTCGCCCATGGTGGGGAACGAGGGCCATGGTGTCCCGGCTCCACCTCCACTCTACGACGCCGGCCAGGGGGTCAGGCGCGAGGCTCCATGGCGTGAGCCGCCCCGCAGGGCCCCCGCGTCCGAGGAGGAGAGCTGCCAAGTGATTCCGCATCCACAGGCAGAAGCTCGCGGGCCCCCCGTCCCACAGCACCAAGACCGCGCACCGTAGGAGGTGGTGGCGCCTGCGCCCCAAGAACCAGCACCGCGAGCGCAGGGGGCGCCTGCCATCATGAGCGTGGCTGGATGTCGCGCCTTGGCTCCCGAGCTGCGGCTCCTCGTCTGGACCAGCAAGTTCAAGACAGATCTGCCTCCGCGCTACAATGGCACCACCGATCCCACGGAGTTCCTCCAACTCTACGAGCTGAGCATCGAGGCGTCCAACGGCACCGAGCAGGTCATGGCAAACTGGTTTCCCATGGCCCACAAAGATGGCGCCCGCTCCTGGCTCCTAAACCTCCCCATGGGATCCATCTCCTCGTGGGGAGAGCTTCGTGAGCATTTCGTCGCCAACTTCAAGGGCACCCGTGACCGAGCACCGGCGGCCGCGGATCTGCGCCGCGTGAAGCAGCAGCCTGGGGAGACCCTGCAGAAGTACATCCAGCGTTTCAACACCATGCGCCTCAGGATCCCCAGGGTCTCGTGCGAGGCCATCATCTCGGCATTCTCCGATGGTGTCCGCGACGTCAGGATGAGGGAGGAGCTCGCCATCCATGAGGATCTGTGCACAACCCTCGAGATGTTCAAGCTCGCGGCAAAGTGCACCAGGGCGGAGGAAGGATGTCTCTCCCTCCAGGATCTGCCAGAAGTGGAGGCTGATGAAAAGAAGGCCAAGGCCAAAGAAGCAAAGCGCAAGGGACCCACCGTGCTGGCTGTAGAGCCAGAAGTGAAGCGTGGCTGAGGCTACAATGACCCCCCAGAGACAACCTTCCGTACCGCGTCTTCCACGATGTCCACAGCCACAACACCAACGACTGCCAGGAGCTCAGGGCGATGCACGGCGGGCGCGTCGGGCAGCGCCCTGAGCGCGATCACCGTGGCTACGGCCGTGGAGGAGGCCGTGGTGGAGGACGCTGGGACGGAAGGAATTCACACCAAGGGTGGCGTGACCAGCCTCGTGAAGACCACTGGCAGGAGCAGCCTCGTGACGCCCCCTAGCGCGACCAGCCTCGTGAGGGTCGCCCGCAGGGCAACAGAGGTCTGCCTCCGCTACCACCACAGCCAAGGAGGAACGACGACGACCGCTAGGGAGATGGAGCAGGGGCCTTTCAGGAGCCGCGTGCGGTTGCATGCATCTTGGGAGGAGCCCATGCTCCGGCCTCCCATCGCATCTTCAAGCAGTTCGCTCGCGAGGTGAACGCGGCGCTTCCCGGGCCAAACGCCGCGCGCAACCTCAGGTGGACCAAGCAGGTCATCGCCTTCGACCCCAAGGACCAGCTCAAGTGTACGGCAGCCCTAGGCGCTCTCCCGATGCTCTGCACTACCACCATCAGCAACGTCCTCGTGACCAAGACCCTCATCGACGGTGGAGCAGGGCTCAATGTCCTCTCTGTCCAGACCTTCGAGACGCTCCAGGTCCCCGACGATCAGCTCCACCCGACCAAGCCATTCTACGGAGTCACATATGGCTCCACACTCTCGATGGGGCAGGTCCGCCTCCCCGTCACCTTCGGTAACCACAACAACTATCACACCGAGCTCATCGACTTCGATGTCGCCAACATCCACCTCCCGTAGAACGCCATCCTTGGGTATCCTGCCATCGCCAAGTTCATGGCAGCGACCCATCACGGCTACAACGTCCTCAAGATGCCCGAGAGTGGTGGAGTCATCACAATCGCCTTCGACGAGAAGGAAGCAGTGCGTTCCCTGGAGCGCGCCTACCAGACCACGGCGGCCGAGAGCTCCGATGAGGATGGAGCCGTCTTCGCCCTGCAGACCGCCCCCAAGAAGAAGAAGTACCTGCCCTCCAACGGACCTCAGGACACGGGGGCTCCTGGCGGCCTCGCCTGAGGACCCGCGCCTGCCGACGAAGCGCCCTCCATCCTCGCATAGGGAGGTGCGCCCAACTCCCCTCTCAGGACGGGCTCGGGGGCTCTCCTCTGTTGTGTCCTTTGTCTGACCAGCGTCTCGAGGAAGGTGTTCGAGCAGCATCTGCAGGCGTGTCTCGACGCATGTTATTGTGAGCCCAGCGTGAGCCGTACAATGCTGGGGGCTCAGGACTTCATCAACCAGGTTACCGAGGAACTTCGGTATGAATGGCTCATACGCGGTGGGCGTAACCGCACGATGCCAAGCTCACCTACCCGCAATCCGAGCAACCACTTCCGCGTCTGCATTGACATCGAGGGTCTTAATCGACCTGCTTCTTTGGAGCCCTTTCGACCGACGACAGTCGGCTGGAGGAGGGCTCTCCCCTGCAGCTACGTCCGCACGCTCTTCGGCTTCCGCAACGCAGCCGCCACGTTCCAGCGCCTCGCGCGGCAGGCCTTGGGGGCTCGGGAGGCTCAGTGGCGGGCAGTCCAGACAGAGCGGGAGCCGGACCCCGTGACCACTGAGGGCCTCCGAAGCCCCTGGGCCTCATGAGCCCGACGATCCTCAGGGGCGACGGGCACAACTCGCGTCTTCAGCTACCCCAACTCTTCTTCGACAAGTGTCAGGTGATGTTTCAGGTATTCAGTCGAGGGCGCCCCCCGGGCTGCATCATCCTCGGGCTGCTGGGGGCTCACCCCCCGTAGCTGGCTCATTTTGCGCATGAATTAAGGCTAGTTGCTTCTTCCTATTTGCATTACCTATATGCTCGGCGTTCTTACCGCCGCCAAGGTCATGAGCCCTTGCGAGCCCACTCGCGACCGCCCCATGATTAAGGACTGGCACGGCGTCTCTGCTCGGGTCCGTCCCAGCAGCATCGCTAAATCCAAGGGCTGAGCTCTGTCTCGCGAGCCATTCTCGTGATGTCACCTCCCGTGGTCCTTGGTGCCTTGTTCTCGCATGGTCTAATCGTGGATGGGTAAGTAGGGGCCCGTGGCAGGTGCCTCGCTCACGTGGGAACTGTGCGCCGGTTGTTTTTCTTTTGGACTGTTGCATGAGAAGACTGGGCACGACGTCTGTGCTCGGGCTCGTCCCTGCAGCGTCGATAAATCTAGTGGCAGAGCTCTGTCTTACGGGCCGGTCCCGCTAACGTCACCTCCTGGGGTTGTTGGTGCTACGGCCTTCTCATGCGATGCCCTCTAGAGATGCACTCGACGCAAGTCGACACAACGCCTCTCTTTTCACATTTTGCAGAAGAAGACTCACGCGCAACCCGCCTCAAGGTAGGGTCTCGTGAGTGATGCGTAAGCTCATGAGAACTTCCTCAGAGTCGTCCAGCTCGTCCCGAGGAGGGCCCATATACACCTTGGCTGTCCTACCGTGCAAGCCACATGTCAGGACGAGGCTGTACACGCCCCGGAGTCTCTCCCGGTGGGAGGCTCCCTCCCACGGTCTAGTGGAAGTGCCATGCTCCGTGCTGGCAGAACCAACTGAGGAGAGGTTATGCCCACGAGTCAGTGGAAGCACCAAGCTCCGCGCTGGCTGCTACGACCGAGGCACGGTTATGCCCACACTTCGCGCAAGTGTGGTAGCTCTATCCTCCGCGCTAGTTATAAACAACTGAGGGCAGTCCCCAGCGGTCGCACCAACCTCAGGGAGCTTTTCACCTCACGACGCTCACATCTTCTCCTTGGATAGGTGTCGCGAGGGGGGCTAGGCACAGGGGCTATGCTCAGGTCACGCCTGGTAGACGCTACCCTACCAGGTGCCCAGACACATGGCTTTCTCGCGCCCCCATCCTAGGCGAAGGCTCGTGAGCAAGGTATGGTGCTCGTTCTCCCTCATGAGAGCCGTTCGTACGTCAAGGGGGACCCCTGGGCATTGTGACCCAGGGCCCTCACTAGTCACATAGCCCCTCACTCCTTGAGCCCGGTGCTCAACGGCGGTCGAGGTATGCGCGGGGCTGGGCCCTGCCGACGCAGAACGCAAACAGGATCGCTTGAACGTCAAGGGGACCCCTGGGCATTGTGACCCAGGGGCCTCACTAGCCATGTAGCCCCTCATTCATTGAGTCTAGTTATTACGATAACCCCGATCACCCGGAGAGCTCAATGGCGATCGAGGTATGCACGGGGTTGGGCCCTGCCGACGCAGAGCACCTAAGCAAACATGAAAGGAAGCAAGCATGGAAATCATCAAGTTCAAATCTAGTTATTACAATAATACCAAGTTCTCCAAATTCAAGCGAGTTCTTACACCCCCAAGGCACTTGCATTTCTCTCATCTGGACAGGAACATGTCATGCATCACCAAGCGCGTCATCACCAGTCTCCGCCTCCTCGGCCACGGCAGCAACAACCTGGAGGAACGCCTCCACCAGTTCCTTGACCTTCGCCTCCAGCACCTCAGCAGCCGCGCCCTCTATGCTCGCGGTCATGGGCTCGGACAGCGAGGCCAGTCAAGAGTGGGATCATGGAGACTTAGGTGGCCGCACACCCGCGTCAAGGCTAAGGTAAGGAGCGTGCGGCTTTTGACGTCTACTAACTGGCCGATCGCGGCCGTAACCTCGCGCAGGGACTTCACAAGCGCGGGGAGGAGCCCGGCGGGGCCATCCTCGGGGACGGCCAGTGGCTTCTCAAACCCTTCCCCATAAGAGGCCCGCAGCGTCGTACGGGCCTCGAGCTCAAAGGCGGGAAGAGCTTTGCAACTCACCGCTGCCGAGGCCGCGAGGGCGTCTTCCTTCTCGCATGCAGCTTGGGTCGCCCTGGCCTGCTCGGCCTCGGCCTCCAGCTTCTCCAGGCTCGCGCGATCAGCGAGCTGCTCTTGCTGCAGCCGGGAAGTGTCAGCCTTCTGCGCCTTGAGCTCCTTCTCCATCCTTTCAAGCTCCAGGGCACGCCTGGCGCCTTCCTCGCGAAGGGCCTCTAGCTCGCCCTCCGCCTTGAGGCAGCGCTTCTCGGAGGACGCCGCGTCGGCTCGCACGGCGTCGCGTGCCAGCGTGGCTGCCGTGGCTTCCTCTTGACCCTTGGTGGCAACCGCTGAGGCCTGGCTCCAGGAGGCCCGCGCAGACTCTTCTGCCAGGAGCCACCCAGAGATCAGGCCCAGGCGTCCTTCCATTGCGCAGCCATCACCACCTTGAAGTTCGGCATGGAGCCGACCCAGCGCAACGGAAGCGGCTTCCAAGGTCTCAGGGCCAGACTGCATCAGCTGGCGGGTGGGCGCCGCCGAGATCAGCTGCTCGACCAGGGGCTCGGGGGCTCCAGCTCCCCTCGCTGGAGCAGACGGAGCAGGAGCCGTAGCGGCCTCGCAAATAACAACGACGCCCTCGGCGAGGCCACCACCGCACGCTTGGTGACCCGGCTAGCTGAGGCGCACAGAGCTGCGGCACCCTTCTCCACGGCGACAACAGCAGCATGTGGAGCGGGGTACCTCGACATGAACTCCCCCTTCACCTTCTTCATCACGCCACCCAGGCTGCTGCGCCAAGAGAAGTACGTCAGGAATACAACAACCGAGGGATAACAAGAGATTGCACACTTACTCATTGGAGGCAAGGCGCGCCCTCCTCTTCATCAGCAGGTCGGCCGCGGCCACTGGTGCTACGGGCGTGCCGGCAGTCCGGATCTTGGCAAGGCGCGAGGCCATAGACTTGGGTGTGGCTGTGGTCACCAGTTTCGCTGGCACGAAGCTCCTCGACGGGGTCACCGCATTGCTCCCCCCGAGCGCAGCGCGTCCAGATCGACGCGGAGTGGTCGCCTAGGGCCGTCCAGCAGCACCTGCGCCTGACGCCACTTCCTCAGCGGACGCCTCGAAGGAGTCCCCCTCATCAACCCGGTCCTCATAGCCCAGGGTCCCCTCCGAGTCCTCCTCATCGCTCCCCTCGTCGGCACCGGAGGACACGTTAACCGTCGGTGGAGCAGCCACGGGCACCCTGGAACCTGACATGACTTTCAGCAGCTCAGCCTTGCCAGGACGGCTGTACAGCGGCAGGTGGGCCCCCAAGAGGTCCTCAGGAACCATTCCCAGGAGAGTGATCGAGACATGGTCCAGGTCGACCTTGGCCAGCGTCCCCGAGCGCAGCCGAAGCCTGTCGTCATCCCCCATCAGCTCCCACATGGGGCGCGAGTGTGCGTGGAGCGGCGCCGGCCGCTGCCTGAGGAACTCCTCACGATCTGGGCCCCTTCAAGCCTCGAGCCCAGGTCGGCTTCGATCCTTGCCAAGACGGGCTCGGCAAGGGGGTCGTTGAGCTTTGTGTAGCTCCAGCCAGCGCGTTTCGCCGGACAGACGGTAGGTAGCGCCAGCAGCGGGTGAATGCACTGGGCATTCAGATAGACCCACCTCCTCCGGTGAGAGTCTATCTTCTTTCCGGCTGTCATCAGCCGGTAGCCCTGGCTCTGGAAGACGAAGGAGACACAGCCCGAGCACGGACCCTCGTCGTACCGCCGCATGGATAAGAAGTGGCGGAAGAGGGCGACAGTCGGTTTCACCCCCACAAACGCCTCGCAGTAAAAGGTGAAGAGCGACAGGACGAAGATGGAGCGAGGCTGGATGTGGAGGGCATGCACCTGGTAATGGTCCCGGATGGCGTAGAAGAACTCCGAGAAGGGCGACACAAGCCCGACGGAGATGTTGTGGAGGAAGAAGGGGTAGCAGGACTTCGGCAAGATCCACGCCACGGTGGATCCAACCGAAATCTTCGTCGAGCCATGCTCGTTGTGGACGCTCGACAAGAAAGGCTGGACCTCCGAGTAGTCCCCCTCCGTGGTGATGGTGGACTCCTTGAGCGCCGCCTCAAGGGAGGAAGCAGATCCGGATGCCTGCGCGGCACCCTTGCTTTTCTTCGCCATTGCTGGAGGTGCCGGAGGATGCATGCGATCTGGGAAGGCCGGAGGCGAATGAGAAGGGGATCTGAGCAGGAGGATAGGAGGCGATAACTCCCCTGCAGCAAAGGCAGTGTAATGCCCCAGATGTAACATTTTCCCAATATGGCAATATATAAACTTTGGCTTCATCAATTCCATTCCGGGATCTTCTTCTTTTCGGGTTTCTTCGTTTTGTCGCGTGCGTGTGTGCATTTCATCCATGTCATGTTGTCATGTGCATTGCATTGCATTTGTGTTGTCACTTGCATCCGGTCCACTCGTCTCTTCCCGTGGTCCGTTTCGAGTTCCGACGCTCTCACACGTGCCCGTGGCATCCCCGAGTCCTCCTTTCGTGTGTGTCCGTGTAATGTTTCCGCAATGACGTGAGACTTGTCGTGCGATGTTGTTTTGGTACATGTAGGCCGCCTTTCAAGTTTCGTCGCGTTTGGAGTTCGTTTGGTACTCCAACGGTTAACCTAGTGTGCTAAAAGAACCTCCTCTTTGAGGCCTAAAACCCCATCCACAACAGCCCACAAACCCAGCACAACCACTTCCATCATCTCGGTCGTCGAATTGTGATCGCGTGGCCGAAAACCGCTCCTCATTTGGAGTTTCCTAGCTCCCAGAATCTATAAATTAGTCCACATCCCCGAAATCCCGGTGCAACCCTAATTTTCCTCCCGCGCAACCGCCGAACACGTCGGACCCGCCGCCACCTCACTTCGTCCAATCGGAGGTCGCCACGTCACCTCCGCCGCCACGTGGCGACCCCCATTGGATCCGCCACCTCATCCACCGCCACCTCTCCGCGCCACCTCGCCGGACCGCCGGAGCCACCGCCGGACCGCCGCCGCCATCACCGGAATTTCGCCGGAAAGTCGCCACCGCCTCGCCTGAAAACACCGCCGCCGCGCCGCCACAAGCTCCCTCGCCGGCCTCCCGTGACATCCCCGCCGGCCACCCGCGCCGCCGCCGGCCGGGCACGCCGCCGCCTCCGGCCGGGCACACCGCCGCCGCCGCGGGCGACGACAGCCGCGCCGCCGCGGGCCACAGCCACCGCCGCCGCGGGCTACATCGAGGCCGCCGGCCGGGCCTCAAGTTCGCCGGACCCTCGCCGGATTTCTTCGCGAGCTCCGCCGCCGGGCTCTCCAACTCCGGCCGGCGCCGCACCAACCGCCGGCCTCCACCCTCCGGCCGCCGCACCGCCTCCCTCCGTCCATCTCCTCGCCGGAGTCCCGCGTCTCCGGTCATCTTCATCGTCTCCGATCGTCTCCTTCCTCCAACTCCGGTGAACTTTCAGATCGGGACGAGATCCACCACTCCCTCATCCAAACACCGCCCCGCAGCCCAAATCCCTCCATCCCGCACGGATCCGTCCCGCGTTGACTTTTGGAGGTATAAAATTCCACTAAGTCCCAGATCTGTAACATTTTGTTGCCTCCTTTGCATGCCCGTAACTTTGTGCTCGTAGTTCCGTTTTGTGCATATGATATATCAAAATGATCGTGGTGATGTGTACTACGTTTTGTTCCATTGTGTTATGCTTGTTTGAGTCCATCTAGATGTCTTAATCTTCGTGACAAGAGTGCTACTTGATATAAACTGCTGCTACTTGTTATTTTCATGCCATGTTTGAGATGTGATAACTTGGTGCATGTTTATCCAAATGAAGCAAATGATATGTCAAAATGTTCATCATGAGATGCTCTACATGTTGGTTGCTATAGCATGCATGTTAGAGTTCATATTGCCATGTTTATCCCTGTTGCAAAAGTGCAAGTGGCTGTTAGGTTTGTAACTTGTTACGAGATGCCTAGTTGAGGAGCTCGTTGCTATTGATGTGTTTGCCCCCATGTCGCATGCTCATATGTTTAGATTCTTCATCATGTGATCTTTGCTATGGTGCAAACCATTTGCCATGTTATGATTTAAGATGACTTAAACATGCTCGCAAAGATGCCATGCTAATGTTACTGTTTTAACACTTGGTGAAATTTCACCAAGTCTGGAATCTATAATATCCTGATGCTATGTTTGCTTGATGCCCTAGGCAAATCCATGTTGGTTTTGGGGTGGCCATTGATCATTCCTTGTTGTATATGTTGTTGTCTATCCATCCATGCCCTCACTTGCTCATTTGGGTTGCTGTAGCTTATTTAATTCTTGCTCCCAAGTTGCTATAAAATATTACTGTCAGGTTTTTGGTGTCATGATCAAAATGTTGTAGCTTGTTGCTATTGATCCATGCCTCCTATGGAGTTGCTCCAATGGAGTTATTTGCTGTAGGACATGTCTATTTCATGTCCATGCTTCTTGTTACCATGTTTGAGTGCTGTAGAGTATATATATTTTGCTTCCAAGTTGCTATGTGGCTGTTAATCTCAGCTTTGCATTGTTTCTTGTTTCGAGTGTATTATTTGATCCGTTGCTCCGTTTTGAGCGTGCCCTACATGAAACTTGTGTGATTTTTCATGTAGATTCATAATATCATCTTGTTAACATGTTTGGAGTATGTTTTCTTGATGTTTGGGTGCATCTTGCACCGTTGCCATGCTTATTTTGTTTTGATCATATCTTCTAGACCGTAGCTCCGTTTGAAACAAACTTTATATGAAACTTGACTAGAATTTCGTGTAGATTATCATGGTGCATGTTAACTTGCTGTTTAACAACTTCAACTTAAGGTTTGTTCAGATCTGGACTAATTTCAAACTATGCATATAAGGACTTACCGGATTTGCCTTAAGTAGTTTCCGGCCTCATTTAAACTTGTTGTTCTTATGTTGTTTCGCTGTGCTTCCTACCTTGCCATGTTTTGCATCCTATATAGATCTGTCTTGCATCCTACTTGCTTGAGCATATTGTCTTGTTCTTGTGATTGTTCTGGTGTGCTTCCTATGTTGTCATGTAATGCATCCTAGGTGCATCTGTAGTGCATCCTAAGTGCATCATACGTGCATCCTATAGATTGTGCATTGCACCTTGTTTGATTTCGTGCCTCGTGTGTTCTTGTGTTGAGTAGAGCCAGAAGCCGAGACCGAGTACGAGAACGAGGTTACTACCGAGGTTGAGAACGGGGAGCCGTTTTACGATCCCATTGACGACTCGACAGGCAAGATGACCTGACCCAGATATCATTACTATCTTTGCCTATTGCTAGATGTCTCGCTCTTTAGCTCATTGCCTCGATGCCCATGTTTGTTTGACAGCCCCCTATTGTAACCATGAATTTGTCTAACCACCCAACCTAGCAAACCTTTGTTTGGCTAAGTAAGCTTCGCTCAGCCCCTCTTATAGCATTGCTAGTTGCAGGAGAAGATTTGAAGATTCTTGCTTCATGTTGAAGTTATGTTGGGATATCACACTATATAAATTCTTAACTAAATCATCTATATATTGGTAATGGGTGGAAGGCTAAGCCTCTTGCTTGGTGATTTGTTCCACCCATGCCGCCCTAGGAACTGTATAAACCGGTGTTATGTTCCTTTATTTTGCGTTCCTCACACGGTTGGGGTTATGGGACCCCCTCGATAAACCGCTTAGCACTAAGTCTTTTCTAGCAAGTCCCAACATTGGTACTTCATTTTCCTAAACAACTAAAAACTTGCATAGGGAGTTATAAACCCTCTTATTAATCAACAACCCGGGCTAGTGCTCCACATGAGTGTTGGTCCAAACTGGGGTTACGCGGGGCCACCTTGGGGGAACCCGAGGGCTGGTAAAAACCTGTGGGATCACCCATCCGGTCGTGGCCTGAGACGAGATACGCACGGCTACTATCAGGGTGTCGGCACGCCGGGAGGATTTGCTGGATTAATCTTACCCTAGTCGGAGTATCTTGAGCACGGGATTCCGAGAATACTCGGGCCTTCCCACCTTGGAGTTGCGACTCCGCGGATCGTGGGCTTGTAATGGGCCAAGTTGGAACACCCCTGCAGGGTTTTGAACTTTCGAAAGCCGTGCCCGCGGTTATGTGGCAGATGGGAATTTGTTAATATCCGGTTGTAGAAAACTTGACACCATGTTCAGAACACACTACCAGCGTGAGTAACCGTGACGGTCATTTTCCGAAAAGGGGTTCGGGAAGTGAACATGATGGGGTTATGTTTGACGTGCTTAGATAGGATCACCCAGTGATCACTTTGACGCTCGTGGCACTTCTCTTCTCGCTCTTAACACGTAAGCTAGTGCTAGTGCAGCTTGAACTTTTTATCTTTCTTCAGCCTTGATCCACACCCAAGGCTTAGATAGTTCTGCTACCCGGGAATGGGATTGCTGAGTTCTCCGTGGCTCACAGATTCTACACCACACCAGATGCAGGTACCATGGTGACTACTCAGGTGATGACACAGAGCTGTACTGGGAGTACGATGAATAACGTAGTCAATACTATGTGCACTATCCCGATGATCAGTAGTGGTTTCTACTAGGGGCGATTCGGACCTGTGGCTTTATGTATTTTGGTATCTTTATTTTGGATCTTCACCCGTAGTCGGGTTGTGATGTTATTTGGATGATGAATTGGTTATGTAATGTATTGTGTGAAGTGGTGAGTGTAAGCCAACTAACTCTTTTACAATTTCATCCCTATTTTTATATGAGTCGTGCAAAGATACGGAACTTGAGATCATTCCAGAATGGGCTTATACCTTTAAGTCGTGCCTCGACACGTAGGAGGTATAGTCCCATCCTGGACATTACAAGTTCGTATTCAGAGCCTTCTCCGACCTAGAAGCCCCCACTGATTGATCGAATCGTTGACGGTTGAGTCTAGGCACACACTTATAATGTTTTGAGTCCTATATATATCGGAGAGTAGGATTTCTTTTGCTCCTCATCTCTTTTCACTCTGGTGAGGGCTCCTGACGATTACTCTTGTCTCTTCTACTCTCAAAATTCACCAAAAATATTTTTTTACGAATCTCGCGAGTATTGTTTGGATTATTCCGATGTCTTTGTGACGAGAACATTGTTCTCGATGCCTCCTGTCATTTAGGGGTTGTGGCAGTGTCCCGGGGAGTTGAGCTCCGAGGTGTTGCCGTCACAAATATATCGCATCAGTTCTGGAATACTTAAGACGGCCGACATTGAAAACTCTCCTATGCGGTTAGTGGCAAGATAACCCCGACGTCACCCAGTACTGGGGAGGTAGTTCGGGAGTATTGCCATAGCTTGTATAGTAGATGCGTTTCGAAGGTCCGAGGTAGACGATTTCCGGAAATAACTGGTTATGTGTTGAAGGATGGATACAACTGGATGTAGGATTAGAGTTGAGTGCGCGATGCTTCCCCTATATCCCCAACACCTGATTGCATAACTGGAAACTTTCGGAAATTAATAGGTGGGTTCATCTTGTAGTTCGTAGGCATTCTTCCAACGAATGCATGATATGGAGTTCGGGGTTCTACAATGAGTGAAGTAGTTTTATGGCCGTTGTTCCGATCGAGAGTTGCATCTTAAAGGGTCTTTGGCTATGATGATCCGGGGATTGCAAAACCCTTTTGTAACACGTTCCATAAGCTTTCAGCACGAATATGTCGAACGAAGCTTCTATCTTGTATTTGTTCTATCTGCTCCTTGTTGTTTTTATTTACCTTTGTTCTCCCAAGTGGCTTCTCGTGAAGATTGTTGTTACTATTAAACTGTGGATTAAATTCGTTCATCTTGTTCGAATGTTCTTGTGAAGACTTATGTTGCAATTCTAGCCGTTGATTTAGCTTATATATTCTTTCAATCAAGGCTAATAGTTGTCCTCTCATTCAGGATGGCTCCTAAAAGGGTTCCCAACGCTAACACAGAGGGTGAAGAGGTTCCTGATCGTCCTCCTTCCCCTCCTCCTCCATCCGAGGCCTGGAGAGCAATTATGCAAGCGACGAACCAGAACACCCAGATGCTTATGCAAATGATGCAGAACATTCAAGCAAATCAAGCAAATCAGGGTGCTCATGGGAACCAAGGCCAAGGCAATTTGTTCAACCAACCTCACTTTGCTACGCTCAACCAGTTCCTGGCAAACCAACCAAAGGCATTCAGTTACTGTGTGGACCCTCTAGATGCTAAAGACTGGATAACAGATATCAAGAAGCATTTCGAGTGCAGTAACGTCAGGCCCGAGGACTATGTGAAGTTTGCAG
Organism: Secale cereale; assembly: GCA_902687465.1. NCBI lineage: Eukaryota > Viridiplantae > Streptophyta > Magnoliopsida > Poales > Poaceae > Secale > Secale cereale. The sequence goes on from LR738711.1 coordinate 299,856,809, forward strand.
CCTTCCAACTCAAGGACCAAGCCGCTGATTGGTGGCAGCAGTACAAGGATTCCAGAGAAGGACGTGTAATCTCCTGGGATGACTTCTGCAAGGACTTTCGTTCTCACCAAATTCCAACAAGTGTCATCGAGGGTATGCGTGAGCAATTCCGCAACCTGAAGCAAGGCTCAATGACTGTCTACCAATATAATGTCAAGTTCCAAAACCTTGCCCGCTATGCCAAGCAAGACATCCCAGATGCCAAGAGCAAGATCTATCAGTTCCGTGGTGGTCTGAAGGATGAACTCCAACTAGCTCTCACCTTGTTCGAGCCTGAGGAGTTTGATCAATTCTATAACATGGCACTTGAGATGGAAGAGGCAGCCCAGCTCAAGATGGAAGCTTCCAAAAAGAGGATCAGAGACGCCGTTCACTCCTCCTCTTCTTCTCAAGTGGTCGCAAAGCAACAGAAGTTTTGGCTTCTACCTCCTCCAGTGATCCGAGCTCCCAACAACAACAACAAGAATTCTGATGCCCGTGCTTTCTCCCACCCACCCAACCCAAGCAATCAGTCAAAGAATCATTTTCAAGCTTCCAAGTCAAGTGCTCCTTATCACCGTCCTCTCTCAGAAGTGATTTGCAACAAGTGTGGCCTGACGGGTCATTATGCTAACAAGTGCCCCAACCCAAGGCGCCTTCCGCCTCCTCCACCTGTCAGCACTGCTATTGTCAAGCATAATCCCAAGCATGCAAGAGTGAATCTGATGAATGCAGCTCAAGCAGAGAATTCTTCAGATGTGATAATTGGTAATCTTCCGGTTAACTTTATCCCTGCAAAAGTGTTGTTTGATTCGGGTGCATCATGTTATTTCTTGTCTCAACCGTTTGCATCCAAGCATAATGTTGACATCAAAAGTCTGCCAAGGGAGTTATCAGTTATTTCTCCGGGGAGACGAATGCATTCTAATTTTTTTGCTCCGGATGTATCTATTCGCATGGGTGATTACCGCTTTCTGGCTTCTCCGGTTGTTCTCGGCAACTCCGACATTGATCTTATTCTCAGGATGGATTGGCTTTCTCAGCATGATGCTCACATTGATTGTGCAAATAAGGAAGTCAAGATTACTCATTCCGACAAAGACGTGAGTATCTTCGCCTCTCGAGATAACATAATCAGACTATTCTCTCTCAATGACAAGGGCGAGATTAATGCCATCTCTCAAATTCCGGTGGTCAATGAATACGAGGATGTTTTCCCTGAAGAGCTTCCAGGCATGCCTTCGCATCGTCAAGTTGAATTCGTCATTGAACTCGAGCCTGGTACTGAGCCAGCATGCCGGCGTCCGTACAAGCTCTCCCCTGAAGAGTTGAAGGAGTTGAAGAAACAGGTCGATGAGCAAGAGCGTATGGGTCTAATCAGGCCTAGCACTTCTCCTTGGGGCTGTGGTGTCTTATTTGTCAAGAAGAAGGATGGCACGGAGCCCCTTTGCGTTGATTACCGGCCATTGAACAGGAAGACAATAAAGAACAAGTATCCGCTCCCCAACATCAATGAATTGTTCGAGCAACTCAAAGGAGCTAAAGTGTTCTCAAAGCTCGATCTCCGGATGGGTTATCACCAGATCCGCATCCGTGAAGAAGATATTCACAAGACTGCATTGAGAACAAGCTACGGCTCCTATGAATATACAGTCATGTCTTTTGGCCTTGCTAATGCTCCACCCACCTTCTCAAGAATGATGTACTACATATTCAACCCCTACACCAACGAATTTGTGCTCGTTTATCTGGATGACATCTTGGTATTCTCCAAGAATGAAGAAGATCAAGAAAAGCACCTCCGTCTGGTTCTCGACAGACTCCGTGAACATAAGTTTTATGCCAAGTTCTCTAAGTGTGAATTCTGGCTCGATAAGGTCTTGTATCTTGGCCATATCATCTCTGCCGAGGGTATCTCTATCAACCCCGAGAAAGTTGAAGCGATTGTCAACTAGGAACCCCCTCAGAACGTCAAGCAACTCTGAAGCTTCCTTGGTCTTGCTAGCTATTGCAGAAGATTCGTTGAGAACTTCTCCAAGATTGCCAAGCCTCTCTCCAACTTGCTGCAGAAGAATGTCAAGTACAACTGGTCTCCGGATTGTGATGTGGCATTCAAAACTCTCAAAGAAAAGCTCATATCTGCTCCAGTTCTTACTCCTCCAGATGAGTCCAAGCCCTACGAAGTATTCTGTGATGCTTCTCTTCAAGGACTTGGTGGTGTGCTAATGCAGGACAAGAAGATTGTGGCATACACTTCTCGTCGATTGAAACCAAGTGAGAAGAACTACCCCACACATGATATCGAGCTAGCAGCTGTGGTACACGCCTTGATCACGTGGAGACACCTTCTGTTGGGCAGAAAAGTCGACATCTTCACCGATCACAAGAGCTTGAAGTACATCTTCACACAGCCGAACCTGAACCTTCGCCAGACTCGTTGGGTTGAGATGATCCAAGAGTATGATCCAAGCATCGAATACACACCTGGCAAGGCAAATGTCATTGCAGATGCCTTGAGCAGAAAGGCATATTGCAATAGTCTCCTTATCAAGCCATTTCAGCCCGAGCTTTGTGAATCATTCAGGAAGCTCAAGCTTCAAGTTGTTCCGCAAGGCTTTCTTGCAAATATTCAAGTTGCTCCTACCTTGCAAGATCAGATCCGTGAGGCCCAACTCAGTGATGCTATGGTGCAGAAAGTGAAACATGGTATTGCAAAGGGTACTCCCAAATACAAGTGCTATCGCGTTGATGAGAGAGATACCTTGTTCTTTGAGGACAGACTTGTGGTTCCCAAGGGTGACCTCAGGAAGCTCATAATGAACGAAGCACATGACTCCCTCCTCTCAATTCATCCTGGAAGTTCTAAGATGTACCAAGACCTCAAGCAATCTTACTGGTGGACTTGCATGAACAGGGAGATTGCCCAATTCGTGAATGAATGTGATGTCTACATAAGAGTGAAGCCAGAGCATCAACGTCCAACCGGTATCCTCCAACCTCTTCCTATTCCCGAGTGGAAATTCGACCACATTGAAATGGATTTCGTCACTGGCTTTCCCAAGTCCAAGAAGGGGAATGATTCTATCTTTGTAGTGATTGACAAGCTAACCAAAGTAGCTCACTTCGTTCCAGTCAAAGAATCCATCATTGCAGCTCAGCTGGCAAAGTTGTACACTTCCAGAATTGTGTCCTTACATGGCATTCCTCAAGTTATCTCCTCAGACCATGGAAGTTTGTTCACATCCAAGTTCTGGGACTCCTTTCAGTCTGCCATGGGCACTAAGATCCGTTTCAGCACTGCGTTTCACCCTCAAACTAGTGGTCAAGTCGAAAGAGTGAACTAGATCCTCGAAGACATGCTCAGAGCTTGTGTCATGTCTTTTGGCATGAAGTGGGAAGATTTTCTCCCGTTTGCCGAGTTCTCTTATAACAACAGTTTCCAAGCAAGTGCCGGCAAATCTCCGTTTGAAATCCTCTATGGCAGAAAGTGCCGTACTCCTCTCAACTGGTCCGAGACTGGTGAACGTCAACTTCTTGGCAATGACTTGATCTCAGAAGCCGAAGAAATGTGCAAAGTCATACGTGAGAATCTCAAGGCCGCTTAGTCGCGTCAGAAGAGCTACTATGACGGCAAGCATCGTGATTTGGCCTTCAACTTTGGGGATCATGTCTATCTCCGTGTTTCTCCTATGAAAGGCACCCAAAGATTCGGTATCAAAGGCAAGCTTGCTCCTAGATACGTGGGCCCTTTCAAGATTCTTGGCAAAAGAGGCGATCTAGCCTATCAACTTGAGCTCCCTTCCAACTTCGCTAATGTTCATGATGTGTTTCACGTGTCTCAACTCCGCAAGTGCTTCAAGACACCTGAACGCACCATTCCGTTTGAGGAGATTGATCTTCAACAAGATTTGTCTTACCGAGAGCACCCCGTTGCTATTCTTGAAGAAACCGAGCGCAAGACCCGCAACAAGTCAATCAAGTTCTTGAAAGTTAAGTGGTCACACCATACCGACCGAGAAGCTACGTGGGAATGAGGAGACCACCTTCGTTTCGAGTATCCTTCCTTCTTCCAGTCCTAGATCTCGGGACGAGATCTTTTAGTAGTAGAGGAGAGTTTGTAATGCCCCAGATGTAACATTTTCCCAATATGGCAATATATAAACTTTGGCTTCATCAATTCCATTCCGGGTTCTTCTTCTTTCGGGTTTCTTCGTTTTGTCGTGTGCATGTGTGCATTTCATCCATGTCATGTTGTCATGTGCATTGCATTGCATTTGGGTTGTCACTTGCATCCGGTCCCACTCGTCTCTTCCCGTTGTCCGTTTCGAGTTCTGACGCTCTCACACGTGCCCGTGGCATCCCCGAGTCCTTCTTTCGTGTGTGTCCGTGTAAAGTTTCCGGAATGACGTGAGACTTGTCGTGCGATGTTGTTTTGGTACGTGTAGGCCGCCTGTCAAGTTTCGTCGCATTTGGAGTTCGTTGGGTACTCCAACGGTAAACCTAGTGGGCTAAAAGAACCTCCTCTTTGAGGCCCAAGACCCCCTCCACAACAGCCCACAAACCTAGCACAACCACTTACATCATCTTGGTCGTCGAATTGTGATCGCGTGGCCGAAAACCGCTCCTCATTTGGAGTTTCCTAGCTCCCAGAATCTATAAATTAGTCCACATCCCCGAAATCCCAGTGCAACCCTAATTTTCCTCCCACTCCGCGCGCCGGACACGTCCGACCCGCCGCCACCTCACTCCGTCCAATCGGAGGCCTCCACGTCACCTCCGCCGCCATGTGGCGACCCCCCATTGGATCCGCCACCTCATCCACCGCCACCTCACCGCGCCACCTCGCCGGACCGCCGAAACCACCGCCGGACCGCCGCCGCCATCGCCGGAAAGTCGCCGCCGCCTCGCCGGAAAACTCCGCCGCCGCGCCGCCACAAGCTCCCTCGTCGGCCTCCTGCGACATCCTCGGGGGCCACCCGCGCCGCCGACGGCCGAGCGCGCCGCCGCCGCCACGGGCTACCACCGCCGCCGCCACGGGCCACAGCCACCGCCGCCGCGGGCTACATCGAGGCCGCCGGCCGGGCCTCAAGTTCGCCGGACCCTCGCCGGATTTCTTCGCGAGCTCCACCGCCGGGCTCTCCAACTCCGGCCGGCGCCGCACCAACCGCCGGCCTCCACCCTCCGGCGGCCGCGCCGCCTCCCTCCGTCCATCTCCTCGCCGGAGTCCCGCGTCTCCGGTCATCTTCATCGTCTTCGGTCGTCTCCTTCCTCCAACTCCGGTGAACTTTTAGATCGGGACGAGATCCACCACTCCCTCCATCCAAACACCGCCCGCAGCCCGGATCCCTCCATCCCGCACGGATCCGTCCCGCATTGACTTTTGGAGGTATAAAATTCCACTAAGTCCCGGATCTGTAACGTTTTGTTGCCTCCTTTGCATGCCCGTAAGTAGGCCTGTTTTGTGCATATGATATATCAAAATGATCGTGGTGATGTGTAATACGTTTTGTTCCATTGTGTCATGCTTGTTTGAGTCCATCTAGATGTCTTAATCTTTGTGACAAGAGTGCTACTTGATATAAACTGCTGCTACTTGTTATTTTCATGCCATGTTTGAGATGTGATAACTTGGTGCATGTTTATCCAAATGAAGCAAATGATATGTCAAAATGTTCATCATGAGATGCTCTACATGTTGGTTGCTATAGCATGCATGTTATAGTTCATATTGCCATGTTTATCCCTGTTGCAAAAGTGCAAGTGACTGTTAGGTTTGTAACTTGTTACGAGATGCCTAGTTGAGGAGCTCGTTGCTATTGATGTGTTTGCCCCCATGTCGCATGCTCATATGTTTAGATTCTTCATCATGTGATCTTTGCTATGGTGCAAACCATTTGCCATGTTATGATTTAAGATGACTTAAACATGCTCGCAAACATGCCATGCTAATGTTACTGTTTTAACACTTGGTGAAATTTCACCAAGTCTGGAATCTATAATATCCTGATGCTATGCTTGCTTGATGCCCTAGGCAAATCCATGTTAGTTTTGGGGTGGCCATTGATCATTCCTTGTTGTATATGTTGTTGTCTATCCATCCATGCCCTCACTTGCTCATTTGGGTTGCTGTAGCTTATTTAATTCTTGCTCCCAAGTTGCTATAAAATATTACTGTCAGGTTTTTGGTGTCATGATCAAAATGTTGTAGCTTGTTGCTATTGATCCATGCCTCCTATGGAGTTGCTCCAATGGAGTTGTTTGCTGTAGGACATGTATATTTTATGTCCATGCTTCTTGTTACCATGTTTGAGTGCTGTAGAGTATATATATCTGGCTTCCAAGTTGCTATGTGGCTGTTAATCTCAGCTTTGCATTGTTTCTTGTTTCGAGTGTATGTTTTGATCCGTTGCTCCGTTTTGAGCATGCCCTACATGAAACTTGTGTGATTTTGCATTTAGATTCATAATATCATCTTGTTAACATGTTTGGAGTATGTTTTCTTGATGTTTGGGTGCATCTTGCACCGTTGCCATGCTTATTTTGTTTTGATCATATCTTCTAGACCGTAGCTCCGTTTGAAACAAACTTTATATGAAACTTGACTAGAATTTCGTGTAGATTATCATGGTGCATGTTAACTTGCTGTTTAACAACTTCAACTTAAGGTTTGTTCAGATCTGGACTAATTTCAAACTATGCATATGAGGACTTACCGGATTTGCCTTAAGTAGTTTCCGGTCTCATTTAAACTTGTTGTTCTTATGTTGTTTCTCTGTGCTTCCTACCTTGCCATGTTTTGCATCCTATATAGATATGTCTTGCATCCTACTTGCTTGAGCATATTGTCTTGTTCTCGTGATTGTTCTAGTGTGCTTCCTATGTTGTCATGTAATGCATCCTAGGTGCATCCGTAGTTCATCCTAAATGCATCATACGTGCATCCTATAGATTGTGCATTGCACCTTGTTTGATTTCGTGCCTCGTGTGTTCTTGTGTTGAGTAGAGCCGGAAGCCGAGACCAAGTACAAGAACGAGGTTACTACCGAGGTTGAGAACGAGGAGCCGTCTTATGATCCCATCGACGACTCAACATGCAAGATGACCTGACCCAAATATCATTACTATCTTTGCCTATTGCTAGATGTCTCGCTCTTTAGCTCATTGCCTCGATGACCATGTTTGTTTGTTAGCCTCCTATTGTAACCATGAATCTGTCTAACCACCGAACCTAGCAAACCTTTGTTTGGCTAAGTAAGCTTCGCTCAGCCCCTCTTATAGCATTGCTAGTTGCAGGAGAAGATTTGAAGATTCTTGCTTCATGTTGAAGTTATGTTGGGATATCACACTATATAAATTCTTAACTAAATCATCTATATATTGGTAATGGGTGGAAGGCTAAGCCTCTTGCTTGGTGATTTGTTCCACTCATGCCGCCCTAGGAACCGTATAAACCGGTGTTATGTTCCTTGATTTTGAGTTCCTCACACGGTTGGGGTTATGGGACCCCCTCGATAAACCGCTTAGCGCTAAATCTTTTCCAGCAAGTCCCAACATTGGTACTCCATTTGCCTAAACAACTAAAAACTTGCATAGGGAGTTATAAACCCTCTTATTAATCAACAACCCGGGCCAGTGCTCCACATGAGTGTTGGTCCAAACTGGGGGTTACGCCGGGCCACCTTGGGGGAACCCGAGGGCTGGTAAAAACCTGTGGGATCACCCATCCGGTCGTGGCCTGAGACGAGATATGCGCGGCTACTATCAGGGTGTCGGCACGCCGGGAGGATTTGCTGGGTTAGTCTTACCTTAGTCGGAGTATCTTGAGCACGTGATTCCGAGAATACTCGGGCCTTCCCACCTTGGAGTTGCGACTCCACGGATCGTTGGCTTGTAATGGGCCAAGTTGGAACACCCCTGCAGGTTTTGAACTTTCGAAAGCCGTGCCCGTGGTTATGTGGTAGATGGGAATTTGTTAATATCCGGTTGTAGAAAACTTGACACCATGTTCAGAACACACTACCAGCGTGAGTATCCGTGACGGTCATTTTTCGAAAAGGGGTTCGGGAAGTGAACACGATGGGGTTATGTTTGACGTGCTTAGATAGGATCACCTAGTGACCACTTTAACGCTCGTGGCACTTCTCTTCTCGCTCTTAACACGTAAGCTAGTGCTAGTGCAGCTGCAACTTTTTATCTTTCTTCAGCCTTGATCCACACCCAAGGCTTAGATAGTTCTGCTACCCGGGAACGGGATTGCTGAGTCCTCCGCGGCTCACAGATTCTACACCACACCAGATGCAGGTACCATGGTGAACTACTCAGGTGACGGCACAGAGCTGTACTGGGAGTACGATGAAGAACGTAGTCGATAATATGTGCACTATCCCGATTATCAGTAGTGGTTTCTACTAGGGGTGATTCGGACCTGTGGCTTTATGTATTTTGGTATCTTTCTTTTCTTCACCCGTAGTCGGGTTGTGATGTTATTTGGATGATGAATTGCTTATGAAATGTATTGTGTGAAGTGGCGAGTGTAAGCCAACTAACTCTTTTACAATTTCATCCCTATTTTTACATGAGTCGTGCAAAGATACCGAACTTGAGATCATTCCAGAATGGGCTTATACCTTTAAGTCGTGCCTCGACACGTAGGAGGTATAGTCCCATCCTGGCATTAGAGGCAACCCCTTTTGTCAAGTTACACGGTTGCCGAGACCACGTGGGAAGTAGAGTCGCCCACATCCCATCCAACCGTCACGCGCCAGGCTGGCCCGCAAACTTTTTGGGGCCCGTGGCGCTCTGTCCTCGACTAAGGCTTCGCCCGGAAGCCAACTCCGCGCTCGCCTTGGGCCCGGGGGCTACTGTCGGCGTCCTAGGAACCAGGGTACGCAGACTTGCCTGTCTGTGGGCCGCGATGCGCTCCTACCATGGCCTGGTACGGCGCGGCTGATTGACCAGCTGCTCAAGACCCTCGCGAGGGGGCTAGACCTCGCGAGGAGAACGACGTCAAGACCCCCTTAGGAGCGGCCTCGGCTGGGTTGCTCCGGAGGGGTGGAGAATCCAAGGACAAGCCTGCCTCAGGAGGAGGCAGTGACGCATGCGGTGACGCACCACGCCAGCAGGTGCCAGCGCGTGCCAGCGGCGCAGTTGCCATTTTGGTGCAAAGGAGACAGCGCAGGCACAGGTTCCCGAGGAGAGAGACGAAGGTTTCCCCTTCGGTGTAACAAGACCGAAGACCGCAAGGACGGCAGGGAGGATGTCACCACCGAGCCCAACACTGCGTCACCGCCTGATCCCTTTGTAGGCGAAGACTGCTTTTGTCAGGATAGGAACGTCCTTGTGTTCCCGCTCAAAATGGCCGTTGTGGGATCCCTTCCCGCCTAAACATTTCGGGGGAAGAGGACCCTGGCCGCCTATATAAGTAGGTAGGATATCCACGATGGAGAGGAGGTCGGATCAGACCCAAAAACTCTGCCCTCGCACAAAGGAGCAGGAACCCTTGCCTCCTGACCCTCATGAGCTCCCCTCCTGAGCTCAGGAGCCACTATACTCATTCATACTCAAGCCCTCCTGAGGCCAATCCACTAAAGCAGGAAGTAGGGTTTTACACTGCAAGGTGGCCCAAACCTGGGTAAATTCTTGTGTGCTTTACTTGTTGTTCACTAGAATCTCTTCACTGGACGAGGGCGAGACGCTAGGTAGACGTGAGTGGGAGAGATCTTCGTTCACGCCCCTGTGTTTGAACTTCTTGGGTTTGCGGAGCCCGTAATCCAATAGATATTAATCATGCTAATCAAGATGAAACGAATGATAATGATAAGAAGGCAACTCAGCGTCTAACTAAAGAACTAAACACTCTTAAGTTAGCTCATGAAACTACCTTAGAGGATCATCGAGAATTTTTAAAAACTCATGAGAAGCTACGCTTCAAGAAGCTGAACTTAGAGCAAGAGCATGTGTTCTTAAAGGCAATCAATGACGATCTTCGAAAGAAAAGTTCTTCTTACATTGCAAAGCATTTACTCTTGTCTACTTATATGCCTCAAGTAAAATCTAGCAATAAGAACAAGAAAGATTCTTCCTCTAGTAGTAACAATAATAATGCTAAGTCCAATATTGTTGCTTCTAGTAGTTATCTTGATTCCACTAATGATTCTCTTAGCCAAGTTACACTTGAGCAAGAAAATAGCTTATTGAAGGGAATTATAGAGAAAGGTGTTTACAAGAGTCTTGCCGGGAGTTAGCAATTTGAGAAAATTGTACGCAAGCAAGGAAGGCACTGGAAGAATCAAGGTGTTGGTTTTGAACGAAAGTTCAATTCCAATGGAGTCGAGTGGGAAGAAGATCAATACCCCAAGACAAAGTTTGTTCCTCAACAAGAGAAGTATGACCCCACTTCCTTCAAGGGAACACAAACTCAAGATGATCTTCCACCACAAGACCACAAGCTAAAGGGAAAGGACAATCTTCAAGAAGAGATTGATTCATTTGAAGAAGCTCCTAAGGCCTTTTTCAAGTGGGTTCCCAAGACTACCTCAAGTTCTACTTCATGAAGTACGACTACAACTCCGAGGATTCCCATCAAGTTGATGTTGATCCCAAAGAAGAAGAACTAGAGAGTTCTTGAGGGTGACTCCACCAACATATTTCAATCATATTCTTTTTGGCAAGAACAAGTGCAATCAACTTCCAAATCTTGCACAAACCCTCTTGTTGGTAAGACAAGGGACAAGGTAATCTAATGCTTTCATGGACAGCATTATGTTCATGTTTCACTCTATGTCTATGGATATCCTTGTATGTTCCTTCTGAGACTAACCCATGTAGGTATTGAAAGTGCAACTCGCTCCAATGAATTGCTCCAAATGATCTACATCAACATTGAGCATCCACATCTTCAACATCCACATGAATTCATCATCGACAAAACCCAAGCTAGTTCATCCCTCTAATGGAGGAAAACATCTAGGGGGAGCTTTACTCTAAAAATTGATCTAAAGCAACTCTAACGATGTGAATACAACAATGCTTTATGTAAACGTGGTAATCCCACTTGTGCTTAAACGATGAGTATGACCTATGATCAAATGTTCTCATTTGACTCCTAAGTCAATATGCTCATATATAAATGACCTAGTCATCGCCAATTGCCTGATAGATGCTAGACTGCTTGTGCAGCTTTGCCACATGTTTTATTTGCCATCTTATTGTGTGAGCATGTTGGTTGCATAATTTTCTCCATTCGAGGACATCCATTTGTTGCTTTTATTGTTTGGATTTTTCTTTTGCCAAATGGATGGACAAGAATGCCTAAGTACTCCCTCTAGCTATCTATGCTTTTCTCGTCTCAAACTCTATTCATGCTACATCACAAAGTTTGAACAAGTTGAATTCGGACCCATCGGGTGAGGAGCACTCGGTGTCACCGACTCGTCAAGGGATTAAATTCCAAAACCTCTTAATGCATTTCAGTCTGCCCGATCCATCCCATTCGGTCTCACCAAAATCATTAAGTTGATCTAGGTTTTCACCTTGGTGCAACCGATTAGAACAGTTCAGTCACACCGAGTTGCAGTAACCGCTTGCGATTCTGCATCTCGGTGCCACTGAGTTGTCCCACTCAGTCAAACCGACAATGACTGGGTATATATATCCGCGGGTTAAATTTTGGAAATTCCTTCAAACTCTCAACCGCGCCTATCCAGCTCTGCTTCCCCTCCTGGTCTCCGGATAGTCTCCGTCATCGCCAGCGCCCTCCTGCCACTGGTCTCCGCCGCCATCAACGGGAATCTCCACCGCCATTGTCGCCATAGTGAGTTCGTTGCTGAGTTAGTGTTACACCCTGCATTTTGTAACATGTCATTTGCATCAATGAAGCATGAAAATTTGGACTAGCAATTTTTTTGGCATCATTTGGCTTTTATTTGGAGTTGAGTTTTTCTTCTTGTGTTTTTTATGTGCTCATTAAAGTCAACTACTACCTCTTGTAGAATTCATCTCCTGACCCAAAACTTCTGCCCAATGATCATGCCAAGTGTTTATAGCAGTATAGTATTTTCTTATAAAATTAATTTGGCCAAAATGTATTTTCAGAATTAGTATTCCAAAAACCCCTGAATTGAGGTTTGCACTGCAAGTGCTTGATTCAGGGTGAGAAAATTATTTCAAAAAGTATATTTGAGACCTAGTAGTCATAGGACTCCCAGAAACCACAAAAGTATAATTTTAAAAGTTATTTTCCTATTTTTTTAAAGCTTTTTCTTAAGGCCAGAAATGGTCTTTAATAGGAAAAAATTATTTAATTATTTCAAAAATATTTGCCAAAATTCAGGGAGACTCATAGGACATATATTGTCCATATATAAGAGTTTCAACACTTGGTCATGTTCAAAATAATGGGCTAATCCCTCAGAAACCCTTTCTGGATATTTCAAGCTTTTGAAATATTTACAAAGGAAATATTCTCTAGAAATTCCATGGAAATTCTATCATGTCATATATGACATATTTGATGATCTTGCCAAGCCCCATGCCTTGGGAAGCAAGAAAACATCATCAAAACCCTTCAAAACCATTTTGTCCATATCTGAAGTTTGAGCAACTTTACATTGCCAAACTTGTCCAAATGCCCTCAAACTTGGTGCACATGCTAGCATGGTCTAATAAGGCACCTAGACCAAATGGCACAAGCTTTGGAGTAGGGTAACTTGATCAGAATACCCCAAAACCATTTCTGTTCAAATTCAAATAACTTTACATTACCAACTTTTTACCTGGGGCTTCAAACTTTGTGAGCATGATCATAACCCCAAATGATGAAACTACACCAAGTGGTGCATCAAGGGGAGATGATTAGCTTGACTTAAACATGGTGAAACCATTTCTGTTGAATTCTAGGGTTCATCAGAGTTACATTGGCAAGTTTCTTCAAACAAGCCCAAATTTGGTGAGACACCCTATTTCCATATGCCATTTAATCCTGTTAAGTTTCATAGCTAGTGGAGATCATTTGCTTGCCCAAAACATGATCAAACACCTTCTGCCATTTTACCAAAACCATTGTCTTGGCCTCCTTTACTATTTACTTTTGCTTCAACTTTCTACCATAGCCTCACCTAGTCACCTTCTACCCCCCAGTAACCTCACCAGAACCAGAGCTCAATGATTGAAGGGTGAAAACCCAAATTTACCTTGCTGGATAGCCCAGTTCTTACCATTTCCCAGCCTCCCTCCTCTCTCACTGGACAACCAAAGCATCCAAGGCCACATCCAGATTGTTTACTTCATGCTGGACCCCCCAGACACGGCGGACGCGCCCAGCTAGCCAACGGCATGCCGTGGCATGCAGTAAGTACGCTCCAGAGCGCGCTACAGTGCGCACCCGCACTGTAGTCTCGCCCAATCCGTCGCCCCCGACCACCTCGTGCTTCCCCCTCGCGCCGTTCAATGCGCCTCGGCGTCCGCAACTCCCCCCGGCGCTGTCCCCCTCCTCCTTCTCCCTCCAGTGGACATCCTCGCATGCGCGCCGGCCGCCCGCGAGCTCCAGTCGTCGGCTTCACACGCGCGCAGCGCCAGAAGCTTCCCCCGCTCCCTCTTTTCCTTCACTCTGCCCTGGACCTTGTCCAGCAACCCCGCAGACACTTCCCCAGCGCCTCCCGTGCACTGTGGCGATGAGCAGAGGCTCGCCGGCGCACAGGTCCACGGCACCTCGCCGTCCGCCTATAAATAGGCCCCCCGAGCCCCTCCTCTCTTCACCAGCAGCACTCTCCCACTCTCAATCTCCCTCCAGAGCCACTCGCTCCACTCCAGACCAGCCCGAGCTCGAGATCCAGCTCGAGCTCCGCTGCGACGGCTCACCGCCACCTGCTCGGTACAGGCCGCCCCAGCCTCTTCTAGCACTCGATCTGGCACAACAGAACCACACTGATGCGTTTCCCCCTCTTTCCCCTCTCTGCAGCTGCCGGAATCGACCGGAGCAGCATCCGCCCGAAGCTTCTCCGCCGCGTGACCTCGCCGTCGGCAACACAGGCCACTCCGGCGACCTGCACCACCTCCACCAGATCGGCGACTCTCCCCTGGATCCATTCCGGCCCTTAGCTCGCCCCGCCGTGCCCCGCAACGCCGCCGATACCGTATTTGACGAGGTTGCTGAAGAAGAAGGAGGGGAAGGATTTGAAAACTTTGAAGACCAAGCCAATCCAGGCAAGCAGCCCTTTGACCATGATACCCTTGTGTTCTTCGGAACCCATTTATTTCCGAATACATGATGATAAGAGTGACAGTGGTGACCTTGTTGAGAACCACCACATGATGCATGCTTTACTCATGATCTTGCTATGTGCTAGATGCAATGCAAATGATTAGTAGTGATGCTTAGTGATGCATGTGTGCCATGAAACCTACGTGGTTGCATTCTTTTCAAAAACCCCATCGGGTGCCCCTAATGCCCGAGGGTGATGTTGAGTTAGGTCATCACTTGAAGAAGAAGTGATGTGCCAATAAAGATCTAGTGCATGGGTGAAATGATGGATTAGATTTATGTGTGACTACCGTCCCAACCAAACATGTGCAACCACTCTACCCCTTATGGGACGGGGGGTTATTGATTACTTAGGCCGATACTAGCATGGTGTCCGCATTACTAGTGACGGGAAGACTTGAGGTCTTTCCCGGGACGGGGTCGTGCTTGGATAGACGGCCATGACTGTTTTTACAGGGCACCGGACACACCGTTGGTCCCTTCGTGTACGCGTGACATTGAAATTAGGGCAAGTCCCATGATCTATTGTTTGTACTCGAGGGCTGTGTACCAACGAGTGGACCCTATGCTAGTGTCGTCTAGGGAAAGATAATGACCGGGTGCTTCCCCTGAGTACTTGAGGTACTGCGGGATCGTGGGTGACACGAAAGCTTCCCGGATCTTGTGGGTAAAGTGCGCAACCTCTGCAGAGTGTAAAACTATTCGAATAGCCGTGTACACGGTCATGGACAGTTGGGTGGTGCTACTTAAACTATGTCCAGAATTTTACTATATCGGTGAAAGTATGTGTGTGTGATGAGTCAAGGTGGTGAATTGACTCGTTGAGCTGAATCCTATTCATGTTGATATCGGTAACCTGTCCTCGAGGTTACGTGAATTTATTGATGCATATACTTGATGGTAGAATATTTATTCTAGCTTGTAGCTAGATTGCTCATTGTTGTATAATTGCATTATTATCTTGAACCAAATCATGGGTTGCTTGCGAGTACATTCAAAGTACTCATTGGCTTGCCACTGGTTATTTAATTGGCCAGGCATGGAGGAACAGGGATATGAAGAAGAATTCTATGGAGACGAACATGCGAACTAGGACGCTATCCCAGTCAGAATGCCTGTAAGGTTAAGGCAGATGGCATGGGTTCTACTTATCTTTGAAGACTTCCGCTATTCGAGTTATTTGCTATTCAGCCCTTGAGGCTTTATCTATGTAAGAATTGGCCATAATGGCCATAATTTGTGTAAGACGGTATGTATGGATGTAAGACTCTTGTTATTCAGCTTCTGTGTGTTCAGTGAGCATTGATCTCTGGGATCATTGTACACGTGCATTCGGTGATCTCGACTCTTAAGTCGGGGTCCCCACAGAGCTGGTATTAGAGCCATCTTGACTGTAGGAAGCCTTAGTTAGCATGGGCGTTAGTTAGATGAGACCCCTTTTCGAATACCTTCTGAACCTCTCTTCTTTTCTAAGCCTTACCAACATGAGATATCATCAGCTTATTAACCTCTCCTATTTACCCTTTGTAGATGGCCGCTGTACCTGAAGAGCACCTGACCACTGGGTTTCCCTTGCTTCTCGAGGATAGCCTCCAGGAGTGCCAGTTCCACCGAGCGCCCATCCTCACCTACCTTGAGCATTGGGTTAGCGACACTGAGGTGGAGTACCATGTGGAAGTGATCGTGAAGGCAAACGATCCTCCCACAAGTTGGTTCCTCGAGGGACCCCAGATGGCAACACTACCTCTCGCTGTCGAGGCTGCTGCACTCAAGGCACTGACGCGTCTCCGCGAGCTTCTTCCAGAGATGGCAGCCAAGATGACAACCCGCTTCTTGCCTTACCGGAAGGAAGGTGAAGATGAAAGCAGCGCACTAGCCCCTCCACTGAAGGAAGGACTCTCGCTTCGATTCCAGACCTACTTCAGTCTATGTGTCGACAGCTTGGCACAAGATTTGGCCTCGGAATCGATGAAGCTCCGAGAAGAACTTCACAAGACCAAGGCACTTCTTTGTCGAGCACAAGAGAAGACAGATAGGATCAAGAAGGAAGGTGTGCCTCCCGGACAGTCCGCTATCACATACCGAGGCAGAAGGCCCTCAGGAGATGTATCTTCCAAGGATGAAGAACCACCCCGGCGACGCCGTATGACGGCAAGGGAATATCGGAAGCTTTTCCCTGCACCACCGACAAAGCACCGTCGTATCCAACTCCTCCACTCCCCCACACCCTCAAGTGACAAGAGGGCCCAGACAGATGAAGACAAGGAGGAAGACCTAGAAGAGCCAGAATACGCGACCGAGCATTCCGCCGCTTAGGCATTATTCGCAACTCGGATATGCCAGTTCGTGACCTCTACGGTAGGATAGGTCGTGTAACCCCTATGCGCAGTCGAGTCCTTGTATGGTTCATATGAAGACATCTAGTGTTTGCTTTTGTTGTGTTTGGATGTATGTCGTATTCTTCCTTCGGGAATATGTAAACGACTACATCACCCATTTGAATTTTAATGAATGTGATTTGGCCTTTCGGCCCTTGCATGAATTGATTAGTGTCACACCCACCCCCTTACTAGGCACCCATCTATATTGCTTTCCCTCTTCCAAGTCATGAGACCTTTTACCGCTCCAACAGGATGCCTGTTGTAACTCGTACTGGTACCTCTACCCAGCAGCCTGAAGCCGGAGCGTCCGCTCAATCAGAGGCCGGCCACGACCAAACCAACGACCAAGCTCCACCACCACCTCCTCCGAACATGGACATGGCTCAGCTTCTCCAAGCTTTTCGAGAGGAACGCCAAGCCAACACCGCAGCCCTTCAGTTGATTGCTCAAGCTGTCACCAACAACCGCCAGCCGGCGGGGAATGGCAATGGACGTTCCACGTTGGCAGAGTTCAAGAAGCATGCACCGCCAACTTTCATCGAGACTGCTGAACCCCTGGATGCAGACGACTGGGTCCGCACCATTGAGGACTTGATGGAACTAGTCGGATGCACTGAAGACCGAGAGAAGGTGGCTTATGCAGCCCACTGCCTCGAGGGGACTGCTAGAGCTTGGTGGGATGGATTGAAGGTCATGCATGCTGGGCAAGACATCACTTGGGACAACTTCAAGGTAGAATTCCGCAAGGCCCATATTCCTTTCGGAATCATGGCTATCAAAAAGCGTGAATTCTGAGCCCTAAAGCAAGGAAGTGGCACTGTCTAGGAATACATGCAGAAGTTCAGTGTTCTGTCAAGGTATGCCCCTGAAGACGTCAGCACTGATGCTGCAAAAAGGGAGCGCTTCATGGAAGGCCTCAATCAGACTCTGCAGTACTCGCTTTTCGTGTGCGACTGCCCAACCTTCCCTGACCTGGTGAACAAAGCACTCATGCTTGAAGACAAGTGGCGTGCTCTAGAAGACACTCGCAAGCGCAAGATGGTCAGCAAGGGAAGTTCCAGCAACCAGAAGCCTCGCCCGTGGCAGTCAGCCCCGGTCAAGCCAACCTACCAGCAACCAAGAGCTCCTGCACCTCGCACCAACTATCAGCCTCAGCAGTATACCAACCCAAGGCCAGCATTCAACCCCAATAATAGTGGTGGCAACAAGTTCAATAATCCAAACCAAGTCACTAGCTTTGGATGTGGTCAGTCAGGACACATCTCAAGGGTGTGCCCCAACAAGAAGCCTGATGCCCCGCGCCCCAATGCGCAGAACCCAGGACAAGGCCGCGGGATGCCATCAAGGAACCCAGCTCCTCGCAACCCACCTAACCATGGGAAGGGGCGTGTGAATCACGTCACTGCTGAAGAAGCCCAGGAAGACCCGGACGTCGTGCTGGGTACGTTCCTTGTCAACTCAGCACCTGCAACTGTCTTGTTTGATTCTGGAGCCACGCATTCATTTGTCACTCAAAGATTTGCATTAAAAAGTGGCATGACCCCTACACCCCTGAATAACCCCATGGTGGTACAAACCCCCGGAGCAGAGATGAGAGCCAAGATAGGCTGTAAGGGAGTCAGTATTACCATTAGTGGGGTAGATTTCCTAGCAGACCTTATCGTCCCGAGATCACAAGGCTTGGATGTGATCCTAGGCATGAATTGGATCAGCAAGCACCAAGGCTTGTTAGACTGTGCCAATCAGACTGTCATTATGACCAATGACCAATGGATCGAAGTTAAGTTTGCTCCCAACTCCTCTTCCGCTCAAGCCGTTCAAGTCAACTGTCCGTCTGAAGTTGGGCTGGAGCAAGTACCGGTAGTATGCGAGTATCCTGATGTCTTTCCGGATGAGCTACCGGGAATGCCCCCTGACCATGACATTGAGTTCATCACCGAGCTCGTGCCCGGGGCAGGACCCATCTATAAGAAGCCTTATAGAATGGGAACGGAAGAATTAGCCGAGTTGAAGAAGCAACTGGAAGAGCAGCTGAGGAAGGGATTTATCCGCCCAAGTGCCTCCCCTTGGGGATCACCTGTTCTGTTTGTGGCAAAGAGGGACGGTACCATCCGCTTATGCATTGACTATAGTTCCCTCAATGAAGTTACAATCAAGAACAAATATCCACTTCCCAAGATTGAAGATCTGTTTGATCAGCTCAGCGGAGCCAAGGTGTTATCCAAGATCGACCTTAGATCTGGGTACTACCAACTGAAGATCAGACCCCAGATATTTCGAAGACGGCATTCGTAACCAGATATGGCCTGTACGAGTGCACGGTCATGTCCTTTGGGTTAACCAATGCCCCAGCTTACTTCATGTATCTCATGAATAAAGTTTTCATGGAATATTTGGACAAGTTTGTTGTTGTCTTCATCGATGACATTCTTGTCTTCTCGAAGATGGAGGAAGAGCACGAGCAACATTTGAGGATGGTCCTAGACAAGCTTCGAGAGCACCAACTATACGCCAAATTCAGCAAGTGTGAGTTCTGGCTGCACAAAGTTGGATTCTTAGGTCATGTCTTGACCAAAGAAGGATTGTCAGTTGATCCCGCGAAGATCGAAGCTGTGACCCAATGGCAATCTCCAATGACCGTCAAGGAAGTCAGAAGCTTCCTCGGACTTGCAGGCTATTACCGCAAATTCGTGGAAGGATTCTCTAGCATTGCCCGGCCGATGACTCAGCTCCTCAAAAAGGACAAGAAGTTCGAGTGGACGCCAAAATGCGAAGAGAGCTTCCAAGAGCTCAAGAAGAGATTGACCACCGCCCCAGTTCTAGCAACACCTGATATTCACAAGGAGTTCGTGATATATTGTGATGCCTCTCGAACCGGATTGGGAAGCGTTCTGATGTAAGAAGGCCGAGTCATAGCTTACCTCTCGGGGCAGCTACGACCTCATGAAGAGAACTACGCTACTCACGATCTTGAGTTAGCAGCAGTGGTTCATGCCTTGAAGACATGGCAGCATTACCTCCTAGGGAAACGATGTGAGATATACACAGACCACAAAAGTCTGAAGTACATTTTCACCCAAAAGGAATTGAACATGAGGCAACGAAGATGGTTGGAACTCATCAAAGACTATGACCTCAGTGTTCAATATCACCCCAGGAAGGCTAACGTGGTGGCCGATGCCTTAAGCAGAAAGGCTTGCTCCTTGAATGCCATAATTCAAAAGAGGCAGCCAACCCTGTTTAAGGAGCTCGAACAATTCAGTTTGTAATTGGTCACCCTTGGATTTCTGGATCATTTGGAAGTCAAACCAACCCTGATGGATGAAGTCAGGAAGGCACAAGGTGGGCACGCAAGCATTGAAGGCATCAAGAAGAAGATGAAGCTAGGCAAGGCCCCAGGATTCTCCGAGGACGAGCACGAGATTGTTTGGTACAAAGGCCACATCTGCGTACCAAACAAGATGGAGCTGAAGAACCTGATCCTGCAAGAAGTCCACGACACTCCGTATTCCATCCACCCTGGAGGGACCAAGATGTATCAAGACTTGAAGGAAAGATTCTGGTGGCACGGGATGAAAAGAGAAATTGCAACCTATGTTGCAAAGTGTGATGTGTGCCAAAGGGTCAAGGCTGAATATCAGCGACCCGCTGGATTGCTCCAACCACTCAAGGTTCCCGAGTGGAAGTGGGATAAAGTCGGAATGGACTTCATCACTGGATTACCAAGGTCGAATAGAGGACATGACTCCATCTGGGTCATAGTCGACCATTTGACCAAGGTGGCCCATTTCATTCCTGTCAGGACTACTTATGATGGCAACCGGCTGGTAGCTCTCTACATCAAAAGAATCATAAGCCTTCATGGCGTTCCCAAGGAGATTGTGTCAGATCGAGGAACCCAGTTCACCTCAAGGTTCTGGAAGAAGTTCCAAGAAGCCTTGGGAACCAAGTTGTCTTTCAGCACGGCTTTCCACCCACAGACCGGAGGTCAAGCAGAGCGAGTAAATCAAATTCTCGAAGACATGCTCCGAGCCTGTGTCTTGGCATATGGAGCCAAGTGGGAAGATTGCCTCCCTTTTGCCGAGTTCTCCTATAACAACAGTTATCAGTCGAGCCTTCAGATGGCACCATTTAAGGTGTTGTACGGACGCAGATGTCGCACACCCCTCAACTGGTCAGAGACTGGAGAAGGGCTAGTCTTTGGACGAGATATTCTCCGTGAAGCAGAAGAGCAAGTCCAACTAGTTAGAGAGCATTTGACGGCAGCCAAGTCAAGGCAGAAGAGTTATGCTGACACTCGTCGCCGAGATATGAGTTTCCATGTCGGAGACCATGTGTATCTGCGGGTAACTCCTCTAAAAGGAACCAAGCGTTTCCACGTCAAGGGGAATCTCACACCAAGGTTCACTGGACCCTTTGAGATCACTGCACGACGAGGAGAAGTGGCTTATCAGTTGGAACTACCACCTGAGCTGTCCGATGTGCACAACGTATTCCACGTGTCACAACTCCGGAAAAGTCTCCATGTTCCGAACAAGCCTGATCTCTACAAGGATGTTGATCACCAAGCATTGATCTCCAGCCTGATTTGACCTACCGCGAGAAGCCCCTTCGCATTCTGGATGAAGCAGAATGACGGACGCGAAGCCGCACCATCAAGTACTTCAAGGTCCAGTGGAGCAACCACACGGAAGCAGAAGCAACCTGGGAACGTGAAGATTATCTTAGATCCGAGTATCCCGATCTCTTTTAAGACCTAGTTTAGGAATCTCGGGGACGAGATTCTTGTAAGGGGGGTAGGTCTGTCACACCCTGCATTTTGTAACATGTCATTTGCATCAATGAAGCATGAAAATTTGGACTAGCAAATTTTTTTGGCATCATTTGGCTTTTATTTGGAGTTGAGTTTTTCTTCCTGTGTTTTTTATGTGCTCATTAAAGTCAACTACTACCTCTTGTAGAATTCATCTCCTGACCCAAAACTTTTGCCCAATGATCATGCCAAGTGTTTATAGCAGTATAGTATTTTCTTATAAAATTAATTTGGCCAAAAATGTATTTTCAGAAATTAGTATTCCAAAAACCCGTGAATTGAGGTTTGCACTGCAAGTGCTTGATTCAGGGTGAGAAAATTATTTCAATAAGTATATTTGAGACCTAGTAGTCATAGGACTCGCAGAAACCACAAAAGTACAATTTTAAAAGTTATTTTCCTATTTTTTAAAAGCTTTTTCTTAAGGCCAGAAATGGTCTTTAATAGGAAAAAAATATTTAATTATTTCAAAAATATTTGCCAAAATTCAGGGAGACTCATAGGACATATATTGTCCATATATAAGAGTTTCAACACTTGGTCATGTTCAAAATAATGGGCTAATCCCTCAAAAACCCTTTCTGGATATTTTAAGCTTTTGAAATATTTACAAAGGAAATATTCTCTAAAACTTCCAGGGAAATTCTATCATGTCATATAGGACATATTTGATGATCTTGCCAAGCCCCATGCCTTGGGAAGCAAGAAAACATCATCAAAACCCTTCAAAACCATTCTGTCCATATTTGAAGTTTGAGCAACTTTACATTGCCAAACTTGTCCAAATGCCCTCAAACTTGGTGAACATGCTAGAATGGTCTAATAAGGCACCTAGACCAAATGGCACAAGCTTTGGAGTAGGGTAACTTGATCAGAATACCCCAAAACCATTTCTGTTCAAATTCAAATTTGAACAACTTTACATTACCAACTTTTTACCTGGGGCTTCAAACTTTGTGAGCATGATCATAACCCCAAATGATGAAACTACACCAAGTGGTGCATCAAGGGGATATGATTAGTAAACATGGTGAAACCATTTCTGTTGAATTCTAGGGTTCATCAAAGTTACATTGGCAAGTTTCTTCAAACAAGCCCAAATTTGGTGAGACACCCTATTTCCATATGCCATTTAATCCTGTTAAGTGTCATAGCCAGTGGAGATCATTTGCTTGCCCAAAACATGATCAAACACCTTCTGCCATTTTACCAAAACCACTTTCTTGGCCTCCTTTACTATTTACTTTTGCTTCAACTTTCTACCACAGCCTCACCAAGTCACCTTCTACCCCCCCAGTAACTTCATCAGAACCAGAGCTCAATGATTGAAGGGTGAAAACCCCAATTTACCTTGCTGGATAGCCCAGTTCTTACCATTTCCCAGCCTCCCTCCTCTCTCACTGGACAACCAAGGCATCCAAGGCCACAGCCAGATTGTTTACTTCATGCTGGACCCCCCAGACACGGCGGACCCGCCCAGCTAGCCAACGGCATGCCGTGGCATGGAGTAAGCACGCTCCAGAGCGCGCTACAGTGCGCACCCGCACTGTAGCCTCGCCCAATCCGTCGCCCCCGACCACCTCGTGCTTCCCCCTCGCGCCGTTCAATGCGCCTCGGCGTCCGCAACTCCCCCCGGCGCTGTCTCCCTCCTCCTTCTCCCTCCAGTGGACGTCCTCGCACGCGCGCCGACCGCCCGCGAGCTCCAGTCGTCGGCTTCACACGCGCGCAGCGCCAGAAGCTTCCCCTGCTCACTCTTTTCCTTCGCTCTGCCCTGGACCTCGTCCAGCAACCCCGCAGACACTTCCCCAGCGCCTCCCGTGCACTGTGGCGACGAGCAGAGGCTCGCCGGCGCACAGGTCCACGGCACCTCGCCGTCCGCCTATAAATAGGCCCTCCGAGCCCCTCCTCTCTTCACCAGCAGCACTCTCCCACTCTCAATCTCCCTCCAGAGCCACTCGCCCCACTCCAGACCAGCCCGAGCTCGAGATCGAGCTCGAGCTCCGCCACGGCGGCTCACCGTCGCCTGCTCGGTACAGGCCGCCCCAGCCTCTTCTAGCACTCGCTCTGGCACCACAGAACCACACTAATGCGTTTCCCCCTCTTTCCCCTCTCTGCAGCTGCCGGAATCGACCGGAGCAGCATCCGCCCGAAGCTTCTCCGCCGCGTGACCTCGCCGTCGGCGACCCATGCCACTCCGGCAACCCGCACCACCTCCACCAGATCGGCGACTCTCCCCTGGATCCATTCCGGCCCTTAGCTCGCCCCGCCGTGCCCCGTAACGTCGCCGATACCGTATTTGACGAGGTTGCTGAAGAAGAAGGAGGGGAAGGATTTGAAGACTTTGAAGACCAAACCAATCCAGGCAAGCAGCCCTTTGACCATGATACCCTTGTGTTCTTCGGAACCCATTTATTTCCGAATACATGATGATAAGAGTGACGGTGGTGACCTAGTTGAGAACCACCACATGATGCATGCTTTACTCATGATCTTGCTATGTGCTAGATGCAATGCAAATGATTAGTAGTGATGCTTAGTGATGCATGTGTGCCATGAAACCTTCGTGGTGGCATTCTTTTCAAAAAACCCATCGGGTGCCCCTAATGCCCGAGGGTGATGTTGAGTTAGGTCATCACTTGAGGAAGAAGTGATGTGCCAATAAAGATCTAGTGCATGGGTGAAATGATGGATTAGATTTATGTGTGACTACCGTACCAACCAAACATGTGCAACCACTCTACCCCTTATTGGACGGGGCGTTATTGATTACTTAGGCCGATACTAGCATGGTGCCCGCATTACTAGTGACGGGAAGATTTGAGGTCTTTCCCGGGACGGGGTCGTGCTTGGATAGACGACCATGACTGTTTTTACAGGGCACCGGACACACCGTTGGTCCCTTCGTGTACGCGTGACATTGAAATTAGGGTAAGTCCCATGATCTATTGTTTGTACTCGAGGGCTGTGTACCAACGAGTGGACCCTATGCTAGTGTCGTCTAGGGAAAGATAATGACCGGGTGCTTCCCCCGAGTACTTGAGGTACTGCGGGATCGTGGGTGACATGAAAGCTTCCCGGATCTTGTGGGTAAGGTGCGCAACCTCTGCAGAGTGTAAAACTATTCGAATAGTCGTGTCCACAGTCATGGACAGTTGGGTGGTGCTACTTAAACTATGTCCAGAATTTTACTATATCGGTGAAAGTATGTGTGTGTGATGAGTCAAGGTGGTGACTTGACTCATTGAGCTGAATCCTATTCATGTTGATATCGGTAACCTGTCCTCGAGGTTACGTGAATTTATTGATGCATATACTTGATGGTAGAATATTTATTCTAGCTTTTAGCTAGATTGCTCATTGTTGTATAATTGCATTATTATCTTGAACCAAATCATGGGTTGCTTGCGAGTACATTCAAAGTACTCATTGGCTTGCCACTGGTTATTTAATTGGCCAGGCATGGAGGAACAGGAATATGAAGAAGAATTCTATGGAGACGAACATGCGAACTAGGACGCTATCCCAGTCAGAATGCCTGTAGGGTTAAGGCAGATGGCATGGGTTCTACTTATCTTCAAAGACTTCCGCTATTCAAGTTATTTGCTATTCAGCCCTTGAGGCTTTATCTATGTAAGACTTGGCCATAATGGCCATAATTTGTGTAAGACGGTATGTATGGATGTAACACTCTTGTTATTCAGCTTCTGTGTGTTCGGTGAGCCTTGATCTCTGGGATCACTATACACGTGCATTCGGTGATCTCGACTCTTAAGTCGGGGTCCCCACAGTTAAGGTACGTACACAACTCTTTGTGCTTTCTTTAACTCCGATTCTTGCACAAAGATTAATGCCATGTTTCTAGCCACGATTGAGATTATTTAATCCACTAAAAACTTCCTTTAGAATAGATTCGATGCAAAATTTAGGATTAGGTTTCCGCGGAATTCATCTCAGACCGACTGATCTGAAGAAATTGGTCTCACCGGTTTGGCCCAGGCCATTGTACATGTACTACTTGGTCTGACCGAAGTGTACAAATTGGTGTGACCGAGTTCACTTTCTCAGTGAAACCCAAGCATCTCGGAGTCACCGAACTTCATTTCGGTCTGACTGAAATAGGATGTTTAGACTCTGTTGCTGCTTCGGTGTCACCGAGTTAGTCATATTGGTAGCTCCGAAATGCTCTCTACAGAAAACTAAAACTATTTTTTTGTGTCAACTTTTTGCCAAAATAGCTGCGCTTTGTGATGCTCATCTACCCTACCTATACCTGTTTGGTCCAGGGTCAGTGTCAAATAACAGATAACAGTGACAGTCAGAACAGGTCAGATGTGACACCCCGAGACTGACGCTCTAGAAGACTTCCAGCTATTCCAAGTTTCATCGTGTGATTTGTTTGTTTGTTGCATTCATCATTGCATCTTGTCATCATGCCATCGTATCATTGATTTTATAACTCTTCTAAATAAATTGCATAGGTCGTTGGATCTATTTAAATCGAGGGAATTCACATGGTGTTTTCTCCTTATAACATATCCTCCCGATATTAGGGAGCTATTATAAAAATATTCCATCAGTTTGGGATCACCAAAAACACACTTGCAAATATTCCCTATGTCTTACTTCAAGTTTGACTTCAAAACCTTGCCCACAATTCTCTTCCCATTTACCGAGGTTCTTCCAAAAATTTCAATATTTTTGGACACTTCAAAAACCATGTCCTAGTTCAAACCATTTGAATTAAATTCAAATGGGTTTGAATTTATATCTTTCGATCATGCCACGTCTATTTTTATTGGATTACACTCATTTTTATGAGCCCGGGAAAATTAACCTCATGTGCAATTTTTTCCTCTAACTAACCCTTTCTTTTTCTTCTCTCCTTTTCTTCTCCGTTCTGTTTTATTATTCAGAGGAGAGAGTGAGAGAGAGGGAGCCCATGGCCCAAGGCCCAGCCGCAGCCAGGCCTAGTCGGCGGCCAGCCTCCGTAGGCCCAACCATTCCCCGCAACCCACCTAATCCATAACCCTAGCCTACACCTAGCCTGATCCCTCTCACTTTCCTCTCGACCCTCGTCTCCCTCTCCTCGATACCCTCCGCCGCCATCAAGGCGCAGCGCTCGATCCCGCGTGCCCAACCTCCTGCCGCGACGAGCTCCGGCCTCCCCGGCCTCCTTCTGCCTCGAAGGAGTAGGGCCCTGATACGTCTCCAACGTATCTATAATTTTTGATTGTTCCATGATATTATATATTCTGTTTTGGATGTTTAATGGGCTTTATT
Organism: Secale cereale; assembly: GCA_902687465.1. Taxonomy (NCBI): domain Eukaryota; kingdom Viridiplantae; phylum Streptophyta; class Magnoliopsida; order Poales; family Poaceae; genus Secale; species Secale cereale. Next base: position 299,883,561 of record LR738711.1, read on the forward strand.
ATACACTTTTATATTATTTTTGGGACTAACCTACTAACCCAAGGCCCAGAGCAAATCGCTGTTTTTTTTGCCTATATTAGTATTTCGCAGAAAAGGAATATCAAACGGAGTCCAAACGGAATGAAACCTTCGGGAGAGTCATTTTTGGAACCATGTCTACACAGAAGACTTGGAGTACACGCGAGGGAACGAAAGAGGTGGCCACGAGGGCAGGGGGCGCGTCCCCACCCTCATGGGCCCCCTCTGGATCCCCAGGTGCCCCTCTGCCTCCTATATATATATATATATATATATATATATCCTCGTACCTTGAAAACATCGAGGCAACAGACGAAACCCTAATTCCAACGCCGCAACCGTCTGTTCCCGTGAGATCCCATCTTGGGGCCTGTTCCAGAGCTCCGCCGGAGGCGGGGATCGATCACGGAGTGCTTCTACATCAACACCATAGCCCCACCAATGAGTTGTGAGTAGTTTACCACCGACCTTCGGGTCCATAGTTATTAGCTAGATGGCTTATTCTCTCTCTTTGGATCTCAATACAAAGTTCTCCTCGATCTTCGAGGGGATCTATTCGATGTAATCTTTTTGTGGCGTGTTTGTCGAGATCCGATGAATTGTGGGTGTATGATCAAGATTATCTATGAACAATATTTGATTCTTTTCTGAAATCTCTTATGTATGATTATAATATCCTTGCAAGTCTCTTCGAATTATTGGTTTGGTTTGGCCTTCTAGATCTATAGTTCTTGCAATGGGAGAAGTGCTTGGCTTTGGGTTCAATCTTGCAGTGTCCTTTCCCAGTGACAGTAGGGGCAGCAAGGCACGTATTGTATTGTTGCCATCGAGGATAATAAGATGGGGTTTATATCTTATTGCTTGAGTTTATCCTTCTACATCATGTCATCTTGCTTAAGGCGTTACTTTGTTCGTATGAACTTAATACTCTAGATGCATGCTGGATAGCGGTCGATGTGTGGAGTAATAGTAGTAGATATATAATCGTTTCGGTCTACTTGTTACGGATGTGATGCCTATATATAATGATCATGCCTAGATACTCTCATAAGTATGCGCTTTTCTATCAATTGCTCGATAGTAACTTGTTCATCCACCGTAGAATTCTGCTATCATGAGAGAAGCCTATATTGAATCCTATGGCCCTCGGGTCTATCTTTATCATATTACTTTCTCGTCAACTAGCAAATTTCTGTTGCCGTTGCTTATTTACTTTCTTTACTTTCTGTTCTTATACCAAAAATATTATCCTATCCTTTCTATCTGATCTCACTTTCATAAGTGACCGTGAAGGGATTGACAACCCCTTATCGCGTTGGCTGCGAAGTTCTTATTTTTTTGTGCAGGTGCGAGGGACTCACGCATGGTCTTCTACTGGATTGATATCTTGGTTCTCAAAAACTGAGGGAAATACTTACGCTACTGTGCTGCATCACCCTTTCCTCTTCGAGGGAATACAACGCAAGCTCGAGAAGTAGCAAGAAGAATTTCTGGCGCCGTTGCCGGGGAGATCTACACAAAAGTCATATACCAAGTACCTATCACAAACCCTTATCCTTTGCATTACATTTTTTGCCTCTCGTTTTCCTCTACCCCACTTCACCCTTGCCGTTTTATTCACCCTTCTTTTTATATGTGTTTACCGTTCGCTTTCCTCTTGTTTGCTTGTGTGTTGGATTGCTTGCTTGTCAATATGGCTCAAGATAATACCAAATTATGTGAATTTTCCAATACCATCAATAATGATTTTATTAGCACGCCGATTGTTCCTATTACCGATGCTGAATCTTGTGAGATCAATACTGCTCTATTGAATCTTGTCATCAAAGATCAATTTTCTGGCCTTCCTAGTGAAGATGCCGCTACCCATCTAAACAACTTTGTTGATTTGGGTGATACGCAAAAGAAGAGGGATACAGATAATGATATTGTTAAATTGAAGCTATTTCCATTTTCACTTAGAGATCATGCTAAAACTTGGTTTTCCTCTTTATGGTTTTCCTCTTTATGGTTTTCCTCTTTACCTAGAAATAGCATTGATTCATGGAATAAGTGCAAAGATGCCTTTATCTCTAAGTATTTTCCTCCCGCTAAGATTATCTCTCTTAGAAACGATATTGGGCATGTTGCACAAGCTTGGGAGAGAATGAAATTAATGATACGTAATTGCCCTACTCATGGTTTGAACTTATGGATGCTCATACAAAACTTTTATGCTGGCTTGAATTTTGCTTCTAGAAATCTTTTAGATTCGGCCGCTGGGGGCACTTTCATGGAAATCACCTTAGGAGAAGCTACCAAACTCCTAGATAATATTATGGTTAACTACTCTCAATGGCACACCGAAAGATCTACTAGTAAAAAAGTACATGCTATTGAAGAAATTAGTGTTTTGAGTGGGAAGATGGATGAACTTATGAAATTATTTGTTGCTAAGAGTGCTTCTTCTAACCCTAATGATATGCCTTTATCCACGTTGATTGAAAATAATAATGAATCTTTGGATGTGAATTTTGTTCGTAGGAATAATTTTGGTAACAATGCTTATAGAGGAAACTTTAATCCTAGGCCTTTTCCTAGTAATTCCTCTAATAATTATGGAAATTCCTGCAATAACTCTTATGGAAGTTTTGGTAAGATGCCCTCTGAATTTGAAACTAGTGTTAAAGAGTTTATGAATTTGCAAAAGAATTTCAATGCCTTGCTTGAAGAAAAAATTGCTTAAGATTGATGAGTTGGCTAGAAACATGGATATAATTACTCTTGATGTTGATTCTTTGAAACTTAGATCTATTCCACCTAAGCATGATATCAATGAGTCTCTCAAATCCATGAGAATTTCCAATGATGAGTGCAAAGAAAGAACCACTAGGATGCGTGCTAAAAAAGATTGCTTTATGAAAGCGTGTTCTTCTAGCTATCATGAAAATAAAGATGAAGATCTGAAAGTGATTAATGTTTATCCTATTAGATCCTTGTTTTCTAGTATGAATATTGATAAAGATGGGACTCGAGATGAGTCTACTTTAGCTAAAAGGCATCCCAATGATTCAGAGTTTTTAGATCTTAATGCTAAAATTAAAAGTGGGATTGAAGAGATTAAAACTTTGCATAGCAATGAACCCACTATTTTGGATTTCAAGGGATTCAATTATGATAATTGCTCTTTAATATATTGTATTTCCTTGTTGCAATCCGTGCTAAATTCTCCACATGCTTATAGTCAAAATAAGGCTTTTACTAAACACATAGTTGATGCTTTAATGCAATCTTATGAAGAAAAACTTGAATTAGAAGTTTCTATCCCTAGAAAGCTTTATGATGAGTGGGAACCTACTATTAAAATTAAGATTAAATATCAGGAATGCTTTGCTTTGTGTGATTTGGGTGCAAGTGTTTCTACAATTCCAAAGGCTTTGTGTGATATGTTAGGATTCCATGAACTTGCTGATTGTTCTTTAAATTTGCATCTTGCAGATTATACCATTAAGAAACCTATGGGAAGGATTAATGATGTTCTTTTATTGCCAATAGGAATTATGTGCCCGTAGATTTCATTGTTCTTGATATAGATTGCAATCCTTCATGTCCTATTATTCTTGGTCGATCTTTCCTTAGAACGATTGGTGCAATTATTGATATGAAGGAAGGAAATATTAGATTCCAATTTCCATTAAGGAAAGGCATGGAACACTTTCCTAGAAAGAAAATCAAATCACCTTATAAATCCATTATGAGAGCCACTTATGGATTGCCTACCAAAGATGTCAATACCTAGATCTATTCTTGTATCGTGCCCAGCTAGGGGCGTTAAACAACAGCGCTTGTTGTGAGGCAACCCAATTTTATTTTCTTTGTTTTTGCTTCTGTTTACGAATAAATATTGCATCTAGCTTCTGTTTAGATGTGGTTTTGCGTTTTAATTAGTGTTTGTGCCAGAACCTTTGGGAAGACTTGTGTGAAGTTTATATGATCTTGCTGTAAAAAATAGAAACTTTAGCGCTCACGAGATTGGCTGTAAATTTTTACTAGAGAGTGCTTTTAGTTGATTATTTTTGCAGATGATTAATAGACAAATTCCTCACGTCCACCAATTTATTTCAATTTTTTTAGAGTTACAGAAGTATTCGAAAGTTACAGATTACTAGAGATTGTTCTATTTTTGTGTGTTGTTTGCTTATTTTGGTGAACCTATGAGTAGTATGGGGGGGGGGTATGAATCAGGAAGAAGTTGGAATACAGTAGGTTTGACACCAATATAACAAAGAATGAGTTAATTACAGTACCTTTGAATGGTGGTTTGTTTTCTTATACTAACGGAGCTCACGAGATTTTTGGCTAAGTTTTATGTTGTGAAGTTTTCAAGTTTTGAGTATGGATTTGATGGACTATGGAACAAAGAGTGGCAAGAGCCTAAGCTAGGGGATGCCCAAGGCACCCCAAGGTAAAATTCAAGGACAACCAAAAGCCTAAGCTTGGGGATGCCCCGGGAAGGCATCCCCTCTTTCATCTTCATCTATCGGTAACTTTGCTCAGGACTATATTTTTATTCACCACATGATATGTGTTTTGCTTGGAGCGTCATGTATGATTTGAGTATTTGCTTTTTAGTTTGCCACAATCATCCTTGCTGGACACACCTTTTGAGAGAGATAAATATGATTTAGAATTTATTAGAATACTCTATGTGCTTCACTTATATCCTTTGAGCTAGATAGTTTTGCTCTAGTGCTTCACTTATATCTTTTAGAGCACGATGGTGGTTTTATTTTGTAGAAATTATTGATCTCTCATGCTTCACTTATATCTATTTGAGAGTCTTTTAGCACATCATGGTAATGTGCTTGGGTTATAAAACAAGCCCTAATATGATAAGCATCCAAGATGAGTATAGTAAAAACTTTCATATAAGTGCAATGAATGATAGGAGAAGTTTGATACTTGATGATTGTTTTGAGATATGAGGATGATGATATTAGAGTCATGCTAGTGGAGTAATTGTGAATTTGAGAAACACTTTTGTTAAAGTTTGTGATTCCCGTAGCATGCACGTATGGTGAACCGTTATGTGACGAAGTTGGAGCATGATTTATTTATTGAGTGTCATCCTTTGTGTGGAGGTCGGGATTGCGCGATGGTTAACTCCTACCAACCCTTCCCCTAGGAGCATTCGTTGAATACTTTGTTTTGATAACTCATAGATTTTTGCAATAAGTATATGAGTTCTTTATGACTAATGTTGAGTCCATGGATTATACGCACTCTCACCCTTCCACCATTGCTAGCCTCTTTTGTACAGCGCAACTTTCGCCGGTACCATACACTCACCATATATCTTCCTCAAAACAGCCACCATACCTACCTATCATGGCATTTGCATAGCCATTCCGATATATATTGCCATGCAACTTTCCACCGTTCCGTTCATATGACACGCTTCATATTGTCATATTGCGATGCATGATCATGTAGTTGACATCGTATTTGTGGCAAGGCCGCCATTCCCTATTCATTCATACATGTCACTCTTGATTCATTGCACATCCTGGTACACCACCGGAGGCATTCACATAGAGTCATATTTTGTTCTAGCTTCGAGTTGAAATCTTTGAGTTGTAAGTAAATAAAAGTGTGATGATCTTCATTATTAGAGCATTGCCCCATGTGAGAAAGGCCACAAAAAAGAGATGGCCCAAAAAAAAGAGAGAGGGGGGCTAAAAAAGAAAAAAGAGAGGAAAAGCCCCCTCCAAAAAAATGAGAGAAAAGAGAGAAGGGACAATGCTACTATCCTTTTCCACACTTGTGCTTCAAAGTAGCACCATAATCTTCATGATAGAGAGTCTCTTGTTTTGTGACTTTCATATACTAGTGGGAATTTTCATTATAGAATTTGGCATGTATATTCCAACGATGGGCTTCCTCAAATGCCCTACGTCTTCACGAGCAAGCAAGTTGGATGCACAGCCACTTAGTTTCTTTTGATGAGCTTTCATACACTTATAGCTCTAGTGCATCCGTTGCATGGCAATCCCTACTCACTCACATTGATATCTATTGATGGGCATCCCCTGTGACACCCCGAGACCGGTGCGCCAGGTGTCAGCCAGTTATTCGTAGACGTTGCCTTGTCATCTTGCTTGCGTGTTGCATTTTGCCATGTCATCATGTGTGTTGCATCAGCGTGTTTTAAAAACTTGCATCCGGTCCCACTCGTCTCTTGCCGTTGTCCATTTCGAGTTCCGATGCTCTCACACGTGCCCGTGGCATCCCTGAGTCCTTCTTTCGTGTGTGGTCGTGTAACGTTTCCGGAATGACGTGAGACTTGTCGTGCGATGTTGTTTTGGTACGTGTAGGCCGCCTATCAAGTTTCATCGCGTTTGGAGTTCGTTTGGACTCTAACGGTTAACCTAGTGGGCTAAAAGAACCTCTTCTTTGAGGCCCGAGACCCCCTCCACAACAGCCCACCAACCCAGCACAACCCTTCCCATCATCTCGGTCGTCGAATTATGATCGCGTGGCCGAAAACCGCTCCCCATTTGGACTCTCCTAGCTCCTTGTGCCTATAAAAACGTCCCCCATGTCATTTTTTCGTCCAAAACCCTAGATCCAACCCTCCACCGCCGCCGGACACGTCCGGACGGACCGGACACGTCCGCCCGGCCATGCCGGACCAATCACAAACTGCCACGTGGCCTCCGCCGCCGTCCCACCGCGCCGGCACGCGAGGCCCGACGCGGGCCCTCCCCCGCCGCCGATCCGGGCCGCGCCCCCGCGCCTCGTCCGCCTCCCCGCCGACCTGCACCGTCGCCTCCGCCTCCTCGCCGGCGCCAGCGACCGCGCCGCCGCCCGGCTCGCCTCCCACCAGAGCTCGCCGCTCCTCCGGCCGAGTTCGCCGCCGGTGCCCGCCGCCATCTCCGCCGCCCGGGCCCCGAGCGCCACGGCGCCTTCCTCCGCGGCCGCAGCCGCCGCCGCCCCGGCCCTTGCCGCTGGTGCCCGCCGAGCCCCCGCCGGCCACCTCCATCGCCGGAGCGAGGGCGCCGCCGCCGTCCTCTTCGCGCCCGAGGCCGATCCGATCGCCACCGCGGGTTCGAACCCTAACAGGTCCCGATCCGCAACCCGCTCCGACCCGCAACCCGATCCGCGTTGACCCGATCCAGCTCTGAGGTTGTTTTTTTCCTAAGTCCCTGAGATTTTGTTGTCTGATGGCATCTTTGCATGGCGATATCTTTTTGTGTGTATGTCTGATTTGTGCATATGATATGTCAAAATGATCGTGGTGATGTGTACTACGTTTTGTTCCATTGTGTCATGCTTGTTTGGGTCCATCTAGATGTCTTAATCATCATGACAAGAGTACTACTTGATATAAACTGCTGCACTTGTTATTTTCATGCCATGTTTGAGATGTGATAACTTGGTGCATGTTTATCCAAATGAAGCAAATGATATGTCAAAATGTTCATCATGAGATGCTCTACATGTTGGTTGCTATAGCATGCATGTTAGAGTTCATATTGCCATGTTTATCTCTGTTGCAAAAGTGCATGTGGCTGTTAGGTTTTGTAACTTGTTATGAGATGCTGATTTCAATTGCTCTTTGCTATTGATGTGTTTGTCCTCATGCCACATGTCTAGATGTTTTAGAATCTCCATCATATGGTCTTTGATGTGGTGCATCCATCTTTCCATGTTATGCCTTGAGGTGACTTAAACATGCTCGCAAACATGCCATGCCAATGTTACTGTTTTAACACTTAGTAAAATTTCACTAAGTCTGGAATCTGTCATATCCTGATGCTATGTTTGCTTGATGCCCTAGGCAAATCCATGCTAGTTTTGGGGTGGCCATTGATCATTACTTGTTGCATATGTTGTTGTCTATCTATACATGCCCTCACTTCCTCATTTGGGTTGCTGTAGCTTATTTAATGCTTGCTCCCAAGTTGCTATAAAATATTACTGTCAGGTTTTTATTGTCATGATCAAAATGTTGTAGCTTGTTGCTATTGATCCATGCCTCCTACGGAGTTGCTCCAATGGAGTTGTTTGATGTAGGATATGTATACTTCATGTCCATGCTTCTTGTTACCATGTTTGAGTGCTTTAGCTTATTTTTACCTTGCTCCAAAGTTGCTATGTGGCTGTTAACTTCAGTTTGTTGTTATATCTTGTTTCATGTGCATCTTTTAGCCCGTTGCTCCGTTTTGGGTGTGCCTTATATGAAACTTGTGTGATTTTGAATGTAGAATCAAAATATCATATATTTTTTCATGTTTGGAGTGTGTTTGCTTGATTTTTGGTTGCTTCTTGCACCGTTGCCATGCTTGTCTTGTTTTGCTCATATCTTCTAGGCCGTAGCTCCGAATTAAACAAACTTTATATGAAACTTGACTAGAATTTCGTGTAGATCATCATGGTGCATGTTAACCTGCTGTTTAACAACTTTAACTTAAGGTTTGTTCAGATCTGGACTAATATCAAATTATGCATATGAGGACTTACCAGATTTGTTATGTGTAGTTTCCGGCCTCATTTAAACTTGTTGACTTGTGTTGTTTTTGAGTGCTTCCTACCTTGCCATGTTTTTCATCATATATAGACTTGTCTTGCATCATACCTTGCCATGTATTGCATCATATATAAACTTGTGTCTTTTTCCTGTGCTTCCTACCTTGCCATTTATTGCTTCCTATATAGACTTGTCTTGCATCATACCTTGCCATGTATTGCATCATATATAGACTTGTGTTGTTTTTCTGTTCTTCCGACCTTGCCATGTATTGGTACCTATATAGACTTGTCTTGCTTCCTATATAGACTTGTCTTGCATCATACTTGGTTGAGCATATTGTCATGTTCTTGTGTTGTGTGTTTACCGTATTGCCTGCTTCTTCTCGTTAGTGCTTGTTCCGTTGTGATCGTGAGGATTCGTTCGACTTCTCGTGGTTCGTCTTCAAGGCTTCTTCTTCGTCTTCTTCACGGATCCGTTCTTCTTCCTTGCGGGATCTCAGGCAAGATGACCATACCCTTGGATACCTTTACTATCATTGCCATGCATAGTGTCTCGATGCTATCGTTATATGTCGCGCTACCCATCATTATTGTCAGCCTCTCCTTGTTGCCATGAAACCTCTAACCTTTGAAACCTTCCTAGCAAAACCATTGTTTGGCTATGTTACACGCTTGCTCAGCCCCTCTTATAGCGTTGTTAGTTGCAGGTGAAGATGAAGATTGTTCCATGTCGGAACTTGTTGCTTTGGTATATCACAATATCTATTATTATTATTAACACACCTATATAATGGGCATGGGTGGAAGGCTTGGCCTTTTGCTCGGTGTTTTGTTCCACTCATGCCGCCTTAGGAGCCGATAAACCGGCATTATGTTCCTTGATTTTGCGTTCCTTACACGGTTGGGTATATGGGGACCCCTTGACACTTCGTCTTTGAAAAAAACTCCTCCACCAAGGCCCAACATTGGATTTAATTTGCCTAATAATAATAACTTAATTAATTAATAAAATTTGCATAGGGGGTCGCGCCCTCGAGATTCTTTCTACATAGCAGGGGGCCAGTGCTGATGGTGTTGGTCCCAAACGGGCAACCTGCGGGGCCACCTTGGGGAAACCCGAGGGCTGGTTTTACTCGTAGCTTGTCCCATCCGGACGTGGCCTGAGACGAGATACGCGCGACTACTATCAGGGTGTCGGCACACCGGGAGGTCTTGCTGGACTTGTTTTACCATTGTCGAAATGTCTTGAGCACCAGGATGCCGAGCCTGATCGGATTTCCCGAAGATAAGGGGTAATAATTATTATTACTTCAGCTGATCATGCGAGCTTGTGATGGGCTAAGTTGGGACACCCCTGCAGGGTTATGATCTTTCGAAAGCTGTGCCCGCGGTTATGTGGCAGATTGGAATTTGTTAATGTCCGGTTGTAGAAAACTTGACAGAGGATCTGAAGTAAAACACACAACTGTGTGAGTAACCGTGACTGTCTCTTTTCTCTTTGAGAAGAGAACACGGTGGGGTTATGTTTGATTCGTAGGTAGTTCAAGATCTTTAGCGATCACTACTAGTTGCGACCGCTTGCGTAGATGCTCATCTTATTCTTGTACTCGTAAGATAGCCACCATATTTTTGCTTAGCAGCTGCTGCAACCTCACCACTTTACCTCTCCCTTCCTATTAAGCTTCGATAGTCTTGTTACCCATGGTTATGGGATTGCTGAGTCCTCGTGGCTCACAGATACTACAACAACAGTTGCAGGTGCAGGTTTCTGATGACTTGACGTGAGAGCGTTGATCGTTGTGTTGGAGTTCTTCTTCTTCTTCTTCTTCATTCCTGGGTTAGGTTCCGGGTCGACAGCCTGGGATAGCAGATGGATGTCGTTGTTCTTTTCATGTTTGCATCCGTAGTCGGATGCCTTGTATTGATGATGTTGTATTCATGTGAATTGTATGTATTGTTGTATCCCCCAGGTATGTATGTAATGGTACGATGTAATGATATCCATCTTGCTAAGCGCCCGAAATGCGGTTGTGCCCCAATCACGCAAGTGTCACATGATCGGGATAGAATCGCATCTTGGGCCTGACATCCCCATAGCCCATTAATATGCCTATTTGATGTGAGACTATCTTCTTCTTTTGTATTCTCCACAACCACCGCTCTATTCCACCCATAGTGCTATATCCATGGCTCACACACATATATTGCGTGAAAGTTGAAAAAGTTTGAAAAAAATTGAGTATGAAACAATTACTTGGCTGAAGCCGGGGTTGTGCATGATTTAAATATTTTGTGTGATGAAGAGGGAGCATAGCCAGACTATATAATTTTGTAGGGATAGCGTTCTTTGGCCATGTTATTTTGAGAAGACATGATTGCTTTGTTAGTATGCTTGAAGTATTATTATTCTTATGTCAATATAGACTTTTGTCTTGAATGTTTCGGATCTGAACATTCATGCCACAGTAAAGAGAATTACATTGAGAATTATGTTGGTTAGAATTCCACATCAAAAATTCTGTTTTTATCATTTACCTACTTGAGGACGAGCAGGAATTAAGCTTGGGGATGCTTGATACATCTCCAACGTATCTATAATTTTTGATTGTTCCATGCTATTATATATTCTGTTTTGGATGTTTAATGGGCTTTATTATACACTTTTATATTATTTTTGGGACTAACCTACTAACCCAAGGCCTAGTGCAAATTGTTGTTTTTTTTGCCTATTTCAGTGTTTCACAGAAAAGGAATATCAAACGGAGTCCAAACGGAATGAAACCTTCGGGAGAGTTACTTTTGGAACCGTATCTACACAGAAGACTTGGAGTACACGCGAGGGAACGAAAGAGGTGGCCACAAGGGCAGGGGGCGCGCCCCCACCCTCGTGGGCCCCTCTAGCTCCCCTGATGCCCCTCTTCCTCCTATATATATATCCTCGTACCTTGAAAACATCGAGGCAACAGACGAAACCCTAATTCCACCGCCGCAACCTTATGTTCCCGTGATATCCCATTTTGGGGCCTATTCCGGAGCTTCGCCGGGGGGGGGGGGATCGATCACAGAGTTCTTATACATCAACACCATAGCCCCACCAATGAGTTGTGAGTAGTTTACCACAGACCTTCGGGTCCATAGTTATTAGCTAGATGGCTTCTTCTCTCTCTTTGGATCTCAATACAAAGTTCTCCTCGATCTTTGAGAGGATCTATTCAATGTAATCTTTTTGCGATGTGTTTGTCGAGATCCGATGAATTGTGGGTTTATGATCAAGATTATCTATGAACAATATTTGATTCTTTTCTGAAATCTTTTATGTATGACTATAATATCCTTCCAAGTCTCTTCGAATTATTGGTTTGGTTTGGCCTACTAGATCTGTAGTTCTTGCAATGGGAGAAGTGCTTGGATTTGGGTTCAATCTTGCGGTGTCCTTTCCCAGGGACAGTAGGGGCAGCAAGGCACGTATTGTATTGTTTCCATCAAGGATAAAAATATGGGGTTTATATCATATTGCTTGAGTTTATCCCTCTACATCATGTCATCTTGCTTAAGGTGTTACTCTGTTCTTATGAACTTAATACTCTAGATGCATGCTGGATAGCGGTCGATGTGTGGAGTAATAGTAGTAGATGCAGAATCGTTTCCGTCTACTTGTTACAGACGTGATGCCTATATATAATGATCATGACTAGATATTCTCATAACTATGTGCTTTTCTATCAATTGCTCGACAGTAATTTGTTCACCCACCGTAGAATTCTGCTATCATGAGAGAAGCCTCTAGTGTAACCTATGGCCCCCGGGTCTATCTTTATCATATTACTTTCCCGTCAACTAGCCAATTTCTATTGCCATTGCTTATTTACTTTCTTTACTTTCTGTTCTTATACCAAAAATACCAAAAATATTATCCTATCCTTTCTATCAGATGCCACTTTCTTAAGTGACCGTGAAGGGATTGACAACCCCTTATCGCGTTGGCTGCGAAGTTCTTATTTGTTTGTGTAGGTGCGAGGGACTCGCGCATTGTCTCCAACTGGGTTGATACCTTGGTTCTTACGCTACTGTGCTGCATCATCCTTTCCTCTTCGAGGGAATACAATGGAAGCTCGAGAAGTAGCAGGCCCCAACGCCCGCGTCCATCCCCGCAGGCCAACCACCCCACTGGACCTCCTTGCTCCACCCCAAGTCTGCCGCGCTGCCCTGATGGAGTCCCTTGTCTCCTCCGGCCGCCGAGCGCCGCCCCGCTGCGTGACTCCTTCCTCGTCGCCTCGCCGCCATCCCGCCTCCACGCGCAGAAGCGCCACTGTCGCCTCTCTACCTTCGCGTCAGCTCGGCTCTCCAGCCGCGCCGGCAACCACGGCCTCGTCACCGCGCTGCTCCGGTGACCCAAGCCGCCACCGACCCACTGGAGGCCATGGACTCGGCCTCAAGCTCACCTCGTCGGACCTCTTTGACCTGTCAGACTCGACGACTTCCCTGTTGCCGTCGCCGTGTTGCTGCGCCTTGAGCATGTCGCCCTGCTCCCTTCTCTTGGCAACCGCCGGAGCCCTCGACCAGGAGCTCATCCTCTCTGGTACCCCTGCAACCACTTTGTGCAAGCTCCAACGACCACGTCGTGGCTGACCCCCTCCCTTGGATCCTTGCTGTCCCATGATAATTAGCGCCCTCCATGGACGACCACCACCACAGTTGCAAACACCCAGAGCTTCTCGACTACAACCCTCCGGCCTGCGGTTGTGATTGCGTTGTTTGGCCTTTGGGTCACCGTTTCCGTTTCGATGCAAGTACCTCGACGACCCCTGGATTCGCCAAGACCGCCAAGTACCACGATGACCATGTACAACTATCGTCCCTAGGACGACAAGGACCGCCAACTTTGTCTACCGCCGTTTCCGGAATCGCCAAGTACCGCAATGCCAAGTACCCCTTCGGATCGCCAAGTTCGACTACGACTCGTGTACGACTACGTGGGTTCGCCAAGTACACCACCGGCAAGACCGACGCCCGAACGACTTCATACCGAAATGGCAAGTTCCTCTCTGAATCGTGTACGACTACTCTCGCCGAAGGCCGTCGAGTGAACAACTACCGCAGCCGTGGATTCGAGAAGACTATGTGTACCACTACTTCTATGACGAGACGAGTACGACTACCGCCGACGTGAATGACTACGAAACATGAACGACTACTTCCTACGACGACTCGTGAACGACCACTTCCACTACAGCATCCCCAGAATGTGTACTTCCTCTACATCCCATCGAACTCAAACCATTTGAATGCACGCTTTGAAGGTATAACATCGAGATGATCGCATGTGGACGAATGCATTGTGTGTATGAGATGCTCGTGTTTGCACCCTGTCTGTTTTGTCACCCGTTTCCATGCCACTGACATGTGGGACACCTGGTAATGGGATCACCCCACCATCCTTGCATGACATGCTTCCTTCACACTTCTTTTGCACTGGCAATCTCGACGAGTTACCAGAACGGGAACGTGCCGTGGCACCGTTTTCGTTTTTGCCGCCATGACACCCCTTTTCTCCGTCGTGGCGACCAAATGCCCCATGTCTTCTTCATGTCAACATTTAACAAAAATTGCATGTAGAGAAACACATGGGGAAACTAGATCCTCTTGACACACTTCTTTTGCACTGGCAATCTCGACGAGTTACCAGAACGGGAACGTGCCGTGGTCCAAACTAGATCCTCTTGCAGCGCCACCACGGGGAAACTCGAGGATTGGTTTTAGTTGTACGTACTGCTCATCCGGTTGTGGCCTGAGACGAGATACGCACGGCTACTATCAGGGTGTCGGCACGCCGAGAGGTCTTGCTGGACTTGTTTTACCATTGTCGAAATGTCTTGTGCACCGGGATTCCGAGTCTGATCGGGTTGTCCCTAAGATAAGAGGGTTTACCTCTGCTGATCATGAGAGCTTGTCATGGGCTAATTTGGGACACCCCTGCAGGGTTATGATATTTTGAAAGCCGTGCCCGCGGTTATGTGGCAGATTGGAATTTGTTAATATTCGGTTGTAGAACACTTGACAGAGGATCCGAAATAAAATACACCAACCGCGTGAGTAACCATGACCGTCTCTTTTCAATTTGAGAAGAGAACAAAGTGGGGTTATGTTTGACTCGTAGGTAGTTCAGTATCACTTAGTGATCATTACTAGTTTGCGACCGTTTGCGTAGATGCTCATCTTATTCTTGTACTCATAAGTTAGCCACCATACAATGCTTAGCCGCCGCTGCAACCTCACCACTTAACCTTTCCATACCCATTGAGCGTTGCTAGTCTTGATACCCATGGTTATGGGATTGCTGAGTCCTCATGGCTCACAGATACTACAACAACAGTTGCAGACACATGTTTTCGAGGACTTGACGTGAGAGCGATGTTTACTTTTGTTGGAGTTCCTTCTTCTTCTTCGTCAGTCTTGGGATAGGTTCCTGGTCGGCAGCCTGGGATAGTAGGATGGATGTCGTCGTGTTTTCATGTGTCTCCATCCGTAGTCGGATGTTTTATGAATAATGTGTTGTATTCACGTGACAAATTGTATGACTTGTATGTATCCCCATCTATTTATGTAATGGTATGATGTAATGATATCCATCTTGCTAAGCGCCCGAAATGTGGTTGTGCCCCAATCACGAGTTCATCACATGATTGGGATAGAATCACATCTTGGGCATGACATCAGAGGAGGAGGAAAATCTCAGTGAGGGCACTAGTCCCTCCAATAGCAGCTATGATGAAGGTAGCAGCAGCACACCCAACAACCTACCAAAAGCTTCTACCAAGACAAGGACGAAGAAAAATTCTGACAG
Source organism: Secale cereale (assembly GCA_902687465.1). Lineage (NCBI taxonomy): Eukaryota > Viridiplantae > Streptophyta > Magnoliopsida > Poales > Poaceae > Secale > Secale cereale. The sequence continues at coordinate 299,898,934 of LR738711.1, forward strand.
TGAGGATGAGGATTTTGTGGCTCAAGAGGTCACTTCCAAGAAGCAGCCTATGAGTTGTCAAGCCATGATTGAACAAGAAAGCTTCTGCCAAGAGGATTCCCATGTCAAAAGCCAGAGCCTCAACCCAAGAAACGATGGAGTTCACTCTTGAATGAAGATATGATAAGGCTGCTGGAGGAAAGAAGAGGAAAGAGAGAGTCAAGAAGACTACAACCAGAGTCATAGGAAGACCATCCATGAGGGATGATGTTGAGGATGCTTATGAGGAAGAGGAAGAGCCTATTGCACCTTCTAAAAAGACTCAGAAGCTGATGGGGCATGCCATCAAGTCTAGGGCAACTCCATCTAAGCCCAAAGCTGCCCAAGCCTTCAGCACCCAAGAAATCCACCAGAGACATCAATGCTGCTGAGAAGAACAAGGCCCCAGTGCCAGAAGTTCCAGAAGAAGAGCAAGTTCAAGGAGAAGACTCTTCTGATGATGATGAGTCTATGATGCTTAGGAAGCTCAAGCCAAAGATAACCGATCATAATGATGCTCATCTTGTGGCTGAAAACATGACACTGAGAAAGGATGCAGGTCTGAGACTTTGGAGACAGACTGATCCTTATGCTTCAAGAAGAAGGACTGCTGTTGATTATAGGTTCCACACCAAAGAACAAAAAGATTTCTATGAGACTGTCCTTTTGGACAAGAAGCCTTTTGGCTGCAACATGCTATGGGTTGACTGGAAGTACATTGACAATAATGCACATTACTTTTCCCATGTGCATGAGAGTTTCAGAATGAATGAGGTTGATAAGTGTGTTGGACAGAAGCTTACCAGGTGGAATGACGAGATGATTATGCAACTCTACTCCACTGCTCATTTCTATCCTGATGGAAGGAGTGTCTGGATGATAGAAGGCACAAGATATCAATCTCTATTGCAGAATGGGCAAACTTGATCAATGCACCTGATACGTCTCCAACGTATCTATAATTTTTGATTGTTCCATGCTATTATATTATCTGTTTTGGATGTTTTATATGCATTAATATGCTATTTAATATTATTTTTTGGACTAACCTATTAACCCAGAGCCCAGTGCCAGTTTCTGTTTTTCCTTGTTTTTGAGTTTCACAGAAAATGAATATCAAACAGAGTCCAAACGGAACGAAACTTTACGAGGATTTTTCTTGGACCAGAAGACATCCAGAGGACTTGGAGTACATGCCAGGGGATCTATGAGGAGGCCATTATTGGGAAATGTAGCATGCAATTTCAAAAATTTCCTACGCTCATGCATGATCTATCTAGGAGATGCATAGCCACGAGAGGGGGAGAGCATCTTCATACCCTTGAAGATCGCTAAGCGGAAGTGTTTATCAACGAGGTTGATGTAGTCGTACACCTTCATGATCCGTCCCGATCAAGTAGAGAACGTACGAAACCTCCACGTTCAGCACATGTTCAGCTCGATGAAGTCCTCGCCTTCTTGATCCAGCATGATGGGTGAAGTAGTAGATGTGTTCCAGCAGCACGATGGCGTGTGACGGCTAGTGGTGAAGAACAATCTCCGCAGGGCTTCGCCAAGCACTGTGGAAACTAGATGGAGGAGAAACTAGAGGGACGGGCTTGCCGGCACACGGCTTGGTGAATCTTGACGCATCTTGGGTGCTAGCACTGCCCCTCTATTTATATGTTTAGCCGTGGGGTCGAAACTTGGAGCAAAAGCCTCCTCAAAGTAGGTTTTGCCCGAAAGGCAAGAGTCCCACTCGGACTCCAGGGCTAGACGCCACGGTTCCCGGCGTCTACCCCTAGACGCCAGGGTTCCTGGCGTGTAGCCTCTGGTCTCCGCAAAACTCCCTTTTTCTCTTCCCAAAAGCCTCATGGGCTTTCCCCTTTGCTCCAAATAAAGTGTTCTCATACCCAAACACTTCGGGAAACATCCAAAACCCCTTCCGGTGAATTCCGGAACCTTTCTGGAGATCAAACACTATTATCCCATATATCAATCTTTACCTCCGGACTATTCCCGAGCTCATCGTCATGTCCGTGATCTCATCCAGAACTCCGAACAACATTTAGTCACCATCATACATGACTCATATAATACTATATTGTCAATGAACGTTTAAGCGTGCGGACACTATGGGTTCGAGAACTATGTAGACCTAACCGAGATACCTCTCTGGTCAATAACCAATAGCGGAACCTGGATGCCCATATTGGCTCCTACATATTCTACGAAGATCTTATCGGTCGAACCGTTATGACAACATACATAATTCCCTTTGTCCGTCGGTATGTTCCTTGCCCAAGATTCGATCGTCGGTATCTCCATACCTAGTTCAATCTCGTTACTGGCAAGTCTCTTTACTCATTCTATAATACATCATCCCGTGACTAACATATTAGTCATTTGCTTGCAAGGCTTATTATGATGTGTATTACGAAGAGGGCCCAAAGATACCTCTCCGATACCCGTAGTGACAAATCCTAATCTCGATTCACGCCAACCCAACAAGACACCTTTGGGAATACCTGTAGAGTATCTTTATAATCACCCAGTTACGTTGTGACATTTGATAGCACACAAGGCAGCCCTCTGGTAACCGGGAGTTGCATGACCTCATAGTCAAAGGAATATGTATTTGACATACATGAAAGGAGTAGCAATAAACAATACGATCAAATGCTAAGCTAACGGATGGGTCTTGTCCATCACATCATTCTCATAATGTTGTGACCCCGTTATCAAATGACAACTCATGTCACCTTAACCATCTTTGATCAACGAGCTAGTCTAGTAGAGGTTTACTAGGGACACGGTAGTTGTTTATGTATTCACACATGTATTTTGGTTTCTAGTCAATACAATTCTAGCATGAATAATAAACCTGTATCATGATTAAGGAAATATAATAATAACCATTTTATTATTGCCTCTAGGGCATATTTCCATCAGTCTCCCACTTGCACTAGAGTCAATAATCTAGTTTACATCGCCATGTGATTAACACTTATAGTTCACATCGCCATGTGACTAACATCTAAAGAGTTTACTAGAGTCAGTAATCTAGTTCACATCGCCATGCGATTAACACTCATAGTTCACATATCCTTGTGACTAACACCTAAAGAGTTTACTAGAGTCAATAAACTAGTTCACATCGTTATGTGATTAACACTCTAACGTATGATCATGTTTTGCTTGTGAGAGAGTTTTTAGGCAACGGGTCTGCAACATTCAGATCCGTGTGTACTTTGAAAATTTCTATGTCTACAACGCTGTCACACCCTGCATTTTGTAATATGTCATTTGCATCAAAGAAGCATGAAAATTTGGACCAGCAATTTTTTTTGGCATCATTTGGCTTTTATTTGGAATTAAGTTTTTCTTCCTGTGTTTTTCAAGTGCTCATTAAAGTCAACTACTCCCGCTTGTAGAATTCATTTCCTTACCCAAAACTTCTGCCCAATGATCATACCAAGTGTTTATAGCAGTATAGTATTTTCTTATAAAATTAATTTGGCCAAATTGTATTTTCAAAAATTAGTATTCCAAAAACCCCTGAATTGAGGTTTGCACTACAAGTTCTTGACTTAGGGTGAGAAAATTATTTAAAAAAGTATATTTGAAACCTAGTAGTTATAGGACTCCAAAAAACCACAAAAGTATAATTTTAAAATATTTTTTCCTATTTTATTTAATAGCTTTTTCTTAAGGCCAGAAATGGTCTTTAATAGGGAAAAATTATTTAATTATTTCAAAAATATTTGCCAAAATTCAGGGAGACTCATAGGACATATATTGTCCATATATAAGAGTTTCAACACTTGGTCATGTTCAAAATATTGGACAAATCCCTCAGAAACCCTTTCTGGTTATTTCAAGCTTTTGAAATATTTACAAAGGAAATATTCTCTAAAAATTCCAGGGAAATTCTATCATGTCATATATGACATATTTGATGATCTTGCCAAGCCCCATGCCTTGGGAAGAAGAAAATTTCTTCAAAACCACTCAAAACCATTATGTCCATATCTGAAGTTTGAACAACTTTACATTGCCAAACTTGTCCAAATGCTCTCCAACTTGGTGCACATGCTAGAATGGTCTAATAGGGCACCTAGACCAAATGGCACAAGCTTTGGAGAAGGGTAATTTGATCAGAATACCCCAAAACCATTTCTGTTCGAATTCAAATTTGAACAACTTTACATTACCAACTTTTTACTTGGGGCGTCAAACTTTGTGGGCATGATCATAACTCCAAATGATGACACTACACCAAGTGGTGCATCAAGGGGAGATGGTTAGCTTAACTCAAACATGGTGAAACCATTTCTGTTGATTTCTAGGGTTCACCAAAGTTAGATTGGCAAGTTTCTTCAAACAAGCCCAAATTTAGTGAAACACCCTATTTCCATATGCCATTTAATCCTGTTAAGTGTCATGTCTAGTGGAGATCATTTGACTGCTCTATACATCATCAAACACCTTCTTCCATTTTACCAAAACCACTGTTTTGGCCCCTTTTACTATTTACTTTTGCTTCAACTTTTTACCACAGCATCACCTAGTCACCTTCTACCTCCAGTACCTTCCCCATGACCAGAGTTCAATAATTGAAGGGTGAAAACCCCAATTTACCTTGCTGGACAGCCCAGTTCTTACCTCCCCTCAGCTTCCCTCCTTCTCCATTGGATAGCCAAGGCATCCAAGGCCTCAACCCGATTGTTTACTCCATGCTTGACCCCTCAAACACGGTGGACGCGCCCAGCTAGCCAACGGCATGCCCTGGCATGCAAAAGGCACGCTCCAGAGCACGCTACAGTGCACGCCCGCACTGTAGGCTCACCCAATCAGCCGCCCCCGACCACCTCGTGCTCCCCCCTCGCGCCGTTCGATGCGCCTCGGCGTCCGCAGCACTCCTCGGCGCTGTCCTCCTCCTCCTTCTCCCTCCAGTGGATGCTCTCGCACGCGCGCCGGCGGCCCGCGAGCTCCAGTCTTCGGCCTCGCACGCGCGCAGCTCCGGAAGCTTCCCCCGCTCCCTCTCTTCCTCCCCCCTGCCCAAGACCTCGTCCAGCAACCCCGCAGACACCTCCCCAGCGCCTCCCGTGCCATGTGGCAACGAGCAGAGTCTTGCCGGCACACAGGTCCACGGCACCTCACCGTCTGCCTATAAATAGACCCCCCGAGCACCTCCTCTCCTCACCAGTCGCTCTCTCCCTCACTCAATCTCCCCCCTGAGCCACTCGCCCCACTCCAGATAGGCCCGAGCTCGAGATCGAGCTCGAGCTCCGCCACGGTGGCTCACCGTCGTCCGCTCGGTACAGGCCGCCCCAGCCACTCCTCTCACTCGATATGGCACCACGACACCTTACTGAATCGTTTCCCCCTCTTTTCCCTCTCTGCAGCTGCCGGAATCGACCGGAGCAACACTCGTCCGAAGTTCCTCTGTCGCGTGACCTCGCCCTCGGCGACCCAGGCCCCTCCGGCGGCCCGCACCACCTCCACCAGATCGGCGACATCTTGCTGAGTCCATCCCTGCCCTTAGCTCGCCCCGCCGTGACCCGAAACGTCACCGGTTAGCTCGCCGGCTGTCTGCCGGAGGGTTAGGGATGACAGGCGGGCCCCGCCTGTCAGCCTCCCCTCGCCCTCGCCCCTCTCTCCACTCATTGACGCTGGGCCCCGCCCGTCAGGTTTAAAAACCCTGGCGCGCGCGCTGGCGCCCGTGCGGTGGGCTGTTCGCCCTAGGCCTGCTGCACTGTGGCCGTTCTGGCCCAGTGGCACAGGGCCCTTTTTCATTTTTCTTTTCTATGGGTTTTCAAATAATTCCACAGAATTAAATATTTGTCCAAATGAATTAATTCCAGTTCCTAAAAACTTGTAAAAATCCAACCTATTTAATGATGTCACTTTCACCCATATCCATGAACCTTTTCTGTTCTGTTCAAATTTAAATTCATATTTGAACATTAAAACTTCTGTTCAAATATTCATGTACCTCATTCTGCCACTCCAAAACTCAAACTAAGAATCTTTGCCATCTTAGTTTTCCCTCTAGTATTTAATAAAAATAAGTTGACATTTTTCTGAGCACTTTGGTTTTTCTGTTTTTATTGTGGTCTTATTTTTCCCGTTGTTTATTGCGACGATTAGATACCGTGTTTGACGAGGTTGGTGAAGAAGAAGGAGGGGATGGATTTGAAGACCTTGAAGACCAATCCAATCCAGGCAAGCAACCCTTTGACCATGATACCCTTGTGTTCCTCGGAACCCATTTATTTCCGAATGCATGATGATAAAAGTGACGGTGGTGACCTAGTTGAGAACCACCACTTGATGCATGCTTTACTCATGATCTTGTTATATGCTTAGATGCAATACAAATGTCTAGTAGTGATGCTTAGAGATGCATGTGTGCCATGATACCTTCGTGGTTGCATTCTTTTTAAGACCCCATCGGGTGCCACTTATGCCCGGGGGAAAAGATGAGATGGGTAACCACTTGATGACAAAGTGGTGTACCAAGACAAGTGTGTGTGATGTTTTTCAAACGGATTGGTTTAAGTTGCGACCGTTATTCCAACTTTACATGCGCAACCAATCTACCCTTATATGGGAAAGGGCATTATTGATTACCTAGGTCGATACTAGCATGGTGCCCGCATTACCAGTGACAGGGGTGACATGAGGTCACTCTCGGGACGGGGTCGTGCTTGGATAGGCGGCCATGACTGTTTTCATAGGGCACCAAACACACCGTTGGTACCTCGTGCCCGTGGTATGTGAAATGGGAGCGAGGCTCCAAAAATCTTAAGATGTGAAATGTGGGGCACGGGGGTTGCTACCAATCGAGTGGACTCCATATTAGTGTCGCCTAGGGAAAGATAGTGATTGGGTGCTTAACCAGGGTACTTGAGGTACCGCGGGTCGTGGATGTCACGGAAGTTCTCCGGATCTAGTGGGTAAAGTGTGCAACCTCTGCAGAGTGTAAAACTATTCGAATAGCCATGTCCACGGTCCAGGATAGTTGGGTAACCGCTCTTGGGCTACGTCCAATGTTTGCGAAACCCTGTGTGTGTGTGTGCGAAAGCTCCGTTTGTTCAAGTCAAAAGGACTTGACCAGATGAAGAGGTCATAGGTTGGCTATGTTGATATCTGTAACCTGTCTTCGAGGTTACCTATATTTATTGATGCATGTGCTTGATGGTAGAATATTTATTCTAGCTTATAGCTAGATAGGTCATTGTTGTACAATTGCATTATTACTTTGAACCAAATCATGGGTTGCTTGCGAGTACATTCAAAGTACTCATTGGCTTGCCACTGGTTATTTAATTGGCCAGGCATGGAGGAGCAGGAATATGAAGAAGAATTCTATGGAGACGAACATGCGATCTAGGACGCTGTCCCAGTCAGAATGCCTGTAGGGTTAAGGCAAATGGCATTGGTTCTACTTATCTTCGAAGACTTCCGCTATTCGAGTTATTTGCTATTCAGCCCTTGAGGCTTTATCTATGTAAGACTTGGCCATAATGGCCATAATTTGTGTAAGACGGTATGTATGGATGTAAGACTCTTGTTATTCAGCTTCTGTGTGTTCAGTGAGCATTGATCTCTGGGATCACTGTACACGTGCATTTGGTGATCTCGACTCTTAACTCGGGGTCCCCACAGAGCTGGTATCAGAGCCATCCTGACTGTAGGAAGCCTTAGTTAGCATGGGCGTTAGTTAGATGAGACCCCTTTTCAAAAACCTTTTGAACCTCTCTTCTTTTCTAAACCTTACCAACCTGAGATATCATCAGCTTATTAACCTCTCCTATTCAACCTTTGTAGATGGCCGCTGTACCTGAAGAGCACCTGACCACCGGGTTTCCCTTGCTTCTCGAGGATAGCCTCCAGGAGTGCCAGTTCCACCGAGTGCCCATCCTCACCTACCTTGAGCATTGGGTTAGCGACACTAAGTACCATGTGGAAGTGATCGTGAAGGCAAACGATCCTCCCACAAGTTGGTTCTTCGAGGGACCCCAGATGGCAACACTGCCTCTCGCTGTCGAGGCTGCTGCACGCAAGGCACTGACCCATCTCCGCGAGCTTCTTCCGGAGATGGCAGCCAAGGTGACAACCCGCTTCTTGCCTTACCGGAAGGAAGGAGAAGATGAAAGTAGCGCACAAGCCCCTCCATTGAAGGAAGGACTTCCACTTTGATTCCAGACCTACTTCAGCCTATGTGCCGACAGCTTGGCACAAGATTTGGCCTCGGAATCAATGAAGCTCCGACGAGAACTTCACAAGACCAAGGCACTTCTTCGTCGAGCACAAGAGAAGACAGATATGATCAAGAAGGAAGGTGCGCCTCCCGGACAGTCCACTATCGCATACCGAGGTGGAAGGCCCTCAGGAGATGTATCTTCCAAGGATGAAGAACCACCCCGGCGACACCGTATGACGGCAAGGGAATATCGCAAGATTTTCCCTGCACCATCGATAAAACACCACCGTATCCAACTCCTCCACTCCCCCACACCCTCAAGTGATAAGGGGGCCCAGACAGATGAAGACAAGGAGGAAGACCCAGAAGAGCCAGAATACGCGACCGAGCATTCCGCCGCTTAGGCATTGTTCGCAACTCAGATATGCCAGTTCGTGACCTCTACGGTAGGATAGGTCGTGTAACCCCTATGCGCAGTCGAGTCCTTGTATGGTTCATATGAAACCATCTAGTGTTTGCTTTTGTTGTGTTTGGATGTAGGTCGTGTTCTCCCTTCAGGAATATGTAAACGGCTGCATCACCCATTTGGATTTTAATGAATGTGTTTGGCCCTTTCGGCCCTTGCATGATTTGATTAGTGTCACACCCACCCCCTTACTAGGCACCCATCTTTATTGCTTTCCCTCTTCCAAATCATGAGACCTTTTACCGCTCCAACAGGATGCCTGTTGTAATTCGTACTGGTACCTCTACCCAGCAGCCTGAAGCCGGAGCATCTGCTCAATCAGAGGCAGGCCACGAGCAAACCAACGACCAAGCTCCACCACCACCACCTCCTCCAAACATGGACATGGCTCAGCTTCTCCAAGCTTTCCGAGAGGAACGCCAAGCCAACACCGCAGCCCTTCAGATGATTGCTCAAGCTGTCACCAACAACCGCCAGCCGGCGGGGAATGGCAATGGACGTTCCACGTTGGCAGAGTTCAAGAAGCATGCACCGCCAACTTTCATCGAGACTGCTGAACCCCTGGATGCAGACAACTGGGTCCGCACCATTGAGTACTTGCTGGAACTAGTCGGATGCACCGAAGACCGTGAGAAGGTGGCTTATGCCGCCCACTACCTCGGGGGGACTGCTAGAGCTTGGTGGGATGGATTCAAGGTCATGCATGCTGGGTAAGACATCACTTGGGACAACTTCAAGGCAGAATTCCGCAAAGCCCACATTCCTTCCGGAATCATGGCTATCAAGAAGCGTGAATTCTGAGCCCTGAAGCAAGGAAGTGACACTGTCAAGGAGTACATGCAGAAGTTCAGTGTTCTGTCAAGGTATGCCCCTGAGGATGTCAGCACTGATGCTGCAAAAAGGGAGCGCTTCATGGAAGGCCTCAATCAGACTCTGCAGTACTCGCTTGTCGTGTGCGACTGCCCAACCTTCCCTGACCTGGTGAACAAAGCACTCATGCTTGAAGACAAGCGGCGTGCTCTGGAAGACACTCGCAAGCGCAAGATGGTCAACAAGGGAAGTTCCAGCAACCAGAAGCCTCGCCCGTGGCAGCCAGCCCCGGTCAAGCCAACCTACCAGCAACCAAGAGCTCCTGCACCTCACACCAACTATCAGCCTCAGCATTATGCCAACCAAAGGCCAGCATTCAACCCCAATAACAGTGGTGGCAACAAGATCTATAATCCAAACCAAGTCACTTGCTTTGGATGTGGCCAGTCAGGGCATATTTCCAAGGTGTGCCCCAACAAGAAGCCTAATGCCCCGCGCCCCAATGAGCAGAACCCAGGACAAGGCCGCGGGATGCCACCAAGGAACTCAGCTCCTCGCAACCCGCCTAACCATGGGAAGGGGTGTGTGAATCACGTCACTGCTGAAGAATCCTAGGAAGACCCGGACGTCATGCTGGGTACGTTCCTTGTCAACTCAGCACCTGCAACTGTCTTGTTTGATTCTGGAGCCACGCATTCATTTGTCACTCAAAGATTTGCATTAAAAAGTGGCATGACCCCTACACCCCTGAATAACCCCATGGTGGTACAAACCCCCGGAGCGGAGATGAGAGCCAAGATAGGCTGTAAAGGAGTCGGTGTTATCATTAACGATGTAGACTTCCTAGCAGACCTTATCATCCTAAAATCGCAAGGCTTGGATGTGATCTTAGGGATGGATTGGCTCAGTAAGCACCAAGGCTTATTAGACTGTGCCAATCGGACTGTCACTGTGACCAATGACCAAGGAGTCGAAGTTAAGTTTGCTTCCAACTCCTCTTCCGCTCAAGTCGCTCAAGTCAACTGTCTGTCTAAAGTTGGGCTGGAGCAAGTACTTGTAGTATGCGAGTATCCCGATGTCTTTCCGGATGAGTTACCGGGAATGCCCCCTGATCGTGACATTGAGTTCATCATCGAGCTCGTGCCTGGGGCAGTACCCATCTATAAGAAGCCTTATAGAATGGGGACGGAAGAATTAGCCGAGTTGAAGAAGCAACTGGAAGAGCAGCTGAGGAAGGGATTTATCCGCCCAAGTGCCTCCCCTTGGGGATCACCTGTTCTGTTTGTGGCAAAAAGGGACGGTACCATCCGCTTATGCATTGACTACCGTTCCCTCAATGAGGTTACAATCAAGAACAAGTATCCACTTCCCAAGATCAAAGATCCGTTTGACCAACTCAGTGGAGCCAAGGTGTTCTCCAAGATCGACCTCCGATCTGGGTACTACCAGCTGAAGATCAGACCCGAAGATATTCCGAAGATGGCATTCGTAACCAGATATGGCCTGTACGAGTGCACGGTCATGTCCTTCGGGTTAACCAATGCCCCAGCTTACTTCATGTATCTCATGAATAAAGTCTTCATGGAATATTTGGACAAGTTTGTTGTTGTCTTCATCGATGACATTCTTGTCTTCTCGAAGATGGAGGAAGAGCACAAGAAACACTTGAGGATGGTCCTAGACAAGCTTCGGGAGCACCAACTATACGCCAAATTCAGCAAGTGTGAGTTTTGGCTGCATAAAGTTGGATTCTTAGGTCATGTCTTGACCGAAGAAGGATTGTCAGTTGATCCCGCGAAGATCGAAGATGTGACCCAATGGAAATCTCCAACGACCGTCAAGGAAGTCAGAAGCTTCCTCAGACTTGCGGGCTATACCGCAAATTCGTGGAAGGATTCTCTAGCATTGCCCGGCCAATGTCTCAGCTCCTCAAGAAGGACAAGAAGTTCGAGTGGACGCCAAAATGCGAAGAGAGCTTCCAAGAGCTCAAGAAGAGATTGACCACCGCCCACGTTCTAGCAACACCTGATATTTACAAGGAGTTCGTGATATATTGTGATGCCTCTCGAACCGGATTGGGAAGCGTTCTGATGCAAGAAGGCCGAGTCATAGCTTACCTCTCCAGGCAGCTACGACCTCATGAAGAGAACTACGCTACTCACGATCTTGAGTTAGCAGCAGTGGTTCATGCCTTGAAGACATGGCGGCATTACCTCCTAGGGAAACAGTCTGAGATATACACAGACCACAAAAGTCTGAAGTACATTTTCACCCAAAGGGAATTGAACATGAGGCAACAAAGATGGTTGGAACTCATCAAAGACTATGACCTCAGTGTTCAATATCACCCCGGGAAGGCTAACGTGGTAGCCGATGCCTTAAGCAGAAAGGCTTGCTCCCTGAATGCCATAATTCAAAAGAGGCAGCCAACCCTGTTTAAGGAGCTCGAACAATTCATTTTGGAATTGGTCACCCCTGGATTTCTGGATCATCTGGAAGTCAAACCAACCCTGATGGACGAAGTCAAGAAGGCGCAAGGTGGGCACGCAAGCATTGAAGGCATCAAGAAGAAGATGAAGCTAGGCAAGGCCCCAGGATTCTCCGAAGACGAGCACGGGATTGTTTGGTTCAAAGGCCGCATCTGCGTACCCAACAAGATGGAGCTGAAGAACCTGATCCTGCAAGAAGCCCACGATACTCCGTATTCCATCCACCCCGGAGGAACCAAGATGTATCAAGACTTGAAGGAAAGATTCTGGTGGCACGGGATGAAAAGAGAGATTGCAACCTACGTTGCAAAGTGTGATGTGTGCCAAAGGGTCAAGGCTGAATATCAGCGACCCGCTGGATTGCTCCAACTACTCAAGGTTCCTGAGTGGAAGTGGGATAAAGTCGGAATGGACTTCATCACTGGATTACCAAGGTCGAATAGAGGACATGACTCCATTTGGGTCATAGTCGACCATTTGACCAAGGTAGCCCATTTCATTCCTGTCAAGACTACCTATACAGGCAACCAGTTGGCAACTCTCTATATCGACCGAATCGTGAGCCTCCATGGTTTTCCAAAGGAAATTGTGTCAGATCGAGGCACCCAGTTTACTTCAAGGTTCTGGAAAATATTCCAAGAAGCCTAGGGAACCAGGTTGTCCTTCAGCACGGCTTTCCACCCACAGACCGGAGGTCAGACAGAGTGAGTAAATCAAATTCTCGAAGACATGCTCCGAGCCTGTGTTTTGGCCTATGGAGCCAAGTGGGAAGATTGCCTCCCTTTTGCCGAGTTCTCCTATAACAACAGTTATCAGTCGAGCCTTGAGATGGCACCATTTGAGGTGTTGTACGGACGCAGATGTCGCACACCCCTCAACTGGCCAGAGACTAGAGAAGGGCTAGTCTTTGGACCAGATATTCTTCGCGAAGCAGAAGAGCAAGTCCAACTAGTCAGAGAACGTTTGAAGGCCGCCAAATCAAGGCAGAAGAGTTATGCTGACACTCGTCGCCGAGACATGAGTTTCCGTGTCGGAGACCATGTGTACGTGCGAGTAACTCCTCTAAAGGGAACCAAGCGTTTCCACGTTAAGGGGAAACTTGCACCCAGATTTATTGGCCCTTTCAAGATCACCGACCGATGAGGAGAAGTGGCTTACCAGTTGAAACTACCACCTGAGCTATCCGATGTGCACAACGTATTCCACGTGTCACAACTCAGGAAGTGTCTCCAAGTTCCAAACAAGCCTGATCTCTACAAGGATGTTGATCACCAAGCCATTGATCTCCAGCTTGATTTGACCTACCGCGAGAAGCCCATTCGCAATCTGGACGAAGCAGAGCGACGGACGCGAAGCCGCACCATCAAGTACTTCAAGGTCCAGTGGAGCAACCACACGGAAGCAGAAGCAACCTGGGAACATGAAGACTATCTTAGATCCGAGTATCCCGATATCTTTTAAGACCTAGTTTAGGAATCTCGGGGACGAGATTCTTGTAAGGGGGGGTAGGTCTGTCACACCCTACATTTTGTAATATGTCATTTGCATCAATGAAGCATGAAAATTTGGACCAGCAATTTTTTTGGCATCATTTGGCTTTTATTTGGAATTAAGTTTTTCTTCCTGTGTTTTTCAAGTGCTCATTAAAGTCAACTACTCCCTCTTGTAGAATTCATTTCCTTACCCAAATCTTCTGCCCAATGATCATACCAAGTGTTTATTGGAGTATAGTTCTTTCTCATAAAATTAATTTGGCCAAATTGTATTTTCAAAAATTAGTATTCCAAAAACCCCTGAATTGAGGTTTGCACTGCAAGTGCTTGATTTAGGGTGAGAAAATTATTTCAAAAATTATATTTGAAACCTAGTAGTTATAGGACTCCCGGAAACCACAAAAGTATAATTTTAAAAGTTATTTTCCTATTTTATTTAAAAGCTTTTTCTTAAGGCCAGAAATGGTCTTTAATAGGGAAAAATTATTTAATTATTTCAAAAATATTTGCCAAAATTCAGGGAGACTCATATGACATATATTCCTCAGAAACCCTTTCTGGATATTTCAAGCTTTTGAAATATTTACAAAGGAAATATTCTCAAAAAATTCCAGGGAAATTCTATCATCTCATATATGACATATTTGATGATCTTGCCAAGCCCCATGCTTTGGGAATCAAGAAAATTTCATCAAAACCCCTCAAAACCATTCTGTCCATATCTGAAGTTTGAGCAACTTTACATTGCCAAACTTGTCCAAATGCTCTCCAACTTGGTGCACATGCTAGAACGGTCTAATAGGGCACCTAGACCAAATGGCACAAGCTTTGGAGAAGGGTAACTTGATCAGAATACCCAAAACCATTTCTGTTCAAATTCAAATTTGAACAACTTTACATTACCAACTTTTTACCTGGGGCTTCAAACTTTGTGGGAATGATCATAACCCCAAATGATGACACTACACCAAGTGGTGCATCAAGGGGAGATGGTTAGCTTAACTCAAACATGGTGAAACCATTTCTGTTGATTTCTAGGGTTCACCAAAGTTACATTGGCAAGTTTCTTCAAACAAGCCCAAATTTGGTGAAACACCCTATTTCCATATGACATTTAATCCTGTTAAGTGTCATGGATAGTGGAGATCATTTGACTGCTCTATACATCATCAAACACCTTCTGCCATATTACCAAAACCACTGTTTTGGCCCCTTTTACTATTTACTTTTGCTTCAACTTTTTACCACAGCATCACCTAGTCACTTTCTACCTCCAGTAACTTCCCCATGACCAGAGTTCAATAATTGAAGGGTGAAAACCCCAATTCACCTTGCTGGACAGCCCAGTTCTTACCTCTCCTCAGCTTCCCTCCTTCTCCATTGGATAGCCAAGGCATCCAAGGCCTCAGCCCGATAGTTTACTCCATGCTTGACCCCCCAGACATGGTGGACGCGCCTAGCTAGCCAACGGCATGCCCTGGCATGCAAAAGGCACGCTCCAGAGCACGCTACAATGCACGCCCGCACTGTAGCCTCGCCCAATCAGCCACCCCCGACCACCTCGTGCTCCTCCCTCGTGCCGTTCGATGCGCCTCGGCGTCCGCAGCACTCCCCGGCGCTGTCCCCCTCCTCCTTCTCCCTCCAGTGGATGCCCTCGCACGCGCGCCGGCCGCCCGCGAGCTCCAGTCTTCGGCCTCGCACGCGCGCAGCTCCGGAAGCTTACCCCGCTCCCTCTCTTCCTCTCCCCTGCCCTGGACCTCATCCAGCAACCCCGCAGACACCTCCCCAGCGCCTCCCGTGCCCTGTGGCAACGAGCAGAGGCTCGCCGGCGCACAGGTCCACGGCACCTCGCCGTCTACCTATAAATAGACCCCCCGAGCACCTCATCTCCTCACCTGTCGCTCTCTCCCTCACTTAATCTTCCCCCTGAGCCACTCGCCCCACTCCAGACAGGCCCGAGCTCGAGATCGAGCTCGAGCTCCGCCGCGGTGGCTCACCGTCGTCCGCTCGGTACAGGCCGCCCCAGCCACTCCTCTCACTCGATCTGGCACCACGGCACCTTACTGAATCGTTTCCCCCTCTTTTCCCTCTCTGCAGCTGCCGGAATCGACCGGAGCAACACTCGCCTGAAGTTCCTCCGCCGCGTGACCTCGCCGTCGGCGACCCAGGCCCCTCCGGCGACCCGCACCACCTCCACCAGATCGGCGACATCTTGCTGAGTCCATCCCTGCCCTTAGCTCGCCCCGCCGTGCCCCGAAACGTCGCCGGTGAGCTCGCCGGCTCTCTGCCGGAGGGTTAAGGATGACAGGCGGGCCCCGCCTGTCAGCCTCCCCTCGCCCTCGCCCCTCTCTCCACTCACTACCGCCGGGCCCCGCCCGTCAGGTTTAAAAACCCTGGCGCGCGCGCTGGCGCCCGCGCGGTGGGCTGTTCACCCTGGGCCTGCTGCACTGTGGCCGTTCTGGCCCAGTGGCACAGGGCCCTTTTTCATTTTTCTTTTCTGTGGGTTTTCAAATAATTCCACAGAATTAAATATTTGTCCAAATGAATTAATTCCAGTTCCTGAAAACTTATAAAAATCCAACCTATTTAATGATGTCACCTTCACCCATATCCATGAACCTTTTCTGTTCTGTTCAAATTTAAATTCATATTTGAACATCAAAACTTCTGTTCAAATATTCATGTACTCATTCTGCCACTCCAAAACTCAAACTAAGAATTTTTGCCATCTTAGTTTTCCCTCTAGTATTTATTAAAAATAAGTTGACATTTTTCTGAGCACTTGGTTTTTCTTTTTTTATTGTGGTCTTATTTTTCCCGTTGTTTATTGCGATGATTAGATACCGTGTTTGATGAGGTTGCTGAAGAAGAAGGAGGGGAAGGATTTGAAGACCTTGAAGACCAAGCCAATCCAGGCAAGCAGCCCTTTGACCATGATACCCTTGTGTTCCTCGGAACCCATTTATTTCCGAATGCATGATGATAAAAGTGACGGCGGTGACCTAGTTGAGAACCACCACTTGATGAATGCTTTACTCATGATCTTGCTATATGCTTAGATGCAATACAAATGTCTAGTAGTGATGCTTAGAGATGCATGTGTGCCATGATACCTTCGTGGTTGCATTCTTTTTAAGACCCCATCGGGTGCCACTTATGCCCGGGGAAAAAGAAGAGATGGGTAACCACTTGATGACGAAGTGGTGTACCAAGACAAGTGTGTGTGATGTTTTTCAAACGGATTGGTTTAAGTTGCGATCGTTATTCCAACTTTACATGCGCAACCACTCTACCCTTATATGGGAAAGGGCATTATTGATTACCTAGGTCGATACTAGCATGGTGCCCGTATTACCAGTGACGGGGGTGACATGAGGTCACTCTCGGGACGGGGTCGTGCTTGGATAGGCGGCCATGACTGTTTTCACAGGGCACCGAACACACCGTTGGTAAACCGTGCCCGTGGTATGTGAAATGGGAGCGAGGCTCCAAAAATATTAAGATGTGAAATGTGGGGCACGGGGGTTGCTACCAATCGAGTGGACTCCATATTAGTGTCGCCTAGGGAAAGATAGTGATCAGGTGCTTACCCCGGGTACTTGAGGTACCGCGGGTCGTGGATGCACAGAAGTTCCCCGGATCTAGTGGGTAAAATGTGCAACCTCTGCAGAGTGTAAAACTATTCGAATAGCCATGTCCATGGTCAAGGACAGTTGGGTAACCACTCTTGGGCTACGACCAATGTTTGCGAAACCCTGTGTGTGTGTGTGAAAGCTCCGTTGGTTCAAGTCAAAAGGACTTGACCAGATGAAGAGGTCATAGCTTGGCTATGTTGATATATGTAACCTGTCTTCGAGGTTACCTAAATTTATTGATGCATGTGCTTGATGGTAGAATATGTATTCTAGCTTGTAGCTAGATTTCTCATTGTTGTACAATTGCATTATTACATTGAACCAAATCATGGGTTGCTTGCGAGTACATTCAAAGTACTCATTGGCTTGCCAGTGGTTATTTAATTGGCCAGGCATGAAGGAGCAGGAATATGAAGAAGAATTCTATGGAGACGAACATGCGATCTAGGACGCTGTCCCAGTCAGAATGCCTATAGGGTTAAGGCAAATGGCATTGGTTCTACTTATCTTCGAAGACTTCCGCTATTCGAGTTATTTGCTATTCAGCCCTTGAGGCATTATCTATGTAAGACTTGGCCATAATGGCCATAATTTGTGTAAGACGGTATGCATGGATGTAAGACTCTTGTTATTCAGTTTCTGTGTGTTCAGTGAGCATTGATCTCTGGGATCACTGTACACGTGCATTCGGTGATCTCGACTCTTAAGTCGGGGTCCCCACAAATGCTCTGCATAAAGCTACTCTAGCTAATTGCTCCTACGTTCAATACGCACCCAGATTGATACAGGGAGTCATCTGGCTTAGCGTCAAAGATTGCATCAGTGTAGTCCTTTACGACGAACTCTTTATCACCTCCATAACCGAGAAACAGTTCCATATTCCTTTAATGATAATTCTGACCACTGTCTAGTACTCCTGGATTACTCTTGTACCCCGTTGCCAGACACGTGGCAAGGTACACATTTGGTCTAGTACACAACATGTCATGATTTATAGAACCTATGGCTGAGGCATAGGGAATGACTTTCATTCTCTCTATTTTTCTGCCATGGTCGGGCTTTAAGTCTTACTCAACTTTATACCTTACAACTCAGGCAAGAACTCCTTCTTCGACTGATCCATTTTGAACTACTTCAAAATCTTATCAAGGTATATACTCATCGAAAGTCTTATCAAGCGTTTTGATCTATCTCTATAGATCTTGATGCCCAATATGTAAGCAGCTTCACCGAGTTCTTTCTTTGAAAAATTCTTATTCAAATATCCTTTTATGCTATCCAGAAATTCTTCATCATTTTGGATCAACAATATGTCATCCACATATACTTATCAGAAATGTTGTAGTGCTCCCACTCACTTTTCGTAAATACAGGCTTCATCGTAAGTCTGTATAAAACCATATGCTTTGATCAACACATCAAAGTGTATATTACAACTTCGAGATGCTTTCACCAGTCCGTAGATGGATCGCTGCAGCTTGCACACTTTGTTAGCACATTTAGGATCGACAAAACTTTCTAGTTGCATCATATAGAACTCTTCTTTAAGAAATCCATTAAGGAATGCAGTTTTGACATCCATTTGCCAGATTTCATAAAATGGGGCAATTGCTAACATGATTCAGACAGACTTTAAGCATCACTATGAGTGAGAAAAATATCATCATAGTCAACACCTTGAACTTGTCGAAAATCTTTTGCGACAAGTCGAGCTTTGTAGATAGTAACACTACCATCTGCGTCCATCTTCCTCTTGAAGATCCATTCATTCTCAATGGCTTGCCGATCATCGGGCAAGTCCACCAAAGTCCACACTTTGTTATCATACATGGATCATATCTCAGATTTCATGGCCTCAAGCCATTTATCGGAATCTGGGCTCATCATAGCTTCTTCATAGTTTGAAGATTCGCCGTTGTTTAACAACATGACTTCCAAGACATAATTGCCGTACCACTCTGGTGCGGTATGAGTTCTGGTCGACCTTCGAGGTTCACTAGTAACTTGATCCGAAGTTTCATGATCATCATCATTAGCTTCTTCTCTAGTTGGTGTAGGCATCACAGGAACGGTCTCTCTGATGAGCTACTTTCCAATTCGAGTGAAGGTACAACTACCTCATCAAATTCTACTTTCCTCCCACTCATTTCTTTCGAGAGAAACTCCTTCTCTAGGAAGGACCCATTCTTAGCAACAAAGATCTTGCCTTCGGATCTGTGGTAGAAGGTGAACCCACCAGTTTCTTTTGGGTATCCTATGAAGACACACTTCTCTGATTTGGGTTCAAGCTTATCAGGCTGAAGTTTTTTCACATAAGCATCGCAACCCCAAACTTCTAAGAAATGACAGCTTTGATTTCTTGCCAAACCATCGTTCATACGGTGTCGTCTCAACGGATTTAGATGTTGCCCTATTTAATGTGAATGCAGCTGTCTCTAATGCATAACCCCAAAATGATAAAGGCAAATCGGTAAGATACATCATATAACGCACCATATCCAATAAAGTACGGTTACGACGTTCGGATACACCATTACACTGTGGTGTTCTAGGTGGCGTGAGCTGTGAAACTATTCCACATTGTTTCAAATAAAGACCAAACTTGTAACTCAAATATTTGCCTCCGCGATCGGATCGTAGAAACTTTATTTTCTTGTTATGATGATTCTCTACTTCACTCTGTAATTCTTTGAACTTTTCAAATGTTTCAGACTTGTGTTTCATCAAGTAGATATACCCATATCAGCTCAAATCATCTGTGAAGGTGAGAAAATAACGATACCCGCCACGTGCTTTAACACTCATCAGGCCGTATACATCGATATGTATTATTTCCAATAAGTCATTAGCTCGCTATATTGTTCCGGAGAACGGAGTTTTAGTCATCTTTCCCATGAGGCATGGTTTGCAAGTATCAAATGATTCATAATCAAGTGATTCCAAAAGTCCATCAACATGGAGTTTCTTCATGCGCTTTACACCAATATGACCTAAACAGCAGTGCCACAAGTATGTTGCACTATCATTATCAACTTTGCATCTTTTGGCATCAATCTTATGAATATGTGTATCACTACGATCGAGATTCAATAAACCACTAACATTGGGTGTATGACCATAGGAGGTTTTATTCATGTAAACATAATAACAATTATTCTCTTTAAATGAATAAGCATATTGCAATAAACACGATCCTATCTTGTTTATGCTCAACGCAAACGCCAAATAATATTTATTTAGGTTCAACACTAATCCCGAAAGTATAGGGGAGTGTGCGATAATGATCATATCAATCTTGGAACCACTTCCAACACACATAGTCACCTCACCCTCAACTAGTCTCTATTTATTCTGCAACTCCTGTTTTGATTTACTAATCTTAGCAACTGAACATGTATCAAATACCCAGGGGCTACAACAAGCACTAGTAAGGTACACATCAATAACGTGTATATCTAATATACTTTTGTTCACTTTTCCATCCTTCTTATCCGCCAAACATTCGGGGTAGTTCTGCTTCTAATGACCATTTCCTTTGCAGTAGAAGCACTCAATTTCAGGCTTGGATCTGGCTTTGGGCTTCTTCTCAGGAGTGGAAACTTGCTTGGCGTTCTTCTTGAAGTCCCTTTCTTTCCCTTTCCCTTTTACTTGAAACTAGTGATCTTGTTAACCATCAACACTTGATGCTCTTTCTTGATTTCTACCTTCGCCGATTTCAGCATCGCGAAGAGCTCGGGAATTGTTTTCGTCATCCCTTGCATATTATAGTTCATCACGAAGTTCATGTAGCCTGGTGATAGTGACTAGAGAACTCTGTCAATCACTATCTTATCTAGAAGATTAACTCCCACTTGATTCAAGTGATTGTAGCACCCAGACATTCTGAGCACATGCTCACAAGCTAAGCTATTCTCCTCCATCTTGTAGGCAAAGTACTTGTCAGAGGTCTCATACCTCTCGACGTGGGCATGAGTCTGAAATACCAATTTCATCTCTTGGAACATCTCATATGCTCCATGTCGTTCAAAACGTTTTTGAAGTCCCGGTTCTAAGCCATAAAGAATGGTGCCTAAACTATTAAGTAGTCATCATATTGAGCTTTGCCAAGTGTTCACAACGTCTACATCTGCTTGTCGGTACCCCGATCCTAAGTCACACAGGCCTAGCATGTAACACATCATATTACTTTGCGGCCTCACGCACGGTATCCCCACGGGTGCCACCTTACCTGGCCCGGGACCGTTTGCGCATTTTGGCACACTATATGATAGTGTCGCTAGCATCCATATGACAGAGAACCCGTGCCGACATGACTTGTTATAAACCAAAAGTGGCGCTAAATTACAGAGACAGGCATACATGACCCAGAAACGAACGTGTCGGTCATCAACGTATGAACCCAAGTCGTAGCAAGCTACAAGGACTTAAAGGAACAACGCGTGACATTTCCCCTAAGGGACAGACACAACAACGAAGATGGGAACATGCTGGCCAGCATAAGTGTTCTGGAGTAGTAGCAAGCTACCAAGGCTCAGTGGAAGCACTAGGAGACATTTCCCTGTAAGATAGGCTACCAAGGGTAAACAACTAGGTATCAGATCCCGCACATAGCAATACACAACACACGTACGCATAACATGCAAGTATGTGTTGTACAACATGTCATCACAACATAACTCAACGACTCATATAGATAAAGGCCCAGAAGAGCCATCATAGTATGTATTACAAACAGGGGTCTGATACGTCTCCAACGTATCTATAATTTTTGATTGTTCCATGCTATTATTTATGATGTTTTGGATGTTTAATGGGCTTTATTATACACTTTCATATTATTTTTGGGACTAACCTATTAACCCAAAGGCCCTGTCCAGATTGCTGTTTTTTTGCCTATTTCAGGGTTTTACAGAATAGGAATATCAAACTGAGTCCAAACGGAATGAAACCTTCGGGAGAGATATTTTTGGAGCAAAATACGCACGGGAGACTTGAGAACCACAGAGTAGGGCTGAGGTGGCATCCAAGAGGGTGGGGGGCGCGCCCCCCTATAGGGCGCGCCCCCTGCCTCGTGGGCACCCCATCTAGCCCCCGGTGCCCTCCTTCTCCATGTATATATATATCTACATACCCCGAAACCATCAGAACAATAGAGAAAACCCTAGTTCCACCGCCGCAACTTTCTGTTCCCTGAGATCCCATCTTGGGGCCTGTTCCGGAGCTCTGCCGGAGGGGGGATCTTCCACGGAGTGCTTCTACATCATCATCATCGCCTCACCATGAGTTGTGAGTAGTTTACCACAGACCTTCGGGTCCATAGCTAGTATCTAGATGGCTTCTTCTCTCTCTTTGGATCTCCATACCAAGTTCTCCTCAGTCTTCGAGGAGATCTATTCGATGTAATCTCTTTTTGCGGTGTGTTTGTCGAGATCCGATGAATTGTGGGTTTATGACCAAGATTATCTATGAGAAATATTTGGTTCTTTTCTGAACTCTGTATGTATGATTATAATATTCTTGCAAGTCTCTTATTGGTTTGGTTTGGCCTACTAGATCTATAGTTCGTGCAATGGGAGAAGTGCTTGGCTTTGGGTTCAATCTTGCGGTGTCCTTTCCCAGTGACAGTAGGGGCAGCAAGGCACGTATTGTATTGTTGCCATCGAGGATAAAAAGATGGGGTTTATATCACTATGGTTGAGTTTATCCCTCTACATCATCTCATCATGCTTAGGGCATTACTCTATTCTTATCAACTTAATACTCTTGATGCATGCTGGATAGCGGTCGATGTGTGGAGTAATAGTAGTAGATGCAGAATCGTTTCTGTCTACTTGTCTCGGACGTGATGCCTATATATAATGATCATGCCTAGATAGTCTCATAATTATTTGCTTTTCTATCAATTGCTCGACAATAATTTGTTTACCCGCCGTAGAATACAGCTATTATGAGAGAAGCCACTAGAGAAAACTATGGCCCCCAGGTCTATTCTCAACATATTAATCTACAATCTACTTTACTTTTCCGCTTTTACTTTCTATTCTTATATCGGAAAATACCAAAAATATCAAACTATCATCTCTATCAGATCTCACTTTCGTAAGTGACCGTAAAGGAATTGACAACACCTTATCACGTTGGCTGCAAAGTTCTTATTTGTTTGTGCAGGTGCGAGGGACTCGCGCGTGGTCTCCTACTGGATTGATACCTTGGTTCTCAAAAACTAAGGGAAATACTTACACTAGTGTGCTGCATCACCCTTTCCTCTTCGAGGGAATACAACGCAAGCTCGAGAAGTAGCAAGAAGAATTTCTGGCGCCGTTGCCGAGGAGGCTTACGCAAAAGTTATATACCAAGTACCTATCACAAACCCTTATCCTTCGCATTACATTTTTTCCCTCTCGTTTTCCTCTCCCCCACTTCACCCTTGCCGTTTTATTCGCCCTTTTTCCGTTCGCCTTTCTGTTTGCTTGTGTTACTATGTGCCCTCTATTGGCTTGCATCTTCGCTTGCTAAAGTATGGATCCTCATCCACTTGCTAATCTCTTTAAGATATCCAATTACGTTGAACCTATTGCTAGTGAGCTGCGTGCATTAGATTATCTTTATGGGGTTTTGCTTGAAATTCATGAATCTGAAAATTGTGAGGAATTGTTGAAAGAAAAAGTGATTCATGATAGCTTGTTAAATAAAAAGCATGATTGCAATGATGTTATTGTAAATTCTATTAATGTCAATTGTGTTAATGACAAGCAAAACCCTAAGCTTGGGGATGCTTATTTTGCTATGCCCACTACTTGTTGCAATGATCATGATTGGGGTAATGATTCTTACGATCTTGAAAATTTATTTAAACCCTATCATGAATATGAGATTGATAATAATGTTTGCCATAATATTGAATGTGGATTTGAAAGAGTGTCAACTTTTGATCCCACTACTTTAGATATTGATCAATCTTATGATTTTTTTTTGATAAAAGTGGGTTTGGAAAGGTCATGACTTTAGTTAATGTTAATCCCACTATTTTGGAAGAGTGTCAACTTTGGATGCATGTGGATCGTGTTGAGAATATGTTATGTGATAGCTATATTGTTGAATTTGTTTATGATCCTACATGCAATTATTATGAGAGAGGAAAATATGGTGGTAAAAAATTTCATGTTACTAAATTACCTCTCGTTATGTTGAGAATGCTATTGTTTCTTTCTTCTTCCTTGCATATGCTAGATCTTGCTTGTCTTGCTAATTTGTTTTCCTATAAAATGCCTATGCATAGGAAGTATGTTAGACTTAGATGTGTTTGTCACATGTTTTATGATGCTCTCTTTGTGCTTCACTTCTTGTCTTTCATGTGAGCATCATTGAATTATCAAGCCTATCTTAATGGCTATAAAGAAAGAGATTGTTGGGAGGCAACCCAATTTTATTTTCTTTGTTTTTGCTTTTGTTTAGGAATAAATATTGCATCTAGGTTCTGTTAAGATGTGGTTTTGTGTTTTAATTAGTGTTTGTGCCAAGTAGAACCTTTGGGAAAACTTGTGTGAAGTTTATATGATCTTGCTGTGAAAAATAGAATCGTTAGTGCTTGCTAGAATGGTCACCAGATTTTACTGGAGCATGCTATTTAGTTGATTCTTTTTGCAGATGATTAATAGACAAATTCAACACGTTTACCAATTCAATACAATTTTTTTGGAGTTACAAAAGTATGCGAAAGTTACAGATTACTACAGACTGTTCTGTTTTTGACAGATTCTGTTTTTCGTGTGTTGTTTGCTTATTTTGATGAATCTATTGTTGGGAAACGAAGCAGAAATCAAAAAAATTCTACGCTTCGCCAAGATCAATCTATGGAGTCATCTAGCAATGAGGGAGATGGGAGTGCATCTACATACCCTTGTAGATCGCGAGCGGAAGCGTTCAAGAGAACGTGGATGATGGAGTCGTACTCGTCGTGATCCAAATCACCGATGATCCTAGCGCTGAACGGACGGCACCTCCGTGTTCAACACACGTACGGTGCACTGGCGTCTCCTCCTTCTTGATCCAGCAAGGGGGGAGGAGAGGTTGATGGAGATCCAGTAGCACGACGGCGTGGTGGTGGATGCAGCGGTGTTCTGGCAGGGCTTCGCCAAGCAGCACTGGAGGAGGAAGGGGTGTCAC
>LR738711.1:299925201-300022323 GCA_902687465.1 Secale cereale
GAGATGGGATCTCTAGGGGGGCGGCGGCCTAGGGGGGGGGGGGCTTGCCCCCCAAGTCACGTGGGGCGCCCGCCACCCCTAGGGTTCCCAACCCTAGGCGCAGGGGGAAGGCCCAAGGGGGGCGCACCAGCCCACCATGGGCTGGTTCCCTTCCCCTTTCAGCCCACGGGGCCCTCCGGGATAGGTGGCCCCATCTGGTGGACCCCCGGGACCCTTCCGGTGGTCCAGGTACAATACCGGTGACCCCCGAAACTCTCCCGATGGCCAAAACTGGACATCCTATATATAAATCTTTACCTCCGGACCATTCCGGAACTCCTCGTGACGTCCGGGATCTCATCCGGGACTCCGAACAACATTCGTGTTACCACATGCATATATCTCTACAACACTAGCGTCACCGAACCTTAAGTGTGTAGACCCTACGGGTTCGGGAGACACGTAGACATGACCGAGACGACTCTCCGGTCAATAACCAACAGCGGGACCTGGATACCCATGTTGGTTCCCACATGCTCCTCGATGATCTCATCAGATGAACCATGATGTCAAGGATTCAATCAACCCCGTATGCAATTCCCTTTGTCTATCGGTATAGTGCTTGCCCGAGATTCAATCGTCGGTATACCGATACCTTGTTCAATCTCGTCATGGCAAGTCTCTTTATTCGTTCCGTAATATATCATCCCGTGACCAACACCTTAGTCACATTGAGCCCATGATGATGTCTTACCGAGTGGGTCTAGAGATACCTCTCCGTCATACGGAGGGACAAATCCCAGTCTCGGTTCGTGCCAACCCAACAGATACTTTCGAAGATACCCGTTGTGTACCTTTATAGCCACCCAGTTACATTGTGACGTTTGGCACACCCAAAGTATTCCTGCGGTATCCGGGAGTTGCACAACCTCATGGTCTAAGGAAAAGATACTTGACATTGGAAAAGCTTTAGCATTACGAACTACACGATCTTGTGCTAGGCTTAGGATTGGGTCTTGTCCATCACAACATTCTCCCAATGATGTGATCCCATTATCAATGACATCCAATGTCCATGATCAGGAAACCGTAACCATCTGTTGATCAACGAGCTAGTAACTAGAGGTTTACCAGGGACATGTTGTGGTCTATGTATTCACACATGTATCACTGTTTCCGGACAATACAATTCAAGCATGAATAACAGACAATTATCATGAACAAGGAAATATATTAATAACCATTTTATTATTGCCTCTAGGGCATATTTCCAACAGTCTCCCACTTGCACTAGAGTCAATAATCTAGTCACATTGTGATGAATCGAACACCCATAGAGTTCTGGTGTTGATCATGTTTTGCTCGTGGAAGAGGTTTAGTCAACAGATCCGCGACATTCAGATCCGTATGCACTTTATAAATATCTTTGTCTCCATCTTGAACTTAATTCCAGATGGAGTTGAAACGGCGCTTGATGTGCTTGGTCTTCTTGTGAAACCTGGGCTCCTTGGCAATGTCAATAGCTCCAATGTTGTCACAGAAGAGAGTCATCGGGCCCAACGCGCTTGGAGTAACTCCTAGGTCGGTGATGAACTCCTTCATCCAGACTCCTTCCTGCGCTGCTTCGCAAGAAGCTATGTACTCCGCTTCACATGTAGAATGCGCCACGACGATTTGTTTGCTACTGCACCAGCTGACTGCCCCACCATTCAAAATATACACGTATCCGGTTTGTGACTTGGAGTCATCCAGATCTGTGTCGAAGCTAGCATCGACATAACCCTTTACAACAAGCTCTTCGTCACCTCCATAAACGAGAAACATTTCCTTAGTCCTTTTCAGGTACTTTAGGATGTTCTTGGCTGCTGTCCAGTGTTACATACCGGGATCACTTTGGTACCTCCCCACCAAACTTATGGCAAGGTTCACATCAGGTCTGGTACACAACATGGCATACATAATAGAACCTAAGGCTGAGGCATAGGGGATGACACTCATCTTTTCTCTATCTTCTGCCGTGGTCGGGGATTGAGCCGTGCTCAATCTCATACCTTGCAATACAGGCAAGAACCATTTCTTGGACTGATCCATATTGAACTTCTTCAATATCTTATCAAGGTATGTGCTTTGTGAAAGACCAATGAGGCGTCTCGATCTATCTCTATAGATCTTGATGCCTAATATGTAAGCAGCTTCTCCAAGGTCCTTCGTTGAAAAACTCTTATTCAAGTAGGCCTTTATATTTTCCAAGAATTCTACACAATTTCCCATCAGCAATATATCATCCACATATAATATGAGAAATGCTACAGAGCTCCCACTCACTTTCTTGTAAATACTGGCTTCTCCCCAAGTCTATATAAACCCAAACGCTTTGATCACATCATTAAAACGAATGTTCCAACTCCGAGATGCTTGCACCAGCCCATAGATTGAGCGCTGGAGCTTGCATACCTTGTTAGCATTCTCAGGATCGACAAAACCTTCCGGCTGGATCATATACAGTTCTTCCTTGAGGAAGCCATTAAGGAATGCTGTTTTGACGTCCATTTGCCATATCTCATAATCATAGAATGCGGCAATTGCTAACATGATTCTGATGGAATTCAGCATCGCTACGGGAGAGAAAGTCTCTTCGTAGTCAATCCCTTGAACTTGTCGAAAACCTTTAGTGACAAGCCAAGCCTTATAGATGGTCACATTACCATCCACGTCAGTCTTCTTCTTAAAGATCCATTTATTATCTATGGCGTGCCGATCATCGGGCAAGTCAACCAAAGTCCATAATTTGTTTTCATACATGGATCCTATCTCGGATTTCAAGGCTTCAAGCCATTTGTTGGAATCCGGGCCCGCCATCGCTTCTTCATAGTTCTAAGGTTCACCGTTGTCTACATGATTTCCATGACAGGGTTGCCGTACCACTCTGGTGCGGAACGTGTCCTTGTGGACCTACGAAGTTCAGTAGTAACTTGATCTGAAGCTTCATGATCATCATCATTAACTTCCTCTCTAGTCGGTGCAGGCACCACAGAAACATCTTCCTGCGCTGCGCTACTTTCCGGTTCAAGATGGGTTACAACAACCTCATCAAGTTCTACTTTCCTTGCACTTGCTTCTTTTGAGAGAAACTCTTTCTCCAGAAAGGATCCATTCTTGGCAACAAAGACCTTGCCTTTGGATCTGAGGTAGAAGGTATACCCAATAGTTTCCTTAGGGTATCCTATGAAGACGCATTTTTCTGATTTGGGTTCGAGCTTTTCAGGTTGAAGTTTCTCGACATAAGCATCGCAACCCCAAACTTTGAGAAACGACAACTTAGGTTTCTTGCCAAACCAAAGTTCATACGGTGTCGTCTCAACGGATTTAGACGGAGCCCTATTTAAAGTGAATGCGGCAGTCTCTAAAGCATAACCCCAAAACGATAGCGGTAAGTCGGTAAGAGACATCATAGATCGCACCATGTCCAACAGAGTACGATTACGACGTTCGGACACACCATTACGCTGAGGTGTTCCAGGCGGTGTCAATTGTGAAACAATTCCACAGTTCCTTAGGTGTGTGCCAAATTCGTGACTTAAATATTCTCCTCCACGATCTGATTGTAAGAACTTTATTTTTCTATCACGTTGATTCTCAACCTCATTATGAAATTCCTTGAACTTTTCAAAGGTCTCAGACTTGTGTTTCATGAAGTAGACATACCCATATCTACTTAAGTCGTCTGTGAGGGTGAGAACATAACGATAGCCTCTGCGAGCTTCAACACTCATTGGACCGCACACATCGGTATGTATGATTTCCAATAAGTTGGTCGCTCGCTCCATTGTTCCGGAGAACGGAGTCTTGGTCATCTTGCCCAAGAGGCATGGTTCGCACATGTCAAATGATTCATAATCAAGAGACTCTAAAAGTCCATCTGCATGGAGCTTCTTCATACGTTTGAAACCAATATGACCAAGGCGGCAATGCCACAAGTATGTGGGACTATCATTATCAACCTTACATCTTTTGGCATTCACACTATGAATATGTGTAACATCATGTTCGAGATTCATTAAGAATAAACCATTGACCAGCGGGGCATGACCATGAAACATTTCTCTCATATAAATAGAACAACCATTATTCTCGGATTTAAATGAGTAGCCATCTCGCATTAAACGAGATCCAGATACAATGTTCATCCTCAAAGCTGGTACTAAATAACAATTATTGAGGTTTAAAACTAATCCCGAAGGTAGATGCATAGGTAGCGTGCCGACGGCGATCGCATCGACCTTGGAACCATTCCCGACGCGCATCGTCACCTCGTCCTTCGCCAGTCTCCGCTTATTCCGCAGCTCGTGCTTTGAGTTACAAATGTGAGCAACTGCACCGGTATCAAATACCCAGGTGCTACTACGAGCGCTGGTAAGGTACACATCAATAACATGTATATCACATATACCTTTGACATTGCCGGCCTTCTTATCTGCTAAGTATTTGGGGCAGTTCCGCTTCCAGTGACCCGTTCCCTTGCAATAAAAGCACTCAGTCTCAGGCTTGGGTCCATTCTTTGGCTTCTTCCCGGCAACTGGCTTACTGGTGCGGCAACTCCTTTGCCATCTTTCTTTAAGTTCTTCTTACCCTTGCCTTTCTTGAACTTAGTGGTTTTATTCACCATCAACACTTGATGTTCTTTCTTGATCTCCACCTCCACTGACTTCAGCATTGAATACACCTCGGGAATGGACTTCTCGATCCCTTGCATATTGAAGTTCATCACGAAGCTCTTGTAGCTAGGTGGGAGTGACTGAAGGATTCTGTCAACGACCGCTTCGTCTGGGAGATTAATTCCCAACTGAGACAAGCGATTGTGCAACCCAGACAATTTGAGTATGTGCTCGCTGACAGAACTATTCTCCTTCATCTTACAACTGTAGAATGCGTCGGAGACGTCATATCTCTCGACTCGAGCATGAGCTTGGTAAACCATTTTCAGCTCTTGGAACATCTCATATGCTCCGTGGTGCTCAAAACGCTTTTGGAGCCCCGATTCTAAGATGTAAAGCATGCCGCACTGAACCAGGGAGTAATCATCACAACGTGACTGCCAAGCATTCATAACGTCTTGGTTCGCTGGGGCGGGAGCGTCACCTAGCGGTGCTTCAAGGACATATGTTTTCTTGGTAGCTATGAGGATGATCCTCAAGTTACGGACCCAATCCGTATAGTTGCTACCATCATCTTTCAGCTTGGTTTTCTCTAGGAACACATTGAAGTTGAGGGTAACATGAGCGTGGGCCATTGGATCTACAAGACATATTGTAAAGAATTTAGACTAAGTTCATGACAATTATGTTCATCTAAACAATTTAATGAACTCCCACTCAGATAGACATCTCTCTAGTCATCTAAGTGATACATGATCCGAATCGACTAGGCCGTGTCCGATCATCACGTGAGATGGACTTGTCATCAATGGTTTACATCTTTATGTTGATCGTATCTTCTATACAACTCATGTTCGACCTTTCGGTCTTCCGTGTTTCGAGGCCATGTCTGTACATGCTAGGCTCGTCAAATGAACCCTAAGTGTATCGCGTGTGTAAATCTGGCTTACACCCGTTGTATGCGAACGTTAGAACCTATCCCACCCGATCATCACATGGTGCTTCGGAACAACGAACCTTAGCAACGGTGCACAGTTAGGGGGAACACAATTCTTGAAATTTTAGTGAGAGATAATCTTATTTACTACCGTCGTTCTAAGCAAATAAGATGTAAAACATGATAAACATCACATGCAATCAAAAAATGACATGATATGGCCAATATCATTTTGCGCCTTTTGATCTTCATCTTCGGGGCTCCATGATCAACATCGTCACCGGCATGACACCATGATCTCCATCATCGTGTCCTCATGAAGTTGTCTTGCCAAACATTACTTCTACTACTATGGCTAACGATTAGCGATAAAGTAAAGTAATTACATGGCGTTTTCAATGACACGCATGTCATACAATAAAATAAAGACTACTCCTATGGCTCCTGCCGGTTGTCATACTCATCGACATGCAAGTCGTGATTCCTATTACATGAAAATGACCAATCTCATACATCACATCCTTTTTCCCATATCACATCACACGGCACATGCTGCAAGAACAAGTTAGACGTCCTTTAATTGTTGTTGCAAGTTTTTACGTGGCTTCTATAGGTTTCTAGCAAGAACGTTTCTTACCTACGCCAAAACCACAACGTGATATGCCAATTTCTATTTACCCTTCATAAGGACCCTTTTCATCGAATCTGATCCGACTAAAGTGGGTGAGATAGACACCCGCTAGCCAGCTTATGCAACTAGTGCATGTCAGTCGATGGAACATGTCTCACGTAAGCGTACGTGTAAGGTCGGTCCGGGCCGCTTCATCCCACAATGCCGCCGAATCAAGATAAGACTAGTAGCGGCAAGAGAATTGAAAAAATCTACGCCCACAACTGCTTTGTGTTCTACTCGTGCAAGATACTACGCATAGACCTAGCTCATGATGCCACTGTTGGGAAACGTAGCAGAAAGCAAAAAATTTCTACGCTTCACCAAGATCAATGTATGGAGTCATCTAGCAACGTGGGAGAGGGGAGTGCATCTACATACCCTTGTAGATTGCGAGCGGAAGCATTCAAGAGAACGTGGATGATGGAGTCGTACTCGTCGTGATCCAAATCATCGATGATCCCAGCGCAGAACGGACGACACCTCCGCGTTCAACACACGTACGGTGCAGTGACGTCTCATCCTTCTTGATCCAGCAAGGGGGGAGGAGAGGTTGATGGAGATCCAGCAGCACGACGACGTGGTGGTGGCTGCAGCGGTATTCCAGCAGGGCTTCGCCAAGCAGCACTAGAGGAGGAAGGGGTGTCACAGGTGGGGGGGGGGGAGAGGGAGGCGCCAGGGGCAAGGGTGCGGCTGCCCTCCCTCCCCCCACTTTATATAGGAGGCCTAGGGGGTGCGCCGTCCCTAGAGATGGGATCTCTAGGGGGCGGCCTAGGGGGGGCGGCCTATGGGGGGCTTGCCCCCCAAGTCACGTGGGGCGCCCCCCACCCCTAGGGTTCCCAACCCTAGGCGCAGGGGGAAGGCCCGAGGGGGGCGCACCAGCCCACTATTGGCTGGTTCCCATCCCCTTTCAGCCCACAGGGCCCTCCGGGATAGGTGGCCCCATTCGTTGGACCCCCAGGACCCTTCGGGTGGTCCCGGTACAATACCCGTGACCCCCGAAACTCTACCGATGGCCGAAACTGGACTTCCTATATATAAATCTTTATGTCCGGACCATTCCGGAACTCCTCGTGACGTCCGGGATATCATCCGGGAATCCGAACAACATTTGGGTTACCACATGCATATATCTCTACAACCCTAGCATCACCGAACCTTAAGTGTGTAGACCCTACGGGTTTGGGAGACACGTAGACATGACCGAGATGACTCTCCGGTCAATAACCAATAGCAGGACCTGGATACCCGTGTTGGTTCCCACATGCTCCTTGATGATCTCATCGGATGAACCATGATGTCAAGGATTCAATCAATCTCGTATGTAATTCCCTTTGTCTATAGGTATAGTGCTTGCCCGAGATTCGATAGTCGGTATACCGATACCTTGTTCAATCTCGTCATGTCAAGTCTCTTTACTCGTTCCGTAATACATCATCCCATGACCATCACCTTAGTCACATTGAGCTCATGATGATGTCTTACCGAGTGGGCCCAGAGATACCTCTCCGTCACACGGAGTGACAAATCCTAGTTTTGGTTTGTGCCAACCCAACAGATACTTTCGGAGATACCCGTTGTGTACCTTTATTGCCACCCAGTTACGTTGTGACGTTTGGCACACCCAAAGTATTCTTACGGTATCCGGGAGTTGGACAACCTCATGGTCTAAGGAAAAGATACTTGACATTGGAAAAGCTTTAGCATTACGAACTACACGATCTTGTGCTAGGCTTAGGATTGGGTCTTGTCCATCACATCATTCTCCCAATGATGTGATCCCGTTATCAATGACATCCAATGTCCATGATCAGGAAACCGTAACCATCTGTTGATCAACGAGCTAGTAACTAGAGGTTTACCAGGGACACGTTGTGGTCTATGTATTCACACATGTATCACTGTCTCCGGATAATACAATTCAAGCATGAATAACAGACAATTATCATGAACAAGGAAATATAATAATAACCATTTTATTATTGCCTCTAGGCAATATTTCCAACATCTATGAGTAGTATTGGAGGATATGAATCATAGAGAAGTTGGAATACAGTAGGTTTAACACCAATATAAAGAAAGAATGGGTTCATTGCAGTACCTTTGAGTAGTGGTTTGTTTTCTTATACTAATGGAGCTCACGAGATTTTTGTCTAAGTTTTGTGTTGTGAAGTTTTTAAGTTTTGAGTATTGCTTTGATGGACTATGGAACAAAGAGTGGCAAGAGCCTAAGCTTGGGGATGCCCAAGGCACCCCAAGGTAAAATTCAAGGACAACCAAAATCCTAAGCTTGGGGATGCCCCAGGAAGGCATCCCCTCTTTCGTCTTCATCCATCGGTAACTATACTCGGAGCTATATTTTTATTCACCACATGATATGTGTTTTACTTGGAGCGTCGTGTATCATTTGAGTCTTTGCTTGTTAGTTTTCCACAATCATCCTTGCTGGACACACCTATTTGAGAGAGATAAATATGGCCTAGGAATTTCTAGAACACTCTATGTGCTTCACTTATATCTTTTGAGTTGAATAGTTTTTGCTCTAGTGCTTCACTTATATCTTTTAGATGACGGTGGTGATTATATTGTGTAGAAATTGTTGATCTCTCATGCTCCACTTATATCCTTTTGAGAGTCTATTAAAACATCATGGTAATGTGCTTTGGCTATAAAACTAGCCTTCACATGATAGACATCCAAGATGAATGTAGTAAAAACTTTCATACTAAGTGCATTGAATATGATGAGAAGTTGGATGCTTGATAATTGTTTTGAGATATGAGGATAGTGATATTAGATTTATGCTAGTAGAGTTATTATGAAATTGAGAAATACTTGTGTTAAGGTTAGTTATTCCCGTAGCATGCACGTATGGTGAACCGCTATGTGACGAAGTTAGAGCATGAGGTATTTGTAGAGTGTCATCCTTTGTGTGGAGGTCGGGGGCGCGCGATGGTTAACTCCTACCAACCTCTCCCCCCGGAGCATGCGTTGATTGCTTTGTTTTGATGACTCATAAAGTTTTGCAATAAGTATATGAGTTCTTATGACTAATGTTGAGTACTTGGATTATACGCACTCTTACCCTTCCACCATTGCTAGCCTCTCTTGTACCGCGCAACTGTCGCCGGTACCATACACGCACTATATATCCTTCCTCAAAACAGGCACCATATATCTTCCTCAAAACAGCCACCATATATCTTCATCAAAACAGCCACCATACATACCTATCATGGCATTTCCATAGCCATCCCGAGATATATTGCCATGCAACTTTCCACTGTTCCGTTCATATGACACGCTTCGTCTTGTCATATTGCCATGCATGGTCATGTAGTTACATCGTATTTGTGGAAAAGCCACCATGCATAATATTTCATACATGTCGCTCTTGATTCATTGCATATACCGATACACCGCCGGAGGCATTCATATAGAGTCATACTTTGTTCTAGTATCGAGTTGTAATATCAATATAAGTGTGATGATCATCATTATTAGAGCATTGTCCCATGTGAGGAAAGGCTAAAGAAAGAAAGCCCCTCCGAAAAAAAGAAGGAAAGGCCAAAGAAAAAAGAAAGGCCCAAAAAAGGACAATTGCTACTATCTTTTTCCACACTTGTGCTTCAAAGTAGCACCATGTTCTTCATGATAGAGAGTCTTATGTTTAGTCACTTTCATATACTAGTGGGAATTTTCATTATAGAACTTGGCTTGTATATTCCAACGATGGGCTTCCTCAAATGCCCTAGGTCTTCGTGAGCAAGCAAGTTGGATGCACACCCACTTAGTTTCTTTTGTTGAGCTTTCATACATTTTAGTTGTAGTGCATCCGTTGCATGGCAATCCCTACTCACTCACATTGATATCTATTGATGGGCATCTCCATAGCCAGTTGATACGCCTAGTCGATGTGAGACCATCTCCCTCCTTTTTGTCTTCTCCACAACCACCACTCTATTCCACCCATAGTGCTATGTCCATGGCTCACCTCATGTATTGCGTGAAAGTTGAAAGGTTTGAAAAAATTGAGTATGAAAACAAGTGCTTGGCTGAAACCGGGGTTGTGCATGATATGAATATTTTGTGTGATGAAGAGGGAGCATAGCCAGACTATGTGGTTTTGTAGGGATAACTTTCTTTAGCCATAGTATTTTGAGAAGACATGATTGCTTTGTTACATGCTTGAAGTATTATTATTTCTTATGTCAATATAGACTTTTGTCTTGAATCTTTCAGATCTGAACATTCATGCCACAATTAAGAGAACTACATTGAAAATTATGTTGGTTAGCATTCCACATCAAAAATTCTGTTTTTATCATTTACTTACTCGAGGACGAGCAGGAATTAAGCTTGGGGATGCTTGATACGTCTCCAATGTATCTATAATTTTTGATTGTTCCATGCTATTATTTGTGATGTTTTGGATGTTAAATGGGCTTTATTATACACTTTCATATTATTTTTGGGACTAACCTATTAACCGAAAGGCCCAGTCCAGATTGCTGTTTTTTGCCTATTTCAGGGTTTTGCAGAGAAGGAATATGAAACGGAGTCCAAACGGAATGAAACCTTCGGGAGAGATATTTTTGGAGCAAAATACAAACAGGAGACTTGAGAACCATAGAGTAGGGCTGACGTGGCGTCCATGAGGGTGGGGGGCGCGTGTGACACCCCGAGACCGGTGCGCCAGGTGTCAGCTAGATATTCATTGTCAGTGCCATGTCATTTGCTTGCGTGTTGCATCTTGCCATGTCATCATGTGTGTTGCATCATCATGTTTTCAAAACTTGCATCCGCCCGAGTCCGTTCGTCCTCTCCGTTGTCCGTTCTGAGCCCAGACACACTTGCACGCGCCCGCGGTGCCTCCAAATATTTATTTTGTGAGTGGGCAAAAAATGTTCTCGGAATGGGTTGAAACTTGGCGCGTGGTCTTATTATAGTGTAGACAGGCCGGCTGCCAAATTTCATCGCATTCAGAGCTCGTTTTATAGCCCAACGGTTATATATAGCGGCACTAGTCGCCGGTTAAAACGTCGGATGTTTTCGGTCTCCGAAAACCCCCGTGGGCCTCTTCTCTTCTCTCCTCTAAGCCCCCCTAACACAGCCCACTAGGCCCAGCCTATTCCCCCTTCGCTCCGTTGCCGTTGGATCGCGATCCGATGGCTCCGGAATGGTCCAAAACCCCCCTAAACCTAGCACTATGCCTATATAAACGCCCCCAACCTGCCATTTTAGGCCCCCTAACCCTAGCCTCCTCGTTTTCCATGCGCCCCAACCAGCCTCCTCCACCTCGCAGCTCTCCTCCCGAGCCAGCCGCCAGAAGCCCACGGGGCCCGAGCCAAGCCCGCCCAGGCCCAACCGCTGCCGCCGCGGCCCGCGTGGCTCCCGAGCTGGTCGCCGCTCCCGCTCCAGGAACGATCGCCCGAGCCAGGGCCTCGTCCCGCGCGCCGCCCTTCGACGCGCCTCGCCGTCCGCCGCCGGTGGCCAGCCGAGCCTTGCCGGTCACCCTCCTTCTCCGGAGCCCAGCCGCATCACCGCAGATGAGCGCCGCCGCCCCGCTCTTTCTCCTTCCTCCTCCGGTTCCTCCCTCACCTCGCATCCCTCTCTGTCACATTCGTAGGAGCCGCTGCCTCGATCTGCCTATGCCGGCGGGTGGAGTTCCCATCGAGGCCGGATCTGGTTCCCTACGCGCCGGATCCGCCCATTTCCGTCGATCCCGGCGCCGCCTGCGGTTCCGTCGCTGTTGCCGTGCTCGATCGGCGAGCCAGCCGCCATGGGAGCGGGCGCTCGAGCTCCCTGTCCGCCCCGTTGACTCCAGCGCCACATCGGGCCTCCTCCTTCCCAGGCCGAACTGGGCCCAATGCCTGGCCCAGCCTCTCCCAGCCGCGCACAGCGCCTCCTGGGCCGCGCCAACCCCCAGGGCCTAGCTTCAGGTCCAGCTCGGCCCGCCTCCGTCTCCCCGGCCTGCCTCCTCCAGATCTGGGCCGATGCCCGTGGGTGAGCCTCCCCTCCTATCCAGTGCCTGAGCACCGTTTAGTTATCCAGCGCCCGTTGTGTTTTTTTTCCTTGTGTAAAAATCTGCTAAGTCTTTTTTCTGTCAGTATAATGTTGCATCTTTGCATGGCTGTAGTTAATTGTGTGCTTATCCAAATTGAGTGAATGATATGTCAAAATGATCGTGGTGACATGCTCTACACTTTGTTCCCTTGCGCCATGCTCATTTGAGTTCATCTAGTTGCTCCAATATCTGTTGCAAGAGTGCTACTTGTTATAAACTGCTGCTACTTGTTATTTTGTTGCCATGTTTGAGATACGATAACTTGGTGCATGTTTATCCAAATGATGCAAATGATATGTCAAAATGTTCATCATGAGATGCTCTACATGTTGGTTGCTATAGCATGCTTGTTTGAGTTCATATTGCCATGTTTATCTATGTTGCAAAAGTGCATTTGGCTGTTATGTTCTGAAACTTGTTACGAGATGCCTAGTTGAGGAGCTCGTTGCTATTGTTGTGTTTGTCCCCTTGTCACATGCCTATATGTTTTAGAATCTCCATGATGTGTTCTTTGCTGTGGTGCAAACCTTTTGGCATGATATGCTTTGAGGTGACTTAAACATGCTTGCAAACATGCCATGTTGTTATTGTTGTTTTAACACTTAGTGAAATTTCACCAAGTCTGGAATCTGTAATATCCAGATGCTATGTTTGCTTGATGTTCTAGGCAAATCCATGTTAGTTTTGGGGTGGCCGTTGATCATTCCTTGTTGTATATGTTGTTTTCTATCCATTCATGCCTTCACTTGCTCATTTGACTTGCTGTAGCTTATTTAATTCTTGCTCCCAAGTTGCTATAAAATGTTGCTGTCAGGTTTTTAGTGTCATGATCAAAATGTTGTAGCTTGTTGCTATTGATCCATGCCTCCTATGGAGATGCTCCAATGGAGTTGTTTGCTATAGGATATGTCTAATTCATGTCCATGCTTCTTGTCACCATGTTTGAGTGTTGTAGCATATATATATCTTGCTCCAAAGTTGATATGTGGCTGTTAACTTCAGCTTGTTGTTATATCTTGTTTCATGTGTATCTTTTAGCCCGTTGCTCCATTTGGGGTGTTCCTTATATGAAACTTGAGTGATTTTGCATGTAGAATCATAATATCATCTTGTTAACATGTTTGGAGTATGTTTGCTTGATGTTTGGGTGCATCTTGCACCGTTGCCATGTATTGCTTCCTGTATAGACTTGTCATGCATCATACCTTGCCATGTATTGCATCATATAAACTTGTGTTGTTTTGCTGTGCTTCCTACCTTGCCATGTTATGCTTCCTGTATAGACTTGCTGTGCTTCCTGTATAGACTTGCCATGCATCATACCTTGCCATGTATTGCATCATATAAACTTGTGTTGTTTTGCTGTGCTTCCTACCTTGCCATATTATGCTTCCTGTATAGTCTTGTCATGCATCATACCTTGCCATGTATTGCATCATATAAACTTGTGTTGTTTTTCTGTGCTTCCTACCTTGCCACATTATGCTTCCTGTATAGACTTGTTGTGCTTCCTGTGTAGTCTTATCATGCATCATACCTTGCCATGTAATGCATCATATATAGACTTGTGTTGTTTTGCTGTGCTTCCTACCTTGCCATGTTTTGCTTCCTGTGTAGACTTTCTGTGCATCATAAGTAGACTTGTTTTGCATCATACTTGGTTGAGCATATTGTCATGTTCTTGAGTGATTTGTTTACCGTGTTGCTTGCTTCTTCTCGTTAGTGCTTGTTCCGTTGCGTTTGTGAGGATTCGTTCGTCTACCCGTGGTTCTTCTTTAAGGCTTCTTCTTCGTCTTTTTCATGGATCCGTTCTTCTTCCTTGCGGGATCTCAGGCAAGATGACCATACCCATGGATACCTTTACTATCACTGCCATGCTTAGTGTCTCGATGCTATCGTTACATGTCGCGCTACCATAATTATTGTCAGCCTCTCCTTGTTGCCATGAAACCTCTAACCTTTGGAAACCTTCCTAGCAAAACCATTGTTTGGCTATGTTACCCGCTTGCTCAGCCCCTCTTATAGCGTTGTTAGTTGCAGGTGAAGATGAAGTTCGTTCCAGGAGGGAACTTGTTGTTGGAATATCACAATATCTATTATTATTAATAACACACCTATATACTGGGCATGGGTGGAAGGCTTGGCCTTTTGCTCGGTGTTTTGTTCCACTCATGCCACCTTAGGCGCCGATAAACCGGCATTATGTTCCTTGATTTTGCGTTCCTTACACGATGGGTATATGGGGACCCCTTGACAGCTCGTCTTTGAATAAAACTCCTCCAGCAAGGCCCAACATTGGTTTTAATTTGCTCATAATAACAACTTAATTAATTAATTAAATTGCATAGGGAGTTAGCGTGTAATGCCCAGGATGGGACTATACCTCCTACGTGTCGAGGCTCGACTTAAAGGTATAAGCCCATTCTGGAATGATCTCAAGTTTGGTATCTTTGCACGACTCATGTAAAAGAGGGATTAAATTGCAAAAGGAGATAGTTGGCTTACACTCGCCACTTCACACAATACATTACATAAGCAAGACATCATTCAAAACATCACAACCCGACTACGGGCGAAGATCCAAAAGAAAGATACCAAAACAACATAAAGCCACAGGACTAGATCGAATCCTAGTAGAAACCACTACTGATCGTCGAAACGTCTCAAGCATACGGCCAAACTCTCTTCATCGAGCTCCCAGGGAAGCTCTGCACCAGCTCCTGCTTCATTCTCGGCTGAACCTGCATCTGGTGTTGTAGTATCTGTGAGCCACGAGGACTCAGCAATCCCATAACCATGGGTATCAAGACTAGCAAAGCTTTGTGGGTAGGAAGAGGTAAAGTGGTGAGGCTGCAGCAGCGGCTAAGCATAATATGGTGGCTAACTTACGAGTACAAGAATAAGATGAGCATCTACGCAAACGGTCGCAAAAGTAGTGATCGCTAAAGATCCTGAACTACATACGAATCAAACATAACCCCACCGTGTTCTCTTCTCAAAGTGAAAAGAGACAGTCACGGTTACACACACAGTTGTGTGTTTTACTTTGGATCCTCTGTCAAGTTTTCTACAACCGGACATTAACAAATTCCAATCTTCCACATAACCGCGGGCACGGCTTTCGAAAGATCATAACCCTGCAGGGGTGTTCCAACTTAGCCCATCACAAGCTCTCACGATTAGCTAAAGTGATAAATATAATATGATCACTCCTTATCTTAGGGAAATCCGATCAGGCTCGGCATCCCGGTGCACAAGACATTTCGACAATGGTAAAACAAGTCCAGCAAGACCTCCCGGTGTGTCGACACCCTGATAGTAGCCGCGAGTATCTCGTCTCAGGCCACGACCGGATGGGTGAAGCTACGGGAGCCAAACCTCGAGTTTCCCCGTGGTGGCCCCGCAGGCTCCCCGTTTGGGACCAACACCATCAGCACTGGCCCCCATGCTATGTAGAATTAAGAACCCGGGGACGCGACCCCCTATGCAATTTAATTAATTAATTAAGTTGTTATTATGAGGCAAATTAAAACCAATGTTGGGCCTTGCTGGAGGAGTTTTATTCAAAGTCGAACTGTCAAGGGGTCCCCATCCACCCATCGTGTAAGGAACGCAAAATCAAGGAACATAATGCCGGTTTATCGGCGCCTAAGGTGGCATGAGTGGAACAAAACACCGAGCAAAAGGCCAAGCCTTCCACCCATGCGCAGTATATAGGTGTGTTAATAATAATTATAGATATTGTGATATACCAACAACAAGTTCCCACCTGGAACGGACTTCATCTTCACTTGCAACTAACAACGCTATAAGAGGGGCTGAGCAAGCGGGTAACATAGCCAAACAGTGGTTTTGCTAGGCAGGTTTCAAAAGTTAGAGGTTTCATGGCAACAAGGAGAGGCTGACATAAAAGATGGGTTGCGCGACATGTAACGATAGCATCGAGACAACTAAGCATGGCAATGGTAGTAAAGGTATCCAAGGGTATGATCATCTTGCCTGGGATTCCGCAGGGAATAAGAACGGGTCCAAGAAGTAGACGGAGCAACAGTCGAGCAAATCCTCACGACTCTGGAACGAAA
The DNA here is from genome assembly GCA_902687465.1 of Secale cereale. Taxonomy (NCBI): domain Eukaryota; kingdom Viridiplantae; phylum Streptophyta; class Magnoliopsida; order Poales; family Poaceae; genus Secale; species Secale cereale. The sequence continues at coordinate 299,941,592 of LR738711.1, forward strand.
CCGAAGCTAACAAGAGAAGCAACCGGAAAGAAGCAAACAACACGGTAAAGACACAAGCATAAACATGGCATACGATGCACATCCAAGTATGATGCACGTCCGGTTTAATTATGCATGCATGGCAAAGTGCACAAACAAAACTACAAGTTAAGTGGAGCTCAATATGCAACGAGTTGCATATTGATGAAACACCACATTATAATTATTTAATTGACTCTCGTTTATTTACAAGTCAAGATTAAATGTTTTTAACATGGCAAGAGGTGAAGCATAATAAAACTACACTATTTAGACATTTTAAATGAGGCCGGAAAATAACAACAACATATCCGAAAAATCCCCAAGAGCATGTTTAGTAAATTAAAGCAACAACAATTTACACATTATAATGTTGTTAAATGATGCGGATGACATGATCAAGTTTATGCAATTATATTAAAAGTTGACAAGAAGATGATATGAAGCAATTGTCCCCGTGGTGGAAGGAAAAAGGTGCCACGGCAACAATTTCGAAAATGATGCCACGACAACATATCGATTCCGGTAACTCGTTGAGAGTCCGGTGCAAAAGGAAAAGATGGCGTGAGCGAGTCAAACGAGATGAAAGGTGGGGCGATCCCGTCAGCGGGTTCCCACGAGTCGGCGACGAGGCAACCGAGGAACATGACAAAAGGACGAAACGGGCACGGTGCTCACTAGGGAAGAAACATCTCACACAACACATGCATGTCACGGGTCATCGTCTCGGGGTTATACCTTCGAAACATCATTTCGGAGGGGCTCGAGATCGTAGAGGGACATAGAGGAAGTAGTTGTACACGGCCATAGAGGAAGTAGTTTTTCTCGTTCGTAGTCGTACACGGGGTGACGGTAGTCGTTCACGTAGGCGCTTTCGTTTCCGAAGAGGTACTTGACGGTTTCGAGTGCTCCGGGCGTCGCGGTACATGGCGCTTCAAAACATTCGTCGTGGTACTTGCCGTAGGGGTACTTGTCGCGTCGAAGTTGACGAAAATCTGCTGGACCAAAACAACAACACGAGGCCGACGAAGAAGCACAGCAGCAGCAGGCTTAGCACACCGGTGGAGGGACTGCTCGAGGGAGCTCCTCCCCTCGGCGAGGTGGCGGCTCGGCGCACTGGACGAGCGGATCTGGCCGACCCGTGCACAGGAGATGGCGAGGCGGCGGGCTGAGGCCCTAGCGATGGAGGTGTTGCAGCTCCTGGAGAGGAGGGGCGCGGTCGAGCTGGAGAAGGGAGGCCGCAGACCGCGCTGGAGGACGGGTCCGACCCCGTCCAAGGCGGCTGGAGGGGAAGGGCCTGAGGGCCGGCGATGCGCAGGCGCGATGGAGGAAGGCGCTCAGGGCCACGACACTCTGCTGGTCGAGGAAGGAAGCGGGGCTCGAGGCGGCCGGCTCGCGGGGCGCCAAGGGGCGAGGCGCAGGGAGGCGGCTGAGGCGCGCCGGGACTCGCCTGGAGATGGAGAGGAGGGGCGCTCGAGGCCGCGAGGCTGGAGGGGAGGGATCGAGCGCTGGGGCTCGGTAGTCCTGGCTCGAAGGGAGGAGAAGGAGGGGTCAAGCCTAGCGGCGCTGAGGGAAGAGGGTCGAGGGGAAAAGGATCGGGAGATGGGGCGAGCGAAAACGAGCGAGTGACGGCGGTCGAGCGAGGGGAAACTAGAGATGCGTCGGGCTAGGGTTTCGGGATCGATTGGCCTGGAGATGGGCCAAAGGAGGCCGGCTGGGCCTTGGCTAGGTGGGAAGGCCGGCTGGGAGGAGATGGACTGGAGGCTGGGAAGGCTGCTGGGCTTCTCCTCTATGAAGTTGCTCTCCCAATAAAAAAACAGAAAACAACACCGAATAAAAGAAAAGGAAGGAGGTGGCTAGGGAAGAATTAGGACATGAGGTCAATTTTACTGGACTCATAAAAATGTAAGGAATTAATTAAAATTGTTGGAGGGTCTTGTGGAGGAACCTCGATAAACGAGAATAGAATTATAGGGAGGGTTTAGATGGAAACTTGAAGCAAAAGATGTCTGGAGAATAAAAGCAAGTGTGTTGGGTTATTCCGAAGCAATGGAATATTATTATAATAGCTCCCTAAAATATTGGGAGTATATGTCATAAAGAGAAGTCACCTTCCCTCGATTTAAATGGACCGAAGGTCCACACAATTTATTTAAGTTGAGATGCAAAAGAAAATATGACATGATGGCATGATGACATGATGCAATGCAAAAATAAATAACACAAGCACCAATGAAACACACGGGAGAACCCGGAACATCTGGAATCTCTGGAATCTTCTGGGACGTCGGTCTTCGGGCGTCACAACTCTCCCACACTAACAGAGGATCTCGACCCGAGATCCTAGAGATGGAACCGGATAAAAACGGAAAAGGAAGAGGTAAAACAAAGTTGCTTCTTTGACAGACGAGTGAAACCACGAACCTGAGAGGTTGAACAAGCTGAATAAAGAATACAACGGAGATGAACGAATATGAAAATACTCCGTTAGAAAAGAGGAACAAGGAGCATTATGAGAACCTTGTAGGTTGAAAAAAACATGAAACAAGAGCTCACGGACCACAAGAATATGAAACTGCAAGGGTACAACCAAGGACTAAGAATGACATAATTTGGACAGCACTCCGTCTGAAAAGAGAGTCAAACTTGATAAGATGAGGGAACTTGAATGAAGAATACAACATTCCGGTTAAATAGACAAGCAAGGGAGAATATGATCTCGATAAAACGCTATGATGGTTTGGAGAGAGCAACATCACAATGCCCCCGGAATGAAAGAATAGCATATAGATGAATGAAAGAAATGAACGGAGAAAAATATGACAACTTCTCTCAAAATTGAATTTGAAAGAGCATCCTTACGAAGAAGGGTTGAACGGAGTTGTTGGAAAAATCAACAACGAAAAGAATAAGCTTGATGTGGGCTTATGGAAAACATCTCAGAATTAAGAGGTGACAACCAGCCGCTGACGAAAACATTTGATTGGATTGAGATCAACAATGAGATGAAAAACTTAATTCACCGGAATGATAAATGAAGAACTTGGGTCATTTATAAGCACCATAATAGCAACAATCCTTAGGGAAAGCTTTTAGGTGAAAACAACCCAAGATTACTCCAAGAAATAAAAATGAGGGGTTGAAAGGATCTCCTGAACAAGGAAAATGATGGTTTTAATTATCTCATTCTTGATAACTCGTGAATCATGAAACATGGAGGAAATTTATCAAGAATGACATAACACCACCTCAACAGATAAGGGAGCAAGAATTGCAATTCGAATGCATGATGAAGAATGGTTGAGCTCCAACAAGAATCTTGATGAAGACTACGAGGATGAATTAAATGATGATGAACCACCATGAAGAATTCCGGTAATGAAAGCATGAGAAGTGAAAGATGAAAAGAATACGATTCAAGGCCTGCGATGAATTAGATGGAGCTTTGAAATGATAATTGAAATAACTTGGAGCTCCGGAAAACAAGATGAACAACTTAGAACCGAGAATATGATATGTTGAACAAGCTCCAGACAAAAGAATTAAATCACCTTGAAGGAATAAGAATAAGAATTATGTCATGCATATCCTTCATCAATTTAAATTGATGACAACCAAAGGATTTGGCATCCTACTTATTCTCGTTGCAAGGAATTAAAGAGAGATCTAGCACAAGCTTGGGTAAATCTTCAATGAACCACCGGTAGGATTGTGAAAAGAACAAATGAATTGATACGATAACAACGGAAGGGTAATCTTGAAAGAACCACCGTAAGAATATGGAGACAAACGAAGAGACATCAATGAAGAATATTTGGAGGACGAAGTTGAAAACTGAGAACGAAGAAATATTCTGAAATGATGGCCTTCGGAGGATCACAAAGAAAAGAATTCATGAAATGCTTCGGGTGGGTATAAAAGAATCCTCACAATCTGAACAATAATGAGGATGGCAAGAAGCTAGAACCACGAATCTTCAAGAGAACGGGCCAAGATTTAAGAGAAACACTTCTCCGATCTTCAAATGTTGAGAATGAAGACGAGAAATGCCATGAAGAATTTCGAGATACTCCGGAATGAAGAATCAAAAAGGTTGAAACAATGGTGAAAAGAATTTGAAAGCGATCTTGGAGAAGGCATGTGACAGATGGGAATCATACTTACGTCACACTTTAAAAAGAATTTGAGTATAACTCCAGAAAAAATAGAAGAGTCAGGTAAGATCCTGGGAAAAGACCTGTGGGTTAGGGCCCACTAAAGAAATCACCGTTGGAAAAGATTGCTTAAGAGATATTGCACCGGTTGAATTAAATGGCTTGAATAAGATGATAATCCTCAAAATAGCTTGAACGGATTAAGAATGGAATTATGAATCTTCAGCACTCCGGATATGAATAGTAAGAGGAGAATGATTAATTGGTGCACCGGAATAAGAAAGCATTGTGAAATGAGGAAAAATGATAAGATCAACACCGAAATCTTGAATTACACCCACCGGCAGAATTTGAGAACAAAAGAATGATGAACTTGAAGCTCTTGAGCATCTTCACGATAAATCACCGGATAAGAACGTTGAAGGAAATGAATGAAGAAACATCACATGAATAAAATGGATACTTCATTTGAGAATTTCTGGCTCCAAAAGAAAAGGGTGGGAGGGTGGGGAAACAAAGACGACTTGGGATGAATGAAACAGACAATCGTCAGATTTCTCAACGGCGTCCGTATGGAATAACTTGAAGAGAAGGCGCACCGGTTGAAAAGGATTAACATGAAGATCTTAATGGTCAAGAAGAATTAGCACTCCCATAGAAATATGAAAACACCGATTAGGAAGGTATGGAATCAACATTTGACATCGAAGCAACTCGAATACCAGAATCAAAACAAAAACAAAGGATAGATATATTTATGAAGAAGATTATGTTGCAACATATCTATCCGAACAGAGAATTGAACGAATGAATTCCGCAGGTACATCAACTTGTCGTGAAGCCACTTGGAGAACAAAGGGTAAATAAAAAGGAACAAGGAACAAATAGAACAAATACAAGATATAAGCTTCGTTCGACACATTCGTGCTGAAAGCTTATGGAACGTGTTACAAAAGGGTTTTGCAATCCCCGGATCAGCATAGCCAAGGACCCTTTAAGATGCAACTACCGATCGGAACAAGCCCATAAAACCACTTCACTCAATGTAGAACCCCGAACTTCCTATCATGCATTCGTTGGAAGAAATCCTAGAACTACTAGATGAACCCACCTATTAATTTCCGAAAGTTTCCAGTTATGCAATCAGGTGTTGGGGATACAGGGGAAGCACCGCGCACTCAACTCTAATCCTACATCCAACTGTATCCATCCTTCAACACATAACCAGTTGTTCTCGGAAACCGTTTACCTCGGACCTTCGAAACGCATCCACTATACAAGCTATGGCAATACTCCCGAACTACCTCCCCAGTACTGGGTGGTGTCGGGGTTATCTTGCCACTAACCGCATAGGAGAGTTTTCGATGTCGGCCGTCTTATGTATTCCTGAACTGATGCGATATATTTGTGACGACAACACCTCGGAGCTCAACTCCCCGGGACACTGCCACAACCCCTAATGATAGGAGGCATCGAGAACAATGTTCTCGTCACAAAGACATCGAAACAATCCAAACAATACTCGCGAGATCCTAAAAAAAAATTTGGTGCAATTTTTGAAAGTAGAAGAGGCAAGAGTAATCGTCAGGAGTCCTCACCAGAGTGAAAAGAGAAGAGGAGGAAAAGAAATCCTACTCTCCGATATATATAGGACTCAAAACATTTTCAAGTGTGTGCCTAGACTCAACCGTCAACGATTCGATCAATCAGTGGGGGCTTCTAGGTCGGAGAAGGCTCTGAATACCAACTTGTAATGCCCAGGATGGGACTATACCTCCTACGTGTCGAGGCACGACTTAAAGGTATAAGCCCATTCTGGAATGATCTCAAGTTTGGTATCTTTGCATGACTCATGTAAAAGAGGGATTAAATTGCAAAAGGAGATAGTTGGCTTACACTTGCCACTTCACACAATACATTACATAAGCAAGACATCATTCAAAACATCACAAGCCGACTACGGGCGAAGATCCAAAAGAAAGATACCAAAACAACATAAAGCCACAGGTCTAGATCGAATCCTAGTAGAAACCACTACTGATCGTCGAAACGTCTCAAGCATACGGCCAAACTCTCTTCATCGAGCTCCCAGGGAAGCTCTGCACCAGCTCCTGCTTCATTCTCGGCTGAACCTGCATCTAGTGTTGTAGTATCTGTGAGCCACGAGGACTCAGCAATCCCATAACCATGGGTATCAAGACTAGCAAAGATTTGTGGGTAGGAAGAGGTAAAGTGGTGAGGCTGCAGCAGCGGCTAAGCATAATATGGTGGCTAACTTACGAGTACAAGAATAAGATGAGCATCTACGCAAACGGTCGCAAAAGTAGTGATCACTAAAGATCCTGAACTACATACGAATCAAACATAACCCCACCGTGTTCTCTTCTCAAAGTGAAAAGAGACAGTCACGGTTACTCACATAGTTGTGTGTTTTACTTTGGATCCTCTGTCAAGTTTTCTACAACCGGACATTAACAAATTCCAATCTGCCACATAACCGCGGGCACGGCTTTCGAAAGATCATAACCCTGCATGGGTGTTCAAACTTAGCCCATCATAAGCTCTCACGATTAGCTGAAGTGATAAATATAATATCATCACTCCTTATCTTAGGGAAATCCGATCAGGCTCGGCATCCCGGTGCACAAGACATTTCGACAATGGTAAAACAAGTCCAGCAAGACCTCCCGGTGTGTCGACACCCTGATAGTAGCCGCGCGTATCTCGTCTCAGGCATAGACCGGATGGGTGAAGCTACGGGAGCCAAACCTCGAGTTTCCCCGTGGTGGCCTCGCAGGCTCCCCGTTTGGGACCAACACCATCAGCACTGGCCCCCCCTGCTATGTAGAATTAAGAACCCGGGGACGCGACCCCCTATGCAATTTAATTAATTAATTAAGTTGTTATTATGAGGCAAATTAAAACCAATGTTGGGCCTTGCTGGAGGAGTTTTATTCAAAGTCGAACTGTCAAGGGGTCCCCATCCACCCATCATGTAAGGAACGCAAAATCAAGGAACATAATGCCGGTTTATCGGCGCCTAAGGTGGCATGAGTGGAACAAAACACCGAGCAAAAGGCCAAGCCTTCCACCCATGCCCAGTATATAGGTGTGTTAATAATAATTATAGATATTGTGATATACCAACAACAAGTTCCCACCTGGAACGGACTTCGTCTTCACCTGCAACTAACAACGCTATAAGAGGGGCTGAGCAAGCGGGTAACATAGCCAAACAGTGGTTTTGCTAGGAAGGTTTCAAAAGTTAGAGGTTTCATGGCAACAAGGAGAGGCTGACATAAAAGATGGGTAGCGCGACATGTAACGATAGCATCGAGACAACTAAGCATGGTAATGGTAGTAAAGGTATCCAAGGGTATGATCATCTTGCCTGGGATTCCGCAGGGAGTAAGAACGGGTCCAAGAAGTTGATGGAGCAACAGTCGAGCGAATCCTCATGACTCCGGAACGAAACCGAAGCTAACAAGAGAAGCAACCGGAAAGAAGCAAATAACACGGTAAAGACACAAGCATAAACATGGCATACGATGCACATCCAAGTATGATGCACGTCCGGTTTAATTATGCATGCATGGCAAAGTGCACAAACAAAACTACAAGTTAAGTGGAGCTCAATATGCAATGAGTTTCATATTGAAGAAACACCACATTATAATTATTTAATTGACTCTCGTTTATTTACAAGTCAAGATTAAATGTTTTTAGCATGGCAAGAGGTGAAGCATAATAAAACTACACTATTTAGACATTTTAAATGAGGCCGGAAAATAACAACAACATATCCGGAAAATCCCCATGAGCATGTTTAGTAAATTAAAGCAACAATAATTTACACATTATAATGTTGTTAAATGATGCGGATGACATGATCAAGTTATGCAATTATATTAAAAGTTGACAAGAAGATGATATGAAGCAATTGTCCCCGTGGTGGAAGGAAAAAGGTGCCACGGGAACAATTCCGAAAATGATGCCACGACAACATATCGGTTCCGGTAACTCGTTGAGAGTCCGCTGCAAAAGGAACATATGGCGTGAGCGAGTCAAACGAGATGAAAGGTGGGGCGATCCCGTCACCGGGTTCCCACGAGTCGGCGACGAGGCAACCGAGGAACATGACAAAAGGACGAAACGGGCACGGTGCTCACTAGGGAAGAAACATCTCACACAACACATGCATGTTACTGGTCATCGTCTCGGGGTTATACCTTCGAAACATCGTTTCGGAGGGGCTCGAGATCGTAGAGGGACGTAGAGGAAGTAGTTGTACACGGCCGTAGAGGAAGTTGTTGTTCTCGTTCGTAGTCGTACACGGGGCGACGGTAGTCGTTCACGTAGGCGCTTTCGTTTCCGAAGAGGTACTTGACGGTTTCGAGTGCTCCGGGCGTCGCGGTACTTGGCGCTTCAAAACATTCGTCGTGGTACTTGCCGTAGGGGTACTTGTCGCGTCGAAGTTGACAAAAATCTGCTGGACCAAAACAACAACACGAGGCCGACGAAGAAGCACAGCAGCAGCAGGCTTAGCGCGCCGGTGGAGGGACTGCTCGAGGGAGCTCCTCCCCTCGGCGAGGTGGCGGCTCGGCGCACTGGACGAGCGGATCTGGCCAACCCGCGCATAGGAGATGGCGAGGCGGCGGGCTGAGGCCCTGGCGATGTAGGTGCTGCAGCTCCTGGAGAGGAGGGGCGCGGTCGAGCTGGAGAAGGGAGGCCGCAGGCCGCGCTGGAGGACGGGTCCGGCCCCGTCCAAGGCGGCTGGAGGGGAAGGTCCTGAGGTCCGGCGATGCGCAGGCGCGATGGAGGAAGACGCTCGGGGCCGTGGCACTCTGCTGGTCGAGGGAGGAAGCGGGGCTCGAGGCGACCGGCTCGCGGGGCGCCAAGGGGCGAGGCGCAGGGAGGCGGCTGAGGCGCGCCGGGACTCACCTGGAGATGGAGAGGAGGGGCGCTCGAGGCCGCGAGGCTGGAGGGGCGGGATCGAGCGCTGGAGCTCGGTAGTCCTGGCTCGAAGGGAGGAGAAGGAGGGGTCATGCCTTGCGGCGCTGAGGGAAGAGGGTCGAGGGGAAAAGGATCGGGAGATGGGGCGAGCGAAAACGAGCGAGTGACGGCGGTCGAGCGAGGGGAAACGGGAGATGCGTCGGGCTAGGGTTTCGGGATCGGTCGGCCTAGAGATGGGCCAAAGGAGGCCGGCTGGGCCTTGGGCAGGTGGGAAGGCCGGCTGGGAGGAGACGGACTGGAGGCTAGGAAGGCAGCTGGGCTTCTCCTCTATGAAGTTGCTCTCCCAATAAAAAACAGAAAATAACACCGAAGAAAAGAAAAGGAAGGAGGTGGCTAGGGAAGAATTAGGACATGAGGTCAATTTTACTGGACTCACAAAAATGTAAGGAATTAATTAAAATTGTTGGAGGGTCTTGTGGAGGAACCTCGATAAACGAGAATAGAATTATAGGGAGGGTTTAGATGGAAACTTGAAGCAAAAGATGTCTGGAGAATAAAAGCAAGTGTGTTGGGTTATTCCGAAGCAATGGAATATTATTATAATAGCTCCCTAAAATATTGGGAGTATATGTCATAAAGAGAAGTCACCTTCCCTCGATTTAAATGGACCGAAGGTCCACACAATTTATTTAAGTTGAGATGCAAATGAAAATATGACATGATGGCATGATGACATGATGCAATGCAAAAATAAATAACACAAGCACCAATGAAACACACGGGGAACCCGGAACATCTGGAATCTCTGGAATCTTCTGGGACGTCGGTCTTCGGGCATCACATAGCGCTACCCGAGGATTCTTTCTACATAGCAGGGGGGCCAATGCTGATGGTGTTGGTCCCAAACGGGGGTCCTGCAGGGCCGCCTTGGGGAAACCCGAGGTATCTGGTATAACCTGTAGCATCACCCATCCGGTCGTGGCCTGAGACGAGATACGCGCGGCTACTATCAGGGTGTCGACACACCGGGAGGTCTTGCTAGACTTGTTTTACCATTGTCGAAATGTCTTGTGCACCGGGATGCCGAGCCTGATCGGATTTCCCTAAGATAGGGGTGATGATATTATATTTATCACTTCAGCTAATCGTGAGAGCTTGTGGTGGGCTAAGTTAGGACACCCCTGCAAGGTTATGATCTTTCGAAAGCCGTGCCCGCAGTTATGTGGCAGATTGGAATTTGTTAATGTCCGGTTGTAGAAAACTTGACAGAGGATCCGAAGTAAAACACACAACTGTGTGAGTAACCGTGACTGTCTCTTTTCACTTTGAGAAGAGAACACGGTGGGGTTATGTTTGACTCGTATGTAGTTCAGGATCTTTAGCGATCACTACTAGTTTGCGACCGTTTGCGTAGATGCTCATCTTATTCTTGTACTCGTAAGTTAGCCACCATATTTATGCTTAGCCGTTGCTGCAACCTCACCAATTTACCTCTTCCTACCTATTAAGCTTTGATAGTCTTGTTACCCATGGTTATGGGATTGCTGAGTCCTCGTGGCTCACAGATACTACAACAACAGTTGCAGGTGTAGGTTTCCGATGTCTTGACGTGAGAGCGTTGATTGTTGTTTGGAGTTCTTTCTTCTTCTTCTTCTTCTTCTTCAGTCTTGGGTTAGGTTCCGGGTCAGCAGCCTGGGATAGCAGATGGATGTCGTGTTCTTTTCATTGTTTGTATCCGTAGTCGGATACTTTGTATTGATGTTGTTGCATTCATGCGACTTGTATGTATTGTTGTATCCCCCATGTATGTATGTAATGGTACGTTGTAATGATATCCATCTTGCTAAGCGCCCGAAATGCGGTTGTGCCCCAATCACGTAAGTGTCACGTGATCGGGATAGAATCGCATCTTGGGCCTGGCAGCGCGCCCCTGCCTCCGGGGCACCCCGTCTGGCCCCCGGTGCCCTCCTTCTTCCTATATATATCTACGTACCCCGAAACCATCAGAACAATAGAGAAAACCCTAGTTCCATCGCCGCAACCTTCTGTTCTCATGAGATCCCATCTTGGGGCCTGTTTCGGAGCTCCGCCGGAGGGGGGGGGGATCTTCCACGGAGTGCTTCTACATCATCATCATTGCCTCACCATGAGTTGTGAGTAGTTTACCACAGACCTTCGTGTCCATAGCTAGTATCTAGATGGCTTCTTCTCTCTCTTTGGATTTCAATACCAAGTTCTCCTTGGTCTTCGAGGAGATCTATTCGATGTAATCTCTTTTTGCGGTGTGTTTGTCGAGATCCGATGAATTGTGGGTTTATGATCAAGATTATCTATGAGAAATATTTGATTCTTTTCTGAACTCTTTATGCATGATTATAATATCCTTGCAAGTCTCTTATTGGTTTGGTTTGGCCTACTAGATCTATAGTTCTTGCAATGGTAGAAGTGCTTGGCTTTGCGTTCAATCTTGCGGTGGCCTTTCCTAGTGGCAGTAGGGGCAGCAAGGCACGTATTGTATTGTTGCCATCGAGGATAAAAATATCAGGTTTATATCACTATGTTTGAGTTTATCCCTTTACATCATGTCATCTTGCTTAAGGCATTACTCTGTTCTTATGAACTTAATACTCTAGATGCATGTTGGATAGCGGTCGATGTGTGGAGTAATAGTAGTAGATGCAGAATCGTTTCGGTCTACTTGTCTCGGACGTGATGCCTATATATAATGATCATGCCTAGATAGTCTCATAATTATTCGCTTTTCTATCAATTGCTCGACAGTAATTTGTTTACCCGCCGTAGAATACCGCTATCATGAGAGAAGCCACTAGAGAAAACAATGGCCCACGAGTCTATTCTCAACATACTTTCTGTTCTTATATCTGAAAATACCAAAAATATCAAACTATCATCTCTTTCAGATCTCACTTTCGTAAGTGACCGTAAAGGAATTGACAACCCCTTATCGCGTTGGCTGCGAAGTTCTTATTTGTTTGTGCAGGTGCGAGGGACTCGCGCGTGGTCCCCTACTGGATTGATACCTTGGTTCTCAAAAACTGAGGGAAATACTTACGCTACTGTGCTGCATCACCCTTTCCTCTTCGAGGGAATACAACGCAAGCTCGAGAAGTAGCAGGGTCACATGACCCAACATACAGAGCATACAGAACTGAAGCATAAACATGTCTGAGTACAAACAACTACAAATAAAAAGGCTGAGAAGCCTGTCTATCTACAAGACCCTCCCAAGGGCACAAGATCGTAGCTGAGGTAACAAGCTAAACGTTGAAGTCCACACGAAACTAATAGTGAGACTAAAGTCTCTCCGCGAAACATAAATTAAGAAAACGTGAGTACAAAGGTACTCAGCAAGACTTACATCAGAACTAGCTACATATGCATCAGTATCAACAAAAGGATGGTGGAGTTTGACTGCAGCAAGCCAGCTTTAAGTCGGTGGCTATCCTGAACTACGACCACAAGTAACTCTTTTGAGGTGGCACACACGAGTCCACACATTCACCAATCAATACACCACTATGGATCCGCTCCCGTCTCCCTATGAGAAGGCCATCCATAGCACTCACGCTTATCTTGCGCATTTTAGAGTATCCACTTTCACTTGTCTATGAACTATACAGGCAACCCAGAAGTCCTTTACCGCGGACACGGCTATTCGAATAGATGATGTTAACCCTGCAGGGGTGTACTTCTTCACACGCGCTCCCACCACTTATCGCCGTTTACACGACATGTACTCGGCAACCTTCAAGCGGAAGCCAAGCGAGGATGTCAGCCACGACCTGACTAACCACACAAGTCCCTAGTCCAAGTTTATCGCCTATTCAGGTTCCATCCACAGGGAGTCCGGTCGAGGTTTCCACATACATCCCCGAACGATGTGTACAGGGTTCCTGAGGCACCAAACGGGTGTCCCGGTACACCGTGCCACATACCTACCGCATCACAGCCCACCCCTAGGGTCAGCACTGCGCATGACCTCCAGTAGGCTACAAACACCAGAAACTACTTGCAACTCCCGGACAGAGGACAAGGGCGGTTAATAAGTCAAGAGGGTCCGATGGTTTCGAGCCCAACGCATGGTAGTAGTTGTTCATGGATCACAATCACAGAACTTAGTTCCTGAGGACGGTTTCAATGAGACAACCCACCATGTACTCCTACATGGCCTCTCATCTCTACCTTTACCAAATCGTGTTCACACACTTAGCTCTCAATAGTAGGACACGATGACCACAATCTAATTCACCCCCGATGAATCAGACCTGACACAACTCTAAGCAATAGCAGGCATAACCAGAAAGCATGAATGAGTAGGCACATCATGGTTCAAACAACTCCTAATCATGCTAGTAGGTTTCAACTATTTACTGTGGCAATGACAGGTCACGCAGAGGAAAGGGGTTCAACAACCGCACGAGGTAACAGTTGAAGCGTTGTTGTCCTAATGTAGTAAAAGAGAGCAGAAGCGAGAGAGTGGGGTTGTATCGGAATGAACAAGGGGTTTTTGCTTGCCTGGCACTTTTGAAGACGATATAGCTCTTCATTGGTGTCCTCGAACTCATCGCCGGAACATACGTCTACTAAGGGGGGACAAAACCGGCAAACAGAGAAAGAACACAATCAATGCAATGCGACAATACGATGCATGATCATGACATGGCAATATGCTGTTGATTGAGCTAATGCAACTAGCAACCGTATTAAATGAAGTTGGTTTGAACCAAAGGTTCAAACTCAAACTCCATATGTGATTATTCAAATGTCGTTTAATTGATTTGACCTGATCAGCAGGTATAAGTTGTTCAAACATGCATGAAAATACCATAAACAGATTCCTTGAATTTTTCTGATAATTTTTCATACATAAATTATTTTATCCTGAGCTACGGTTGAATTTATATGAGTTTTAGAAGTTTTGGATATTTTCTGAAATAAATAAATCATTTCAGATTTATTTTAAATCCCATAAAATATTTACTACATCAACATGACTTCATGCTGACGTCAGCAGGTTAACAGGGACTGGTCCAGGTCAAACCTGACCAGTGGGCCCACTGGTCAGTCTCTCAGTGCTGCCTCGTGTCACAGACAGGTGGGACCAGTCAACAACCACGTCAGCAAAGTCAATGCTGACGTGTGGGTCCCACTGGGTTAAAAACTAAACTAAACAGAAAATTAAATTAAACTAAATAGGCACGGGGCCCACATGTCAGTGTTTCAACGCTACACTAATTGGTAATTAGTGCCTAAACTAACTAGGCCACGTCAGCGACCAAAAACTCGCCGGAGCTGCTCGGGACGGCGCTACGGAGCACCATTTCGCGCGTGGTTTGCGGCTATGGCGAGCTGGCGGTGCGGTGCATCTTCTGGCGCAAGCGCCAGGAGCCAGGGTGGCTTACAGAGATGGCAGCGACGACGGAGGCGGCAACCGGAACTCGGAGGTATGCGGACGCGGGGCCACGGAGCACATCGTGAGGATCCGGTGCGTGCGTTCGGCTCCTGGGAGAACGGTGAGCAGGAGGGTGCTACTGGCACGAGCGGACGAGCTCAGCTGCGCGAGGCTCGCTGGCCATGGCGATGGCCGGAGCTCGGTTCCGCGGGGCGGCGTCTAACGGACGAGAATGAAGGGGCTGAGCAAGGGGGAGGAGCAGGAGCTCACAGCGTGTTCGAGGGGACGGTCAGCAGGCTCGGGGTCACTCTGGAGGAGGCGAATCATGCGACGGTGGCCGTCGGTGCAGAGGTTGAAACGACATCGATGGCGACATCTTGGCGGTCTTCTGGACGTGTACGTCTTCGTGAAGATGAAGCGGAGCTCTACGGGGTGTCTGGACATGGCGGAGGGTCGAGGCGATGACGGTGGCTACGACAACAGCGAGCGGCGGCGGCGGCAATGCTCGGCTGCGAGGTGGGGAGTGAGAGGGAGAGTACCAGGGGAGGGGATGAGCATGGGGGGGGGTGCGAGGGGCCGGGGGGGGTGCGTGGCAGTCATGGATGTGTCCAGGCACTCAACGTCATGCAGGAGCTGGCCGCGCGTGTGCCAGCGCACGACGAGCACGCGCCCTCCTGGCCTCTGGCAGGAGGTGGAGAACGATTGGCAGGTGGGCCTGGTGGGCTGCTACAAAGCCAGGCCAGATCAGGTAAGCCCATGCATGTTTTTCTCTCTCTCTTTTATTTCTTTCTGTTTTGTGTTTTTAACATTTGTTTTGGCTTTATTTAAAATGCCTAAGCACTTTCAAAAATCATGAAATTACTCATGCCCACTGTATATAATATAACCAATAGGGAACATTTTTTTAATGATTATTTGGGCATTTAAAATATTTTATATCATTTAAATGCCCAAATGAAAATAACATATGATTTAAACCAATGACCTTAGGATGTCCTAGAAAATTGTGCACCATTTTTGTGAGAGGTTTAAGACCAAGGCAAAGATGATGAACATTTTAGAAGGGCATTTTGGGTAAATTGATAAATATTTTAGTAAACCCTAGTTGGTTTCAGAGGTGCTAGGGGTTTGAACAATCCCCATTTCAACTTTCAAAATAAATTTAGACATGATGCATGGATGCAAAAGCTAGCCTAGAGCTCTACCAGACTAGGGATGTGACACTGTTCCTGCAATAGGTTTGTCACCTAGTGGTGCATCAAGGACATAATACTTCTGTGCAACAATGAGGATAATCCTCAGATCACATACCTAGTCTGCATCATTGCTACTAACATCTTTGAACTTAGTTTTCTCTAGGACCATATCAAAAACAAGGGAGCTAAATCGTGAGCTATTGATCTACTACATAGATATGAAAATACTATCAGGACTAAGTTCATGATAAATTAAGTTCAATTAATAAAAATACTAATGAACTCCCACTGAAATTAACATCCCTCAAGTTATCTAAGTGAAACATGATCCAAATCAACTAAACCATGTCCGATCATCACGTGAGATGGAGTAGTCATCAATGGTGAACATCTCTATGTTGATCATATCTACTATATGATTCACGTTCGACCTTTCGGTCTGTAGTGTTCGGAGGCCATGTCTGTACATGCTAAGCTCATCAAGTTTAACCCGAGTATTCCACATGTGCAAAACTATCTTGCACCCGTTGTATGTGAACGTAGAGCGTATCACACCCGATCATCACGTGGTGTCTCGGCACGACGAACTGTCGCAATGGTGTATACTAAGGATAACACTTATACCTTGAAATTTTAGTAAGGGATCATCTTATAATGCTACCGCCATACTAAGAAAAATAAGATACATAAAAGATAAACATCACATGCAATCAAAATATGTGATATGATATGGCCATCATCATCTTGTGCTCGTCTTGCCAACTATTGCTTCTACGACTATTGCTAACTCATAGCGATAAAGTAAAGCAATTACATGGCGCTTGCATTTCATACAATAAAGAGACAACCATAAGGCTCCTGCCGGTTGCCCATAATTTACAAAACATGACCATCTTATACAATAACGTATGACTCATCACATCTTGACCATATCACATCACAACATGCCCTACAAAAACAAGTTAGACGTCCTCTACATTGTTGTTGCAAGTTTTACGTGGCTGCTATGGGATTCTAGCAAGTACCATTCTTACCTATGACACAAAGCCACAACAATGTTTCGTCAATTTTGCTGTTTTAACCTTCTTCAAGGACCGGCGGTAGTCAAATTCGATTCAACTAAAGTAGGAGAATTAGACACCTGCCAGCCACCTTTATCCAAAACTAGTTGCATGTCTACCAGTGGAGCCGGTGTCATGAACGTGGTCATGTAAAGTTGGTCTGGGCCACTTCATCCCATAATACCGCTGAATCAAAATAAGACGTTGGTGGTAAGCAGTATGACTATCACCGCCCATAACTCTTTGTGTTCTACTCGTGCATATCATCTACGCATAGAACTGGCTCATGATGCCACAGTTGGGAAACATAGCATGCAATTTAAAAAATTTCCTACACTCACGCAAGATCTATCTAGGAGATGCATATCAACGAGAGGGGGACATCATCTTCATACCCTTCAAGATCGCTAAGCGGAAGCATTTATCAACGCGCTTGATGTAGTCGTACACCTTCACGATCCGTCCAGATGAAGTACCGAACGTACGACACCTCCACGTTCAGCACACGTTTAGCTCGATGACGTCCTTGCCTTATTGATCTAGCAAGACGGGCGAAGTAGTAGATGAGTTTCGGCAGCACGATGCCGTGGTGACGGTTGGTGGTGAAGAACAAAATCTGCAGGGCGTCGCCAAGCACTATAGAAACTAGACGGAGGAGAAACTAGAGGGATTTGCCTGCCGGCACACGGCTTGGTGAATCTTGATGTGTCTGGGGTTCTATCCCTGCGACTCTATTTATATGTTGAGCCCTGCGGTCTAAACTTGGAGCAAAAGCCTCCTCAAAGTCAGTTTTTCCCGAAAGGCAAGAGTCCCACTCGGACTCTAGGGCTAGATGCCAGGGTTCCCGGCATCTACCCCCTAGACGCCAGGGTTCCTGGCGTCTAGCCTCTGGTCTCTGCAAAACTCCCTTTTGCTCTTTCCAAAAGCCTCATGGGCTTTCCCCTTTGGCCCAAATAAAGTGTTCTCGTACCTAAACACTTTGGGAAACATTCGAAACCCCTTCCGGTGAATTCCGAAACCTTTCCGGAGATCAAACACTATTATCCCATATATCAAGCTTTACCTCCGGACTATTCCGAAGCTCCTCGTCGTGTCCAGGATCTCATATGGAACTCCAAACAACATTCGTTCACCATCATACATAACTTATATAATACTATATCGTCAACAAACATTTAAGAGTGCGGACCGTACGGGTTCGAGAACTATGTAGACGTGACCAAGACACCTCTCTGGTCAATAACTAATAGCAGAACCTGGATGCCCATATTGGCTCCTACATATTCTACGAAGATCTTATCTGTCGAACCGTTATGACAACATACAGATTTCCCTTTTTCCGTCGGTATGTTACCTTCCTGAGATTCGATCGTCTGTATCTCCATACCTAGTTCAATCTCGCTACCGGCAAGTCTCTTTACTCGTTCTGTAATACATCATTTCGTGACTAATATATTAGTCATTTGCTTGCAAGGCTTATTTTGATGTGTATTACCAAGAGGGCCTAGAGATACCTCTCCGATACTCGGAGTGACAAATCCTAATCTCGATTCAGGCCAACCCAAAAAGACAGCTCCGGGAATACCTGTAGAGCATCTTTATAATCACCCAATTACATTGTGACGTTTGTTAGCACAGAAGGCAGCCCTCCGGTATCCGGGAGTTGCATGATCTCATAGTCAAAGGAATACGTATTTGACATACATGACAGGAGTAGCAATAAACTGTACAATCAAATGCTAAGCTAATGGATGGGTCTTGTCCATCACATCATTCTCATAATGATGTGATCCTGTTATCAAATGACAACTCATGTCTATGGTTAGGAAACCTTAATCATCTTTGATCAACGAGCTAGTCTAGTAGAGGCTTACTAGGGACACGATATTTTTTTATGTATTCACACATATATTTAGGTTTCCAGTCAATACAATTCTAGCATGAATAATCAACCTTTATCATGATTAAGGAAATATAATAATAACCATTTTATTATTGCCTCTAGGGCATATTTCCATCAGCCACAAGGGTGGAGGGCGCGCCCTGGGGGGTAGGGTTCGGCCCCTACCTTGTGGGCCCCTCGTGCCTCTCCTGACCTACTTCTTCCGCCTATAAATTTACATATATTCCAGAAACATCAGAACATCCATCGAAACCACTTTTCCGCTGTCGTAACCTTCTGTTTCCGTGAAATCCCATCTGGAGGACTTTTCCGGTACTCTGCCGGAGGGGGATTCGACCACGGAGGGCATCTATATCAACCCAATTTCCCTTCCAATGAAGTGTAAGTAGTTTACCACAGACCTACGGGTCCATAGCGAGTAGCTAGATGGCTTCTTCTATCTTTTTGATCCTCAATGCCATATTCTCCTCGATGTTCTTGGAGATCTATCCGATGTAATATTCATTTGTGATGTATTTGCCAAGATCTGATGAATTGTGGATTTATGATTAGATTATTTATGAATATTATTTGAGTCTCTTATGAATTCTTATATGCATGATTTGATATCTTAGTAATTCTCTTCGAATTATCGATTTGGTTTGGCTAACTAGATTGGTATTTATCGCAATGGGAAAAGTGCTTTACTTTGGGTTCAATCTTGCGGTGCTCAATCCTAGTGACAGTTGGGGACATGAGACGTATTGTATTGTTACCATCGAGGATAACAAGATGGGGTTTTCATCATATTTCTTGAGTTAATTCTGCTACATCATGTCATCTTACTTAATGTGTTACTCTGTTCTTATGAACTTAATACTCTAGATGCAGAATCGTTTCGGTCGATGTGTGGAGTAATAGTACTAGATGCAGGCAGGAGTCGGTCTACTTGACACGGACGTGGTGCCTACATTCATGATCATTGCCTTAGATATCATCGTAACTTTGCGCTTTTCTATCAATTGCTTGGCAGTAATTTGTTCACCCACCATAATATTTGCTATCATGAGAGAAGCCTCTAGTGAAACCTACCGCCTCTGGATCTATTATAAGTTTCAGATCTACTATTTTGCAATGCTTTACTTTCCAATCTATAAACCAAAAACCCAAAAATATTTACTTTACAAGTTTATCTATCTCTATCGGATCTCACTTTTGCAAATAAACGTGAAGGGACTGACAACCCATTTTTACATTGGGTGCAAGTTGTTTGATTGTTTGTGCAGGTATTTGGCGATTTGCGCGTAATCTCCTACTGGATTGATACCTTGGTTCTCAAACAGAGGTAAATACTTACTCTACTTTGCTGCATCACACTTTCCTCTTCAAGGGAAAAACAAACAGAAGCTCAAGAGGTAGCAAGAAGAATTTCTGGCGTCGTTGCCGGGGAGATCTACGCGAAGTCAAGACATACCAAGTACCCTTCATAAAAATCTCATCTCTTGCAGTTACATTATTGGCCATTCACCTCTCGTTTTCCTCTCCCCCACTTCTAAAATGATTTTTGAAAAAGATTTGCCTTTTCTTCGCCCTTTTTTCGTTCGTCTTTTTGTTTGCCCTTATCTCTTACTTGGTTTGTTTTCTTGTTCGCTTGGAATAACTGTGTGTTTATTGAAAATCATAAACAAAGTTTTTGGATCCTCAATCACTTGCTAATCTTTTTAGAAGATCCAATTATGATGAACCAATTGCTAGTGAGTTGAGTACACTAGATTATCTTTATGAGGTTTTGCTTGAAATTCGTGAATCAGAAATTTGTGAAGTGTTGTAAAAAGAAATTTATGAAGTGATTCACAATAGCTCCTTGATTGAAAAACATGATTGCAATGATGTTATTATAAATTCTATTAATGCCAATTGTGTTAATGTTAGGCAAAACCCTAAGCTTGGGGATGCGTATATTTTTTGCCCTCTACTTGTTGCAATGATCATGATTAGGGTGATGCTTCTTACGATCTTGAAAAGTTACTTAAGCCCCATGATGAATATGAGATTGATAATAATCTTTGCAATGATATTGAAAGTGGGTTTGGAAGAGTATCAACTTTAGATCCCACATATTTGGAGAATATTCAATCATATGAATTTTTTGATAAAAGTGGGTTTGGATTATGAGGGACTCCTGGATTACGGGGTCCTTGGGCGTCTGGGCTACGTGACGTGGGCCGGACTGATGGGCCGTGAAGATACAAGATGTAAGACTTTCCCCCGTGTCCAGATGGGACTCTCCTTGGCGTGGAAGGCAAGCTTGGCGTGCGGATATGAAGATTCATTTATCTGTAAACCGACTCTGTACAACCCTAGCCCCCTCCGGTGTCTATATAAACCGGAGGGTATAGTTCGTAGAGCAATCATAATCATACATGCTAGACATCTAGGGTTTAGTCATTACGATCTCGAGGTAGATCAACTCTTGTAACCCCTATACTAATCAAAGTCAATCAAGCAAGAAGATGTGTATTATCTCCATCAAGAGGGCCCGAACCTGGGTAAGCATCGTGTCCCCTGCCTCCTATTACCTTCGATCCTTAGACGCACAGTTTGGGACCCCCTACATGAGATCTGCCCGTTTTGACATAGAAATTGGTGCTTTCATTGAGAGTTCCACTGTGCCTTCGTTGAAAGGCTCGATGGCTTACCTTGTCATCAAGGACAATATCACTTCCAGAGGAGCCCTAGTTTCAGGGCAAACCCTCCGGCTTGGCGGCTTCACCATGGGTGCCCGTTCGGCCGTTAAGCCGAAAGCAAACCCCCGAGTCGCTGAATACCCTCTTCGTATCAGCCCTGAATACTCCGACAAGATAGATCCGATAGATCTATCTGTAACACCCCAGATGTAGCACTTCCCAGTATGCAATATATTCATCGTTGACTTAATCAATTCCATTTTGGGCTACATCATTCCGGGTCTTTTGTCTTTTGCTTTGAGCATGTGTTGCATATCACCATGTCATTTTCATCATGTGCATTGCATTGGCATAGTCCCACTTGCATCCATGATTAGTTGCATCATCTCCGTCCTTTCCGTTGTCCGTTTCAGATTCCGACTCTCTCACACGGCACCCGTTGCACCTCTCAAGTCTTGTTTCGCGAGCGGAATAAAAACTCCCTTGGAATGGGACGAGAGTTGTCGAGTGGTCTTGGTATATCACCGGTAGACCGCCTGTCAAATTTCGTTCCATTTGGAGGTCGTTTGATGCCCCAACGGTTAACCGTGTTAACCGCCGAAAGCCCTTTCTCTTTTAGCCCAGCACCTCTTTTCTCCAGCCCAAAAGCCCATCCAAAACCCCCTCATGCTCCTCACCATTGGATCACAATCATGTGAGCAAAAACTGCACCTCAATAGCCCTCTCCTAACTCCCTCAACCTATATAAACAGCCCCCACGTCCATTTTTGGGTAAAAACCCTAGCCCGAGCTCGTCCCACCGCGCCGGACACGTCCGCCGTCGCCGGACGCGTCCAGCTGTCGCGCCCGACCAATCAGGGCGTGCGACGTCGCACCGCCGGATCACCGCCGCGACCCTTCACCGCCGGCGTCGCCTCCACCGCCGCCGGCCGCGTCCTCCCCACCGCCGGCTGGATCAGATCTGGTCAGGCGAACCAGATCCACCAGCCCCACGAACCAAACGCCCCCCGTCAGCCCGAATCTCCTCATCCCGTTTCTCTCCATCCCGATTTGCGAGGTGAAATTTTCTCTAAGTCCTAGATCTGCTACGAATAATGCTTCCTTGTAGTGGTCACGACTTTGTGCTCGATGCTCCATTTTGCGTGCATAATATGTCAAAATGTTCATCTCGAAGTGCTCTATGTTTTGGCATGAGTTTTATGCATGTTGCGATCCATCTATATGTCTTAATCTTCATTGCAAAACTATGTGATGTTAATTTTCAGCTACTGTTGTCTGTCATCAGCATATAGGCATGTTCAACATGGTGTAACTTTGTGCATGTTGGTCCATATGAAGTGTATGATATGTCAAAATGTTCATTGCAAAGTGCTCTACAGGATGGTGTAGTTTTCATACATGTTAGGTTGCATTATACCATGGTTATCCCTATTACAAAACTGCTTGTTGCTGTTAAGATGCTGAAATTGTTACAACTTGTTGATTTGTCTTTTTCGTAGTATTTTGTATGATTTTCTTTTGAGCCACATGTCATCATGTTTTAGGAGCATAATCATTTTATCTTTCAAGTGGTGTAATTGGATTTTCATGATATTCCCTGTGGTGACTTGAAAAAGCTTGTAAACATCCCATGTCATTGTTGCCGTTTTTACACTTAGCGAAAAACTGCTAAGTCTGGAATCTGTTATAACATGTTGCCATGTAAAGTTGATGCTACAATCTTTTCCATGCATGTTTTGGGATAATAAGTGAGCATGTATTGATGTCCATGTAATTTTCTATCAATCCATGCCTTTGTTTGGATATATGCCCTGCTGTAGCTTGTTGTTATCTTGCTCTCAATATGCTTGAAATCTGAACTGTCAGCCTGTTATCAGAATATTCATTTTGGCAAAGCTCATGTTAATCAACCCTTGCATGGAATGAATTTTTTCTTTGGATGAATTGGAAGTATATTATGTCTTCTTCATGCTCATGTCATTTTCATGCTTGTTATAATTGGTTTGCTTGTTGTTATGTGCCTCCTAAGGCAGCAACATATTGTTCCTGGTTGCATGTTCAGTAATTTTCACTAAGTCTGAAAACCTGTTAACTTATTGAATCTTGCCATGCTAGTTTAATTGTGTACCAGTAAGCTTTTGGGTGTGCTTTGAGTGCATTTATGTTGAGAATCATGTCTACGTCATATCCGTGCCTTTTGTCATCATGTTTGGGTGTTGTAGCATATTTAGACCTTGCTCCAAAGATACCATGTTGCTATTAACATGAATTTTGCATTGCATCTTGTTTTGCTTGCATTTGCAAACCGTGCATCCGATTCAGATGATATTTATATTGATTTCAACCGAAATCTTTCAACCTATCCTGTGGCATGCTTGGTTTGCCAAGATCTTGCCCACATCCATCATGCCTTCACATGTCCTTCCCGGCTTCATCTCCTTCCTTACCGATAGCTCTGTAGCATCATACTTGCATCTCTCTTGCATAGCATGTGTTCTTTATTTGGATGCTTGTTTATGTTGGGTAGCACCGGGAGACGAGTTCGAGTCCGAGGTCGAGACAGCCGCTGAGTACGATTATGAAGAGCAAGGTCCCGATAACACCGAAGACTTACCAGGCAAGACGACAATTCATTGATATCACCTCTATTGTTGCTAGGCTAGATGCCTCGCTCTATTCCTTTGTCGCGATACCTATCCTTTTGCATGTCAGCCCCTACCTTTCCATGAAACCTCTAACTACCTTCCTAGCAAACCATTGTTTGGCTAAGTTAAGCTTTGCTCAAGCCCCCCTCTTATAGCGTTGTTAGTTGCAGGTGAAGATGAAGTTTGCTCCATGTGGATTAGGTTTTGGGGAATAACACAATATCTATTATTTAAATTAATGCACCTTATATACTTGGCAATGGGTGGAAGGCTTGGCCTTTTGCTCGGTGTTTTGTTCCACTCATGTGGCCTTAAAAACCGATGAACCGGTGTTATGTTCCTTGATTTTGCGTTCCTAACGTGGTTGGGGTTTATGGGTCCCCCTTGATAGTCCGCTTTGAATAAAACTCCTCCAACAAGGCCCAACTTTGGTTTTTCCATTTGCCTAATAACTAAAACTTGCATAGGGACCAGCTAGCACCCGAGGAATTAATTTACAAACCGGGCCAGTGCTCCTCATGAGTGTTGGTCCAAACTGGGCAGCCTGCGGGGCCGCCTTGGGGAAACCCGAGGTATTTGGTATTCACCCGTAGCTTGTCCCATCCGATCATGGCCTGAGACGAGATACGCGCGGCTCCTATCAGGGTGTCGGCACGTCGGCAGGTCTTGCTGGAATTGTTTTACCATTGTCGAAATATCTTGTACACCAGGATTCCGAGTCTGATCGGGTAGTACCTAAGATAAGTTTTTTTACCTCTATTGATTTTGAGAGCTTGTGATGGGCTAAGTTGGGACACCCCTGCAGGGTTATGATCTTTCGAAAGCCGTGCCTGCGATTATGTGGCAGATTGGAGTTTGTTAATATCCGGTTGTAGACTACTTGACACAAAAACTCAAACTTAATACACTACCGTGTGAGTAGTCATAATGGTATCTTTTTGAGGGAATTCGGGAAGAGAACACGGCTGGGTTATGGATGACTCGTAGGTTGTAAGGATCATCTAGTGATCATGAATTATTTAATGACCAAAGGATTTCACTTCTCTTCTCACTCTGATGATTCGTAAGCTAGCCACGTCATCTACGCTTAGTGCTTGCAGCAGCCACTTATACATTTCTCCTTACCCAAAGGCTTTATAGTTTTGATACTCGAGAATGGGAGTGCTGAGTCCTCGTGACTCACGGTATACTACAAACGCAGGTGCAGGTACAACCGAGTATGAATCAGGCGATGGCCATGAACTCAAGTGGGAGTTCGATGAGGAACGTGGGCGAATGTATGTGGCGTTCCCCGACAATCACTAGTGGTTCCTACTAGGGCCGATCGGGCATAGTGGGTGGTTATCTTCTTTCTTTTGGATTGATCCGTAGTCGGACTATGATTGTGCTTGGATGAATGTAAGACTTATTTATGCATTGTGTGAAGTGGCGATTGTTAGCCAACTATGTATTTTTTTCCCTTTGTTCTTGTACATGGGAATGTGTGAAGATGACCATTTTGCTATCATACCAAAATGCGATTATGCCTCTAAGTCGTGCCTCGACACGTAGGAGATATAGTCGCATCTTGGGCGTTACAAGTTGGTATCAGAGCCTTCCCCGACCTAGGAGCCCCTTCTTGATCGAACTGCTGAGTCTAGAATTTAAAAAATGTTTTGAGTCTTAGGATTATATATATCAGAGAGTAGGAATTCTTTCTCTCCTTATCCCCTTCGTCGCTCTGGTGAGGACTCGTGACGTAGAAGTTTTGAGTTTCTACCCTCTTTTCCACTATTTTTTTAGGATCACGCTGGTATTGTTGGGATCGTTTCGATATCTTTGTGATGAGAACATTGTTCTTGGTTCCTCCTGTCATTTAGGAGTTGTGGCAGTGTCCCGGGGAGTTGAGCTCCGAGGTGTTGTCGTCATAATTGTATCGTTGCAGTTCTGGAATACCAGAGGTGGCCGACATCGAAAACGCTTATATGCATGTTTGGTGGTGAGATAACCCCGACGTCACCCAGTACTGGGGGGATAGTTCGGGAGTATTGCCACAACTAGTATAGCGGATGCTTTTCGAAGGTCTGAGGTAAAGGGTTTCCGAAGGTTCCTGGTTATGTGTTCACGGATGGATACATCAGGATGTAGGACTTGTTAGTTGTGTGTTATACGGTGTTTCCCCTATATCCCCAACACCAGATTGCATAAACAGAATGTTTCAAGAATTAATAGGTGGGAATTCAAGTAACTCTTAGGAAATCTTCCAACAGATGCATGATATGAGGTTGGGGTTCAACGTCTAGTGGTTTGTTTTTCACAGTTGATTTTACACTGGGGGTTGCATCTTAATGAATCCTTGGCTATGCTGGTTTGGGGGATGCAATGTCCTTTGTAACGTCGTGCTTAAGGGGGCCTCATCACAAAAAATTTGGACGAAACCTCTATCATGTATTTGTTCCAGCTGTTACCTTGTTGGTTTATTCTTCAATCTATTCACATGGCTTCTCAACAAGTTGATGTGTCATTTAAGCTTATGGAATTCATTTGTTTCATTGATCTGTTCGAATGATTTTGTGAAGATTTATGTTGCAACATATCTAGCCTTTGATTCAGCTTATCTATCTTGCAATTGGGATTCTGACGGTTGTCGTCATCTCTAGGATGGCACCTAAAAGAGTTCCCAACCTGTGGGGACCCCGACTTAAGAGTCGAGATCACCGAATGCACCTGTACAGTGATCCTAGAGATCAATGCTCACTGAACACACAGAAGCTGAATAACAAGAGTCTTCCATCCTTACATACCGTCTTACACAAATTATGACCATTATGGCCAAGTCTTACATAGATAAAGCCTCAAGGGCTGAATAGCAAATAACTCGAATAGCGGAAGTCTTCGTAGATAAGTAGAACCCATGGCATCTGCCTTAACCCTACAGGCATTCTGACTGGGAAAGCGTCCTAGTTCGCATGTTCGTCTCGATAGAATTCTTCTTCATATTCCTGCTCTTCCATGCCTGGCCAATTAAATAACCAGTGGCAAGCCAATGAGTACTTTGAATGTACTCGCAAGCAACCCATGTTTTTGGAACAAGTATGACAGGATATAAAATAGCACTAGATAGGATATGTTTGCGGAAAGCAGAAATTTGAGAGTGCAATGACATGAGCTAACTGAGGCATGCATCATAAAAATTTATAGGTTACAGATATCAACATAGCCAAGCTATGACCTCTACATTTTGTCAAGTCCTTATGACTTAAACCAAACGGAGCTTTCGCAAACATTGGATGTAGCCCAAGAGTGGTTACCCAACTGTCCTTGACCGTGGACACGGCTATTCGAATAGTTTTACACTCTGCAGAGGTTGCACACTTTACCCACTAGATCCGGGGAACTTTCCGTGTCATCCATGACCCGTGGTACCTCAAGTACCCGGGGTAAGCACCCGATCACTATCTTTCCCTAGGCGACACTAATATGGAGTCCACTCGATTGGTAGTAACCCCCGTGCCCCACATTTACATCTTAAGATTTTTGGAGCCTTGCTCCTATTTCACATACCACGGGCAAGGGGTACCAACGGTGTGTTCGATGCCCTGTGAAAACAGTCATGGCCGCCTCTCCAAGCACGACCATGTCCCGAGAGTGACTTCATGTCACCCCCGACACTAGTAATGCGGGCACCATGCTAGTATCGACCTAGGTAATCAATAATGCCCTTTCCCATATAAGGGTAGAGTGGTTGCGCATGTAAAGTTGGAATAACATTCGCAAATTAAACCAATCCGTTTGAAAAACATCACGCACACTTGCCTTGATACACCACTTCGTCATCAAGTGGTTACCCATCTCATCATTTCCCTCGGGCATAAGTGGCACCCGATGGGGTCTTTTGAAAGAGTTGCTCAAATGAACTATGCTTTCATTATCATGCATATCCCGTTCTACTACCATAGCCACTACTTTAGCAACCTATCTACTCCCACTGGCATAACCCTCATAAGAAGGTAGGGTCGTGCACAAATGCAAGTATCAATGAGGAAGTGTAGTGGCAAACCAACAAGAGGTTTCCACCTCTTCATGATTTCCGATGCAACAACAATATGGTGCTATATGACATGCGTAAAAGGGGTTCCATAGTCATGGTCAAAGGGTTGCTTGCCTGGATTGGCTTGGTCTTCAAGGTCTTCAAATCCTTCCCCTCCTTCTTCTTCAGCAACCTCGTCAAATACGGTATCTAATCGTCGCAATAAACAACGGGGAAATAAGACCATAATAAAAAAACAGAAAAACCAATATGCTCAGAAAAATGTCAACTTATTTTTATCAAATACTAGAGGGAAAACTAAGATGGCAAAAATTCTTAGTTTGAGATTTGGAGTGACAGAATGGAGTATATGAATTTTTGAACAGAGGTCTTAGTGTTCAAATATGGATTTAAATTTGAATAGAATAGAAAAGGTCCATGGATATGGGTGAAAGTGACAACATTAAATAGGTTGGATTTTTACAAGTTTCTAGGAACTGGAATTAATTCATTTGGATAAATATTTAATCCTGTGGAATTATTTGAAAATCCCACAGAAAAGAAAAGGAAAAAGGGTCCTGTGCAACTGGGCCAGAGCGGCCACAGTGCAGCACGCCCAGGGCGAATCAGCCGACCGCACGGGCGCCAGCGTGCGCGCCAGGTTTTCAAACCTGAAGGGCGGGGCCAGGCGTCAGTGAGAGGAGAGAGGGGCGAGGGCGAGGGGAGGCTGACAGGCGGGGCCCGCCTGTCATCCCTAACCCTCCGGCAGAGGGCCGACGAGCTCACCGGCGATGACTCGGGGCACGGTAGGGCGAGCTAAGGGCAGGGATGGATCCAGCAAGGTGTCGCCACTCTGGTGGAGGTGGAGTGGGTCGCCGGAGTGGCCTGGTTCGCTGGCGGCGAGGCCACGCGGCGGAGGAGCTTCGGGTGGTGGTGGTTCCGGCTGTATTCGGCAGCTGCGGAGAGGGAAAAGAGGGGGAAACGAATCAGTGGGACGTTGTGATGCTAGATCGAGCGAGAGGAGCGGCTGGGACGGCTGTACCGAGCGGACGACGGCGAGCCGCCACGGCGGAGCTCGAGCTCAATCTCGAGCTCGGGCCTGTCTGGAGTGGAGTGAGTGGCGTAGGGGGGAGATTGAGTGGGTGAGAGAGCAGTTGGTGAGGAAAGGAGGAGCTCGGGGGGTCCTTTTATAGGCGAACGGCGAGGTGCCGTGGACCTGTGCACCGGCGAGCTTCTGCTCGTTGCCACAGGGCTCGGGAGGTGCTGGGGTGGTGTCTGCGGAGTTGCTAGATGCGGTCCAGGGCCGGGGAGAGGAAGAGAGGGAGCGGGGGAAGCTTCCAGAGCCGCGCGCGTGTGAGGCCGAGGACTGGAGCTCGCGGGCGGCCGGCGTGCGTGCGAGGGCATCCACAAGAGGGAGAAGGAGGAGGGGGACAGCGCCGGGGAGTGTTGCGGATGCTGAGGCGCATCGAATGGCGCGATGGGGAAGCACGAGGTGGTCGGGGGTGGCTGATTGAAGGAGGGTACAGTGCGGGCGTGCACTGTAGCGCACTCTGGAGCACGCCTATTGCATGCCAGGGCATGCTGTTGGCTTGCTGGGCGCGTCCACCTTGTCTGGGGGGTCAGGCATGGAGTATATAAGTGGGCTGTGGCCTTGGATGCCTTGGTTATCCAATGGAAGAGGAGGGAGGTTGAGGGAAGGTGAAAACTGGGCTGTCCAGCAAGGTAAAATGGGGTTTTCACCCCTCAATTATTGAGCTCTGGCCATGGGGAAGTTACTGGAGGTGCAAGGGGACCTAGGGGAGCTGTGGTAGAAAGTTAGGCTCAAGGAGAACAGGAGAAGCAGTGAAAATGGTAACTTTAGAAAATCACCAGAAGGTGTTTGATGTGGTTTAGAGCAGTCAAATGATCTCCCCTTGCC
Organism: Secale cereale; assembly: GCA_902687465.1. Taxonomy (NCBI): domain Eukaryota; kingdom Viridiplantae; phylum Streptophyta; class Magnoliopsida; order Poales; family Poaceae; genus Secale; species Secale cereale. The sequence continues at coordinate 299,971,528 of LR738711.1, forward strand.
ATGACACTTGACAGGATTAAATGACATATGGAAATAGGGTGTTTCACCAAGTTTGGGCTTATTTGAAGAAACTTGCCAATGTAACTTTGGTGAACCCTAGAAATCAACAGAAATCGTTTCACCATGTTTGAGTCAAGCTAATCATCTCCCCTTGATGCACCACTTGGTGTAGTGTCATTATTTGGGGTTGTGATCATGCCCACAAAGTTTGAAGCCCCAAGTAAAAAGTTGGTAATGTAAAGTTGTTCAAATTTGAATTTGAACAGAATAGGTTTTGGGGTACTCTGATCAAATTACCCTTCTCCAAAGCTTGTTCCATTTGGTCTATATGCCTTATTAGACCATTCTAGCATGTGTACCAAGTTTGAGAGCATTTGGACAAGTTTGGCAATGTAAAGTTGCTCAAACTTCAGATATGGACATAATGGTTTTGAGGGGGTTTGATGATGTTTTCTTGCTTCCCAAGGCATGGGGCTTGGCAAGATCATCAAATATGTCATATATGACATGATAGAATTTCCCTCGAATTTTTAGAGAATATTTCCATTGTAAATATTTCAAAAGCTTGAAATATCCAGAAAGGGTTTCTGAGGGATTTGACCTATATTTCGAACATGACCAGGTGTTGAAACTCTTATATATGGACAATATATGTCCTATGAGTCTCCCTGAATTTTGGCAAATATTTTTGAAATAATTAAATAATTTTTCCATATTAAAGACCATTTCTGGCCTTAAGAAAAAGCTTTTAAATAAAATAGGAAAATAACTTTTAAAATTATACTTTTGTGGTTTATGGGAGTCCTATAACTACTAGGTTTCAAATATACTTTTTGAAATAATTTTCTCACCCTAGATCAAGCACTTGCAGTGCAAACCTCAATTCAGGGGGTTTTTGGAAAACTAAATTTTGAAAATAAATTTTGGCCAAATTAATTTTATAAGAAAATACTATACTGCTATAAACACTTGGTATGATCATTGGGCAGAAGTTTTGGGTAAGGAGATGAAATTTACAAGAGGGAGTAGTTGACTTTAAAGAGCACTTGAAAAAACACAGGGAGAAAGACTTAATTCCAAATAAAAGCCAAATGATGCCAAAAAAATTTGCTAGTCCAAATTTTCATGCTTTATTGATGCAAATGACATGTTACAAAATGCAGGGTGTGACAGACCTACCCCCCTTACAAGAATCTCGTCCCCGAGATTCCTAAACTAGGTCTTAAAAGAGATGGGGATACTCGGATCTAAGATAGTCTTCACGTTCCCAGGTTGCTTCTGCTTCCGTGTGGTTGCTCCACTGGACCTTGAAGTACTTGATGGTGCGGCTTCGCGTCCGTCGCTCTGCTTCGTCCAGAATGCGAATGGGCTTCTCACGGTAGGTCAAATCAAGCTGAAGATCAATGGCTTGGTGATCAACATCCTTGTAGAGGTCAGGCTTGTTTGGAACTTGGAAATACTTTCAGAGTTGTGACACGTGGAATACGTTGTGCACATCGGATAGCTTAGTTGGTAGTTCCAACTGGTAAGCCACTTCTCCTCGTCGGTTGGTGATCTTGAAGGGGCCAATAAATCTTGGCGCAAGTTTCCCCTTAACGTGAAAATGCTTGGTTCCCTTCAGAGGAGTTACTCGCAGGTAGACATGGTCTCCAACACGGAAACTCATGTCTCGGCGATGAGTGTCAGCATAGCTCTTCTGCCTTGACTTGGCTGCCTTCAAATGTTCTCTAACTAGTTGGACTTGCTCTTCTGCTTCGCGGAGTATATTTGGTCCAAAGACTAGCCCTTCCCCAGTCTCTGACCAGTTGAGGGGTGTGCGACACTTGCGTCCGTACAACACCTCAAATGGTGCCATCTGAAGGCTCGACTGATAACTGTTGTTATAGGAGAACTCGGCAAAAGGGAGGCAATCTTCCCACTTGGCTCCATATGCCAAGACACAGGCTCGGAGCATGTCTTCAAGAATTTGATTTACTCGCTCTGTCTGACCTCCGGTCTGCGGGTGAAAAGCCGTGCTGAAAGACAACTTGGTTCCCAAGGCTTTTTGGAATCTTTTCCAGAACCTTGAAGTAAACTGAGTGCCTCGATCTGACACAATTTCTTTTGGAACACTATGGAGGCTCACGATTCGGTCGATATAGAGAGGTGCCAACTGGTTGCCTTTATAGGTAGTCTTGACAGGAATGAAATGGGCTACCTTGGTCAAATGGTCGACTATGACCCAGATGGAGTCATGTCCTTTATTCGACCTTGGTAATCCAGTGATGAAGTCCATTCCGACTTTATCCCACTTCCACTCGGGAACCTTGAGTGGTTGGAGCAATCCTGTGGGTCACTGATATTCAGCCTTGACCCTTTGGCACACATCACACTTTGCAACATAGGTTGCAATCTCTCTTTTCATCCCGTGCCACCAGAATCTTTCCTTCAAGTCTTGATACATCTTGGTTCCTCCGAGGTGGATGGAATACGGAGTGTCGTGGGCTTCTCGTAGGATCAGGTTCTTCAGCTCCATCTTGTTTGGTACGCAGATGCGGCCTTTGTACCAAACAGTCCCGTGCTCGTCCTCGGAGAATCCTGGGGCCTTGCCTAGCTTCATCTTCTTCTTGATGCCTTCAATGCTTGCGTGCCCACCTTGTGCCTTCTTGACTTCATCCATCAGGGTTGGTTTGACTTCCAGATGATCTAGAAATCCAGGGGTGACCAATTCCAAACCGAATTGCTCAAGCTCTTCAAACAAGGCTGGCTGCCTTTTCTGAATTATGGCATTCAAGGAGCTAGCCTTTCTGCTTAAGGCATCGGCTACCACGTTAGCCTTCCCGGGGTGATATTGAACACTGAGGTCATAATCTTTGATTAGTTCCAACCATCTCCGTTGCCTCATGTTCAATTCCTTTTTGGTGAAAATGTACTTCAGACTTTTGTGGTCTGTGTATATCTCACACCGTTTCCCTAGGAGGTAATGTCGCCATGTCTTCAAGGCATGAACCACTGCTGCTAACTCAAGATCGTGAGTAGCGTAGTTCTCTTCATGAGGTCGTAGCTGCCTTGAGAGGTAAGCTATGACTCGGCCTTCTTGCATCAGAACGCTCCCCAATCCGGTTAGAGAGGCATCACAATATATCACGAACTCCTTGTGAATATCAGGTGTTGCCAGAACTGGGGTAGTGGCCAATCTCTTCTTGAGCTCTTGGAAGCTCTCTTCGCATTTTGGCGTCCATTTGAACTTCTTGTCCTTCTTGAGGAGCTGAGTCATTGGCCGGGCAATGCTAGAGAATCCTTCCACGAATTTGCGGTAATAGCCCGCGAGTCCGAGGAAGCTTTTGACTTCCTTGACAGTCGTTGGAGATTGCCATTGGGTCACAGCTTCGATCTTTGCGGGATCAACTGACAATCCTTTTTCGGTCAAGACATGACCTAGGAATCCCACCTTATGCAGCCAAAACTCAAACTTGCTGAACTTGGCGTGTAGTTGGTGCTCTCGAAGCTTGTCTAGGACCATCCTCAAATGTTGCTCGTGTTCTTCTTCCGTCTTCGAGAAGACAAGAATGTCATCGATGAAGACAACAACAAACTTGTCCAAATATTCCATGAAGACTTTATTCATGAGATACATGAAGTAAGCTAGGGCATTGGTTAACCCAAAGGACATGACCGTGCACTCGTACAGGCCATATCTGGTTACAAATGCCGTCTTCGGAATATCTTGGGGTCTGATCTTCAGCTGGTAGTATCCAGATCTGAGGTCGATCTTGGAGAACACCTTGGCTCCGCTGAGTTGATCAAACAGATCTTCAATCTTGGGAAGTGGATACTTGTTCTTGATTGTAACCTCATTGAGGGAACGGTAGTCAATGCATAAGCGGATGGTACCGTCCCTTTTTGCCACAAACAGAACAGGTGATCCCCAAGGGGAGGCACTTGGGCGGATAAATCCCTTCCTCAGCTGCTCTTCCAATTGCTTCTTCAACTCGGCTAATTCTTCCGTCCCCATTCTATAAGGCTTCTTATAGATGGGTCCTGCCCCGGGCATGAGCTTGATGATGAACTCAATGTCACGGTCAGGGGGCATTCCCGGTAGCTCATCCGGAAAGACATCGGGACACTCGCATACTACCGGTACTTGCTCCAGTCCAACTTCAGACAGACAGTTGTCTTGAGCGGTTGGAGCAGAAGAGGAGTTGGAAGCAAACTTAACTTCGACTCCTTGGTCATTGGTCACAGTGACAGTCCGATTGGCACAGTCTAACAAGCCTTGGTGCTTGCTGAGCCAATCCATCCCTAAGATCACATCCAAGCCTTGCGATCTTAGGATGATAAGGTCTGCTAGGAAGTCTACACCGTTAATGATAACACTGACTCCTTTACAGCCTATCTTGGCTCTCATCTCTGCTCCGGGGGTTTGTACCACCATGGGGTTATTCAGGGGTGTAGGGGTCATGCCACTTTTTAATGCAAATCTTTGAGTGACAAATGAATGCGTGGCTCCAAAATCAAACAAGACAGTTGCAGGTGCTGAGTTGACAAGGAACGTACCCAGCACGACGTCCGGGTCTTCTTGGGCTTCTTCAGCAGTGACGTGATTCACACGCCCCTTCCCATGGTTAGGCTGGTTGCGAGGAGCTTGGTTCCTTGGTGGCATCCCGCGGCCTTGTCCTGGGTTCTGCTCATTGGGGCGCGGGGCATTGGGCTTCTTGTTGGGGCACACCTTAGAAATATGCACTGACTGGCCACATCCAAAGCAAGTGACTTGGTTTGGATTATTGATCTTGTTGCCACGACTGTTATTGGGGTTGAATGCTGGCCTTGGGTTGGCATACTGCTGAGGCTGATAGTTGGTGTGAGGTGCAGGAGCTCTTGGCTGCTGGTAGGCTGGCTTGATCGGGGCTGGCTGCCACGGGCGAGGCTTCTGGTTGCTGGAACTTCCCTTGTTGACCATCTTGCGCTTGCAAGTGTCTTCCAGAGCACGCCACTTGTCCTCAAGCATGAGTGCTTTGTTCACCAGGTCAGGGAAGGTTGGGCAGTCGCACACGACAAGCGAGTACTGCAGAGTCTGATTGAGGCCTTCCATGAAGCGCTCCCTTTTTGCAGCATCAGTGCTGACATCTTCAGGAGCATACCTTGACAGAACACTGAACTTCTGCATGTACTCCCTGACAGTGCCACTTCCTTGCTTCAGGGCCCGAAACTCACGCTTTTTGATAGCCATGATTCCGGAAGGAATATGGGCCTTGCGGAATTCTGCCTTGAAGTTGTCCCAAGTGATGTCTTACCCAGCATGCATGACCTTGAATCCATCCCACCAAGCTCTAGCAGTCCCCCCAAAGCAGTGGGCAGCATAAGCCACCTTCTCGCGGTCTTCGATGCATCCGACTAGTTCCAGCAAGTCCTCAATGGTGCGGACCCAGTTGTCTGCAACCAGGGGTTCAGCAGTCTCGATGAAAGTTGGCGGTGCATGCTTCTTGAACTCTGCCAACATGGAACGTCCGTTGCCATTCCCCGCCGGCTGGCGGTTGTTGGTGACAGCTTGAGCAATCATCTGAAGGGCTGCGGTGTTGGCTTGGCGTTCCTCTCGCAAAGCTTGGAGAAGCTGAGCCATGTCCATGTTCGGAGGGGGTGGTGGTGGTGGAGCTTGGTCGTTGGTTTGGTCGTGGCCGGCCTCTGATTGGGCGGATGCTCCGGCTTCAGGCTGCTGGGTAGAGGTACCAATACGAGTTACAACAGGCATCCTGTTGGAGCGGTAAAAGGTCTCATGATTTGGAAGAGGGAAAGCAATAAAGATGGGTGCCTAGTAAGGGGGTGGGTGTGACACTAATCAAATCATGCAAGGGTCGAAAGGGCCAAACTCATTTATTAAAATCCAAATGGGTGATGCAGTCGTTTACATACCCCCCGAAGGGAGAATACGACGTACATCCAAACACAACAAAAGCAAACACTAGATGGCTTCATATGAACCATACAAGGACTCGACTTCTCATAGGGGTTACACGACCTATCCTACCGTAGAGATCACGAACTGGCATATCCGAGTTGCGAATAATGCCTAAGCGGCGGAATACTCGGTCGCGTATTCTGGCTATTCTGGGTCTTCCTCCTTGTCTTCATCTGTCTGGGCCCCCTTATCACTTGAGGGTGTGGGGGAGTGGAGGAGTTGGATACGGCGGTGTTTTGTCGGTGGTGCAGGGAAAAGCTTGCGATATTCCCTTGCCGTCATACGGCGTCGCCGGGGTGGTTCTTCATCCTTGGAAGATACATCTCCTGAGGGCCTTCCGCCTCGGTACGCGATAGTTTACTGTCCGGGAGGCGCACCTTCCTTCTTGATCCTATCTGTCTTCTCTTGTGCTCAACGAAGAATTGCCTTGGTCTTGTGTTCTTCTCGGAGCTTCATCGATTCCGAGGCCAAATCTTGTGCCAAACTGTCGGCACATAGGCTGAAGTAGGTCTGGAATCGAAGTGGAAGTCCTTCCTTAAGTGGAGGGGCTTGTGCACTGCTTTCATCTTCACCTTCCTTCCAGTAAGGTAAGAAGAGGGTTGTCATCTTGGCTGCCATCTCCGGAAGAAGCTCACGGAGACCGGTTAGTGCCTTGAGTGCAGCAGCCTCGACAGCGAGAGGTAGTGTTTCCATCTGGGGTCCCTCGAAGAACCAACTTGTGGGAGTATCATTGGCCTTCACGATCACCTGCACATGGTACTCCACCTCAGTGTCGTTAACCCAATGCTCATGGTAGGTGAGGATGGGTGCTCGGTGGAATTGGCACTCCTAGAGGCTATCCTCGAGAAGCAAGGGAAACCCAGTGGTCAGGTGCTCTTCAGGTACAGCGTCCATCTACAAAGGTTGAATAGCAGAGTTTAATAAGCCGATGATACCTCAGGTTGGTAGGGTTTAGAAAAGAAGAGAGGTTCAGAAGGTTTTTGAAAAGGGTCTCGTCTAACTAACGCCCATGCTAACTAAGGCTTCCTATAGTCAGGATGGCTCTGATACCAGCTCTGTGGGTACCCCGACTTAATGCACGTGTACAGTGATCCCAGAGATCAATGCTCAGTGAACACACAGAAGCTGAGTAACAAGAGTCTTACATCCATACATACCGTCTTACACAAATTATGACCATTATGGTCAAGTCTTACATAGATAAAGCCTCAAGGGCTGAATAGCAAATAACTCGAATAGCGGAAGTCTTCGAAGATAAGTAGAACCCATGGCATCTGCCTTAACCCTACAAGCATTCTGACTGGGAAAGCGTCCTAGTTCGCATGTTCGTCTCCATATAATTCTTCTTCATATTCCTGCTCTTCCATGCCTGGCCAATTAAATAACCAGTGGCAAGCCAATGAGTACTTTGAATGTACTCGCAAGCAACCCATGTTTTTGGAACAAGTATGACAGGATATAAAATAGCACTAGATAGGATATGTTTGTGGAAAGCAGAAATTTGAGAGTGCAATGACATGAGCTAACTGAGGCATGCATCATAAAAATTTATAGGTTACAGATATCAACATAGCCAAGCTATGACCTCTACATTTTGTCAAGTCCTTATGACTTAAACTAAACGGAGCTTTCGCACATACACACAGGGTTTCGCAAACATTGGACGTAGCCCCACATTTCACATCTTAAGATTTTTGGAGCCTTGCTCCTATTTCACATACCACGGGCACAGGGTACCAACAGTGTGTTCGGTGCCCTGTGAAAACAGTCATGGCCACCTATCCAAGCACGACCTCGTCCCGAGAGTGACCTCATGTCACCCCCGTCACTGGTAATGCGGGCACCATGCTAGTATCGACCTAGGTAATCAATAATGCCCTTTCCCATATAAGGGTAGAGTCGTTGCGCATGTAAAGTTGGAATAATGGTCGCAACTTAAACCAATCCATTTGAAAAACATCACGCACACTTGCCTTGATACACCACTTCGTCATCAAGTGGTTACCCATCTCATCATTTCCCTCGGGCATAAGTGGCACCCGATGGGGTCTTTTGAAAGAGTTCCTCAAATGAACTATGCTTTCATTATCATGCATATCCCGTTCTACTACCATAGCCACTACTTTAGCAGCCTATCTACTTCCACCGGCACAACCCTCATAAGAAGGTAGGGTCATGCACAAATGCAAGTATCAACGAGGAAGTGTAGTGGCAAACCAACAAGAGGTTTCCACCTCTTCATGATTTCCGATGCAACAACAATATGGTGCTATATGACATGCGTAAAAGGGGTTCCATAGTCATGGTCAAATGGCTGCATTCCTGGATTGGCTTGGTCTTCAAGGTCTTCAAATCCTTCCCCTCCTTCTTCTTCAGCAACCTCGTCAAATACGGTATCTAATCGTCGCAATAAACAATGGGGAAATAAGACCATAATAAAAAAACAGAAAAACCAATGTGCTCAGAAAAATGTCAACTTATTTTTATCAAATACTAGAGGGAAAACTAAGATGGCAAAAATTCTTAGTTTGAGATTTGGAGTGACAGAATGGAGTACATGAATTTTTGTACAGAGGTCTTAGTTTTCAAATATGGATTTAAATTTGAATAGAACAGAAAAGGTCCATGGATATGGGTGAAAGTGACATCATTAAATAGGTTGGATTTTTACAAGTTTCTAGGAACTGGAGTTAATTCATTTGGATAAATATTTAATCCTGTGGAATTATTTGAAAATCCCACAAAAAAGAAAAGGAAAAAGGGTCCTGTGCAACTGGGCCAAAGCGGCCACAATGCAGCAGGCCCAGGGCGAATCAGCCGACCGCACGGGAGCCAGCGTGCGCGCCAGGTTTTCAAACCTGAAGGGCGGGGCCAGGCGTCAGTGAGAGGAGAGAGGGGCGAGGGCGAGGGGAGGCTGACAGGCGGGGCCCGCCTGTCATCCCTAACCCTCCGACAGAGGGCCGGCGAGCTGACCGGCGACGACTCGGGGCACGACAGGGCGAGCTGAGGGCAGGGATGGATCCAGCGAGGTGTCGCCGATCTGGTGGAGGTGGAGTAGGTCGCCGGAGTGGCCTGGTTCACCGGCGGCGAGGTCACGCGGCGGAGGAGCTTCAGGTGGTGCTGGTTCCGGCTGTTTCCGGCAGCTGCAGAGAGGGAAAAGAGGGGGAAACGAATCAGTGGGATGTTGTGATGCTAGATCGAGCGAGAGGAGTGGCTGGGACGGCCTGTACCGAGCGGATGACGGCGAGCCGCCGCAGCGGAGCTCGAGCTCGGTCTCGAGCTCGGGCCTATCTGGAGTGGAGTGAGTGGCGTAGGGGGAAGATTGAGTAGGTGAGAGAGTAGTTGGTGAGGAGAGGAGGAGCTCGGGGGGTCCTTTTATAGGCGAACGGCGAGGTGCCGTGGACCTGTGCGCCTGCGAGCTTCGGCTCGTTGCCACAGGGCTCGGGAGGTGCTGGGGTGGTGTCTGCGGAGTTGCTGGATGCAGTCCAGGGCCGGGGAGAGGAAGAGAGGGAGCGGGGGAAGCTTCCAGAGCCGCGCGCCTGTGAGGCCGAGGACTGGAGCTCGCGGGCGGCCGGCGCGCGTGCGAGGGCATCCACAGGAGGCAGAGGAGGAGGGGGACAGCGCCGGGGGGTGTTGCGGACGCCGAGGCGCATCGAATGGCGCGAGGGGGAAGCACGAGGTGGTCGGGGTGGCTGATTGGAGGATGCTACAGTGCGGGCGTGCACTGTAGCGTGCTCTGGAGCACACCTATTGCATGCCAAGGCATGCCGTTGGCCTGCCGGGCGCGTCCACCTTGTCTGGGGGGGTCAGGCATGGAGTAAATAAGTGGGATGTGGCTTTGGATGCCTTGGTTATCCAATGGAAGAGGAGGGAGGTTGAGGGAAGATGAAAACTGGGCTGTCCAGCAAGGTAAAATGGGGTTTTCACCCCTCAATTATTGAGCTCTGGCCATGGGGAAGTTACTGGAGGTGCAAGGGGACCTGGGGGTGCTGTGGTAGAAAGTTAGGCTCAAGGAGAACAGGAGAAGAGGTGAAAAATGGTAACTTTAGGAAATCACCAGAAGATGTTTGATGTGGTTTAAAGCAGTCAAATGATCTCCACTAGCCATGCCACTTAACATGATTAAATGGCATATGGAAATAGGCACTACAGGAAAAAACTAATTTGCCGTCATGGGACATCTTTGCCGTCAGCTTTTCGTCGAGGCAGACGGCAAAGAGCACTTTTGCCGTCAGGTACAGACGGCAAAGAATGACTAACGGCAAAACACATACTTTGCCATCTGCGTTTTTAATTACAGACGGCAAAATACATACTTTGCCGTCTGTAAAGAAAAACACAGACGACAAAATCTTTGCCATCTGTATTTTTTCTTTACAGACGGCAAAGTATGTATTTTGCCGTCTGTAATTAAAAACACAGACGGCAAACACATACTTTGCCGTATATACTTAAACACAAAGACGACAATGAAAGAAGCACACCACGTGGATCATACCCACGGATCCATGACGTGGCAGCCCCTCCAAAGCAAAGCAGCCCACCCACCCACCCTGACACACCCACTCACCCACGCATGTCAACCACAGCCACTCACCCATTAACACACGCCCCAGCCCCACCAACACACGTCCCCCCCACACACAACACTTATCCACGAACACCACACACCCACGCACACCACGCACCCACGGCCAACGCACACCGCACATCCACACGTGGGCGGCGAGCTTGCTGGGCGGTGAGCACGGCGGCCGCGCGGGCGGCAAGCACGAAGGCCGTGCAGGAAGCAAGCATGCTGGGACGAGCAAGGTGGCCATCCGCGCAAACGGCAAGCATGGCGGACGCGCGGCCGGCGAGCATGGCGTACGCGCGGCCGGCGAGCATGGCGGACGCGTGGGAAGCAAGCAGGACGGGCGGCGAGCATAGCGCGCGGTGGCCGCTCCCTCCACAGCCGGCTACTCAGCGCGGGCGCGCGGCGGCCTCTTCCCACGGGCATCGGCTATTCAACGCAGCACACCGACGGCCCGGCGACGGCCACTATGTTGGAGCTCATCTCTGTGGCGTTTGCCGCCCGACGCTGCACTGGCGCGCGGTGGTGCCTCTCTCTCTCAAGGAACCAACAAGCATGGTCGGGCGTCGGTGTGGAGACCAGGCCGGGCGAGCACGGCTATGCGATGGCGCGACGAGTAGGGCCGGGCGAGCACGGCTGTGCGGTGGCGCGGCGAGTAGGGCCGGGCGGCAGCAGTGGGGTCCCCGGCGAGAAGAAGGACGGTCGGCGACGAAGTACCTGTTGCTGCGGTGGAGAAGGACTTGATTGCTTTTCATTTTTACTTTGTGGGGTTCTTTGTGTAAATTTTAGGACAACTCTTAACTGTAATTTCTCTATTCCAATGACGATGATTGAAACGCAAACGGCCGTTCTGTCCAATTTCTCCGTGTGAGCCGAACCTTGTTTGATGTTCATGTGTCCGGCGAAATTCTCTGCTCGGTTTATAAAGAAAATAAAAATAAATTTTTGCCGTCTGTAGTTTAGTCCGGATGACGGCAAATCACAAGTTTTGACTGACGGCAAAATACTGAGTTATTTGCCGTCAGCTATTTTTGTGGCAGACGGCAAATCTGTAGCGGCTGACGGCAAAATGTTTGCCGTCTGCCCGATAAAAACTGACGGCAAAGTATTCTTTGCCGATATAGAATTTGCCGACACTCTTTGCCGTCTGGAGCTGACGGCAAAATATTTGTCGTCTATAATACTGTCTTTGCCGTCTGTACAGGCCTGACGGCAAACTAACTGTTTCCCGTAGTGAGGGTGTTTCACCAAGTTTGGGATTATTTGAAGAAACTTGCCAATGTAACTTTGGTGAACCCTAGAAATCAACAGAAATGGTTTCACCATGTTTGAATCAAGCTAATCATCTCCCTTGATGCACCACTTGGTGTAGTGTCATTATTTTGGGTTGTGATCATGCCCACAAAGTTTGAAGCCCCAAGTAAAAAGTTGGTAATGTAAAGTTGTTCAAATTTGAATTTGAACAGAATTGGTTTTGGGGTACTCTGATCAAGTTACCCTTCTCCAAAGCTTGTGTCATTTGGTCTAGATGCCTTATTAGACCATTCTAGCTTGTGTACCAAGTTTGAGAGCATTTGGACAAGTTTGGCAATGTAAAGTTGCTCAAACTTCAGATATGGACAAAATGGTTTTGAGGGGTTTTGATGATGTTTTCTTGCTTCCCAAGGCATGGGGCTTGGCAAGATCATCAAATATGTCATATATGACATGATAGAATTTCCCTGGAATTTTTAGAGAATATTTCCTTTGTAAATATTTCAAAAGCTTGAAATATCCAAAAAGGGTTTCTGAGGGATTTGACTAATATTTTGAACATGACGAGGTGTTGAAACTCTAATATATGGACAATATATGTCCTATGAGTCTCCCTGAATTTTGACAAATATTTTTCAAATAATTAAATAATTTTTCCCTATTAAAGACCATTTCTGGCCTTAAGAAAAAGCTTTTAAATAAAATAGGAAAATAACTTTTAAAATTATACTTTTGTGGTTTATGGGAGTCCTATAACTACTAGGTTTCAAATATACTTTTTGAAATAATTTTCTCACCTTAGATCAAGCACTTGCAGTGCAAACCTCAATTCAGGGGGTTTTTAGAAAACCAACATTTGAAAATAAATTTTGGCCAAATTAATTTTATACGAAAATACTATACTGCTATAAACACTTGGTATGATCATTGGGCAGAAGTTTTGGGTAAGGAGATGAAATTTACAAGAGGGAGTAGTTGACTTTAAAGAGAACTTGAAAAAACACATGGATAAAGACTTAATTCCAAATATAAGCCAAATGATGCCAAAAATTTTTGCTGGTCCAAATTTTCATGCTTTATTGATGCAAATGACATGTTACAAAATGGAGGGTGTGACACAACCAGAACCCGGAGGTTGAGGATGAACAACCACCATCCGCTCCTCCTCCACCTGAGGCATGGTGGGCTATGATGCAAGCCACCACCACCAATACTCAGATGATGCTTCAGATGATGCAAGCTTTTCAAGCTATTCAGAACAACTAGAAATACCAAGGGAATCAAGGCCAAGCTAACTTCAACAATCAACCCCACTTTGCTACTCTGAATCAATTCCTTGCAAATCAGCCCAATACATTCAGGTTTTGTGTTGATCCACTCGCTGCTGAGGATTGGCTCACTGACATCAAAAAACACTTCGAGTGAAGTAATGTCAACCCAGTGGACTGTGTCAAGTTCGCATCCTTTCAGCTGAAATACCAAGCTGCAGATTGGTGGCAACAATACAAAGACTCAAGAGCGGGTCGTCAGATCTCTTGGACTGACTTCTGCCGTGATTTTCGTTCTCATCACATACCTACCAGTGTCATTGAAGGCATGCGTGAGCAGTTCCGCAACCTCAAGCAAGGCAACATGTCTGTCTACCAGTACAATGTTAAGTTCCAGAATCTGGCCCGTTATGCAAAGCAAGATATTCCCGATGCCAAGAGCAAGATCTACCAATTCCGAGATGGTCTGAAAGATGAACTCCAGCTTGCTCTCACTCTCTTCGAGCCAGGCGAATTTGATCAATTCTACAACACGGCTCCCAAACAAGAAGCTGCCCAGCTCAAGTGTGAGGCTTCAAAGAAAAGAAATAGAAACACAGTCCACTCTTCTTCATCCTCACAACTGGTTGGTAAGTAGCCAGTGCCGGTCCTGACATTTTGGGGGCCCGGGCGGAACATAAAACTTAGGGCTCTTTCATATAAAATAGCATAGAAGTAATAATTGATGTACGTAAGAAATGTTAGCAATAAACCTGTACATGCATTTAAAAATCAATTTTTATGTCAAATAATATCTCTTTTTCTATTTTTCGCTACCAGACGCATATACTTTTAAAACTTCATTTGAAAGCTTGAATAATGCAAGCTATATATGCATGAATGCATATGAAGATAAATTACTTAATTATCGTAGATTCAGGTTTCTAAAATCCTCGAAGTACACTTAGAATGCTAAGGCCTCCTTTGGTTTGGAGGAATTTAATAGGAATTTAATAGGATTTTTATAGGATTTTTTCCCTTAGAGCCCTTTGGTTCATAGGAATGGATTCCTATTCCTACATAGGATTGGTTCCTATCCTTCAAATTTCATAGGAAAATAAAAATGAGCCTAGACTCAATGGAAAAATTCCTTTGGTGTGAACCAAATGACATCTCTTTTCCTATTCTTACTCATAGGATTTGAGATACATGTCATCTCATTTCCTACAAATTTCCTATTCCAATGATAATCCTATCCTATGAACCAAAGAAGGCCTAATATAGGACAATTTTCGGTGCTACATGCATGGAATAGGGGCAGCACTAGTACAAGAATTATGGGGTTCTTCTAGATCTATGTTTGTGAATCTTATGAGACGCATCATGATCAAGTGGCGAAGCAAATCGCATCACTCAATGCAACAGACCAGCGACCGCGAACTCATTATAAATCTAGATAGTACAAGGAGAATGAAAAACTATAGATATCATGAACCTTGGACCGGTCAGATCTCGGCAATAACGCGATATGAATTTTTATCTGGCTCCGACAGGAGGATCTCAGCGACGTGCGTGTGCGTCCAGCGACTAGAGACCCGATAGCCGAGCGGAGTTCGTCAGCCTACTGCACCCCGACGGCGGTTCGTCAGGCGGCAGCACCTTGCCTCACGATCGGGGGCGTGGGATTGGGATCGTGACGACTCGCCCTGAGAAGGAAACTCACGGCTACAGAAATTTCTCGCGATCTTCGTGGACTCGCTACATCTCAGCGTGTACGTGCGTACTGCCAACCCCTGCATCGCTGCTAGGCCCTTGCGGCTGATTCAAGTCCTAATTGATCATGTCTAATACGAATTAGCGTCCATGCTTACCAGGCCCATAGGCTATGTGCGACCTGACGGGGCCCTCTGGACCTTGGGGGCCCGGGGTGGTCGCCCCACTACCCCCCCCCTCAGGACCGGCCCTGTAAGCAACAGAAGTTCTGGCTTCCGCCACCTCGAGTGTTCCGTCCTCCAAGTCAGAACAAGCACTCAGGTGGTCGTGGATCTTCCCACACACCCAACCCAAGCAACCAGAACAAGTCTCAGTTTCAAGCTACAAGGCCAAGCGGTCCTTATCATCGGCCACTCTCTGAGGTTACTTGCAACAAGTGTGGTCAGAAAGGTCACTATGCTAACAAGTGCACCCGAAGGCGCCTTCCGCCTCCTCCACCTATCAAGCTGTCAGGCAATGCTATTGTCAATCACATTCCCAAGTTTGTACAAGTGAACCTGATGAACGCAGCTCAAGCAGAGGATTCCTCTCAAGTGATCATGGGTACAATTCCAGTTAACTCTTTTCCTACAAAAGTGTTATTTGATTCAGGTGCATCGCATTCGTTCATGTATTTCCCTTTTGCATCAGACCACAATTTTCACACCGAGGCATTACCAAGGGCATTGAATGTGGTTTCTCCGGCTAAGCGATTGATCCCTAGTATGATGGTTCCGGATGTCTCCATCAAGATGGGCGATTATAAATTTCTAGCTTCCCCAGTTGTGCTCGGCAATTCGAACATTGACCTCATTCTTGGAATGGATTGGCTCTCTAAGCACGATGCTCTTCTCGATTGTGCAAAGAAGGAGGTCAATCTAACTCATCCTTCCGAAGACATGGTTCTCTTCGCAGCTCGAGATAACACAATCAGGCTATTCTCTCTCAATGACAAGGGAAAGATTAATGCCATATCCCAGATTCCGGTGGTTTGTGAATATGAAGACGTATTTCCTGAAGAATTGCTAGGGATGCCTCCCAACCGCCCAGTTGAATTCGTCATTGAACTTGAACCTGGTACGGAGCCAGCCTATCGGCATCCGTACAAAGTTTCTCCTAAAGAGTTGAAGGAATTGAAGAAGCAACTCGACGAGCAATAACGCTTGGGTTTGATCATACCGAGGTCTTCTCCTTGGGGCTGCGGTGTTCTTTTGTCAAGAAGAAGGATGGCACAGAACGACTGTGCGTCGATTACCGTCCATTGAACAAGAAGATAATTAAGAATAAGTACCCTCTCCCCGATATCAATGAACTGTTCGAGCAGCTCAAAGGAGCCAAGGTTTCTCGAAGCTTGATCTCCAAATGGGCTACCATCAAATTCGTACCCGTGAGCAAGATATTCCCAAGACTGCATTCAGGACAAGTTTCGGCTCCTACGAGTACACAGTCTTGTCCTTCGGGCTTGCAAATGCACCTCCCACCTTCTCTCGGATGATGCATTTCGTATTCAACCCCTACACCAATGAGTTTGTCCTCGTCTATCTTGACGATATTTTGGTATTCTCCAAGACAAAATAAGACCATGCCAAGCACCTCCATTTGGTTCTTGACAGGCTCAGAGAGCACTGCTTTTATGCGAAATTCTCAAAGTGTGAATTCTGGCTTGATGAAGTTCTCTATCTGGGTCACATTATCTCTGCCAAGGGCATTTCAGTTAACCCCGAGAAGGTTGAAGCTATTGTTAAGTGGGAACATCCTCAAAACGTCAAGAACTCCGAAGCTTCCTCGGGCTTGCAAGCTATTGCAGAAGTTTCTTCGAGAACTTCTCCAAGATTGCCAAGCCTCTGTCCAACCTATTGCAAAAGAATATCAAGTATTCTTGGACTCCTGAGTGTAATGTGACATTCAATACACTCAAAGAGAAGCTTGTCTCAGCTCCAGTTCTGACTCCTCCTGATGAATCCAAACCATACCAAGTGTTTTGCGATGCCTCTTTGCAAGGTCTGGGTGGTGTCCTTATGCAAGAGAAGAAGATAGTGGCCTACACTTCTCGGCAGCTCAAGCCAAACGAGAGGAACTACCCCACTCACGATCTTGAGTTGGCGGCAGTTGTCCACGCCTTGATCACGTGGAGACACCTCTTGTTCGGCAGACAAGTTGACATCTTCTCCGATCACAAGAGCTTGAAGTATATCTTCACGCAACCAAACCTCAATCTCCGCCAGACTCGTTGGGTCGAAATGATTCAATAGTACAACACAAGCATTGAGTACACTCCTGGCAAGGCCAACGTGATTGCAGCGCCTTGAGCAGAAAGGCTTATTGCAACAGTCTCATCCTCAAATCGTTCCAACCAGATCTTTGTGAAGCTTTCCGGAAACTCAACCTTCAAGTTGTTCCGCAAGGATTTCTTACCAACCTTCAAGTCAGTCCTACCTTGGAAGATCAAATCCGTGAAGCTCAACTTCTTGATGCTATGGTGAAAAAAGTGAAGCATGGTATTGCCAAAGGTACTCCAAAGTACAAGTGCTACCACATTGATGACATGGACACCTTATTATTTTAGGACCAGATTGTGGTTCCAAAAGGTGACCTACGGAAGGTCATAATGAACGAGGCTCATAATTCCCTTCTCTCGATACATCCAGGCAGCTCCAAGATGTATCAAGACCTCAAGCAATCTTATTGGTGGACTCGCATGGTAAGAGAAATTTCTCAATCCGTGAACGAGTGTGATGTCTGCCGCAGAGTCAAAGCATACCATCAATGTCTAGCCGGACTTCTCCAACCTTTGCCTATTCCCGAGTGGAAATTCAATCACATTGAGATGGATTTCGTCACCGGCTTCCCCAAGTCCAAGCGAGAAACGACGCTATCTTTGTGGTTATAGATAAGCTCACAAAAGTGGCTCATTTTCTTCCAGTCAAGGAATCCATCAATGCAGCCCAACTAGCAGAGCTGTACACCTCCAGAATTGTCTCTTTGCATGGTATCCCTCAAGTAATCTCCTCAGATCGTGGAAGCTTGTTCACTTCCAAATTCTGGGATTCTTTCCAGTCAGCGATCGGTACCAAGATTCGTTTCAGCACAACTTTCCATCCTCAGACAAGTGGTCAAGTCGAAAGAGTGAACCAGATTCTCGAAGATATGCTCAGGGCATGTGTCATCTCCTTCGGTATGAAATGGGAAGGTTGTCTTCCATTTGCTGAGTTCTCCTACAACAATAGCTTCCAAGCAAGTTCAGGCAAAGCACCATTTGAAATTCTCTATGGCAGAAAGTGCCGTACCCCTCTCAACTGGTCCGAGACTAGTGAACATCAACTCCTTGGCAATGATTTGATCTCAGAGGCCGAAGAAATGTGCAAAGTCATACGTGAGAATCTTAAGACCGCGCAATCGCGCCAAAAGAGCTATTATGACGACAAACATCGTGACTTGGCTTTCGACATTGGAGACCATGTATACCGTCTTTCTCCTATGAAGGGAACTCAGAGGTTCGGTATCAAGGGAAAGCTAGCTCCAAGATACGTGGGCCCTTTCAAGATTGTTGGGAAAAGAGGCAATCTAGCCTACCAACTCGAGCTTCCTCCAAACTTCTCCAACGTGCACGACGTGTTCCACGTGTCACAACTCCGCAAGTGCTTCAAGATGCCCGAGCGCAAGACTTGCAACAAATCAATCAAATTCCTGAAAGTGAAATGGTCACACCATACCGATCGAGAAGGTACGTGGGAACACGAGAACACCTCCATTCTGAATATCCGGAGTTCTTTCAGTCCTAGATCTCGGGACGAGATCTTTTCATAGTGGAGGAGAGTTTGTAACGCCCTAGATGAAAAAATTCCCAATATGGCAATATATTTATCGTTGACTTAATCAATTCCATTATGGACTCCATCATTTTGGGCCTTTTTTGTTTTGCTTTGAGCATGTGTTGCATATCACCATGTCATTTTCATCATGTGCATTGCATTTGCAAAGTCCCACTTGCATCTGTGAGTAGCTGCATCGTCTCTGTCCTCTCCATCGGTCGTTTCGGATTCCGACTCTCTCACATGGCACCTGTCCCACCTCTCAAGTCCTGTTTCATGGGAGGGAAAAAAAATTTCCTCGAAATGGGACGAGAGTTGTCGAGTGGTCTTCGTATATCACCGGTAGACAGCCTGTCAAATTTTGTTCCATTTGGAGGTCGTTTGACGCCCCAATAGTTAATTGCGTTAACCGTGGGAAGCCCTTTCTCTTTTAGCCCAGCACCTATTCTCACCAGCCCAGATGCCCATCAAAAACCCCCTCATCCTCTTCACCGTTGGATCACGATCGTGTCGGCGAAAACCGCACCTCAATAGCCCTCTCCTAGCTCCCTCTACCTATATAAACAACCCCCACGTCCATTTTCGAGTAAGAACCCTAGCCCGAGCTCCTCCCACCTTGTCGGACACATCCGCCGTCGCCCGACGCGTCCAGCCGCCGCACTCGGCCAATCAGGGCGTGCCACGTCGCACCGCCGGATCCCTCTCTCTCACCGCGCCGCCGGCCCACCGGGCCCAGGCGGGGGCCTCCCGGCCCGAGCGCCCACCACCGCCAGCCCCTGGCCTCCAAGCCGCTCACCGGCGCCCCCGGCCTCCCACGCCGCCGCCGCGACCCTTCACCGCCGGCGTCGCCTTCACCGCCACCGGCCACGTCCTCCCCACCGCCGGCCAGATCGGATGTGGTCAGGTGGACCAGATCCACCAGCCCCACAAACCAAACGCCCCCCCGTCCGCCCGGTCTCCTCGTCCCGTTTCTCTCCATCCTGATTTGCGAGGTGAAATTTCCTCTAAGTCCCAGATCTGCTACGAATGTTGCCTGCTTATGGTGGTCACAACTTTGTGCTCGGTGCTCTGTTATGCGTGCATAATATGTCAAAATGTTCGTCTCTAAGTGCCCTACGTGTTGGCATAAGTTTTGTGCATGTTGCGATCCATCTAGATGTCCTAATATTCGTTGCAAAATAGCTACGTGATGTTACTGTTCAGCCACTATTGTCTGTCATCAGCATGTAGGCATGTTCAACATGGTGTAACTTTGTGCATGTTGGTCCAAATGAAGTGTATGATATGTCAAAATGTTTATTGCAAAGTGATCTACATGATGGTGTAGTTTGCATACATGTTAGGTTGCATTATGCCATGGTCATCCCTGTTACAAAACTGCTTGTTGCTGTTAAGATGCTAAAATTGTTACAACTTGTTGATTTGTCTTTTTCGTAGCATTCTGTATGATTTTCCTTTGAGACACATGTCAACATGTTTTAGGAGCATAATCATGTTATCTTTGAGGTGGTGTAATTGGTTTTTCATGATATGCCCTGTGTTGACTTGAACAAGCTTGTAAACATGCCATGTCATTGTTGTTGTTTTTACACTTAGTGAAACCTGCTAAGTCTGGAATCTGTTATAACATGTTGCCATGTAAACTTGATGCTACAATATTTTCCGTGCATGTTTTGGGATAACCAGTGAGCATGTCTTGATTTCCATGTAATTGTCTATGAATCCATGCCAAGTTTGCATATATGCCCTGCTGTAGCTTGTTGTTATCTTGCTCTCAAAATGTATGAAATCTGAACTGTCAGCATGTTATCAGAATATACATTTTGGAAAAGCTCATGTTAATCGACCCTTGCATGGACTGAATTGTTTGTTTGGATGATTTTGGAAGTACATTATGTCTTCATCATGCTCATGTAATTTTCAGTCTTGTTATAATTGTTTTGCTTGCTGTTATGTGCCTCCAATGACAGTAACATATTGTTCCTGGTTGCATGTCTAGTAATTTTCACTAAGTCTGAAAACCTGTTAACTTATTAAATCTGGCCAAGCTAGTTTAGTAGTGTTCCAGTAAGTTTTTTGGTATGCTCTGAGTGCATTTATGTTGAGATCATGTCTACTTCACATCCATGCCTTTTGTCATAATGTTTGGGTGTTTTAGCATATTTAAACCTTTCTCCAAAGATACCATGTTGCTGTTAACATCAATTTTCAATTGCATCTTGTTTTGCTTGGCATTTGCAAACCGTGCATCCGATTCCAATGATCTTTATATCGATTTCGACCGAAATCTTTCAAACTATCCAATGGCATGCTTGGTTTGCAAAGATCTTTCCCACATCCATCATGCCTTCATATGTCCTTGCCGGCTTCATCTCCTTCCTTACCGGTAGCATCATACTTGCATCTCTCTTGCATAACATGTCTTCTTTTCTTGTCAAGTGTGTTTATTTGGATGCTTGTTTATGTTGGGTAGAACCGGGAGAAAAGTTCGAGTACGAGGTCGAGACAGCCGCTCAGTACGATTATGAAGAGCAAGGTCTTGATAACATCGAAGACTTACCAGGCAAGATGACCATTCCTTGATATCACCTCTATTGTTGCTATGCTAGATGCCTCGCTCTATTGCTTTGTCGCGATACCTATCCTTTTGCATGTCAGCCCCTACCTTGCCATGAAACCTCTAACTACCTTCCTAGCAAACCATTGTTTGGCTAAGTTATGCTTTGCTCAAGCCCCCCTCTTATAGCGTTGGTAGTTGCAGGTGAAGATGAAGTTTGCTCCATGTGGATTTGGTTTTTGGGAATAACACAATATCTATTATTTAAATTAATGCACCTTATATACTTGGCAATGGGTGGAAGGCTTGGCCTTTTGCTCGATGTTTTGTTCCACTCATGCCGCCTTAAGAACCGATAAACTGGTGTTATGTTCCTTGATTTTATGTTCCTAATGCGGTTGGGGCTTATGGGCCCCCTTGATAGATCGCTTTGAATAAAACTCCTCTAGCAAGGCCCAACTTTGGTTTTAACATTTGCCTATTAAGTAAAACTTGCATAGGGACCGGCTCGCACCCAAGGACTTAATTTACAACCCGGGCTAGTGCTCCATGAGTGTTGGTCCAAACTGGGGAGCCTACGGGGCCGCCTCGGGGAAACCCGAGGTATTTAGTATTCACCCGTAGCTTGTCCCATCCGATCATGGCCTGAGACGAGATACGCGTGGCTCCTATCAGGGTGTCGGCATGTCGGCAGGTCTTGTTGGATTTGTTTTACCATTGTCGAAATATCTTGTACACCGGGATTCCGAGTCTGATCGGGTAGTCCCTAAGATAAGGGGTTTTACCTCTGTTGATCGCGAGAGCTTGTGAAGGGCTAAGTTGGGATACCCCTGCAGGGTTATGATCTTTCAAAAGCCGTGCCCGCAATTATGTGGAATATTGGAGTTTGTTAATATCCGGTTGTAGACAAGTTGACACAACAACTCAAACTTAATACACTACCGTGTGAGTAGTCATGATGGTCTCTTTTCGAGGGAGTTCGGGAAGAGAACACAGATGGGTTATGGATGACTCGTAGGTAGACAGGGTCATCTAGTGATCATGAATTAGTTCATGACCGTTGGCTTTCACTTCTCTTCTCGCTCTGATGATACGTAAGCTAGCCACCTCATCTACGCTTAGTGCTTGCAGCAGCCACTTATACACTTTATCCTTACCCAAAGGCTTTGATAGTTTTGATACCCGCGAATGGGATTTCTGAGTCTTTGTGACTCACAGTTTACTACAAACACAGGTGCAGGTACAACCGAGTACTAATCAGGTGATGGCCACAAACTCAAGTGGGAGTTCGATGAGGAACGTGGGCGAATGTATGTGACGTCCCCCGACGGTCGGTAGTGGTTCCTACTAGGGCCGATCGGGCATAGTGGGTGGTTATCTTGTTTCTTTTGGATTCGTTCGTAGTCGGACTATGATTGTACTTGGAGGAATGTAAGACTTATTTATGCATTGTGTGAGGTGGCGATTGTAAGCCCACAATGTATTTTCCCCTTTGTTCTTGTACATGGGAATGTGTGAAGATGACCATCTTGCGATCATACCAAAATGCGATTATGCCTCTAAGTCACGCCTCGACACGTAGGAGATATAGTCGCATCTTGGGCGTTACATTATCGTCTTTGAATGAGCTACTAGATCGCACCGCCTTGGGGGTCTCAACTGACTATGATCGGATCGGGCTTAAACCTGACCAAAGATAGATTAAACCTCCACCGATCGCCCATCAAGTAGCGGTTGTGGAGGAACAAGCTAACAATAACTCTTCTCCTACGTTTAGAACATATTACGTTTGGATTTCTAAACCCGAAAAACCGGATACCCGTCCTCGAGACGACACTCCTTGTCCTCCAAACACAGAATCAGACATTAAGCCTGAAGATTCACCGGACACTCCGGAACCTGGGCTGGTAACCTCGGAAATTCTTCAAACTCCGGACTCCATAGTGGGTAAGGGTGAGAATTTAAGCCCGCCCATCCACCACAAGCGATATTCTCCAAGCAATTATGGCCCTCCGTACATATGCGACCTAATGCATGTACTACAGCAGCCTCGGGAAACAGTCCATCACTTTTGGGCCAGATTTCTCCTTGTCAAAAACAAGATAAAAGACTGCTGCGACGAAGACGCAATTATAGTATTTCGCATCAACTGTACGGACGAGGGAATCCTTAACGCCCTCAAACGCCGTCACGTACTTTACTTTACATATTTGGCACAGTTAGTACAGAGGTAATGCGCAATGGAAAGCGCTTGGAAAAATCAGATAGCCCACAGGGAACCACATGCCTTGAAGCCATCTCCCGAGTGGGCAAAAAGCATGCACCCTCGTGGGGCACCCGATCATCACCCCGTGGACAAGAAAACCATGCCCTTTACGGGACATAGAACTGTCTTCGAGGAATACCTCGATAGGCCCTGTCAAATACACATGACGCAGAATACCGAACCAACACACAGCCTATGGGCATGTTTGATACTCTGGCAGGTGGCCAAGGGCGGCAAGGGTATCCTCACCAACAATACCCTAAAGAAGTACTCTTAAGAGGACGATGATTTGAAAGTATTTACGGTCTTCGAGACCTTCTCATCAAATAACCAACGCAAAAGGGCGCTCCGCGAGCTCGCCGAAGTCTGCCAAATAGCAGCAATAAACCCTTGGAAGATACGACAATTACTTTCAATGCCGATCATGAACCAAGGTCCTGCTTAGTCCAGGCACCAGGTGCATTGGTCATAAACCCAATCGTGGACGGCTTTAGGCTCTCTAAAGTGTTAATGCACGGTGGCAGCGGGCTGAACCTCATCTACGAGGACACACTCACTAAAATTCAAATGAACATGAGTCGCATTGAGCAGAGCAATACATCCTTTAGAGGAATCATCCCCAGTAGGGAAGCAAGATGCTCAGGGAAAATCAAACTGGATGTGGGATTTGGCACACCAGAAAACTATATGTCCGAAGAGATAATCTTCCAGGTGGCCCCTTTCAATAGTGGATATCATGCCCTGTTAGGGCGAGACGCATTCACCCGCTTTCAAGCTATACCTCATTACGGGTATATGAAGCTCAAAATGCCCGGGCCCAATGCTGTTATCACTATCTCTAGTGATCCAGATATAGCACTCCGCGACGAAAATAAAACTGCATCCCTGGCCCTTGACGCACTGTCCGAAGCCCTAGCGGCTGAGGAGCTCACCACTCTGTGTTCCACAGTGGATAGGGACGACGTAATTCTTGATAAAAGGGCTAAATCCACCTCTTTCAAACCAACTGACGAAATAGTCAAATTTTAAGTCGACCCGACGGATCCCAACAAAACAACTTCTATTGGGGCACAGCTGGACCCGACGGTCGATGCCGCATTACGCGCATTCTCGCTAGAGAACTGGGACATCTTCGCCTGGTACCCTTCAGATATGCCCCGAATCCCATGCGCGCTAGCCGAACATAGTCTCAATATACTAAAGGGATAGAAGCCGGTCAAGCAAATGCTCCGGCGATTTTCCGAACCCAAGCGACAAGCCATGGGGGAGGAGCTAGCCAAGCTACTCAAAGCCGGGTTTATCAAAGACATCAAACATCCGGACTGGCTAGCAAACCTGGTCATGGTATCGAAGAACAATAAATCCTGGCGCCTGTGTGTCGATTTCAAATATCTTAACAAGGCCTACCCTAAGGACCCCTTCCCACTACTTAGCATCGACCAGATTATTGATGCAACCGCGGGACACGATTCACTGTGTTTTCTCGACACATACTTGGGATACCATGAAATTAAGATGAGGGAATCCGACCAAGCCGCAACAACATTCATCACCCCGTATGGGCCTTTCTGCTTCAACACTATGCCTTTTGGGCTCAAGAACGCCGGCGCCACTTACCAACGCATGGTTCAAACATGCCTGGGAAAGCAAATTGACAAGACTGTGGAGGCATATGTAGATGACGTAGTCATCAAAACCAAGCATGTTGAATCATTGGTGGATGACTTACGCCTTACATTCAACAACCTTCGAACATATGACATAAAGCTCAATCCGGAAAAGTGTATTTTTGGCGTCCCTGCCGACAAACTGCTCGGGTTTATCGTCTCCAGTAGAGGAATTGAAGTAAACCCAGCGAAAATCTGGGCCCGGTCACAATTGGCAACACCAACTGACCTCAAGCAGGTCCAAAAACTAGCCAGATGCGTGGCAGCTTTGAGCCGTTTTATCTCCAGACTAGGATAAAAGGCATTGCCATTGTATCGCTTGCTCCGACGCACCGACCGCTTTGTGTGGATAGACGCTGCAACAGCCGGACTAAAGGAAAAAAACTTTGCTAGCAAGCAACCCCATCCTGGTTGCACCAAACATCGGCG
Source organism: Secale cereale (assembly GCA_902687465.1). Taxonomy (NCBI): domain Eukaryota; kingdom Viridiplantae; phylum Streptophyta; class Magnoliopsida; order Poales; family Poaceae; genus Secale; species Secale cereale. Next base: position 299,997,020 of record LR738711.1, read on the forward strand.
AACCAATGTTTCTCTACATATCGGCAACTCACTAGGTGGTGAGCGCAGTTCTCGTCATCGAACAAGAAGAGGAGGGGCATAAATTCCCAACCCCAAAACCAGTATACTACGTATCGACGATGCTTACACCATGCAAATCCCGATATCCACATTATCAGAAGATAGCATATGCGGTCTTTATGGCATCCCGCAAGCTACGACATTACTTTCAAGAGTGCTCAATCACGTTGGCTTCAGAGGTACCACTCAATGATATTATAAACAACCAGGACGCCACCGGCCAGATTGCCAAATTGGTTATTGAGGTCTTATCATTTGAAATAACGTACAAACCACGCTGAGCAATAAAATCTCAGGTGTTCGCTGACTTCATCGCCGAATGGACAGAGGCCAAACTCCCTAAAGAGTATGGCACATATTCCAACTGGGTGATGCACTTCGATGGCTCTAAAATGCTAGCTAGACTTGGGGCTAGTGTCGTCTTGACATCCCCCACAGGAGACACATTCCGTTATGTGCTCCAAATACTGTATACAGACTCTAACAATGCGGCCAAATACGAGGCCCTATTGCATGGTCTCCGGATGGCCGTCTCCATGGGCATACAACGCCTTGAGGTGCGTGGCGACTCAAACCTCGCAATATACCAAATAAACGGAGAATTCGAGGCAAAAGATCCGAAGATGGCGGCTTACCCCAATGCCGTGCTCAAAATATCAGCTCGGTTTGAGGGGCTTGAGTTCCATCACGTGCCTCGAGAGAGTAATTAGGCCGCAGACATCCTCTCTTGTATGGGCACCAAACGCGGCCCAGTCCCACCCAACACCTTTGTGGAAAGGCTCTTCAAGCCATCCGTCGTGTGGCATGACGAGAGCAGCAACACTGGTCTGGAGCCAATCATACCCCCCGATTCTGAACACAGTTCTGATATCATCGGAGGCTCGGGCACCAAAATAACACCACCGGCCCATGAAATTATGGCTATAATTACCCTGTGGGCCTAGCCTTTCCTCACCTACCTTACTAGGAACGAGCTCCCGGAGGATAAGACTGAGTCCCGTCGCATTGTCCGATGCTCAAAGGCCTACAAAGTTCACGAAGGAGAATTGTACAAGAAAAGTACTACCGGAGTCTTTCAAAGATGTATCTCCAAAGAAGAGGGACAACAACTCTTGGCTGAAATACACGTTGGTCTTGGTGGCCATCACGCCGCAGCTCGGGCCCTTGTAAGTAAAGCCTTCTGCATGCGTTTCTTTTGGCCCATGGCCCGGGCAGATGCACATGACCTTGTACAACGCTGCGTTGGATGCCAGCTTTTCGCTAATCAAATCCATATGCCGCACACTGCCCTAAGAACAATCCCCATCACTTGGCCCTTTGCGGTCTGGGGGCTCGATATGTCGGACCTCTTAAATGGTGAAGCCTTAAGAAGAAATACTTACGGGTTATGGTCGATAAGTTCACTAAGTGGATAGAAGCCAGGCCAGTTAAAATAGCTGAAGCCAGACCGGTGATAGACTTTATATCCGGCGTAGTACACCGTTATGGTGCCCCGCACAATATTATTACTGACAACGACTCTAACTTTACAGCCGATGAGGTGAAAACTTGGTGCGCCAATTTGGGCATCAAGCTCGATTACGCCTCCGTATATCACCCTCAGTCAAACGGTCAGGTCGAATGGGCTAATGGCATGATAATGAGCGGCATCAAACCTAGACTAGTGCGATCTCTGCAAGAATCAGACAAACACTGGGTCGAGGAACTCGATTCCGAGCTCTGGGGGCTGCGGACCACGCCCAATCGCACGACCGAATATACACCCTTTTTCATGGTGTATGGTGCAGAGGCGGTCTTGCCTTGCAACATTATTCACGGCGCACCTCAAGTGCGCATGCATGAAGAGAGAGAAGCCGAGCTCGATCGGCAGGACGGCCTGTACGGCCTGGAGGTGGAGCGCGATGTCGCGAAAGCCCGTTCCGCATTCTATCAACAACAGGCTCAGCGATATCAAATCAGAGAAATACGGGCAAAGACCTACAATATCAGTGAACTCGTTCTACGCGTACTAGAGAAGAAAAAGGACAAACTCAAGCCTAAATGGGAGGGTCCCTTTATTATAGATGAAGTTCTCACTGGAGGAGCCTATCGCCTTCACAATGCTTCGGATAATCGCTTGGAGCCAAACCCATGGAACGCTGCAAGGCTCCGAAGATTCTACGCCCAAAGTCCGCACATATTCCTTTTTTTCTCATTCCTTCTTTTCTCTCTTTCATTGTTTTCTTTTTTTCTTGTTTCTATACGACTTTTAGCTCATGTTCAGATAAACCACACACTTGGGGGGTATACATCTTTAAATGTACATACCCCACAATACCTGGGGGCTTCTTTTCACATGAAGCTTATTATTATTCTTTTTCGAGCATCAAGCTCACCCTATATATGTGTTGTCTACTCACATATGTATTTTCTTCGCCATTATATGCACCTTTATGACTTGAGTTTTTGCCAAGCTGGGTTACCTGGCTCATGTGCTTATGCCCTACGTTCCCGCTTGTTTGGCTAGGGCATAAAGGGAGCACCTCTGCGATTGTTACAACTGCATTATCCGGATTGTACCTCAGACGGGTGAAGCCAAAAGCTAGCGTTCTTGAGGGAATGATCGGTGGTGAGCAAAAGATGAACTGCCCTCGTTGCTATACAAAACCCTAGACTATAACGCGTACTGCGATTTTTCAACATCACAGCTTCGGTATGCACAAAAACCTCATACTAGCCCAGGGAGAGGAACCCTTAACGGAACTATTCTCTCTAGAAGATGTTTATTACAATCAAATGTAATATAACATAACTCCCCGAATTCAACTTGTCTGTTCAAGCAACTATGAACGGACTGCGTGGTTTCCGAACATACTTTGGTATTTACCTAACGTGTAGTATTCGGAAACACTCCAAACCTAGGGTTTTTGGAGGTCAAAGCAGAAATGTTTTTCGATAAAAGTACATTGCTACTTAGAGTCAAAAACTTCTTCTTCCTCCTCTAGACCCTCTAACAAGTTGTCTAGTTTACAATCTTGTTGTGAAATCTTGGCGGCCACCTTCACTTGGTCATACACCAGGCTGACAGGAATTTCTTGTCCATCGGACCCTCGAGGTCGGACCCGCGCCATATGATTTGGATCAAGTCTGGTGTACCATGTTTTGACCATGGCCCAGGCTTCCCGAGAACCTTCCCGGCATGCTGATATCTTCCATACCCCAAAACGGCGCCGAGCTCCCTTGAATAAATTCACGAGTTCCTCCATACATCCTGGAGGAGAATCGGCTGGCCATGAAGCCTTGGCAATGTTCCTCATTGCCTTCCACGCTCGCTCATGCACCTTAGACAACTCTTATAGCAGGTCGCCTTGATATCCGAACACCTCTTCTTCGGGCCGCCAAGTCAACACACCTACAGAAATAACCTTGTCAGGATTCGCATCAGCGAACTGTACGACAATACGTTAAAAGGCATACTGAATATGTCGCCTCGCAGCTTTTTGTTCTCCTTTAGAGTGTTCGCTAGTTGGGCTCGCACGTCTTTCAGCTTCTCGCCGAGATGGGTGTTGGCATCCTGCAGCTTGTTCTTCTCGTCCCTGGTCCATGTCAGTACACGTTGACCAGCGGCCTCTTGCCTTTCGGCATGTTCTTTATCCGTTTGTGCAGCCTTTCATTTCTCTTCCAGCTGATCCGACGGTCCTGCCATCGTAAGATATATCAGTGTTTTTCGCATAAACATTATTGGCACATTAATATATTTTCCGGACAGAAGGGGACATTACTAGTCGGTGCCTCCTTGGATTTATCCAGTTTGGCGGTAATGGCAGTCAGCTGGGTCCAACACTTTTTAGCTCCCGGGATAGCATGTTGTTCTTACCCACGAGTACCTGATTATACATTGATCCTTAAAATCAGTTGCTTCAACTGTTTTCAAGTCTCGGGGGCTACTGGTATCTGGCTATTAAATCTACAAAAAATGATCTTACCTGCATATCCTTTGAAAGCTGGTAAGTGGCTTCAGCAAGCCCATCCCGAGCAGCTCGGATATATGCATCCGCCGAGCTGAAGGCATTGAATTCCTCTTCATTAAAGTTTGGATCGCGCATAGCTGCTCTCCGGCGTCGATGGTTCATTATACACTCCAATTCGGAGTTGGTGACAGATACATTATCTGAATCGTCGGAAAGAGGACAATCCGACATTGCACCCGTACCAGCTCTAGCCATGGAGGTAGGATCCGAGGTCGGATTGGTGGACGCATGTCCAGCTAGGTCTCCGGATATAGTCCGGTGGATGCTCTACCTGAAATACGGCACAACAAAAAACGTCACAATTCGGTATGATTGCCACAGGGCATATTGAAAACCATACCTTTTTTATGAAGGTAGGGGCTGGGAAGTATCGCCGACCGCCTTTCTTTTCAAAGGCCTGCCTTGTGTTGGCGTCCCCTTCTTAAGGGATGATCCCGATGCGGCATGATGAGACGAGCACTGCCCCTTTGAAGCACGATACAGTGAAGTGGGTGAGGCATGATGGGAAAACTCTTTCGGAAGAGACGCTCCCTGGGCACTTACATGGGAAGAGGGGAGCAGGCCGGGATAATCGGCTACAATGGCCACTTCCGTGTCGTCGCAGCTTGCCTGATAGAAAACCCCCTCCTTGAGATCTACGGATATATCCGGATCCTCCTCAAAACTGGGATCTAGGTCCCGAATATGGTCCTCCGGCTACGGAGCAGGGCTGTAGATCCCCGCAGTGGCCTTCCTCCATTCTTGTTAAAAGTGGCCGGGTTAAATTCAACTAGTTGCGACCCAGGAAGAGGATTGAGTGAGGTTCTGGATTAAAAGCTTACCCAGCTAGGGGGGATTGTACATGGAAAAGCCCTCTCGGCAATTAAGGCGAGTGAATTCTTCTTTCTCCCCTTTATAAAGATCAACCAACATGGCAAACAGGGCGGCGAAGTTTTTGGACCCTTGCGCCCGCAACGAGATGTGTCATCCTCCCCGTTATAGTTCCACATGGGGAGTCTTCTAGATTGGAGGGGCTAAACACCTCGCGTTATGGAAATCGCCATGACCTCAATAATAGACAGTCCAGATAGGGTGAGTATTTTTATCTTGTTCATTAACATCTTAACCTCCGCACTATCTGCCTCCTCGAGGCTCCGGGGGCGCCAGCTGTGGTGCTTCTTCAATGGAGCACTGGAAAACTCAGGAATGACTCATCGAATGGGGTCCAAGAGAACGATGTCTTCAATATAAAACCACTCCGAGGGCCACTCTTCGGATGCCTTCTTTGGAGTGCCGGATAGGTATCCTATCTCGGCTATACGCCATACTTCAGCGTCACCCACCTCGAATATGGATCCCTTTTGGGAGCGAGGGACGAGGCTGAAAAGCATCCTCCATAGCTCGAAATGGGCCTCGCAGCCTAGGAATAGCTCGCAGAGAGCGACGAAGCCCGCGATGTGCAGAATGGAGCCTGGCGTGAAATTGTGCAGTTGGAGGCCATAGTACTACAGGAGACCTCGGAGGAAGTGATGGATTGTAAATCCAACACCTCTTAAGAGGAAGGAAAAGCACACTCGCTCCCCTTTTGAAGGGTTCGGGAAATTTTCTCCCAGGGCTTTTCCAGTAAAAGAAGTTAATCCCGCCTGAACAAGGAGTAGATCCGCTGGGGGGAGATAGCCCTGCACCTAGAGCTTGGTCAGGTGGGCATGCGATACAGAGCAGCTCCCACAATCGCCTTTTTGAGGGCCGCGGGGGTGGAGGAAGAACTGGGAGCGCCGGCCATGATTGCGTGGTTTCTTGAGGCAAGTTCGAAGGATCTTTCGCGTGGTATGAAATGGCATCTTAGATGTAATCTCCTTAAATAGACACCTTCCGTACGCTATGGATGGGTTATCTGCAAAAGCACTTGGACTCTTCGTATTCGTTTGACATGTGGAAGCCGAGGCAACGGAAGCACAAAAGCCGAAGGATATAGCATTTAATGTAAAACCGAGCAATTTGAAGAATTCACCTTACCAATACCGAAGACGTAAGGGCCGAATATAGCCCTCGGTTCAGATGCTTTGAATTAGTCGATGATGGAACCCGCCTTGCAATGTCGTAGACAATTTGCGCGCCGGACACATCATCATTGAAGCCCGGTTCATGGGCTACTGCGAGAGTCATCGATTACGGGGTCCTCGGGCGTCCGGGCTATGTGACGTGGGCCGGACTTATGGGCCGTGAAGATACAAGACGGAAGACTTTCCCCCGTGTCCGCATGGGACTCTCCTTGGTGTGGAAGGCAAGTTTGGCGTGCATATATGAAGATTCGTTACTCTGTAAACCGACTCTGTACAACCCTAGCCCCCTCCGGTGTCTATATAAACCGGAGGGTTTAGTCCGTAGAGCAATCATAATCATACATGCTAGACATCTAGGTTTTAGTCATTACGACCTCTAGGTAGATCAACGCTTGTAACCCCTATACTCATCAAAGTCAATCAAGCAGGAAGTAGGGTATTACCTCCATCAAGAGGGCCCAAACCTGGGTAAACATCGTGTCCCCTGCCTCTTGTTACCTTCGATCCTTAGACGCACAGTTCGGGACCCCCTACCCGGGATGTGCCGGTATTGACACCGATAGAGAGGTCATGACATTAGTTAGTGATAATCCCACTATTTTGGAAGAGTGTCAACTTTGCATGCATGTGGATCATGAAGAAAATATTTTATGTGATAGCTATATTATTGAATTTGAATATGATCCTACATGTAATTATTTTGAGAGAGGAAAATATGGTTGTAGAAATCTTCATGTTACTAAATTACCTCTCTTGATGCTTAAATCGTCAAAGTTTTATTCTTTTTCTTTGCATATGCTAGTTTTTGTGTGCCTTGATAATTTGTTTGCTTATAAATGCGTATGCATAGGAAGTATGTTAGACTTAGATGTGTTTGTTATGCTTTTTATGATGCTCTTTTTGCGCTTCAATTCTTGTCTTTCATGTGAGCATCATTGGAATCTCAATGCCTAGCTAAGGGCGTTAAACAATAGCGCTTGTTGGGAGGCAACCCAACTCTATTTTTGCTATTTACTTTTTGGCTCTGTTTTTAAAATTTCACACATTATTACTTCTGTAGTAATTGTGTTTTGGTACTTTAATTAGTGTTTGAGCCAAGTAAGACCTTTGGGATGGCTTATGGTGATCATTGATTTGATTTTGCTGAAAAACAGAAACTTTTGCGCCTAGTGCAGAAAATTCAATAAGTCCCTGGAATGTGAAAACCTTCTGAAATTTTTACACAATTTTTTTACACAAATTCCCCACGTCGTCCTAATTTTTTAGAATTTTTAGAGTTACAGAAGTATGCGAACTTTTCAGACTGCTACAGACTGTTCTGTTTTTGACAGATTCTGTTTTCTATGTGTTCTTTGCTTATTTTGATGCATCTATGGCTAGTATCGGGGGTATGAACCATGGAAAAGTTGTAATACAATAGATATTACACCAATATAAAATTAGAATAAGATTACAACAGTACCTTGAGTGGTTATTTGCTTTGTTTTACTAACGGAGCTCATGCGATTTCTGTTGAGTTTTGTGTTGTGAAGTTTTCAAGTTTTGGGTAAGGATTTGATGGACTATGGAATAAATAGTGGCAAGAGCCTAAGCTTGGGGATGCCCAAGGCACCCCAATGTAAAATTCAAGGAAGTCCAAGAGCCTAAGCTTGGGGATGCCCCGGGAAGGCATCCCCTCCTTCGTCTTCATCCATCGATAACTTTACTTGAGGCTATATTTTTATTCACTACATGTTATGTGATTTGCTTGGAGCGTCGTGTATGATATGAGTCTTTGATTTTTAGTTTTCCACAATCATCCTTGCTGTACACACCTTTTGAGAGGGACACGCTTCAATCGTGATTTATTAGAATACTCTATGTGCTTCACTTATATCTTTTGAGCTAGGCAATTTTGCTCTAGTGCTTCACTTATATTTTTTTAGAGAACGGTGGTAGTTTTATTTTATAGAAATTGTTGAACTCTCTTGCTTCACTTATATTATTTTGAGATTCCTTGAGAACAACATGGTAATTTGCTTGGGTTATGAATTTATTCTTAATATGATAGTCATCCAAAGGAGATATAATAAAAACTTTCATATATAGAGCATTGAATACTATGTGAAATTTGACTCCTTGTAATTGTTTTCGGATGTTAAGATGGTAATATTAGAGTCATGCTAGTGGTAGTTTGTGAGTTTAAAGAAATAATTGTGTTAAGGTTTGTGATTCCCGTAGCATGCACGTATAGTCTCCTAACTATGTAACCAAATTGGAGCACTTTGTATTTTGAGTGTTTGTCTTTGTGTGAAGGTCGGAGGCGCGTGATGGTTAACTCCTACCAACCTCCCCCCTAGGAGCATGCATCGTAGTACTTTTCTTCAGGAGCTAATAATTTTTTCGCAATAAGTATGTGAGTTCTTTATGAATAATGTTGAGTGATACGTCTCCAACGTATGTACTTTTCCTAATGCTTTTCCTCTTGCTTTAGACTCTAATTTGCATGATTTGAATGAAACTAACCCTGGACTGACGCTGTTTTCAGCAGAACTACCATGGTGTTGTTTTTGTGCAGAAATAAAGTTCTCGGAATGGAGCGAAACTTTGCGAGGATTTTTTATATAATAAAAGAAAAATACTGGAGCCAAGAACCACTGGAGGGGGGCACCTGGGTGGGCACAACCCACCAGTGCACGCCCCCTCTTGTCGCGCTCAAGTGGGTTGTCCCCACCTGGTGGCCCCGCAAATGCCAACCCTGATACTATAAATTCACATTTGCCGAGAAAAAATCAGGGAGAAAGAATTATCACGATCTACGAGACGGAGCAGCCGCCACCTCCTGTTCTTCCCCGGGATGCCAGATCTGGAGTCCGTTTGGGGCTCCGGAGAGGGGGATTTTTATCCTTCGTCATCACCAACCCGTCTCCATCACCAATTCCATGATGCTCCCCATCGGGAGTGAGTAATTCCTTCGTAGGCTCACTGGTCAGTGAGGAGTTGGAGGAGATTCATCATGTAATCTAGTTAGCCTTTGTTAGGGCCGATCCCTAGTATCCACTATGTTCTGAGATTGATGCTGCTATGACTTTGCCATGCTTAATGCTTGTCCCTTTGGGCCCGGGTGCCACGATTTCAGATATGAACCGTTTATGATATTATCATTATATTCATGTTTTATATCTGATCTTGCAAGTTATAGTCACCTACTACGTGTTATGACCCGGCAACCCCGGAGTGACAATAACCGGAACCACTCCCGATGATGACCGTAGTTTGAGGAGTTCATGTATTCACCGTGTATTAATGCTTTGTTTCGGTTCTCTATTAAAGGGATGCCTTAATATCCCTTAGTTTCCAATATGGACCCCGCTGCCACGGGAGGGTAGGACAAAAGATATCATGCAAGTTCTTTACATAAGCACGTATGACTATTTACAGAATAAGTGCCTACATTATATTTATGAACTGGAGCTAGTGTCGTATCGCCCTAGGTTATGACTGTCACATGATGAATATCATCCAACAAATTGCTGATCCAATGCCTACAAATTTATCCTATATTGTTCTTGCTAAGTTACTACTCCTATCGTTACTGCTGCACTTCTTACAAAACTACTGCTATCACTGTTACCGTTACTATTGCTGCTACCACTACTATCAAAACTATCATATTACTGTGCTAATGATCACTTTGCTGCAGATAATTAATCTCCAGGTGTGGTTGAATTGACAACTCAACTGCTAATACTTACAAATATTCTTTGGCTCCCCTTGTGCCGAATCTATAAATTTGGGTTGAATACTCTACGCTCGAAAACTGTTGCGATCCCCTATACTTGTGGGTTATCAAGACCTTTTTCTGGCGCCGTTGCTAGGGAGCATAGCTTTTGTTGAGTCACTTGGGGTTATTATCAATCTATCACCATGAAGAATCTGAAGGATGCTAATACTAAGATTTATCCCTCTAAGACAAGGGGAGGTAAGGAACTACCATCCAGTTCTGCTTTAGATTCACCTTCTGTTATAACTAAACTTGCAACACCACAACATGCTATTACTCCTGATATCTCGCAAGTTATTGATGATGCTACTTCTGCTATGAATGATACTTATGATGATGCTAGTACCTTGCATGATGATGATGTGCTACTTGGTGACTTTCTTGATGAACAAATTACTAGAGTAAGACAACATGGTGTTGTTGAATCTGATGACGAGCTTGAAACTAATATTTTGAAATACTTGCTAGAACTAGCGTTATTAGATATGAATTGCCTAAGGTACCCGAAGGTTATGTTATGAGTGAGGAAACAACTAGAGATATTCTTGCTTGTAATGATAGAGATGATCTAGAAAAAATATTATGCAAGTATAAAGAAAAGTCTCTGAATTCTAGAATGAAATATGATCCTAAGTTTCCAACCTCACCTATCTTTATTGATGATTAGGATTATGAATTCTCTGTCGACCCAGAGTTAATCACTTTGGTTGAATCTGATCCTTTCCATGGTTATGAAACTGAAACTGTCGTGGCACATCTCACTAGGACAAATGACATAGACACCCTTTCTACTCATGATGAGAAAACCCGTTACTATTATATTCTCAAATTATTTCCGTTCTCAATAAAGGGTGATGCTAAAGCTTGGTACAATACTCTTACTCCTCATTGTGTGCGTAGTCCCCAGGATGTGATTTATTACTTCTCTCAAAAATATTTTCCTGCTCATAAGAAACAAGCTGCCTTACAGGAAATATTTAACTTCGTGCAAATTAAAGAAGAGAGTCTCCCACAAGCTAGGGGGAGGCTTTGCTAGTTACTTATTGCTTTGCCTGATCACCCTCTTAAGAAAAATGAAATACTCGATATCTTCTATAATGGACTAACTGATGCTTCTAGGGACTTCCTAGATAGTTGTGTTGGTTGTGTTTTCAGGGAAGAAACTATTGGACAAGCTGAAGAACTATTGAATAACATATTGAAAAATTATGATGATTGGACTCCTCCTGAATCACCGCCTAAGCCTACTCCGAAGAAGAGGGGTATATTATATCTCAGTCCTGAAGTAATGCAAGAGGCAAAGAAAGCCATGAAGGAAAAGGTATTAAAGCGGAGGATGTTAAGAATTTACCTCCTATTGAAGAAATACATGGGCTAAATACACCACCACTGCCTAAGGTGGTAGAGGTAAATTCTCTAATGAAATTCAATGACAATGATAATCCTCACAATATGCACCCTAGTCAATGCCTTCATGAGTTTGAAAACTACATTAGGAAACAAGATCACTTCAATGCAAATGTTATGAAACAATTGAAATACAATTCTGATATGATTGCTCGCTTGAGTGACTTGTTATTCAGAATTTCAAATGATGTTAGAGGTGTAAAACATGCTTCTATGGTACAAACCCAGCTAAAACAAGTTGCTAAATCTCAAAGAGAATTACTTGATGAAATGAATAGGAACATACATGACTTTGCTGTTAGAGTTGCAACCAGAGGAGGAAAAATGACTCAGGAACAACTTTATCCTAAGGGACACCCAAAAAGAATTGAACATGATTCACAAAGAAACAACACCACTGCACCTAGTCCCTCTAAAAATAAAAATAAAAAGAAAACTGATTGGACTTTGCAAGCTACTAATGACCTGATATAGAAAAACCTCTTGACAATGATAATGATGTTTCTATCTCTGATGCTGAAACTCAATCTGGTAATGAACATCCACCTAATGATAATGAAAAAGACAATGCTGATGTTCATGAAGATACTCAATTAAATAACGAAACAGAACCAGATAATGATGTTGAGATAGAACCACCAGTTGATCTTGATAACCCACAACCTAAGAATAAAATATATGATAAACAAGACTTTGTTTCTAGGAAACACTTTAAAGAAAGAGAACCATGGGTTCAAAAACCGACGCCTTTTCCACCTAAGTCAACTAAAAAGAAAGATGATGAAGAATTTGAACGCTTTGCTGAAATGCCGAGGCTAGTCTTTTTGCGTACTCGCTTGACTGATATCTTGAAAATGCCTCCTTATGCAAAGTACATGAAAGACATCATCACCAATAAGGGAAAAATACCAGAAGCTAAAATATCCACCATGCTTGCTAATTATACTTTTAAGGATGGAGTACCTAAAAAACTTGGAGATCCAGGAATACCAATTATACATTGCTCCATCAAAAGGAATTGTGTGAAAACTGCTTTATGTGATTTAGGAGCTGGTGTTAGTGTTATGCATTTCTCCTTATATAAAAGACTTGATTTGAATAAACTCACACCTACTGAAATATCTTTGCAAATGGCTGATAAATCAACTACCATCCCTATCGGTATCTGTGAGGATGTGCCCGCTGTAGTTGCTAAAGTTACTATTTTGACTGACTTTGTTATACTTGAGATGCCCGAGGACGACAACATGTCGATTATCCTTGGTAGACCCTTGTTGAATATTGTAGGGGCTGTTATTGATTGCAATCAAAGAAAGGTCACTTTTCATATCAATGGTAATGAGCATACGGTGCACTTTCCGAAGAAGCAATTCCTAGTGAATGGTATTCATGTTATTGAAAAATCTTCGACAATCACTATTGGAAGTTTTCAAATACCTCTACCTACTATTAAAAAGAAGTATGAAATGCTTATTGCTGGGGACTTTCATATCCCCATTGAGGTAATTTAGTGATTTACGAAAGTTCTTCGGTTTCATGCTCATCGAAAGTGGTTGTTAATAAGACTTGATCAACCTTATTATAGAATCATTTTGAGCGGTATGAAGTTGATGAATTTAGTAAGCACTACCTTCTATCCCTACCTTTTGTTTTCTATTTTTATTAACTAACTAAAATAAAATGCCATGTGTTTGTCTGTTTTCTGAATTTCCCGTGCAATAAAAAATGACCCAAAAATAAAAGTTCTCAGAATGCCCTAAAAATTTAACACACTTTTTTCTGAATATTTAAGAATTTCTGGCGCAAATAATATCAGAGGTGTGCACCAGGTGGGCATAACGCACCTGGGCATGCCAGGACTCCCAGGCGTGCCCAAGTGGGTTATGGTCCCCATGTGGGCCCTCTCCATTTTCTCTTTATACCACTTCATCACCTTCCTACAGAAAAACTTCTCCATTGCTCTCTCTCTCTCTCTCTCTCTCTCTCTCTCTCTCTCTCTCTCTCTCTCTCTCTCTCTCTCTCTCTCTCTCTCTCTCTATCTCTCGTGTTCTTGCTCTCAAACCTGCGGATTTCGATCTCTTTGCTTGAAGATCCATTTCTGAAACAGTTTCGGGGGATTGTTGCTTGGTATGCGACTCCTCTGTTTGTCTAATTAGTTTTTGTTTTAGTGGTTTATATTTTGAATAAATATGTACTTTTGGTGCTACTGTAGATGGGTTTGCATGTTGAATTGTTAGAGTTGTAAGTAGTTTGAATACTTGTTATGGCTTCTATGTATCCCTATGAGTAGTTGCTATCAATTTTGTAAAGTTTTGTTGAGGAAAATTTTGTGCACTAAAAATTTCAGAATTTTGTTCATAGGAAAAGCATGAGCATATTTAGGAAGTTTGCTTCCAAGAAGAACTCCAAAGGAGTGATTGGGGAGTCCTTCGAAAGTGATCTCCATGTCTGGAGATTGGTGGAGATACGGCCATGCAAGTGGCCGCATACTCCGTTCATGGAAGATGCCAGAATCCTTCAAGAGTTCGCACAATATGCCGCTAATGCCGGCCTCACTGACTTCATTACGGTTGAATGTGAATAGGATCATCTGCTCACAAATACTTTTGTGCAAAGTTTTAATTTTCTCCCTAGGAATAATCCCCTTGGGGTGCAGTTTAAATTATATGTTGAACCCTATCAGATACCGCTTACTGAATTTTGCAAAATATGCTTGCTTCCTACTGATGGTAGTTTGGCAGAACCTAGACCCGCAAAGTTTGAAAGCTTTTACCGCACTCTTACAGTGGGTGCTGAGAGAGGGGTGTCGGGTATCACTGCTGTTGGCTTGCATTTTCTTGCTGTTCGTTATTTTGCCTTTTTCATTACAAAATGCTTGCTATCTAGAGAGAAGGTGGGCGCACTTAGTTCACCAGACCTTGCTGTTTTGCATCATGCACTAGAGGGCGGCAACACTTATAGCTTGGGAGCTATAGAGGCGCTCCGCCTCCACATTAATAAATCTAAGGGTAAAATACATGGAGGTATTTACGCAACTCGTTTGGCGACTCGCTTTAACGTTCTAATATGCTTCCATGATTTTCCTTTACCCAAGGTCTACCTAGATCGTGTTGCTATGGATCACCACTAGTTTACTACTGTTGATTATCCTAACATTCATATTCCTTATAACCTAGTTTTTAGCGTGACTACTCGTGATATCATTCCACTACCTGCACCTACTTTGTTTGACCCTATCGCTAGGGGAGGATACAAGATTATATCTGCGGATATCATTGCCTATCGAAATGCCCAGGCTGCAGGAGAGGAGGAGCCTCAACAGTGGGATGAGTGGATGCCTGCACCTCAGTACCCCGACTACTACCCAGGCTACTGACTGCATACCAAGTTATGCCAAAAGCCTAAGCTTGGGGGAGTACATGTTTCTCACCGACTTTAATTTATTTTCTTGTTTTCTTCTTGAGCATTTGAAAAACTTTGGAAAAACAAAAAATAAATAAATAATGTTTAGCTATAGTTAGTTTACTTTCCATGCCTGCCTAGTTGTAATATTAAAAAGAAAACACAAAAATATTTCCTTGTTCTTCTTTCGCTTGTTGGGAGTCCTCCCGTGTAAATAGTTTTTCTCGTTTTTGTTTTCCTCTTTCGTTTGCTTGTTCTGAAAATTAGAAACTCCAAAAATATTTCAGTATGTTTCTCTTAAATTTCTTTATTTTTATTTCTGAGTTGTACTAAGAAGAAGACCACGATGAAAATGTTGAGTGGCTCTCTTATGCATAATTGTTGATCTAAAAAAGAGCCCATTTTACCTTGTCTTCTCCTGTTGAATAAAATGTTTGCAGATTCCAGCTTAGTCCAAATCACTCTTGCACCATTATTATTATTTCACATCATTCGGTCGTGCAAGTGAAAGACAATAATGATGATATTCGATGAACTGGCCGTGGCAGAGAGAAACTGGTATGAACTCGACTTGCTCTATTCTTATAAATAGGTTTAACCTAGTATCCATGATTTAGCCCATTATGATTAAACATGTTTGCAATGACAATTAGAGATTATAGTTTCACATGCCATGCATAAGTAGCTAAGAATTGATAATGATTTATCCTGGATATCAACATTGCGTTAAAATGTTCATGATGTAGTATGATGATATGTTATCCTCTTCTTAATGTTCGAATGGCTTGACTTGGCACATGTTTATGCCTGTAGTTGAATCAAAACCAACATAGCCTATATGACATTTATGTTCATGGTGTCCATATCCTATCATGCGGGTGTCCAATGTTTATTATGCATGATGCATGTTCACCACCATTGTTACTCTCTAGCTGGCTGCTTCCCGACCAATTTTCTAGCCTTCACCTGTACTATGCGGGATTACTGCTTGTGCATCAAATTCAAAAACTCAAGTTATTCCAGATGAGTCCACCATACCTACATATATGCGGTATTACCCTGCCATCCTAAGTAAATTTGCATGTGCCACCTCTAAAAACTTCAAATAAATATCCTTTTTGTGTGCCTAGATCATTCATGGAATGACATGAGGTGGTCGGTATCTTCCATGCTAAGCGGGTTATTCTCAGGTCGAGTGTTTATTCACTTGCCATCGCACGAGAAAAGTGCGGCAATAGGGATTCCCAGTCCCAAATTGCAAAAAGAAAAGGCTCATAAATAAGCAAACAAAAACTCAAAATTGAGTCCAAACATTTACTTTTCTGCTTGGGAACTGCCACTAGCGTGTTTAGCATGGGAGATATTGATAATTGATAGTCGTGAAGTAAATGAGAAGGGTGCATTTCGCACAATATCATTTACCTCTGTTTTGAAAACTTGAGCTCTGGCACCTCTGCAAATCACTGCTTCCCTCTACGAAGGGACAATCTATTTACTTTTATGTTGTGTCATCACCTTCTCTAATAAGCGCTAGATCTGAGAGCACTGTTTTCATGCCTATGCATTGTGTGTAGTGAATGTTGGGTGTTATCATGATTGGTACTTTTCTACCATGAATTACAATGTTTAGTAGCTGCTCGGACTTTGGGGGTGCTCTGCATTTATGTTTTGCGGTCTCAGAAAGGGCTACAAGATACCACTATTCTCATTTTATATCATGATTGTTTTGATAACGTGTTGCTGTTTGAGATATATTATTATTGCTCGTTAGCTGATTATGTCATTGATATGAGTCATTATAATTTTTAAGAGTTATTGTCAACATGGTTGGCTATAATGCTGGCAGAAAACCTGGGTGATGTTTAAGCTTATTTATGCAAACAAGAGTAAAAGAGTTCAAAAAAGTTTTTCTTTCTCACTTTCAGTTTATCAACTGAATTTCTTAAGGACAAGCAAATGTTTAAGCTTGGGGGAGTTGATACATATCCAACGTATCTACTTTTCCTAATGCTTTTCCTCTTGTTTTGGACTCTAATTTGCAAGATTTGAATGAAACTAACCCCCGACTGACGCTATTTTTAGCAGAACTACCATGGTGTTGTTTTTGTGTAGAAATAAAAGTTCTCGGAATGGAACGAAACTTTGCGAGGATTTTCTATATATTAAAAGAAAAATACCGGAACCAAGAACCACCGGAGGGGGCACCTGGGTGGGCATAACCCACCATGGCGAGCCCCCCTCCTGGCACGCCCAGGTGGGTTGTCCCCACCTGGTGGCCCGGCAGATGCCAACCCTGATACTATAAATTCACATTTGCCGAGAAAAAGAATCAAGGAGAACAAATTATCGCAATCTATGAGACGGAGTAGCCACCACCTCCTTTTCTTCCTCGAGAGGCCAGATCTGGAGTCAGTTTGGGGCTCCAGAGAGGGGGATCTTCATCCTTCGTAATCACCAACCCTTCTCCATCACCAATTCCATGATGCTCCCCATCAAGAGTGAGTAATTCCTTCGTAGGCTCGCTGGTCGGTGATGAGTTGGATGAGCTTCATCATGTAATCTAGTTAGTTATTGTTAAGGCGGGTCCCTAGTATCCACTATGTTCTGAGGTTGATGTTGCTATGACTTTGCCATGCTTAATGCTTGTCACTTTGGGCCCGGGTGCCATGATTTCATATCCAAACCCTTTATGATATTATCATTATATTCATGTTTTAGATCCGATCTTGCAAGTTATAGTCACCTACTATGTGTTATGACCCAGCAACCTTGGAGTGACAATAACCGGAACCACTCCCGGTGATGACCGTAGTTTGAGTAGTTCATGTATTCACCGTGTGTTAATGCTTTGTTACAGTTCTCTATTAAAATGAGGCCTTTATATCGCTTAGTTTCCAATATGGACCCCGCCGCCACGGGAGGGTAGGACAAAAGATGTCATGCAAGTTCTTTACATAAGCACGTATGACTATTTACGAAATACATGCCTACATTATATTTTTGAACTGGAGCTAGTATCGTATTGACCTAGGTTCTGATTGTCACATGAAGAATATCATCCAACAAATTGCAGAACCAATGCCTACGAATTTATCCTATATTGTTCTTGCTAAGTTACTACTGCTATCGTTACTTCTGCAGTTGTTACAAAAGTACTGCTATCACTGTTACCATTACTATTGGTGCTACCACTACTATCAAAACTATCATATTACTGTGCTCCTGATGACTTTGCTGAAGATAATTAACCTCCGGGTGTGGTTGAATGGACAACTCAGCTAATACTTACAAATATTCTTTGGCTCCCCTTGTGTCGAATCTATAAATTTGGGTTGAATACTCTACCCTTGAAAACTATTGTGATCCCCTATACTTGTGGGTTATCATTGAGTCCATGGATTATACACAATCTCACCCTTCCACCTTGCTAGCCACTCTAGTGCCATGCAACTTTCGCCGGTGCATAAAACCCTCCTTATACCTTCCTCAAAACAGCCACCATACCTACCTATTATGGCATTTCCATAACCATTCTGAGATATATTGCCATGTAACTCCACCGTTCCGTTTATTATGACATGCATCATCATTGTCATATTGCTTTGCATGATCATGTAGTTGACATAGTATTTGTGGCAAAGCCATTGTTAATATTTTTTTATACATGTCACTCTTGGTCATTGCACATCCGAATATACCATCTGAGGCATTCATATAGAGTCATATCTTTGTTCTAGTATTGAGTTGTAATATCGAGTTGTAAGTAAATAAAAGTGTGATGATCATCACTATTAGAACATTGTCCCATGTGAGGTTATTAATAAAGAGGCCAAAAGAGTCTCCAAAAAAATAGAAAATGTCTCCAAAAAAAGAGAGGAGCCTAAAAAAATTGAGAGAAAAAGAGAGAAGGGACAATGTTACTATGCTTTTCCACACTTGTGCTTCAAAGTAGCACCATGTTCCTCATGATAGAGAGTCTCCTATGTTGTCACTTTCATATATTACTAGTTGGAATTTTTTGTTATAGAACTTGGCTTGTATATTCCAACGACAGACTTCCTCAAATGCCCTAGGTCTTCATGAGCAAGCAAGTTGATGCACAACCACTAGTTGTCTTTTCAGCTCTCATACACTTATAGCTCTAGTGCATCCGTTACATGCCAAGCCCTACATACTCACATTGATATCGATTGATGAACATCTCCATAGTCCATTTATTTCCCTAGTTGATGTGAGACTTCCTCCCTCCTTTTGTCTATTACCATCTTCTATTCCAACCATAGTGCTATATCCATGGCTCACGCTCATGTAATGCGTGAAGAGTTGAAAAGGTTTAAGAATGTTAAAGTATGAAAACAATTGCTTGATTGACACCGAGATAGGCATGATTTATACTTTGTGTTAAGAAGAGGGAGCATAAATGACTATATGATTTTGCAGGGATAACTTTCTTTAGCCATGTTATTTTTGAAGCTTCGTAGATTACTTTTTTATTATGCTTGAAGTATTATTGTTTTGATTTTGATAAAATTTTATGTTCAGTCTTATGGATCTGAACATTCATGCCACAATAAAGAATATTGCATTGATAAATATGTTGGGTAGCATTCCACATAAAAAATTCCGTTTTTATCATTTACCTACTCGAGGACGAGCAGGAATTAAGCTTGAGGATGCTTGATACGTCTTCAATGTATCTATAATTTTTGATTGTTCCATGCTATTATATTATATGTTTTGGATGTTTTATATGCATTAATATGCTATTTTATATTATTTTTGGGACTAACTTATTAAACCAGAGCCCAGTGCCAGTTTCTGTTATTCCCTTGTTTTTGAGTTTCGCAGAAAAGGAATATCAAACAGAGTCCAAACGGAACGAAACATTACGAGGATTTTTCTTGGACCAGAAGACATCCAGAGGACTTGGAGTACATGCCAGGGGATCTGTGAGGCGGCCATCGTTAGGAAAAGTAGCATGCAATTTCAAAATTTTCCTACGCTCACGCAAGATCTATCCAGGAGATGCATAGCAACGAGAGGGGGGAGCATCTTCATACCCTTGAAGATCGCTAATAGGAAGCGTTTATCAACGCAGTTGATGTAGTCGACATTCACATAACACCACTAGAGGAAAGACAACTTACATCTCATCACAATATCGAACGAATACCAAATTCACATGATTACTTATAACAAGACTTCTCCCATGTCCTCAGGAACAAACGTAACTACTCACAAAGCATATTCATGTTCATGATCAGAGGGGTATTTAATAGCATTAAGGATCTGAACATATGATCTTCTAGCGAATAAAGCAACCAGTATCAACTACAACGAGTAGTCAACACTACTAGCAACCCACATGTACCAATATGAGGTTTTGAGACAAAGATCGGATACAAGAGATGAACTAGGGTTTGAGAGGAGATGGTGCTAATGAAGATGTTGATGGAGATTGACCCCCTCTTGATGATAGGATCGTTGGTGATGACGATGGCTTCGATTTCCCCCTCCCGAAGGGAAGTATCCCCGTCAGAACAACACTGCCGGAGCTCTAGATTGGTTTCGCCCAGGTTCCGCCTCAAGATGGCGGCGCTTCATCCTGAAAACATCCTTCTTATTTTTTCCAGGACAAAACACATTGATATTGCAGAAGATGGACGTCGGGGGACTGCCAGGGGGCCCACAAGTTAGGGGGCGCGCCCAGGGGGTAGGGGGCGCCCCCACCCTTGTGGCTGGCTGGTGGCCCCCTCTGGTGCTTCTTTCGCCCAATATTTTTTATATATTCCAAAAATATTCTCTGTGAAGTTTCCGGACTTTTGGAGTTGCACAGAATAGGTATCTCAGATTTGCTCCTTTTCCAGTCCAGAATTCCAGCTGCCAGCATTCTCCTTCTTCATGTAAACCTTGTAAAATAAGAGAGAAAAGGCATAAGTATTGCGATATAATATGTAATAATAGTCCATAATGCAATAAATATCAATATCAAAGCTTAGACCTCGCTTATCCTCAAGCGAAAAGCCAATATCGAAAAATATGTCCACATGTTTAGAGATAGAGGTGTCGATAAAAATAAAATACGGACATGAGGGCATCATGATCATCTTTAGGACAACATCATAACTTGTAATATAAGTTCTTATGATGAAGTAACAATTCATTCACAAGGTAAAGTATGAATCAGAAACTTCATTGATAGCCAACAAACTATGATCTCAGTCATTGAAGCAATTGCAATTTATCATACATCGGAAAGAGTCAAATATAAGAGCTTTTCAGCAAGTTCACATACTCAACCATCATTTAGTCTTTCATAATTGCTAACACTCAGGCGATACTAATGAGTTCAAACTTTCAACCGGACACAGAGAAAGATAGGGGCTTATAGTTTCACCTCCCAACGATTTACCTCAAGGGTAATGTCAACAATAATGATTCATGGCCCTCTACATCCGCATGTGTATATACATCTAGATCTAGCTCCAACATATTGTGCTTGCCAAAAGATAAAAGTAAAAAGGAAATGCGATGATCACCATGACTCTTTTATGAGGATAGGAGATAAAATTAAAAGATAGGCCCTTCGTAGAGGGAAGCAGAGGTTGTCATCCGCTTTTATGATTGGAGGCACAAAAGATTAATGCAAAAGAACGTCACTTTATATTGCCACTTGTGATAATGGACCTTTATTATGTAGTCCGTGACTTTTATTTCTTCCACATCACAAGCTCGTATAAAGCTTATTTTCTTCACATTAATTGATCATACATATTAAGAGAGCAATTTTTATTGATTGCACCGATGACTACTTACTTGAAGGATCTTACTCAATCCATAGGTAGGTATTGTGGAATCTCATGACAAAACTTGGTTTAAGGGATGTTTGGAAGCACAATTAGTATCTCTACTTGGTTCAAAGAATTTTGGCTAGCATGAGAGGGAAAGCAAGCTCAACATGTTGGAGGATCTGTAACAATATAACTTCGGTTAGGATGTAAAAAGACATAACCCATTATGTTGTCTTCCTTGTCCAACTTAAACTTTTTAGCATGTCATGTTTTAATGAGTGCTCACAATTATAAAAGATGTCGAAGATAGTATATTTATATGTGAAACCTCTCTTCCTAACTATGTTTGTCAACACTCAACAACTTTTATTCATACCACATTTTATATGTGAAGTCATTACTTCACATAAGATCAACATATGATCTTTATTTATTTCTTTTTATTCCTTTCTTTTATTTATTCCCTTAAGATCATAGCAACATAGGAAAGCCCTCACTCAAAATATTCTTTATTATATAACTCGAGGACTCGATTACATAGATAGAGATCAAAGCAGAACTGAAAGCTAAATCATACTAAAAACTTTATTCTACCAGTTCAAGATAAAACCAAAAGGATCGAACTAAGAAAAACGATAAATATAAAGGTGTGATGGTGATACGGTACAGGGGCACCTTCCCCACGCATGGCAGTTGCCAAGGGGAGTGCCCATACCCAAGTATTTATGTTTCTTTCTTCAAAGATGATGATGATGAAGTGATATTCTTGGTGATGATGACCCTCAGGATGCGATTTCTCCTCCTCCAACTTATTGATGTACTGCTTAAGATCCATTATTTCCTTGTGAAGTTTGCCCATGACGGCTAGAGCTCCAACTACCCATGGATGTTTCATTGCTGTGGGAGAAAATTCAACACTCTTTTTCATATTTTCATAAGAGAAAAATCTAGCATTGGGAGGGATGACCGAGTTTGGGATCTCCGCGCTCTGAGGTTCCTCCATCATGAATTTAGCTTGGAGATGAGAGGAATAACCAACGTAGAGTACATGCAAAAAATACTGGATTTCATTTTCTATGTGATAATAAGATGTGGTCCGAATATCAGCTAATGCATCTGACATCTAGCTGAACAAGATTTGTGGTAAACAAAATATTTTTTTACCATAGATCTTCTCTAGCTTCATCGTATTCTCTTGTTTCCGAAAGATGTCAAGCTCATGTTTACATTATAAAAAATCATGGTATCAAAGTGCAAGAACAAACTTGATTATGTTGACAATAGGGAGAAAATTCACCTTTGTCTTCTTTAATTCTTCAGCTAAACAAACTCTTCTTATTTTCTTCATCATCAGATCTGCACATGACATGTTTAGTAAACCCATATATTAGCAAACTAAAATACATGTTAGATCCTATAGTTCCTCGAACATACCAATTTGTTGCCAGGAACCATTAGTAACCTAATTTCTGGAGCCCCGATGTATATTAGTAAACATACCAATGGTTTTTAAGGTTGTGACATAATTTTCATCCAAAAAATAATAACTGCAATCCATGGGTTCACAATAAAGCAACATGGTATATAACGGTCAAGAAAGCATAAAAGCAGCAGGCTTATAGACAAGCAAATCAACAGCTAAGTACCAGAGCTAGAAAGCAGAATCAGGCAAAGAAAGCAGGCTAGACAGAGGACTATACCAAGGCGGACCAGCAGGCAAAACGAGATGAAAAAAAAGAAAGGTCACCACACACACACATTTCATCGAACATGTTGCATGCAAGCAAGCAGAGCGCAGACTAACCTCAATGGCAATGGCAGAAAGATGCGACTGTCCATGCACGACACAACAGGAAGAAACCAACCTGCACACGTTAGGGACAAGAGGAAGAACACAAAGGTTACCAGGGTGCAGGGAAAAGGAAGGGAGAAGCAAGAAGGGAAAGTTGTGGCTACTCTCGGGTGTAGGTACACCCGAGTTTGGAAAATTTTGAAAAATGCGATAAAACAAGGTCTAAAAAATCTGAACTTTCGAGACAACAAGCTTCATCAAGTGTTTGAACTTTCTACAAAATTTCAGCAAAAAACAACATCCGAGGAGCTCTCACAAAAAAAACAAAATCAATGCTGAAACAGTGCACAAACATAGAGCATTGAGTTTGTTTTTTTTGCCGTGAGCTCCTCTGATGTTATTTTTCTGTGAATTTTTGCAGAAAGCTTGAACATTTGATGAAGTTTCATGTCCCCAAAATTCAGATTTTTTTGACATTGTTTGATCATGTTTTTCTAATTTTTTCCAAACTCGGGTGTACCTACACCCGAGAGTAGAAAAGCTGGTCTCAAGCAAGAATCAAGTAAAGAAGGGCACCAACCTCAACCGACAGAGTTCATCCAGCACAGGAAGGCTATTGCAACAGACGAGCACACCACCAGCGAAGAAGCATGAACAATCCAACCGAGTGAAACGCATACACACCTGCTACAGAAAAATGGCCAGCATAATTAGAATCAACTAAAAGTGGCTAAAAACAACCAGAGTACACCATTGACGAAAGGCAAATGATAGGAATGAGACAAACATTGAGGAAGTGAACAAGGCAGGAGCAAGCTCGCCAAATCCTACAAATGAAAGCGGAAAGACATCGGGGGCTTACTGGATTCGAAGAGGAGAGGACGCGGCTGAGGAGGGAATGAGATCAAGGAGGGAAGGAGGGGTGTGTCGTGCGAGCAAGGGGACTGGGTGAGGGGGTTTCGAGGACACAGCCCCCCGCAAACATCACGACGCATGACACATCTAAGGGCATGTACAATGGTTCTAGCTTAAGAGTGCCACGTAGGATAAATGATGAGGTGGAGGAGAGAGAAATTGTAAGAGAAGGCTTGTCTTCTCTTATTTAAGAGAAGGCAAGAGATGATCTCTTAGCACAATTTGTCTCACCATGTTTTTAGGAACAACTAATTATTGAAGATAAGGTTAAGAGATGACCCATTGTAGACTTGTTTTTTTGTCATCTCTAATTTACATGCAAAACATAAGATAAGACTATCTTATCAACCATTGTACATGCCCTAACTGCTCCCCGTCAACTCCAACGCAGCATGCGGGCAGCGCATGACGAGACGCGTCAAGTGTGGTTCACCCGAGAAATTGCAACCCAGCCAATGGCCCTATTTGGATACTCTAACTTGGTTAGAGGTTAGAGTTAGTTTCTAACTCTAGACTAACTTTGAACTAACTCTAGCCTTTGGTGGTGTTTGGATAAGAGGGTAAGTTTGACAATAAATGCACTTTTTTCAATCATTTGACTCTTTTAACTAGGATTTGCTGCGGCCGGCTCTTGTGTGGCCTCCGCCCGCTCACAAATGGCATTAAAAAAATCATATTTTCAAATCAAGTATCCAAAATATGATGAACTTTATTTTGTCCATACAAATGAGACGTCTCACTTAAACATACAAGTCCACACAAATCCTCAATCAAGCTTAACAAAAAAATACATTCCATGAAACTGAGCATCAGCTCGTCGTCGTCGTTCTGGAGGTAAGCTCCGTAGAGCCCAAGCCCGGGGAAGGCCTCTGCCGCGGACGCTTGCCGACGGCTGTGAACCCCACACGTCGAAGTCGTCTCCGTCCATCGCATGGTGGGGGCATGGGGTGACTGGTGTCGCGGCTGGCGAAGGTCGTGTCGGAGATGATGGATGGGAACGGGAGGGGCGACGGGATGGAGGCGGACGGGGCCGACGGGTCGGGCCGACTGATGCGGCGGCATGGAGGCGGACGGGGCTGGCAGTGGCAGGCGGACGGGGCTGGCTGGGGTGGGCGGACAGGG
>LR738711.1:300022363-300034013 GCA_902687465.1 Secale cereale
ACGGACTAGTGCAGCGGGATGGAGGCGGACGGGGGCGGTGGCGGGCGGACGGACCGGTGCGACGGGATGTAGGCGGACGGGGACGGGCGGACAAGGCCGACGGAGGCGAGCGGACGGGGCCAGTGGGAGGAGGAGAACGAGAAGCAGCAGGGGAGGAGAACGAGAGGCAGCGGGGACGAATGGATAGGATCTGGTGCGGCTGCATGCAGCAGAAAGAGAATTTTTTATAAGGCCCCATCACAACTAGCTCCAATTAGCACCTCTTCATAGGGATAGTTTTTTTGGTGGGTTAGTTTCAATCTAACTCAAACTAGCACATGTGTTTGGATACTTTAAGGGTTAGTTCAGCCCCAACTAACTCAAAGTAGCTCTAGCCCTAGGATCCAAACAGGGCCAATGGAGGATTTGATGAGCGGGGCAGGAGTAGCGGTAGCCCCCGTCATCGTGTCAGCATACTCGCGGGTGCAGAAGCCAGGGTGCACATGCTCGAGCCCACCCCTCAGCAACTGACGTGGGATGCAGTAACTCCCATGACGCATCACACGAGAAGCGCACGAGAAGCCAAAAGCGGTTGACCTAACTATAACCTACACCGTGAGTCATGCAGCCAGGGCAGTCGACGAGCGGGACCAGGGGTAGCACATGCCCACCCATCATTGACAAATCACAGGTGGGTAGCAGAAACTGTGTGCAAACAGGGAGCAGCACACAACCCACGCCCGCGCCACGCCCACGGTGCGGGTTTCGCGCGCACACACGGCGCCGTAGGACAGGCCCCCGCGTACCGAAGAAACCGACACCCAGCCAATCCTATCCAACGCAAGCCAGCGCCAGCCCCACACGTCATTCTCCGGCCAGGATCTACCGTCCGATAAAAACTGCAGAGGTCAATCCGAGCGAAGATCCAATAGACAAGACGCAAAAAAGACTCCATTGACCATGATCTAATAGCCATCAAAGGAACTGATCGAGGGAGCATTCTCCAAGCGAGTTGGCTAGCCTCTGTATTGTTTTAAATTCCAAAAATATTCTCCGTGAAGTTTCGGGACTTTTGGAGTTGTGTAGAATAGGTATCTGAGATTTGCTCCTTTTCTAGTCTAGAATTCCAGATGTCAGGATTCTCCTTCCTCATGTAAACTTGGTAAAATAAGAGAGGAAAGGCATAAGTATTGTGATATAATATGTAATGACAGCACATAATGCAATAAATATCAATATCAAAGCATGATGCAAAATGGACGTACCACCCGTCCGGTGGATCTTTTCGCCAGTATTATTTATATTTTCCGAAAATACTCTCCGTGGAATTTCATGTCATTCCGAGAACTTTTATTTCTGCAGAAAAATAACACCATGGAAATTCTGCTGAAAACATCGTCAATCCGGGTTAGTTCCATTCAAATCATGCAAATTAGAGTCCAAACCAAGGGCAAAAGAGTTTGGAAAAGTAGATACGATGGAGACGTTTCAACTCCCCCAAGCTTAACCCATTGCTTGTCCTCAATAAATTCAGTTGATAAACTGAAAGTGACAAATAAAATCTTTTACAAACTCTGTTTGACCTTGTTGTTGCAAATATGTAAAGCTAGCATTCTAGTTTTCAGCAAAGATTATGAACTAACCATATTCACAATAACATTTAGGTCTCACATTTACTCATATCAATAACATAATCAACTGGCGAGCAATAATAATAAATCTCGGATGACAACACTTTTTCAAACCAATCATGATATAATATGAAAAAGTGGTATCTCACTAGCCCTTTCTGAGACCGCAAAACATAAATGCAGAGCACCTGAGAAGATCAAGGACCGACTAGACATTGTAATTCATGGTTAAAGAGATCCAGTCACACTCATACTCAACATCAAATAATAACAAAGCATATAAATGACAGAGGTGCTCTCCAACTGGTGCTTTTTATAAGAGGATGATGACTCAGCAATAAAAGTAAATAGATAGGCCCTTAGCAGAGGGAAGCAGGGATTTACAGAGGTGCCAAAGCTCGAGTTTTTAAAATAGAGATGAATATAATTTTGAGCGGTATACCTTTGTTGTCAACACTATGACCAATAGTTCTCAATACCTTCCATGCTAAACACATTATAGGCGATTTCAAACAGTACGGTAAAGTTTTACTCCCCCTCCACCATCAATCACACTCCATGGCTTATCCGAAACAACGTGTACCATCCATACCAACAACAATCATGGGGGAGCTTTTTTATTTCAATTTTGAGCATGGGAATGGGCATCCCGGTTACCAGCCATTTTCTCGTGAATGGCAAGCGGAGTCCACTCATCGTGAGAATAACCCACCTAGAATGGAAGATACTGACAGCCCTGAGGGGGTCCTGGATTAGGGGGTACTCAGGTGGCCGGATCATTTACTATGGGCCGGACTGGTGGGCCTTGAAGATTATCGATGAAGACTATCTCTCGTATCCGGAGAGGACTCCCCGTGTGTAAAATAACAAGTTTAGAGTCCGGGTGTAATACTTTCCTTCCTCTGCAAGATGATCATGTACAACCCTAGGTCCCTCCGGTGCATATATAAACTGGAGGGTTTATTCCATAGGGACGAGAACAACAAAATCATAGCAATCTCATAGGCTAGACTTTAGGGTTTTGCCAGTACGGTCTCGAGGTAGATCAACTATTGTAATCATATTCATCAAGATCAATCAATCATGATGTAGGGTATTTCCTCAATTGAGAGGTCCCGAACCTGGGTAAACATCGTGTCCCTGTCTCCTGTTACCATTGATCCTTAAACGCAAAGTTCGGGACCACCTACCCAAGATCTGCCGGTTTTGACACCGACATTGGTGCTTTCATTGGGTGTTCCACTATGTCGTCGACGGAAGGATCAATGGCTTGCTTCGTCGCCAACGACGCCACCTCCAACGGAGTTTTTATACCCGGCCAGCTCTTCATGTTTGGCGTCATCGTGCTTCGTGCCAACACTAAAGGCCACCTCAAGCAGGTTGGCAGCTATGCCCCTGGTCACCAGATCAGTTTTGGAAGCTTAAACTACGTGGCTGACATCCATGGAGATTTGATCTTCAACGGATTCACGCCCATGGCAGCTGCTCCCTGCCACCATGATGAACATGACTTAGATCTGTCATCAGACCACGTAAAGTGGGTAAAACCTACACCAGCTCTGGCCTTAGATCTGGAGCAGGTCACTTCATCCAAGGACGGGAAGATTAACCCGGCCTCGGAGATCGCAAACTCATCGGCGCTTGAGCCGCACACAGGTCCGGCCTTGATCGGGACTTCCCTCATCGGATCTCCGGACTCGTTTCCATCTACATGTTCCAAGCGCTCTGGATCTACATCTTTTGGGTTCGATCGAGCGGCTGTTGCCGAACTCAGCCCTGCCGATATTTGAGCACATGCCCAGCACTCGCCTTTAGATGAAGTGCTAGGCCTACTAAACTTTCTTTCTCTAAACGAGGATCCTCAGCTGAATTATGCTCAGTTCGACCTTGGGGCTGAGGACAGGGGATTTCGCTCCCGACCCACCACCCACTTGGTAGCCGCAGTCGAGGACTTAACCGACCTATTAGATTATGCTTCCGAAGACATCGACGGGATGGACCACGATGCCGAAACCGATATAAGTACCAACCCGCCCGCTACCGGATGGTGGACGGATACTCCTACATACGATGTATACATGGTGGACACACCTCATGAAGAGGAGGGTGATAGCGACACCAATCCAGCGTAGGACAAGCCCGTCGATGAACCTCCCAAACGCCGGCGTCAGAAGTAACGATCTCGACCCCGTAAAGGGAAAAAGAGTAACACTGTCAAGCAAGAATCAAGTAAAGAAGGGCACCAACCTCAATCGACAGAGTTCATCCAGCACACGAAGGCTATTGCAATGGACGAGCACACCACCAGCGAAGAAGCATGAACAATCCAACCGAGTGAAACGCATACACACCTGCTACAGAAAAATGGCCAGCATAATTAGAATCAACTAAAAGTGGCTAAAAAAGTAGAGTACACCATTGTCGAAAGGCAGATGATAGGAATGAGACAAACATTGAGGAAGTGAACAAGGCAGGAGCAAGCTCGCCAAATCCTACAAATGAAAGCGGAAAGACATCGGAGGCTTACTAGATTCGAAGAGGAGAGGATGCGGCGGCCGCTGAACTCGTCGCCAGCTACGGCGCAGCTGCCCCTCTCGATCGTGCGGGCCGCAGTAGAGGAGTCAGTGTGTTGGGCCGACTAGCGGCTGTAGTTGCTCCTACTGCTCTGGCCAGTGGGTCTCCCTCCATGGACGATACTGCCTCCTTGCTCCAGCTGTTCCCGCCGGCGAGCCTCCCTCTACGGCCGACCCCGTCCTCATTTTCCGCTGACCCCCGCCGGTTTCCCCCACATACGCCGGCCTTCTGCCCAGACCCGATCCATGCGCCACCAAGCTAAGCAATGGGTCAACGACGGCGTCCTTCCCTACCTTGTACTCTCCCATCGGCTATGGATCCAAGGTAGCTAGCTAGTGGAGGCGTCGGGGCAATGATGAGCAGCGGGAGGAATGGCGGCGATGAGAACGAACACGCAAGGAGAGGGAGATGGCTAGGGTTCGAGGCTTCTTGCGGCGGCTGAGGAGGGAAAGAGATCAAGGAGGGAAGGAGGGGTGTGTCGTGCGAGCAAGGGGACTGGGCGAGGGGGTTTCGAGGACACAGCCCCCCGCAAACATCACGACGCATGACACATCTAAGGGCATATAAAATGGTTCTAGCTTAAGAGTGCCACGTAGGATAAATGACGAGGTGGAGGAGAGAGAAATCGTAAGAGAAGGCTTGTCTTCTCTTATTTAAGAGAAGGCAAGAGATGATCTCTTAGCACAATTTGTCTCACCATGTTTTTAGGAACAACTAATTATTGAAGATAAGGTAAAGAGATGACCCATTGTAGACTTGTTTTTTTGTCATCTCTAATTTAAATGCAAAACAAAAGATAAGACTATCTTATCCACCATTGTACATGCCCTAACTACTCCCCGTCAACTCCAACGCAGCATGCGGGCAGCGCGTGACGAGACGCGTCAAGTGTGGTTCACCCGAGAAATTGCAACCCAGCCAATGGCCCTGTTTGGATACTCTAACTTGGTTAGAGGTTAGAGTTAGTTTCTAACTCTAGACTAACTTTGAACTAACTCTAGCCTTTGGTGTTGTTTGGATGAGAGGGTAAGTTTGACAATAAATGCACTTTTTTCAATCATTTGACTCTTTTAACTAGGATTTGCTGCGGCCGGCTCTTGTGTGGCCTCCGCCCGCTCACAAATGGCATTAAAAAATCATATTTTCAAATCAAGTATCCAAAATATGACGAACTTTATTTTGTCCATTCAAATGAGACGTCTCACTTAAACATACAAGTCCACACAAATCCTCAATCAAGCTTAACAAAAAAATACATTCCATGAAACTGAGCATGAGCTCGTCGTCGTCGTTCTGGAGGAAAGCTCCGTAGAGCCCAAGCCCGGGGAACGCCTCTGACGCGGACGCTTGCGAGTTGAGGTCGAGACCGGCCTGGGTAGCGGGGCCGCTTGCCGACGGCTGTGAACCCCACACGTCGAAGTCGTCTCCGTCCATCGCATGGTGGGGGCGTGGGGTGACTGGTGTCGCGGCTGGCGAAGGTCGTGTCGGAGATGGGGCGGATGGATGGGAATGGGACGGGCGACGGGACGGAGGCGGACGGGGCCGACGGGGCGGGCCGACTGATGCGGCGGCATGGAGGCGGACGGGGCTGGCAGTGGTAGGCGGACGGGGCTGGCTGGGGTGGGCGGACAGGGCGGTGGCGAGAGGACAGGGTGGTGGCGGGCGGACGGACTGGTGCAGCGGGATGGAGGCGGACGGGGGCGGTGGCGGGCGGACGGACCGGTGCGACTGGATGTAGGTGGACGGGGGCGGGCGGACAAGGCCGACGGAGGCGAGCGGACGGGGCCAGTGGGAGGAGGAGAACGAGATGCAGCAGGGGAGGAGAACGAGAGGCAGCGGGGACGAATGGATAGGATCTGGTGCGGCTGCATGCAGCAGAAAGAGAATTTTTTATAAGGCCCCATCACAACTAGCTCCAATTAGCACCTCTTCATAGGGATAGTTTTTTTGGTGGGTTAGTTTCAATCTAACTCAAACTAGCACATGTGTTTGGATACTTTAAGGGTTAGTTCAGCCCCAACTAACTCAAAGTAGATCTAGCCCTAGGATCCAAACAGGGCCAATGGAGGATTCGATGAGCGGGGCAGGAGTAGCGGTAGCCCCCGTCATCGTGTCAGCATAATCGCGGGTGCAGAAGCCAGGGTGCACATGCTCGAGCCCACCCCTCAGCAACTGACGTGGGATGCAGTAACTCCCATGACGCATCACACAAGCCGCGCACGAGAAGCCAAAAGTGGTTGACCAAGAAAACTATAACCTACACCGTGAGTCATGCAGCCAGGGCAGTCGACGAGCGGGACCAGGGGTAGCACATGCCCACCCATCATTGACAAATCACAGGTGGGTAGCAGAAACTGTGTGCAAACAGGGAGCAACACACAACCCACGCCCGCGCCACACCCACGGTGCGGGTTTCGCGCGCACACACGGCGCCGCAGGACAGGCCCCCGCGCATCAAAGAAACCGACACCCAGCCAATCCTATCCAACGCTAGCCAGCGCCAGCCCCACACGTCATTCTCCGGCCAGGATCTACCGTCCGATAAAAACTGCAGAGGTTAATCCGAGCGAAGATCCAACAGACGAGACGCAAAAAAGACTCCATTGACCACGATCTAATAGCCATCAAAGGAACTGATCGAGGGAGCATTCTCCAAGCGAGTTGGCTAGCCTCTGTATTGTTTTAAATTCCAAAAAATATTCTCCGTGAAGTTTCGGGACTTTTGGAGTTGTGTAGAATAGGTATCTGAGATTTGCTCCATTTCTAGTCTAGAATTCCAGATGTCAGGATTCTCCTTCCTCATGTAAACTTGGTAAAATAAGAGAGGAAAGGCATAAGTATTGTGATATAATATGTAATGACAGCACATAATGCTATAAATATCAATATCAAAGCATGATGCAAAATGGACGTACCACCCGTCCGGTGGATCTTTTCGCCAGTATTATTTATATTTTCCGAAAATACTCTCCGTGAAATTTCATATCATTCCGAGAACTTTTATTTCTGCAGAAAAATAACACCATGGAAATTCTGCTGAAAACATCGTCAGTCCGGGTTAGTTCCATTCAAATCATGCAAATTAGAGTCCAAACCAAGGGCAAAAGATTTTGGAAAAGTAGATATGATGGAGACGTTTCAACTCCCCCAAGCTTAACCCATTGCTTGTCCTCAATAAATTCAGTTGATAAACTGAAAGTGACAAATAAAAACTTTTACAAACTCTGTTTGACCTTGTTGTTGCAAATATGTAAAGCTAGCATTCTAGTTTTCAGCAAAGATTATGAACTAACCATATTCACAATAACATTTAGGTCTCACATTTACTCATATCAATAACATAATCAACTGGCGAGCAATAATAATAAATCTCGGATGACAACACTTTTTCAAACCAATCATGATATAATATGACAAAGTGGTATCTCACTAGCCCTTTCTGAGACCGCAAAACATAAATGCAGAGCACCTGAGAAGATCAAGGACCGACTAGACATTGTAATCCATGGTTAAAGAGATCCAGTCACACTCATACTCAACATCAAATAATAACAAAGCATATAAATGACAGAGGTGCTCTCCAACTGGTGCTTTTTATAAGAGGATGACGACTCAGCAATAAAAGTAAATAGATAGGCCCTTAGCAGAGGGAAGCAGGGATTTACAGAGGTGCCAAAGCTCGAGTTTTTGAAATAGAGATGAATATAATTTTGAGCGGTATGCCTTTGTTGTCAACACTATGACCAATAGTTCCCAATACCTTCCATGCTAAACACATTATAGGCGATTTCAAACAGTTTGGTAAAGTTTTACTCCCCCTCCACCATCAATCACACTCCATGGCTTATCCGAAACAACGTGTACCGTCCATACCAACAACAATCATGGGGGAGCTTTTTTATTTCAATTTTGAGCATGGGAATGGGCATCCCGGTTACCAGCCATTTTCTCGTGAATGGCAAGTGGAGTCCACTCATCGTGAGAATAACCCACCTAGAATGGAAGATACTGACAGCCCTGAGGGGGTCCTGGATTAGGGGGTACTCAGGTGGCCGGATCATTTACTTTGGGCTGGACTGGTGGGCCTTGAAGATTATCGATGAAGACTATCTCTCGTATCCGGAGAGGACTCCCCGTGTGTAAAATAACAAGTTTAGATTCCGGGTGTAATACTTTCCTTCCTCTACAAGATGATCATGTACAACCCTAGGTCCCTCCGGTGCATATATAAACTGGAGGGTTTATTCCATAGGGACGAGAACAACAAAATCATAGCAATCTCATAGGCTAGACTTTAGGGTTTTGCCAGTACGGTCTCGAGGTAGATCAACTATTTTAATCATATTCATCAAGATCAATCAATCATGATGTAGGGTATTTCCTCAATTGAGAGGTCCCGAACCTGGGTAAACATCGTGTCCCCTGTCTCCTATTACCATTGATCCTTAAACGCAAAGTTTGGGACCACCTACCCAAGATCTGCCGGTTTTGACACCGACATTGGTGCTTTCATTGGGTGTTCCACTATGTCGTCGACGGAAGGATCAATGGCTTGCTTCGTCGCCAACGACGCCACCTCCGACGGAGTTTTTATACCCGGCCAGCTCTTCATGTTTGGCGTCTTCGTGCTTCGCGCCAACACTGAAGGCCACCTCAAGCAGGTTGGCAGCTATGCCCCTGGTCACCAGATCAGTTTTGGAAGCTTAAACTACATGGCTGACATCCGTGGAGATTTGATCTTCAACGGATTCACGCCCATGGTAGCTGCTCCCTGCCACCATGATGAACATGACTTAGATCTGTCATCAGACCCCGTAAAGTGGGTAACACCTACACCAGCTCTGGCCTTAGATCTGGAGCAGGTCACTTCATCCAAGGACGGGAAGATTAACCCGGCCTCGGAGATCGCAAACTCATCGGCGCTTGAGCCGCACACAGGTCCGGCCTTGATCGGGACTTCCCTCATCGGATCTCCGGACTCGTTTCCATCTACATGTTCCAAGCGCTCTGGATCTACATCTTTTGGGTTCGATCGAGCGGCTGTTGCCGAACTCAGCCCTGCCGATATTTGAGCACATGCCCAGCACTCGCCTTTAGATGAAGTGCTGGGCCTACTAAACTTTCTTTCTCTAAACGAGGATCCTCAGCTGAATTATGCTCAGTTCGACCTTGGGGCTGAGGACAGGGGATTTCGCTCCCGACCCACCACCCACTTGGTAGCCACAGTCGAGGACTTAACCGACCTATTAGATTATGCTTCCGAAGACATCGACGGGATGGACCACGATGCCGAAACCGATATAAGTACCAACCCACCCGCTACCGGATGGTGGACGGATACTCCTACATACGATGTATACATGGTGGACACACCTCATGAAGAGGAGGGTGACAGCGACACCAATCCAGCGTAGGACAAGCCCGTCGATGAACCTCCCAAACGCCGGCGTCAGAAGTAATGATCTCGACCCCGTAAAGGGAAAAAGAGTAACACTGTCAAGCAAGAATCAAGTAAAGAAGGGCACCAACCTCAACTGACAGAGTTCATCCAGCACACGAAGGCTATTGCAACGGACGAGCACTCCACCAGCGAAGAAGCATGAACAATCCAACCGAGTGAAACGCATACACACCTGCTACAGAAAAATGGCCAGCATAATTAGACAAACATTGAGGAAGTGAACAAGGCAGGAGCAAGATCGCCAAATCCTACAAATGAAAGCGGAAAGACATCGGGGGCTTACTAGATTCAAAGAGGAGAGGATGCGGCGGCCGCTGAACTCGTCGCCAGCTACGGCGCAGCTGCCCCTCTCGACCGTGCGGGCCGTAGTAGAGGAGTCAGTGTGTTGGGCCGACTAGCGGCTGTAGTTGCTCCTACTGCTCTGGCCAGTGGGCCTCCCTCCATGGACGATACTGCCTCCTTGCTCTAGCTGTTCCCGCCGGCGATCCTCCCTCTACGGCCGACCCCGTCCTCATTTTCCGCTGACCCCCGCCAGTTTCCCCCGCAGACGCTGGCCTTCTGCCCAGACCCGAACCATGCGCCACCAAGCTAAGCAATGGGTCAACGACGGCGTCCTTCCCTACCTTGTACTCTCCCATCGGCTATGGATCCAAGGTAGCTAGCTAGTGGAGGCGTCGGGGCAATGATGAGCAGCGGGAGGAATGGCGGCGATGAGAACGAACACGCAAGGAGAGGGAGATGGCTAGGGTTCGATGCTTCTTGCGGCGGCTGAGGTGGGAAAGAGATCAAGGAGGGAAGGAGGGGTGTGTCGTGCGAGCAAGGGGACTGGGCGAGGGGGTTTCGAGGACACAGCCCCCCGCAAACATCACGACGCATGACACATCTAAGGGCATATACAATGGTTCTAGCTTAAGAGTACCACGTAGGATAAATGACGAGGTGGAGGAGAGAGAAATCGTAAGATAAGGCTTGTCTTCTCTTATTTAAGAGAAGGCAAGAGATGATCTCTTAGCACAATTTGTCTCACCATGTTTTTAGGAACAACTAATTATTGAAGATAAGGTTAAGAGATGACCCATTGTAGACTTGTTTTTTTGTCATCTCTAATTTAAATGCAAAACAAAAGATAAGACTATCTTATCAACCATTGTACATGCCCTAACTGCTCCCCGTCAACTCCAACGCAGCATGCGGGCAGCGCGTAACGAGACGCGTCAAGTGTGGTTCACCCGAGAAATTGCAACCCAGCCAATGGCCCTGTTTGGATACTCTAACTTGGTTAGAGGTTAGAGTTAGTTTCTAACTCTAGACTAACTTTGAACTAACTCTAGCCTTTGGTGTTGTTTGGATGAGAGGGTAAGTTTGACAATAAATGCACTTTTTTCAATCATTTGATTCTTTTAACTAGGATTTCATGCGGCCGGCTCTTGTGTGGCCTCCGCCCGCTCACAAATGGCATTAAAAAAATCATATTTTCAAATCAAGTATCCAAAATATGATGAACTTTATTTTGTCCATTCAAATGAGACGTCTCACTTAAACATACAATCCACACAAATCCTCAATCAAGCTTAACAAAAAAAAATACATTCCATGAAACTGAGCATGAGCTCATCGTCGTCGTTCTGGAGGAAAGCTCCGTAGAGCCCAAGCCCGGGGAACGCCTCTGACGCGGACGCTTGCGAGTTGAGGTCGAGACCGGCCTGGGTAGCGGGGCCGCTTGCCGACGGCTGTGAACCCCACACGTCGAAGTCGTCTCCGTCCATCGCATGGTGGGGGCGTGGGGTGACTGGTGTCGCAGCTGGCGAAGGTCGTGTCGGAGATGGGGCGGATGGATGGGAACGGGAGGGGCGACGGGATGGAGGCGGACGGGGCCGACGGGGCGGGCCGACTGATGCAGCGGCATGGAGGCGGACGGGGCTGGCAGTGGTAGGCGGACGGGGCTGGCTGGGGTGGGCGGACAGGGCGGTGGCGAGCGGACAGGGTGGTGGCGAGCGGACGGACT
>LR738711.1:300034211-300162461 GCA_902687465.1 Secale cereale
CGGACTGGTGCAGCGGGATGGAGGCGGACGGGGGCGGTGGCGGGCGGACGGACCGGTGCGACTGGATGTATGTGGACGGGGGCGGGCGGACAAGGCCGACGGAGGCGAGCGGACGGGGCCAGTGGGAGGAGGAGAACGAGATGCAGCAGGGGAGGAGAACGAGAGGCAGCGGGAACGAATGGATAGGATCTCGTGCGGCTGCATGCAGCAGAAAGAGAATTTTTTATAAGGCCCCATCACAACTAGCTCCAATTAGCACCTCTTCATAGGGATAGTTTTTTTGGTGGGTTAGTTTCAATCTAACTCAAACTAGCACATGTGTTTGGATACTTTAAGGGTTAGTTCAGCCCCAACTAACTCAAAGTAGCTCTAGCCCTAGGATCCAAACAGGGCCAATGGAGGATTCGATGAGCGGGGCAGGAGTAGCGGCAGCCCCCGTCATCATGTCAGCATACTCGCGGGTGCAGAAGCCAGGGTGCACATGCTCGAGCCCACCGCTCAGCAACTGACGTGGGATGCGTTAACTCCCACGACGCATCACATGAGCCGCGCACGAGAAGCCAAAAGCGGTTGACCGAGAAAACTATAACCTACACCGTGAGTCATGCAGCCAGGGCAGTCGACGAGCGGGACCAGGGGTAGCACATGCCCACCCATCATTGACAAATCACAGGTGGGTAGCAGAAACTGTGTGCAAACAGGGAGCAGCACACAACCCACACCCGCGCCACGCCCACGGTGCTGGTTTCGCGCGCACGCACGGCGCCGCAGGACAGGCCCCCCGCACCGAAGAAACCGACACCCAGCCAATCCTATCCAACGCTAGCCAGCGCCAGCCCCACACGTCATTCTCCGGCCAGGATCTACCGTCCGATAAAAACTGCAGAGGTCAATCCGAGCGAAGATCCAACAGACAGGACGCAAAAAAGACTCCATTGACCACGATCTAATAGCCATCAAAGGAACTGATCGAGGGAGCATTCTCCAAGCGAGTTGGCTAGCCTCTGTATTGTTTTAAATTCCAAAAATATTTTCTGTGAAGTTTCGGGACTTTTGGAGTTGTGTAGAATAGGTATCTTAGATCTGCTCCTTTTCTAGTCTAGAATTCCAGATGTCGGGATTCTCCTTCTTCATGTAAACTTGGCAAAATAAGAGAGGAAAGGCATAAGTATTGTGATATAATATGTAATGACAGCACATAATGCAATAAATATCAATATCAAAGCATGATGCAAAATGGACGTACCACCCGTCCGGTGGATCTTTTCTCCAGTATTATTTATATTTTCCGAAAATATTCTCCGTGAAATTTCAGGTCATTCCGAGAACTTTTATTTCTGCAGAAAAATAACACCATGAAAATTCTGCTGAAAACATCGTTAGTCCGGGTTAGTTCCATTCAAATCATGCAAATTAGAGTCCAAACCAAGGGAAAAAGAGTTTGGAAAAGTAGATACGACGGAGACGTTTCAACTCCCCCAAGCTTAACCCATTGCTTGTCCTCAATAAATTCAGTTGATAAACTGAAAGTGACAAATAAAAACTTTTACAAACTCTGTTTGATCTTGTTGTTGCAAATATGTAAAGCTAGCATTCTAGTTTTCAGCAAAGATTATGAACTAACCATATTCACAATAACATTTAGGTCTCACATTTACTCATATCAATAACATAATCAACTGGCGAGCAATCATAATAAATCTCGGATGACAACACTTTTTCAAACCAATCATGATATAATATGACAAAGTGGTATCTCACTAGCCCTTTCTGAGACCGCAAAACATAAATGCAGAGCACCTGAGAAGATCAAGGAACGACTAGACATTGTAATTCATGGTTAAAGAGATCCAGTCACACTCATACTCAACATCAAATAATAAGAAAGCATATAAATGACAGAGGTGCTCTCCAACTGGTGCTTTTTATAAGAGTATGATGACTCAGCAATAAAAGTAAATAGATAGGCCCTTAGCAGAGGGAAGCAGGGATTTATAGAGGTGCCAAAGCTCGAGTTTTTAAAATATAGATGAATATAATTTTGAGCGGTATGCCTTTGTTGTCAACACTATGACCAATAGTTCTCAATACCTTCCATGCTAAACACATTATAGGCGATTTCAAATAGTACGGTAAAGTTTTAGTCCCCCTCCACCATCAATCACACTCCATGGCTTATCCGAAACAACGTGTACCGTCCATACTAACAACAATCATGGGGGAGCTTTTTTCATTTAAATTTTGAGCATGGGAATGGGCATCCCGGTTACCAGCCATTTTCTCGTGAATGGCAAGCGGAGTCCACTCATCGTGAGAATAACCCACCTAGAATGGAAGATACTGACAGCCCTGAGGGGGTCTTGGATTAGGGGGTACTCAGGTGGCCGGATCATTAACTATGGGCCGGACTGGTGGGCCTTGAAGATTATCGATGAAGACTATCTCTCGTATCCGGAGAGGACTCTCCGTGTGTAAAATAGCAAGTTTAGAGCCCGGGTGTAATGCTTTCCTTCCTCTGCAAGATGATCATGTACAACCCTAGGTCCCTCCGGTGCATATATAAACTGGACGGTTTATTCCATAGGGACGAGAACAACAAAATCATAGCAATCTCATAGGCTAGACTTTAGGGTTTTGCCAGTACGGTCTCGAGGTAGATCAACTATTGTAATCATATTCATCAAGATCAATCAATCATGATGTAGGGTATTTCCTCAATTGAGAGGTCCCGAACATGGGTAAACATCGTGTCCGCTGTCTCCTGTTACCATTGATCCTCAAACGCAAAGTTCGGGCCACCTACCCAAGATCTGCCGGTTTTGACACCGACATTGGTGCTTTCATTGGGTGTTCCACTGTGTCGTCAACGGAAGGATCAATGGCTTGCTTCGTCGCCAACGACACCACCTCCGACGGAGTTTTTATCCCCGGCCAGCTCTTCATGTTTGGCGGCTTTGTGCTTCGCGCCAACACTGAAGGCCACCTCAAGCAGGTTGGCAGCTATGCCCCTAGTCACCAGATCAGTTTTGGAAGCTTAAACTACGTTGCTGACATCCGTGGAGTTTGATCTTCAACGGATTCACACCCATGGCAGCTGCTCCCTGCCACCATGATGAACATGACTTAGATCTGTCATCAGACCCCGTAAAGGGGGTAAACCTACACCAGCTCTGGCCTTAGATCTGGAGCAGGTCACTTCATCCAAGGACGGGAAGATTAACCCGGCCTCGGAGATCGCAAACTCATCGGCGCTTGAGCCACACACAGGTCCGGCCTTGATCGGGACTTCCCTCATCGGATCTCCGGACTCGTTTCCATCTACATGTTCCGAGCACTCTGGATCTACATCTTTTGGGTTCGATCGAGCGGCTGTTGCCGAACTCAGCTCTGTCGATATTTGAGCACATGCCCAGCACTCGCCTTTAGATGAAGTGCTGGGCCTACTAAACTTTCTTTCTCTAAACGAGGATCCTCAGCTGAATTATGCCCAGTTCGACCTTGGGGCTGAGGACAGGGGATTTCGCTCCCGACCCACCACCCACTTGGTAGCCACAGTCGAGGACTTAACCGACCTATTAGATTATGCTTCCAAAGACTTCGACGGGATGGACCACGATGCCGAAACCGATATAAGTACCAACCCGCCCGCTACCGGATGGTGGACGGATACTCCTACATACGATGTATACATGGTGGACACACCTCATGAAAAGGAGGGTGACAGCGACACCAATCCAGCGTAGGACAAGCCCGTCGATGAACCTCCCAAACGCCGGCGTCAGAAGTAACGATCTCGACCCCGTAAAGGGAAAAAGAGTAACACTGTCAAGCAAGAATCAAATAAAGAAGGGCACCAACCTCAACCGACAGAGTTCATCCAGCACACGAAGGCTATTGCAACGGACGAGCACACCACCAGCGAAGAAGCATGAACAATCCAACCGAGTGAAACGCATACACACCTGCTACAGAAAAATGGCCAGCATAATTAGAATCAACTAAAAGTGGCTAAAATCAAGCAGAGTACACCATTGACGAAAGGCAAATGATAGGAATGAGACAAACATTGAGGAAGTGAACAAGGCAGGAGCAAGCTCGCCAAATCCTACAAATGAAAGCGGAAAGACATCGGGGGCTTACTGGATTCGAAGAGGAGAGGACGCGGCGGCCGCTGAACTCGTCGCCAGCTATGGCGCAGCTGCCCCTCTCGACCGTGCGGGCCGCAGTAGAGGAGTCAGTGTGTTGGGCCGACCAGCAGCTGTAGTTGCTCCTACTGCTCTGGCCAGTGAGCCTCCCTCCATGGACGATACTGCCTCCTTGCTCCAGCTGTTCCCGCTGGCGAGCCTCCCTCTACGGCCGACCCCGTCCTCATTTTCCGCTGTCTCCCGCCGGTTTCCCCCGCATGCGCCGGCCTTCTGCCCAGACCCGATCCATGCGCCACCAAGTTAAGCGATGGGTCAACGACGGCGTCCTTCCCTACCTTGTACTCTCCCATCGGCTATGGATCCAAGGTAGCTAGCTGGTGGAGGTGTCGGGGCAATGATGAGCAGCGGGAGGAATGGCGGCGATGAGAACGAACACGCAAGGAGAGGGAGATGGCTAGGGTTCAAGGCTTCTTGCAGCGGCTGAGGAGGGAAAGAGATCAAGGAGGGAAGG
Organism: Secale cereale; assembly: GCA_902687465.1. Classification (NCBI taxonomy): domain Eukaryota; kingdom Viridiplantae; phylum Streptophyta; class Magnoliopsida; order Poales; family Poaceae; genus Secale; species Secale cereale. The sequence goes on from LR738711.1 coordinate 300,038,868, forward strand.
AGGGGTGTACCTCCCAAGCGCCGGCGTCAGAAGTAACGATCTCGACCTCGTAAAGGGAAAAGGAGTAACACTGTCACCGACGACAATGATAATCCGGAACAAGCCGATGAGACCATGGAGCCAGCGATAGACCAGGGCGAACGGGAGGATGGCGAACATAGTCCAAATGAACCACTGACCGATCACATTGACGCAGATGACAACAGGTATCGACCTGTCTCCAAAGAGGACATCAGTCTAGGATACGAAGAATACATCGTCCTAGAAGAACCGCTCGAGCAGAAGCGCTTCCAACAGCAGCTTATTGCTACTGCACGACGCCTGAAGAAGCGGCAGCAACGGCTTAGAGCCGAACATGATATGCTCAACGACAGATGGAACGACGTGCTAGACGCTGAAGTACTATACGCCTCTAAAGGCCAAACAAAGAGCTATCCTAAGCATAAACTGCTACCCCAATTCGAAGACGAGGCCCCAGTGCCAATTCCGCCGAAGTATGATCAGGCTGATCAACGACCACCCCGTGGACGGGACAATGCGGCGAGTAATGTCGTACACAAGCCCGCACCTCCTCACCATAAAGGCAAGGATACAGCGGCGCAGGCCCATAAGTACGACCTACACCAGGACCTGAATAAAAGGGCTGGCCAGACTAGATCAATCTACAGACCAATGGAATGTACACACACACGTGGCGGTGGCTATCAAGCCAAACAAACCGGTCACATCCCAGTGCGGAGTCAATACCGGACACCAATACCATCCGAACTATGCCATGAAATCTCAAAATACAGGGGTGCCTCACACCCTTTGTGCTCCACCGATGAGGTGATGGATCATGAATTTCTAGAAGGGTTTAAACCCGTAAACATGGAGGCATACGATGGAACAACAGATACAGACGTATGGATAGAAGACTTTATTCTTCACATACACATGGCTCGGGGAGATGATCTCCATGCCATAAAATACTTACCCCTCAAGCTAAAAGGACCAGCTCGACACTTGCTAAATAGCCTCCTGGAGAATTCTATAGAAAGCTAGGAAGAACATGAGGATGCTTTTCGGGCCAACTTTCAGGGGACTTATGTCCGACCTCGGATGCTGACGATCTAAGTCATATAATCCGGCAGCCCAGGGAGTCAGCCCGTAAGCTTTGGAATTGGTTCTTAACTAGAAAGGAAGAGATTATAGACTGTCCGGACTCCGAAGCCTTAGCGGCATTCAAACATAGCATCCGGGATGAATGGCTGGCTAGACACCTCGGCCAGGAGAAGCCGAGAACAATGGCAGCCCTAACTACACTCATGACCCGCTTTTGCACGGGCGAGGACAGCTGGCTGGCTCGTAGCAGCAATAGCACCAGCGATCCTGGCACATCTGAAGTCAGGGACGGCAATGGGATGCCACGGCACAATAAAAACAAGCACCGTAACAACACTGGAAACACAGAAGATAGAACGGTAAACACCGGATTCAGTGACTCCAGGCCCGATCAATGGAAGAAGCCATTTAAGGGCAACAAGGATAGTCCATCTACCTTGGACAAGACACTGGACAGGTCCTGCCAGATCCATGGCACCCCTGACAAACCTGCAAATCACACAAACCGTAGTTGTTGGGTCTTCAAGCTGGCCGTCAAGTTAAACGCCAAACACAAGGGAAAGGACCCCAGAGCGAAGACGAGGACGAACCTCGCCAGCCGAACACAGGGGGGGGGGCAGAAAAAATTTCCATCAGAGGTAAAAAACGGTGAACGTCCAGGACCCAGAGGATCCCGAGGATGTTTCTACGTGAAGTTCGGCTTGGAGGAGTAGTTAGGAGGTCCCGGGCAGGAGGCCTTGCCTTTTCGATCGTTGTTATTTTTGTGCTAGCCTTCTTAAGGCAAACTTGTTTAACTTATGTCTGTACTCAGATATTATTGCTTCCGCTGACTCTTGTGTTTCAAGCTTATGTATTCGTGCCCTCGAGGCCCCTGGCTTGTAATATAAAGCTTGTATTATTTTAATTTGTGTCTAGAGTTGTGTTGTGATATCTTCCAGTGAGTCCCTGATCTTGGTCGTACACATTTGCGTGCATGATTAGTGTACAGTCAAATCGGGGGCGTCACAAGTTGGTATCAGAGCCGACTGCCTTTAGGAATCCCCCTTTCCAACTCCTTGGCCGAAGTTGAGTCTAGTCTTTGAAAAACAGATTTACTAACTTGTTGTGTGGATTACGGGCCCACAACACCAACGGGTGGTATTAGGATCTTTTACTCCTCGTCTATACTCTGGGACTCTGATCTCACTTCTATTCGGGTTGAAAGATTTTACTAACTCTAAATCTAGGTTCTCGCAACTATTTCTTCTGGAGAGTCCTCATTCCAGAAGATCACCTACTTCGTCAGAAGATTCTGAGGATATACCTCGATATTTTCCCGAGACCCTTGTGCTCATCGCCTTTGCAAATCACTACCACCGATATATCCCTATGGATATCTGCATGCACTTGTCATTCCCATCATCATTTCCCGTCGCTCTTGTTGTTACAAGATGCCTCGAAATATTCTCGATTGTCCCAAGAATCCTTTGAGTTTACTGTCTTGCAGTTTTATTTCGCATGAAAACCCTTACGGTTATTTCCTCACATTTATCGAGGATCCGTTCTTCTCAATTGATAATCTGTCTCACAAAATTCTTCGGAATACTTTTCGATCTTTCGAAAATCCTCTGCAGACTATTACTCTTGAAATTCTTGCCTGCTTGCATTATGGTTAGTTCCATATGACCAGTAGTCTTCGTTAACATCCCTTGTCTTAGCCATTTTGAGCCTATTGATTCAATGGGTGCGTATGCACACAGTCATCAGGTTATCCTTTTAAAAAAATTATCTTTCCGGCTCAGACATCATTCTGGACGTGAGTTGGATCTCGACAATTCAAACCTTTAATTGATTGTCCAACTAAGTGTTTTCAACTTATCCATCCTTGATCAGAGCGTCTACTTCCGATCCTTCGTTTTGTAAACCATAATTTCTTTCTATTTAAGCATTAGACTAATCAGTTGATTCTTGAACCTGATGCCTCTGCATTCTTTCTTCCACTGAGTGAGTACCGATACTCACATCAGCTCCATTGTGGATCGCCTGATCCATTGTTGGATTGTTATCCGACAGTGTCCTTCATATTCAATCACCTTTTGAGTTCTTTCCCTGATACATAATGCCTTTGGTAAATTGTATCCTCTGCTTGGCCAACCATGCTCTGCTTTGAAGCTTGAGTATTTAATTTTGAAGCTTGTGGTATATGTTACTAAGATGTCCAATGGGTTGAACCGATGCCTTTCCCTAATCCGTGAGAACCCGAAAGTTTTCACAAGTCATACTCTTCTGGTGTTTTACCAGATTAAATTCCAACACTACAGTTTTATCAAAACGAGAGGTGAATGAAATGATATGCATTAAAGAAGTGGGAGTCGACCGTGAACTTTGTGTTCATGCCCATGAAAATGATGTAGACCGTATTGGAAGCTTCTTGCAAAATGATTATCCAGCTCTATGATTCTTTGGTTATTCTTGAATTGATTCCTTACAGTTATGGTTCCGACAATGCTGTCCTGACCTGATATATCTGATGGGAATTCATTCCAGTGCCTCGTCTTATTTTGGCAAGGTTGAGGTATCTACTATCATAGGTCAATGACCCGGCTCTACTTCTATCATGTTCTACCTTCGAGTATTACCCCCTGGTATCTCAAAGATATCTTGCCATTGCACCACATCTTACTAACTTGGTTGAAGTAATGACTTTCCATGTCGTAATCACTCTACGGGTTCTGGGTTGTTGTCAACTGAGGACGCCGACTAGTGAAATTGTTCCGCGCTACAAATCAAATACCCCTAGTATTTTTACTGGGAAGTTCTAAACATCCTGGACTTGCTATCTTTGACTGTGCTACCTCGTCCTTCTCTGGTGCACGAATTCTTCAATGTGTGAGCATGACTTACATCGAGCTTTCAACATCATGTTGCTTGTCTTGAAAGGCAGCTTGGTTCCGAGCTTGCATCTTATATATTGATACTATAAATTGGCACTTCGTCATTCCCTTGCTTGTTGCCGTTGTTGTTTGATTGCATCCTCTTGAAACCTCCCGGCAAATGTGTCGGATCTCCTCCAACACTTTGACTTCTTTCGAGATGTCAATTGTGCTCATGATGAGAAATACCCTCCTTGCCCTCGATGATTTTTATTATCATCGATGACACCCTTGACTTTCTTTCATCGCGAACTTTTCCACACTATGAATACAACTTGCTCTCCAGCGAGTGCTGTGTTCTGCCTTGAAGTATTACTGTCTTTTACGTCGAGAATGTTGTGGGGATTGCTCCACCTCTTAGAAATTCTCGGAATGATGGTACTTCTCACCATCACCATTCTTCCTTGGTCCCCGTGATGTTTTTAACCGGGATACCAATATGCTAACGATGCTGCTTGAGTTATGTACTTCTAGCAACCCTATTGCTTTGAAGGTAACGATCCATAGTTCGTTCTTAGACTGTTGGTTATTGAATCGTCACTCTAACATTGATCTTGCTACCTAAGGTCATATTTAGGGCACACCTTTCCACTAATGATTAATGGTGTATGCTTCCTCGAGCATACCACATTATAACATTTGAATTGATAAGTGTCATCTTCTTGTTCACATTATTGAGGAAATCCATCCGTTTGGAATTCTCCAAGAATTGTCGCTGAGCTCATCTGCCACCTCCTCATCCTTACCTTGGTTTAATGATGAACTATTGTTTTAGGAACCCTCTCCCATAGTTCATTTCCAGAGAATCTTACAATGTCATTTCATCGAATTGAGTTGCACCTTTTCGTCTCGATCATCCCGAGTCTGGGGTATCATGACACCAACCGGATCTGAATCTCGGTCAGATAAGATGGCTGGGACAACTTTCCAGGAGTTATAATATTGGTCCTTTGATGACTCGGTAATATGATGTCATGTCTAGCACCCCTGGCTGGAGGACCCATCATTATAATTTATTTTGCAAGGATAACCATTCTTCCAGGAGGAAATGGTGAGACTTATTTTATAAGTTGCTCCTGATGGATCATTTGTGTATCCAAAGTCTGGCCCTTGATTGAAACACCATATCATTGCTACCTCGAAGCATGACTATGATACCTCGCTCATCAACAAGAACATTGGAGGCGCGATGCTAAATGTCTCTTGGTTAGTTACCCCAACACCATTGTATGGGTAACATCTTGATTAATCCTTGCCTCTTTATCTGAATGGTTGGGAACTTGCTCTCCTACCCTGTATGCCATGTTCTTCTTGTCCATGGGAAGGATATACTATTAATAATTGTGTGTAATCACAATTTTCCATTCCATTTGTTTGTTTAACCTTTCTTTGATCTACATATAATCTAAACAGTAATAATTTTTCTGCTTATGTAAACACCTTGGTGTACAACTCTGTCAGTAAGACCTTGATTCTATTGTTGATAACATCCAGGTACTGCCGCTGGACGAGAACTTTGCCTCTCGTTTCAACGAGCGGGGAAATGGTTCTCTTCGTTACCCGTCCTTGGTACCGACATTGTTGGCGCGATAGCTGACAAGCTATCCGCTGACATGCCTCCTTGTCGCGGCTGTGCAAGATGTCACCACCCTTCCTACTTTCAATCCACATGGTGGGCCCATAACCCACAGGTCCACTGGATCGAAACCTGACTCTTCTTTACAACCCGGATTCTAATGTATCCTTTGCATCTGGCTTCGTATATGATTCACGAGCTAAATTCTATACCATTATTATCCTGGAATCAAACACCATGTTATTCTCGTTGTTGAAGCCCCCATTCCAGCTTCTGTCTAGGCATCGAATGATTGTCTACCCATTTGAAACTTGGTACCATCGTATATTGCACTCAATGAATTCACTGAAATACAACTCGTGGGGTACCTCGTGTATTTCCCATTTAGTTCACCGTCAGATGCCCAGCTTTGTGAAGATGTGTTCTTCCGGAGTTCTTTTTCCCCCTGATCGCGTTCGTAGGACGATGGAGATCCCGAAGGAAGGATGACAACTTGATCACGATGACTTGAAGTAGAGAAATGAAGACATCAACGAAAGGGATCAACCTCTTCGAAAGGGCAGCCAAGACCGAGAAGAATCGTTAGGTTTTTGCTACCAGCACTCCCCCCTTCTCCACCGCTTAAATCTCGGGACGAGATTTCTTGTAGTGGAGGAGAATTGTGACGCCCGGATAGTTAAGCTTCAGTAAACCCTTGCGAATCATGCCAGGTCATCATAATTAAACTAATGCTAAACCTCACTTGTTTCAAACTGAGATCAAATTCAAATTCAAATAACAAGTCAAATTAAAATTTCATATAAGTGTGAATTAAAAATGTTCCAAAGGTTGTAAATATTCACTAACAAATTAACAAACATCAAACAACATCTTCGGGATGTTTATATGCCGCTAAGATAATTAAAACAAGAACAAACAACGTTTAATTTAACCTTTTTAAAAATAAAGATGTACATACGCTATTCAAATATATTTGAATCTACTTGTGCTAGGTCATTACATGGTCTAATAATTATGTCCTAAGTTTCATGAGCTACTAAATTAATTTGGTACTAGAACTAAATGAAAACAGAAAAATAAAACAAAAGAAAATAAAAAAACAAATAGAAAGAAACAAAACAAAATAAAGGCCTTTCCGCTATTTCTCTAGGCCTTGTCCCAACTGGCCACCAGGTCGGCCCACCTAACCTCCCCTCACCCCCTTCCTCTGTTCACCTCACCCCGCGGACACAAATCGATCGTCCAGGCCGCCGATGGCCACGCGCCAGGCATCCCTAGCAAACCCTATCTAGGCTTTCCCTTACTCCCTTTCGCTCCCTCCCGAGCGCATCTGGTTCCACGCCGCCACCGACCGTGACGCCAGGAACCTCCCCATGCTGCCTGGGAATGGCCAGGGGGCCGCCTTCTTCTTCTTCATCATCCTCTCCGTTGCCCCGGGACAAGCCGGACCGCCCTGCAGCACGCCATCGATGCTGTCTTCCCCTGCGTGCGCTCTCCTCTGCCCCGCCTCGTCCTCGACATTTCGGCCACCCCGACCTTCCCCGAGGTAGCCATCGGCCCCACTGTGAGCTCCTCTTCCCCGCCCCCTCGCCTCTCTTGCTCGCCCTTGCCCTCGTCCGTAGAACCACGCCCACCCGGGATTGCCATAGTCAAGCTTCATCGTAACCGCGCCCGATCCTCCATTCTTCCTCGGACCCGCCTGCGCTATCGCTACACGCGGTGGCCGTCGCCCACGTACGCCATGGTCGCATCCCCGCCGCGTGTGGCCGCGCCCTTGCGCGCGCCCGCTCGGCTCGGCCGCGGCCGCCTCGCGCGCCCACGCTCGTCGCCGCTATGCCCGACCGCGGCTTCTCCGTCGCCGCGCCCAAATCCACTCGCGCCCGCGTCCGCGGCCCCTCGCGCGACCTGCGCCCGCGCCGCCTTCCGGCCTTGCCCCGGCCGCCGCCCTCCGCACTTGCCGCCGGCGCTTCCACAGTCTGCCGTGCCCGGCCAACCGCCGCTGCTCTCAGTGGCTCCAACGAGCCCCTCCCCGCACGTATCAACGCCTCTGACCGGCCGCGTATCGTCGTCCCGCTCGTCTGCCGGACCCTACTGCCACCGGGGTTGTCCCGTCGGCCGTCGTGCCTCTCTTGCTCCGGCGGGCCTCGCCTGGCCTCTCCTGGCCTCGCCGTGCCGCCCCGCTGCGGCCACGGTAGCCGGCGCTGGGCCACGCGCTGGCCCCCTTCGGCCGCTGGTCGACTGCCCTGTCGGGCGGGCTAGCGCCCGACGCCCGACGCCCGGCTCCGCCGAGGGCCCGCGCGCCCGCTAACCCGCCCCATTTGGCCCTTTAGGCCACTGCCAAATGAGGCCCACTGCCCCCCAAAAAAAGGAAACAGGAAGTAAATAAATAAATATAAACATAAACAATTAATTAATTAATTAATTAATTAATTAAATTAACTTAACCTAATTAATCGGTTAATTAAACTAATTAACTTGGTTAGTTAGTTAGTTGTGAATGACATGTGGGACCCAGTGATCTGTTGACTAGTCACAGTCCACAGTTGACCGGCGACGTCATGCTGACATCATGCTCACGTCATAATTACCTTTTTCTAATTAAATTAATTCTGTTAATTCTAAAAAAGATAAAATCCTTTTTAAAATTAATATAAAATAAACCGTAGCTCGGATTAAAATACTTTATATATGAAAGTTGCTCAGAATTTCGATACGAATCCGAATACGAGGTCCATTTGTCAACCACACATCCCTAGCATAGCGAACCTGCAACTTTTCACCTTCGCTTCATCTGTCCGAAAACGTCAAACACCGGGATACTTTCCCGGATGTTTCCCTCCTTCGCAGGTATCACCTCCCACCGCGTTAGGCCACCCCTAGCACCGCGTATTGCCTTGTTATATTTTGTGATGCTATTGTTTGCCCTGTTATTTATTTGTTTCCCCTTCGTTGCTTCTTTTCGGTAGACTCCGATACCGTGATAGACCCCGAGACCATTGATGCTCCAGTGTTCGATTACGGCTACACTTCCGAAGATTCCTTTCGTCCGCAGAGCTTCCAGGCAAGCCCCCCCCCCTTGACCACCAGATATCTCCCATTCTCCTCTCTCTTATTCTTGCATTAGATTTGCTACTGTTGATGTTTCGATAGCTCCTATTCTATTGCATAGCCTGTCATTGTTGCTACATCTGTTGATACCCGTACCTGCTATCCTAATGCTTAGTATAGGATGCCAGTACTCCATCAGTGGCCCTACATTCTTGTCCGTCTGCCATGCTATACTATCGGGCCGTGATCACTCGGGTGGTGATCACGGGTATATATTATACTATTACATACACATGATGATGATTCAAAGATGGGGGCTGAAGGGGCAGGTGGTTCCACCCAGGTAGTGGTGGGCCTGGGTTCCCGGCAGCCCCCTGATGGTTACTTTGTGGTGGAGCGTCAGGACGAGTTGCGACCACCTAGGAGACAGGTGGGCCTGGCCCTGGTCGTTGTCCGCGGTTATTTCATAATAACATGTTTAACGGGATCTTGGTATTGGATCTGAGTCTGGCCATTGGCCTATACGCACTAACCAGCTACGTGGGAATAGTTATGGGCACTCGACGTCGTGGTATCAGCCGAAGCCTTCTTGACGTCAGCGACTGAGCGGCGCGCGCCGGGTTGGACCGCGTAACGTAACTTCCTTAGTAATGGAAGTTGCTAGGTCTGCTCACCGGCCGCCCTCGCAACATGTAGGTGTGCATTGGGTGATGGGCCCAGACCCCCGTACGCTTAGGGTTTAGACCGGCGTGTTGATCTTCCGAGGCCGGGCATGACCCTGGAACGTGTGTCCGGCCAAATGGGATCGAGCGTGCTGGGTTATGTGGTGCACTCCTGCAAGGAAGTTAATCTATTCGAATAGCCGTGTCTCTCGGTAAAAGGACGACCGGGAGTTGTACTCTGACCTCATGACAACTAGCACTGGATACTTAATAAAACACACCCAGACAAGTTCCAGATACAACCCGGTGGTTGCTCTCTCACAGGGTGATGTGCGGGAGGATCGCCGGGTAGGATTATGCTATCCGATGTTACTTGGTGAACTCTTCAGCTACTCAAGACGGAGGCTGCGAGAAGTTGGATACTTGTTACTATTCCATCTACTCTCATCTACTGCTGCAAGATGGAGGTGGCCAGAAGCGTAGTCTTCATTTGGATTAGCTACCCCCTCTTATTCTGGCATTCTGCAGTTTAGCCCACAGATATTACCCCTTTACAAATATATCATTGCATATGTAGTGTAGCTCCTTGCTTGCGGGTACTTTGGATCAGTACTCACGGTTGCTTTGCTCCCTCTTTTCCCCCCTTTTATCCCTTCTTCTCGGATGACGCAACCAGATGGTGGAGTCCAGGACCCAGAGGATCCCAAGGATGTTTCTACGTGAAGTTCGGCTTCGAGGAGTAGTTAGGAGGTCCCAGGCAGGAGGCCTTGCCTTTTCGATCGTTGTTATTTTTGTGCTAGCCTTTTTAAGGCAAACTTGTTTAACTTATGTCTCTACTCAGATATTATTGCTTCCGCTGACTCTTGTGTTTCAAGCTTATGTATTCGAGCCCTCGAGGCCCCTGGCTTGTAATATAAAGCTTGTATTATTTTAATTTGTGTCTAGAGTTGTGTTGTGATATCTTCCAGTGAGTCCCTGATCTTGGCTGTACACAATTGCGTGCATGATTAGTGTACGGTCAAATCGGGGGCGTCACAATGATCTACGTCACCCACATCCCCAAGAGGGAGCGCAAGCGCGCACTCCGGGACGTATACGCCATCGAACCTGTCACCCCATGTTCAACCCATGGTCGGCTTGCCCGATCACCTTTGATCGTAGGGATCACCCAACAAGTATCCGTTATGGAGGTTCGGCAGCCTTAGTGCTCGACCCCATAATAGACGGATACCATCTTACTCGAGTCCTTATGGATGGCGATAGCAGTCTCAATTTGATATATCAGGACACTATGCGCAAGATGGGGATCGACCCATCAAGAATTAAGCCAAACAGCACTACCTTTAAAAGAGTGATTCCAGGCGTCGAAGGCCGCTGCACATGGTCATTAACATTGGAAGTTGTATTCGGTTCCCCCAATAACTTCCGAAGTGAAGAGCTAATCTTCGACATCACTACATTCCGTAGTGGCTATCATGCACTACTCGGAAGAACGGCCTTCGCCCGCTTCAACACAGTCCTGCATTATGCCTACCTCAAGCTCAAAATGCATGGACGATGTGGCAATACCACGGTCAATGGAAACATGGAGCGTTCCCTCCGCACGGAGGAAGACACTACGGCCCTAGCGGCCAAAGTCCAAAGCGGCCTATTTAGGCCGAACATGTCGTCAGTTGTCAAGACTACATATACGGCTAAACGTGCCCTGTCCGCACTAGAATGTGAAAGCTCATAGGAACCTAAGCTCGATTAGCAATTGTGCCCCGATCGACTACCCCATAAGGTAGCGGATTACGTACCCCGCGTACACAATTATGCCTTTAAAAAACCTTGGGCATCGATAGGGGCATACAACACTTTGTTAGTCCATAGTTCGGCTTAACCCTATTCGGACTCTCGCATATATCTTCTTCAAGTTTATTTAAAAACCTGCATTGTTTACGGCCTGACACTTCTCCAACGTATCTATAATTTTTTATTGTTCCATGCTATTATATTATCTGTTTTTGATGTTTAATGGGCTTTATTATACACTTTTATATTATTGCTGGGACTAACCTACTATCCCAAGGCCTAGTGCAAATTGCTAATATTTTTGCCTATTTCAGTGTTTCGCAGAAAAGGAATATCAAACGGAGTCCAAATGGAATGAAACCTTCGGGAGGATCGTTTTTGGAACAAATACAACACTAAAGACTTGGAGTACACGCCATGGAAGCCACGGGGTGGCCACGAGGCAGGGGCGCTCCCAGGGGGGTAGGCACACCCTCACCCTTGTGGGCCCCCCGTTGCTCCACCGACGTGCCTCTTCCTCCTATATATACCCATATACCCTGAAAACATCCGAGAGCACCAAAAAACCCTAATTCCACCGCCGCAACCTTCTGTACCCGTGGGATCCATCTTGGGGCCTGTTCAGGAGCTCCACCGGAGGGGGAATCGATCACGGAGGGCTTCTACATCAACACCATAGCCTGTCCGATGAGTTGTGAGTAGTTTACCACAGACCTTCGGGTCCATAGTTATTAGCTAGATGGCTTCTTCTCTATCTTTGGAACTCAATACAAAGTTGTCCTCAATCTTCTTGGAGACTATTCAATGTAATTCTTTTTGCGGTTTGTTTGTCGAGATCCGATGAATTGTGGGTTTATGATCAATATTATCTATGAATAATATTTTATTCTTCTCTGAAATCTTTTATGCATGATTTAAATATCTTTGCAAGTCTGTTCGAATTAACAGTTTGGTTTGGCCTACTAGATTGATCTTTCTTGCAATGGGAGAAGTGCTTAGCTTTGGGTTCAATCTTGCGGTGTCCTTTCCCAGTGACAGCAGGGGCAGCAAGGCACTTATTGTATTGTTGCCATCAAGGATAAAAAGATGGGGTTTATATCATATTGCATGAGTTTATCCCTCTACATCATGTCATCTTGCTTAAAGCGTTACTCTGTTCTTATGAACTTAATACTCTAGATGCATGCTGGATAGCGGTCGATGTGTGGAGTAATAGTAGTAGATGCAAAATTGTTTCAATCTACTTGTCACGGACGTGATGCCTATATATAATGATCATGCCTAGATATTCTCATAACTATGCGCTTTTCTATCAATTGCTCGACAGTAATTTGTTCACCCACTATAGAAATCTGCTATCTTGAGAGAAGCCACTAGAGAAACCTATGGCCCCCAGGTCTATCTTCCATCATATAAATCTTCCATCAACTATTTATCTTTACTTTACTTTTATTTTGCAGTCTTTACTTTCAATCTATATTAAAAAAATACTAAAAATATTATCTTATTATCTCTATGAGATCTCACTTTTGCAAGTGACCGAGAAGGGATTGACAAGCCCTTTATCGCATTGGTTGCATGGTTCTTATTTGTTTATGTAGGTACGAGGGACTCGCGTGTAGTCTCCTACTTGATTGATACCTAGGTTCTCAAAAACTGAGGGAAATACTTTGCTACTGTGCTGCATCACCCTTTCCTCTTCGAGGGAAAAACAACGCAAGCTCAAGAGGTAGCAAGAAGAATTTCTGGCGCCGTTGCCGGGGAGTTCTACGCAAAAGTCATATACCAAGTACCCATCACAAACTCTTATCCCTCGCATTACATTATTTTCCATTTGCCTCTCGTTTTCCTCTCCCCCACTTCACCTTTGCCGTTTTATTCGCCCTTTTTCCGTTCGCCTCTTTTCACTTGCTTCTTGTTTGCTTGTATGTTGGATTGCTTGTTCGTCACTATGGCTTAGGACAATAACAAATTGTGTGACTTTTCCAATACCAACAATAATGATTTTATTAGCACTCTGATTGCTCCTATTACCGATGCTGAATCTTGTGAAATCAATGTTGCACTATTAAACATTGTTATGAAAGATCAATTTTCTGGCCTTCCTAGTGAAGATGCCGCTACCCATATAAACAAATTTATTGATTTGTGCGATATGCAAAAGAAGAGAGATATAGATAATGATATTATTAAATTAAAGCTATTTCCGTTTTCGCTTAGAGATCATGCTAAAACTTGGTTCTCTTCTTTTCCTAGAAATAGTATTGATTCATGGAATAAGTGCAAAGATGCCTTTATCATTAAGTATTTTCCTCCCGCTAAGATTATTTCTCTTAGAAACGGTATTATGAATTTTAAGCAACTTGATCATGAGCATGTTGCACAAGCTTGGGAGAGGATGAAATTAATGATACATAATTGCCCTACACATGGTTTGAACTTATGGATGATTATATGAAACTTTTATGCTGGATTGAATTTTGCTTCTAGAAATCTTTTAGATTCGGCCGCGGGGGGGGGGGCACTTTCATGGAAATCACTTTAGGAGAAGCTACTAAACTCCTAGATAATATTATAGTTGATTACTCTCAATGGCACACCGAAAGATCTACTAGTAAAAAAGTCCATGCAATTGAAGAGATTAGTGTTTTGAGTGGAAATATGGATGAACTTATGAAATTATTTGCTATAAAGAGTGTGTCTTCTGATCCTAATGATATGCCTTTGTCCATGTTGATTGAGAATAGTATTGAATCTTTGGATATGAATTTTGTTGGTAGGAATAATTCTGGTAACAACGCATATAGAGGAAACTTTAATTCCAGGCCTTTTCCTTAGTAATTCCTCTAATAATTATGGTAATTCCTACAACAACTCTTATGGAAATTTTAATAAGATGCCCTCTTATTTTGAGACTAGTGTTAAAGAATTTATGAATTCGCAAAAGAATTTCAATGCTTTGCTTGAACAAAAATTGCTTAAGATTAATAAGTTGGCTAGGAACGTGGATAAAATTTATCTTGATGTTGATTTTTTGAAACTTAGATCTATTCCACCTAAGCATGATATCAATGAGTCTCTCAAAGCCATGAGAATTTCCATTGATGAGTGCAAAGAAAGAACCGCTAGGATGCGTGCTAAAATAGATTGCTTTGTGAAAGCATGTTCTTCTAGTTTTCATGATAATACAGATGAAGATGTAAAAGTTATTGATGTGTCTCCTATTAAATCCATGTTTTCTAATATGAATCTTAATAAATATGGGACTGGAGATGAGTCAACTTTAGTTAAAAGGCGTCCCAATGATTCGGAGTTTTTACATCTTGATGCAAAAATTGTTAAAAGTGGGATTGGAGAGGTCAAAACTTTACATAGCAATGAACCCACTATCTTGGATTTCAAGGGATTTAATTATGATAATTTCTCTTTGATAGATTGTATTTCCTTGTTGCAATTCGTGCTAAATTCTTCTCATGCTTATAGTCAAAATAAATCCTTTACCAAACCCATAGTTGATGCTTTAATGCAATCTTATGAAGAAAAAATGAATTAGAAGTTTCTATCCGTAGAAAACTTTATGATGAGTGGGAACCTACTATTAAAATTAATATTAAAGATCATGAATGCTATGCTTTGTGTGATTTGGGTTCTAGTGTTTCCACAATTCCAAAGGCTTTGTGTGATACGTTGGGTTTCCATGAACTTGATGATTGTTCTTTAAATTTGCATCTTGCGTATTCTACCTTTAAGAAACCTACGAGAATGATTAATGATGTTCTTATTTTTGCAAATAGGAATTATGTGCCCATAGATTTCATCGTTCTTGATATAGATTGCAATCCTACATGTCCTATTATTCTTGGTAGACCTTTCCTTAGAACGATTGGTGCAATTATTGATATGAAGGAAGGAAATATTAGATTCCAATTTCTATTAAGGAAAGGCATGGAACACTTTCCTAGAAATAAAATCAAATTAATTTACTAATCTATTATGAGCGCCACTTATGGATTGCCTACCAAAGATGGCAATACCTAGATCTATTCTTGTATCATGCCTAGCCAGGGGCGTTAAATGATAGCGCTTGTTGGGAGGCAACCCAATATTATTTTCTTTCCTTTTGATTCTGTTTTGTAATAAATAATTCATCTAGCTTCTGGTTAGATGTGGTTTTGTGTTTTAATTAGTGTTTGTGCCAAGTAGAACCTTTGGGAAGACTTGGGTGAAGTCTTTGCGATCTTGCTGTAAAAAACAGAAACTTTTGCGCTCATGAGATTTGCTACTATTTTTTACTGGAGAGTGCTTTTAAGTTTATTGTTTTTGCAGATGATTAATAGAAAAATTCCTCATGTTCACAAATTTATTTCAAAAAAATTAGAGTTACATAAGTATTCGAAAGTTACAGATTGCTAGAGACTGTTATTTTTTTTATAGATTCTGTTTTTCGTGTGTTTTTTTGCCTATTTTGATGAATCTATGAGTAGTATCGGGAGGTATGAATCATAGAGAAGTTTGAATACAGTAGGTTTAAAACCAATATAAATAAAGAATGAGTTCATTACAGTACCTTAAAGTGGTGGTTTGTTTTTTTATACTAACGGAGCTCACGAGATTTTTTGCTAAGTTTTGTGTTGTGAAGTTTTCAAGTTTTTGGGTAAGGATTTGATGGACTATGGAACAAAGAGTGGCAAGAGCCTAAGCTTGGGATGCCCAAGTCACGCTAAGGTAAAATTCAAGACAACCAAAAGCCTAAGCTTGGCGATGCCCCGGGAAGGCATCCCCTCTTTCGTCTTCGTCTATCGGTAACTTTACTTGAGACTATATTTTTATTCACCACATGATATGTGTTTTGCTTGGAGCGTCATGTATGATTTGAGTCTTTGATTTTTAGTTTACCACAATCATCCTTGCTGTACACACCTCTTGAGAGAGATACACATGAATCGGAAATTATTAGAATACTCTATGTGCTTCACTTATATCTTTTGAGCTAGATAGTTTTGCTCTAGTCCTTCACTTCAATCTTTTTAGAGCACGATGGTGATTTTATTTTACAGAAACTATTGATCTCTCATGCTTCACTTATATTATTTTGAGAGTCTTTTATAACAGCATGGTAATTTGCTTTGGTTATAAAATTAGTCGTAATAAGATAGACATCCAAGATGGGTATAATAAAAACTTTCATATAAAGTGCATTGAATATTATGACAAGTTTGATACTTGATGATTGTTTTGAGATATGAGGATGGTGATATTAGAGTCATGCTAGTGGAGTAATTGTGAATTTGAGAAAAACTTGTGTTAAAGTTTGTGATTCCCGTAGCATGCACGTATGGTGAACTGTTATGTGATGAAGTTGGAGCATTATTTATTGATTGATTGTCATCCTTTGTGTGGAGGTCGGGATCGCGTGATGGTTAACCCCTACCAACCTTTCCCCTAAGAGCATGCGTTGAATACTTTGTTTTGATGACTTTTAGATTTTTTCTATAAGTATATGAGTTCTTTATGACTAATGTTGAGTCCATGGATTATGCACACTCTCACCCTTCCACCATTGCTAGCCTTTCTTGTACCGCAACTTTCGCCGGTACCATACACCCACCATATACCTTCCTCAAAACAGCCACCATACCTACCTATTATGGCATTTCCATAGCCATTCCGAGATATATTGCCATGCAACTTTCCACCGTTCCATTTAAAATGACACGCTTCATCATTGCCATATTGCCATTGCATGACCATGTAGTTGACATCGTATTTGTGGTAAGGCCACCATGCATAATTTTTCATACATGTCACTCTTGATTCATTGCACATCTCGATACACCGCCGGAGGCATTCACATAGAGTCATATTTTGTTCTAGCTTCGAGTTGTAATCTTCGAGTTGTAAGTAAATAAAAGTGTGATGATCTTCATTAATAGAGCATTGTCCTAGTGAGGAAAGGATGATGGAGACTATGATTCCCCCACAAATCGGGATGAGACTCCGGACGAGAAAAAGAAAAAGAAGAGGCCATAAAAAAAGAGAAAAGGCCCAAATAAAAAAAGGGAGAAAGAAAAAAGAAAGAAAAAAAGAGATAAAAAGAGAGAAGGGGCAATGCTACTATCCCTTTTCCACACTCGTGCTTCAAAGTAGCACCATGATCTTCATGATAGAGAATCTCTTGTTTTCTCACTTTCATATACTTGTGGGAATTTTCATTATAGGACTTAGCTTGTATATTCCAATGATGGGCTTCCTCAAAATACCCTAGGTCTTCATGAGCAAGCGAGTTGGATGCACACCCACTTAGTTTCTTATGTTGAGCTTTCATACACTTATAGCTCTATTGCATCCGTTGCATGGTAATACCTACTCACTCACATTGATATCTATTGATGGTCATATGTATAGCCCATTGATACGCGTAGTTGATGTGAGACTATCTTCCTATTTTGTCTTCTCCACAACCACCACTCTATTCCACCTATAGTGGTATATCCATGGCTCACGTTCATGTATTGCGTGAAAGTTGAAAAATTTGAAAAAATTGAAGTGTGAAACAATTGCTTGGCTGAAACCGGGGTTGTGCATGATTTAAATATTTTGTGTGATTAAGATAGAGCATAGCTAGACTATATGATTTTGTAGGGATAACTTTCTTTGGCCATGTTATTTTGAGAAGACATAATTGCATTGTTAGTATGCTTGAAGTATTACTATTCTTATGTCAATATTAAACTTTTGTCTTGAATCTTTCGGATCTGAACATTCATGCCACAATAAAGAAAATTACATTGAGAATTATGTTGGGTAGCATTCCACATCAAAAATTATGTTTTTATTATTTACCTACTCGAGGATGAGCAGGAATTAAGCTTGGGGATGCTTGATACGTCTCCAATGTATCTATAATTTTTGATTGTTACATGCTATTATATTATTTGTTTTGGATGTTTAATGGGCTTTATTATACACTTTTATATTATTTTTGGGACTAACCTACTAACCCAAGGCCCAGTGCAAATTGCTATTTTATTGCCTATTTTAGTGTTTCGCAGAAAAGGAATATCAAAAGGAGTCCAAATGGAATAAAACCTTCGGGCCGGGAGGATCGTTTTTGGAACAAATACAACACAGAAGACTTGGAGTACATGCCGGGGAAGCCACGGGGTTGCCATGGGGCAGGGGGCGCGCCCCCACCCTCGTGGGCCCCCCGTTGCTCCACCGACATGCCTATTCCTCCTATATATACCCATATACCCTGAAAACATCCGAGAGCACCACAAAACCTTAATTCCACCGCCGCAACCTTCTATAACCGTGAGATCCCATCTTGGGGCCTGTTCCGGAGCTCCGCCGGGGGGGAATCGATCATGGAGGGCTTCTACATCAACACCATAGCCTATTCGATGAGTTGTGAGTAGTTTACCACAGACCTTCGAGTCCATAGTTATTAGATAGATGGCTTCTTCTCTATCTTTGGATCTCAATACAAAGTTCTCCTCGATCTTCTTGGAGATCTATTCGATGTAATTCTTTTTGCGGTGTGTTTTTCGAGATATGATGAATTGTGGGTTTATGATCAAGATTATCTATGAACAATATTTGATTCTTCTCTGAAATCTTTTATGCATGATTTAAATATCTTTGCAAGTCTCTTCGAATTATCAGTTTGGTTTGGCCTACTAGATTTATATTTCTTGTAATGGGAGAAGTGCTTAGCTTTGGGTTCAATCTTGCGGCATTTTTTCCAAGTGACAGCAGGGGCAGCAAGGCACGTATTGTATTGTTGCCATCGAGGATAAAAAGATAGGGTTTATATAATATTGCATGAGTTTATCCCTCTACATCATGTCATCTTGCTTAAAACGTTACTCTGTTCTTATGAACTTAATACTCTAGATGCATGCTGGATAGAGTTCGATGTGTGGAGTAATAGTAGTAGATGCAGAATCGTTTCGGTCTACTTGTCACGCACATGATGCCTATATAAAATGATCATGCCTAGATATTCTCATAACTATGTGCTTTTCTATCAATTGCTCGACAGTAATTTGTTCACCCACCGTAGAAATCTGCTATCTTTAGAGAAGCCACAAGTGAAACCTATGGCCACCGGGTCTATCTTCCATCATATAAATCGTCCATCAACTATTTATCTTTATTTTACTTTTATTTTGGAATCTTTTCTTTCAATCTATATAACAAAAATACCAGAAATATTATCTTATTAACTCTATCGGATCTCACTTTTGCAAGTGGCCGGGAAGGGATTGACAACCCCTTTATTGCGTTGGTTGCAAGGTTCTTATTTGTTTGTGTAGGTACGAGGGACACGCGTGTAGTCTCCTATTGGATTGATACCTTGGTTCTCCAATACCGAGGGAAATACTTATGCTACTGTGCTACATCACCCTTTCCTCTTCAATGGAAAAACAACGCAAGCTCAAGAGGTAGCACGGCCGAACATGGTACTCTTTTCCTTGCTTCCTTTTTCTTTTTTTTACAGACGGCCATTACAACTCTACTTCTCAAGGACAAACTACCATGGAGAAAAAGGCGCAGACGTGCATAGCAGGGCCACTGGTTCAAATCCTTTCCCATAGATTAGGGCTCTATGTAAACCTTTTCTACTCTTTTCGTTTTTAACTTTTGTTGCATGTCAAATGCCCGAGGCTATTATCAGTGTGATCTGTAACCTGACGGATCGTTGTATTAAATAAGATATAAAAGAGGTAGTTCGGTTCCAATTCGTTTGGGCTATTGTTTATTTTCACCACTGTATTGTCTACACCCAAGGTAGATCGTCGCGTATGGCTTGATACCTAGACTTCATACTAGGGGCTGCATTCAGCCTGGCACACCTACAAAAGTCCGAATACCTATAGGGAACTGTTCGGCGTCCCGGATATTGCGTTATATGCATCGGCTCCGAATCATGTCTTTGGTCAATAGTTGGGTTGCCCGGCTCCTGTGCTTGCTACCTTACGTTCCACATTGTTCGGCTAAGGTAGTAGAGGGAGAACTACTACGATTGTACTTCTGGTTCGTCCGGTCAAGTACCTTAGTAGAGAGCTGAAAATTGACTGTCATGATGAAGTGAGAGTTGGTCAAGCGATACGGTGACCTAGTCTTATACTATGATCGATAGCGATCCACTCCGTGTTATACGAGGGGATGGTCTTCGCCCAGCCGCATCAAAAAGGCACTATATTTCGAAAAGCCTGGTACGCACCAGGGTCTAGTACTTAGCCCCACTAGTCAAGCTCCTATGGCTAAGTGAAAGCAATAAAGTAGCATAGTCTGGTTGCCTGGTTCGCTACACAAACACCTCCTATACGGACCAAGATGTTGGATAAAGAGTGTTTTTGCGTTTTACCGAACACCCATATAATATTTAAATGGGGGATGAAGCCAACGACTGGAAACTTTCTGTTTTACATAAATAACTACACAGGAGGGAAAAGTAGCTCATTAATATAAAATTGCAAAATTTATATACATTGGCAAATTGGCTTAGTCCTTACAACCCGAATACATATCACTCAAAGGCTATATCCTTAGAGCATTGTCCCTCTACAAGGCGGGCTCCTTCTAGGACATCGTCAAAGTACCTTTCTGGTCTGTGATGATCCTTGCCTTTTGGAGAGCCAGCAGTGGCTATTTCCGCGGCCTTCATCTTCGCCAAGGCACCTTCACGTGGGCAAAGGCCATCCGAGCACCCTCTATGCAGGCCGAACGCTTGACAGTGTCGACCCGCGAGCTTGCAGCGATGAGCCTCTTGACCAATCCGATGTAACTACTCGGGGACGGATGAGCGGGACATAGCCGGACTATTAAGTCCTTCATGGCCATACTCGCCATGTTGTGCAGCTCGACCAGCTGCTTCATTTGGTCATTGAGGGGCACCGGATGGTTGGGTGCAAGGAACTGCGACCAAAACAGCATCTCTGTGTTGTTCCCCTCCTGAGCTCGGAAGTGTTGGGCGGCGTCAGCAATGCTCCTTGGGAGATCCGCAAACACGCCTGGAGAACTCCACAATTGTGTTAGTTTAATATACCTCTGACCTCCAAAGATGCTCTGCAAGAGAAAAACCTTACCAGCTGCTATCTGACGCGCTTGTTTAATCTCCTCCTGATCATTGCACGATGTCCTTCGTGCCTCCTTGGCATCAATAACCGCCGTAGCGAGTTCGGCCGCCTGCTCCGAATTCGCCTTCTCCAAGGTGTCGCATTTGCGAATCACATCTTGGAGCTCTGCCTCGACTTCGGTCACCCGCGTCTGGTGCTGTTGACGCAGTGCCTTCTCGGCCTCCAGGTTGGCAGCCGCTTTATCAGCGGCTGCCTTACTCGCTCTGGCCTCCTCTTTGGCAGTGGAAAGTTCGCCCTTCATAGCCTCAACCGCAGCTAGGTCAGCTGTTTCACAAGAAGTATATGACATGTATTAGCTCATGTTCGGACATATAGTGCGTCCAAATTCAGATTTCCTAAACCCGCATACCTTGCGTTTTGTCAATATGCTTGTTGACGCGGTTGAGATCCTCATTGGCTAGTCTAAGTTTCTGATTTAGCTCGGAAACCTATGCGGCATGGGTAGACGCCGTAACTAGCGCAACATGCTCAAGCACCAAATTCACAGTTCAGCTCTATCATTTGTTATAAACATGGATGCCTTGTATGATTCTGTGAACATTACATTGCATACCTCAAAGCCCGTTCGTAGGCTATTGAAGGCTTCGTTCAGTCAGCCTTTGACGGACTAAATCTTCCCCATGACCGCACTCATCAGAGTGCGGTGTTCCTCCATGATGGAAGCACTTTCCAGTGCTCCCTCCAGAGTATTCGGCGCCTCTGGATTTACGGTAGCCGCCGCAAGAGCAATCGCTCCCTCCCTTGTTATAGGGGGTGATACGTCTCCAACGTATCTATAATTTATGAAGTATTCATGCTATTATATTATCCATCTTAGATGTTTTATATACATTTATATGCTACTCCCTCCATCCCATAATGTAAGACATTTTTTGACACTACACTAGTGTGAAAAAACGTCTTATATTATGGGATGGAGTAGTATTTTATATGCTTATTGGGACTAACCTATTAACCTAGAGCCCAGTGCCAGTTTCTGTTTTTTCCTTGTTTTTGAGTTCTACAGAAAAGGAATACCAAACGGAGTCCAATTGATGTTCCAATTTTTGTTGATTTTTTATGGACCAAAAGAAGCCCCTGGAATAAAAGAGTTGGGCCAGAAGAGTCCCGGGCTGTCCACGAGGGTGGGGCGGCGCGCCCACCCCCTGGGTGTGGGCCCCTATCTCATGGACGACTCGGAGACCCCCAGGACGTGAGACCGACGCCAAAAATTCCTATAAATACATAAACCTCCAGAAAATAACCTAGATCGGAAGTTCCTCTGCTGGAAGCCTCTGTAACCATGAGAAATCAATCTAGGCCCTCTCTGGCACCCTGCCGGAGGGGGCCATCATCAGCGGAGGCCATGGAGGAGGATCCCAGAGGGGCCATAATCGCCATGAAGGCCAAGGACCAGAGGGAGAACCTCTCCCCATCTAGGGGGGAGGCCATGGAGGAGGAAGCACAAGGGGGAGAACATCTCCTCCTCTCTCTCGGTGGCGCCGGAGTGCCATCGGGAGGGGAATCATCACCGCAGTGATCGTCTTCATCAACACTACCATCATCATCATCATCCTCATCTCTTTTACGCGGTCCACTCTCCCGCACCCCGCTGTAATCCCTACTTGAACATGGTGCTTTATGCCACATATTATGATCCAATGATGTGTTGCCTGATACGTCCATTTTGCATCATGCTTATATGTTGATATTTATTGCATTATGGGCTGTTCTTACATGTTTTGTCACAATACTTATGTCTTTTCTCTCTTATTTTACAAGGTTTACATGAAGAGGGAGAATGCCGGCAGCTGGAATTCTGGGCTGGAAAAGGAGCAAACTCTAGAAACCTATTCTGCACATCTCCAAAAGCCCTGAAACTCAACAGAACGTCATTTCAGAAAATATAAAAAATATCTGGCGAAAGAAGTCCACGAGGGGGGCCACCGGCTGCCCACGAGGGAGGGGGGCGCGCCCCCCTTCCCAGTGCGCGCCCCCTACTTCGTGAGCCAGCCGGAAGGCCCCCGGTGCCCATCTTCTCCTATATGAGGTGTTTTGACCTAGAAAAAAAAATCAGAAGGAGGCTTTCGGGGCTAGACGCCACCGTCTCGAGGCAGAACCGAGGCGGAAAGCAATCTAGGGCTCCGGTAGAGCTGTTCTGTCGGGGAATTTCCCTCCGGGAACGGGAAATCGTTACCGCCGTCATCACCAACAAGTCTCCCATCTTGGGGAGGGCTATATTCATTAACATCTTCACCAACACCATCTCCTCTCAAACCCTAGTTCATCTATTGTATCCAATCTTTCTACCCAACCACAGATTGGAACCTGTGGGTTGCTAGTAGTGTTCATTACTCCTTGTAGTTGATGCTAGTTGGTTTATTTGGTGGAAGATCATATGTTCAGATCCATTATGCTATTAATATCCCTCTGATCATGAACCATATTATATCTTGTGAGTAGTTACTTTTGTTCCTAAGGACATGGGAAAGGTCTTGCTATTAGTAGTCATGTGAATTTGGTCTTCGTTCGATATTTTGATGAGATATATGTTGTCTCTCCTCTAGTGGTGTCATGTGAACGTCGACTACATGACACTTCATCATTATTTGGGCCTAGAGGAAGGCATTGGGTAGTAATAAGTAGATGATGGGTTGTTAGAGTGACAGAAGCTTCAATCCTAGTTTATGCGTTGCTTCGTAAACGGCTGATTTGGATCCATATGTTTCAGTCTATGGTTAGGTTTGTCTTAATACTTATTTTGTAGTTGCGGATGCTTGCATTAGAGGTTAATCATAAGTGGGAGGCTTGTCCAAGTAAGGGCAGCACCCAAGCACCGGTCCACCCACATACCAAATTATCAAAGTACCGAACGTGAAGCAGATGATCGTGATGAAAACTAGCTTGACGATAATTCCCATGTGTCCTCGGGAGCGCTTTCCTTTATATAAGAGTTTGTCCAGGCTTGTCCTTTGCTACAAAAAGGATTGGGCCACCTTGCTGCACCTTATTTACTTTTACCTTTTGTCACTTGCTACCAATTACCTTATCACAAAACTATTTGTTACCTATAATTTTAGTGCTTGTAGAAAATACCTTACCGAAAACTGCCTATCATTTCCTTCTGCTCCTCGTTGGGTTCGCCACTCTTACTTGTTAAAGGACTAAGATAGATCCCCTACACATGTGGGTCATCATTGCCATCCTATGATGTTTTGAGTAGATATCCTTTGTCTTTGGGTTGATTGATGATCTAGATTGGTACGAGTTGTTTGTTTTATTTTGGTGCTGTCCAATGGTGCCCTCCGTGTCGCTCAAGCATGAGGGATTCCCGCTATAGGGTGTTGCAATATGTTCATGATTCGCTTATAGTGGGTTGCTTGAGTGACATAAGCATAAACCCGAGTAAGGGGATTGTTGCGTATGGGATAAAGGGGACTTGATGCTTTAATGCTATGGTTGGGTTTTACCTTAATGATCTTTAGTAGTTGCGGATGCTTGCTAGAGTTCCAACCATAAGTGCATATGATCCAAGAAGAGAAAGTATGTTAGCTTATGCCTCTCCCTCATATGAAATTGCAATGACGACTACCGGTCTTGTTAACAGTTGCATAGGACAATTCTGCACACCGATCCATCATTATTCCACACTCGCTATTTATAATATTTAGTAATATATTCTATCTTTATGATAACAGCACCTACTTTCATATTTTAGCTCTCAGATATCATGCAAAGTTACCCTCTTCATACCCACAACGTAGTTTTATTTCTCATTTCTAGTTGGAAGCAAACGTTCGCTGTACGTAGAGTCGTATTAGTGGCAGATAGGACTTGATAGAATATTGATCTTACCTTCAGCTCCTTGTGGGTTCGACACTCCAAACTTATCACTTCCACCATTGGGAATTGCTACAATGATTTCGTGCACATGGGGACCATCAGGGGGCTGGACCCTTGAGTCAGCCGTACTGGACTCCGGAGCAGTGTTCGATGGGGCCCGGGATTGTTTGGGTCCCCCAACTTCGGTCTCATGACGATCGCTCCCCCTGGTCGACCGTGGCTAAGGGATTAACCTCAGCCGCTCTCTCGTCTGCCCCACTCTCACCTACTGCAAGAGGGGGGGTTGGTAGGGAGGATACTTCGTATCCCCTACGGTGGGCGACGAGCCCTGCGGAGGCATACCGCTCTCCGTCTCTCTGGCGCCAGGGAGTTCCCCAAGGATAATGAAGCCACGGGGATGTCGCATGGAGGGCTATATAAAGGTAAAATACATATGCCAAAGGAAAGTAAATCTTCTGAATATAGGCAGTTATGAGCACTTATGATTCGGTCGGGGGCTTGATCCGGGGATGAACCCGATAACTGTGTTCGGACGATGAGTCCGAACTAACAGGAAGTGTTAGCTTCTTCCTGGGCGCGGCCGTGCCCGCATCAGTGATACATCTCCAACGTATCTATAATTTTTTATGGTTCCATGCTATTATATTATCTGTTTTGGATGTTTAATGGGCTTTATTATACACTTTATATTATTTTTGAGACTAACCTACTAACCCAAGGCCCAGTGCAAATTTCTGTTTTTTGCCTATTTCAGTGTTTCGCAGAAAAGGAATATCAAACGGAGTCCAAATGGAATGAAACCTTCGGGAAGATCATTTTTGGAACAAATATAACACAGAAGACTTGTAGTACACGCCATGGAAGCCACGGGGTGGCCATGAGGTAGGGGCGCGCCCAGGGGGTAGGCGCGCCCCCACCCTCGTGGGCCCCCCATTGCTCCACCGACATGCCTCTTCCTCCTATATATACCCATATAACCTGAAAACATTCAAGAGCACCACGAAACCCTAATTCCACCACTGCAACCTTCTGTACCCCTGAGATCCCATCTTGGGGCATGTTCCGAAGCTCCACCGGAGGGGAAATCGATCATGGAGGGCTTCTACATCAACACCATTGCCTCTTCGATGAGTTGTGAGCAGTTTACCATAGACCTTCGGGTCCATAGTTATTATCTAGATGGCTTCTTCTCTCTCTTTGAATCTCAATACAAAGTTCTCCTCTATCTTCTTGGAGATCTATTCGATGTAATTCTTTTCGCGGTGTGTTTGTCGAGATCTGATGAATTGTGGGTTTATGATCAAGATTATTTATGAACAATATTTGATTCTTCTCTAAAATCTTTTATGCATGATTTAAATATGTTTGCAAGTCTCTTCGAATTATCAGTTTGGTTTGGCCTACTAGATTGATCTTTCTTGCAATGGGAGAAGTTCTTAGCTTTGTGCTCAATCTTGTGGTGTCCTTTCCAAGTGACAGCAGGGGCAGCAAGGGACATATTGTATTGTTGCCATCGAGGATAAAAAGATGGGGGCTATATCATATTCCATGAATTTATCCCTCTACATCATGTCATCTTCCATAAAGCGTTACTCTAATCTTATGTACTTAATACTCTAGATGCATGCTGGATAGCGGTCGATGTATGGAGTAATAGTAGAAGATGCAGAATCGTTTCGGTCTACTTGTCACAGACATGATGCCTATATAAAATGACCATGCCTAGATATTCTCATAACTATGCGCTTTTCTATCAATTGCTCGACAGTAATTTGTTCACCCATCGTCGAAATCAGCTATCTTGAGAGGAGCCACTAGTGAAACCTATAGCCCCCGAGTCTATCTTCCATCATATAAATCTTCCATCAACTTGTTATCTTTACTTTACTTTTACTTTGCTATCTTTACTTTTAATGAATATAACAAAAATACCAAAAATATTATCTTATTATCTCTATGAGATCTCACTTTTGCATGTGGCCGAGAAGGCATTAACAACCCCTTTATCGTGTTTGTTGCAAGGTTCTTATTTGTTTGTGTAGGTACAAGGGACTCGCATGTAGTCTCCTACTTGATTGATACGTTGGTTCTCAAAAACTAAGGGAAATACTTATGCTACTATGCTGCATCACCCTTTCCTCTTCAAGGGAAACACAAGCTCAAGAGGTAGCAAGAAGAATTTCTGGCGCCATTGCCGCAGAGATCTACGCAAAAGTCATATACCAAGTACCCATCACAAACTCTTATCCCTTGCATTACATTATTTTCCATTCGCCTCTCATTTTCCTCTCCCCCACTTCACCTTTGCCGTTTTTATTCGCCCTTTTTCCTTTCGCCTCTTTTCGCTTGCTTCTTGTTTGCTTGTGTGTGGGATTGCTTGCTCGTCCCTATGGCTCAGGACAATACAAAATTGTGTGGCTTTTCCAATACCAACAATAATGATTTTATTAGCACTCCGATTGCTCCTATTACCGATGCTGAATCTTGTGAAATCAATGCTGCTCTGTTAAACCTTGTTATGAAAGATCAATTTTCTGGCCTTCCTAGTGAAGATGCCGCTACCCATATAAACAACTTTGTTGATTTGTGAGATATGCAAAAGAAGTGAGATACGGATAATGATATTGTTAAATTAATGCTATGTCCGTTTTCGCTTAGAGATCGTGCTGAAACTTGGTTCTCTTCTTCGCCAAGAAATAATTTTGATTCATGGAATAAGTGCAAACATGCCTTTATCTCTAAGTATTTTCCTCCCGCTAAGATTATTTCTCTTAGAAATGATATTATGAATTTTAAGCAACTTGATCATGATCTTGTTGCACAAGCTTGGGGGAGGATGAAATTAATGATACGTAATTTCCCTACACAAGGTTTGAACTTATGGATGATTATACGAAACTTTTATGCTGGATTGAATTTTGCTTCTAGAAATCTTTTAGATTCGGCTGCGGGGGGCACTTTCGTGGAATCACTTTAGGAGAAGTTATTAAACTCCTAGATAATATTATGGTTAATTACTCTCAATGGCACACCGAAAGATCTACTATTAAAAAAGTCCATGCTATTGAAGAGATTAGTGTTTGAGTGGAAAGATGGATGAACTTATGAAATTATTTGCTACTAAGATTGTGTCTTCTGATCCTAATGATATGCCTTTGTCCACGTTGATTGAGAATAATAATAAATCTTTGGATGTGAATTTTGTTGGTAGGAATAATTTTGGTAACAACACATATAGAGGAAACTTTATTTCTAGGCCTTTTCCTAGTAATTCCTCTAGTAATTATGGTAATTCGTACAACAACTCTTATGGAAATTTTAATAAGATTCCCTCTGGTTTTGAGACTAGTGTTAAAGAATTTATGAATTCGCAAAAGAATTTCAATGCTTTGCTTGAAGAAAAATTGCTTAAGATTGATTAGTTGGTTAGGAACATGGATAGAATTTCTCTTGATGTTGATTATTTGAAAGTTAGATCTATTCCACCTAAGCATGATATGAATGAGTCTCTCAAAACCATGAGAATTTCCACGGATGAGTGCAAAGAAAGAACCGCTAGGATGCGTGCTAAAAGAGATTGCTTTGTGAAAGCGTGTTTTTCTAGTTTTCATCATAATAAACATGAAGATCTAAAAGTGATTTATGTGTCTCCTATTAAATACTTGTTTTCATATATGAATCTTGATAAAGATGGGACTGTAGATGAGTCAACTTTAGTTTAAAGGCTTCCCAATGATTCAGAGTTTTTAAATCTTGATGCAAAAATTGTTTAAAGTGGGATTGAAGAGGTCAAAACTTTACATAGAAATGAATCCACTATCTTGGATTTCAAGGGATTTAATTATGAAAATTGCTCTTTGATAGATTGTATTTCCTTTTTGCAATCCATGCTAAATTCTCCTCATGCTTATAGTCAAAATAAAGCCTTTACCAAACACATAGTTGATGATTTAA
The DNA here is from genome assembly GCA_902687465.1 of Secale cereale. Lineage (NCBI taxonomy): Eukaryota > Viridiplantae > Streptophyta > Magnoliopsida > Poales > Poaceae > Secale > Secale cereale. The sequence continues at coordinate 300,067,885 of LR738711.1, forward strand.
TGCAATCTTATGAAGAAAAACTTGAATAAGAAGTTTCTATTCCTAGAAAACTTTATGATGAGTGTGAACCTATATTAAAATTAAGATTAAAGATCATGAATGCTATGCTTTGTGTGATTTGGGTGCTAGTGTTTCCACAATTCCATAGGTTTTGTGTGATAAGTTGGGTTTCCATGAACTTTATGATTGTTCTTTAAATTTGCATCATGCGGATTCTACTATTAAGAAACCTATGGGAAGGATTAATGATGTTCTTATTTTTGCAAATAGGAATTATGTTCCCATAGATTTCATCGTTCTTGATATAGATTGCAATCCTACATGTCATATTATTCTTGGTACACCTTTCCTTAGAACTATTGATGCAATTATTGATACGAAGGAAGGAAATATTAGATTCCAATTTCCGTTAAGTAAAGGCATGGAACACTTTCCTAGAAATAAAATCAAATTACCTTATGAATCTATTATGAGAGCCACTTATGGATTGCCACCAAAGATGGCAATACCTAGATCTATTCTTGTACCATGCCTAGCTAGGGGCGTTAAACGATAGCGCTTGTTGGGAGACAACCCAATTTTATTTTCTTTGCTTTTTCTTCTATTTAGTAATAAATAATTCGTCTAGCTTATGGTTAGATGTGATTTTGTGTTTTAATTTGTGTTTGTGCCAAGTAGAACCTTTGGGAAGACTTGGGTGAAGTCTTTGCGATCTTGCTGTAAAAAACAGAAACTTTTGCGCTCACGAGATTTGCTACCAATTTTTTTACTGGAGAGTGATTTTAAGTTGATTATTTTTCCATATGATTAATAGAAAAATTCCTCATGTCCACCAATTTATTTAAAAAATTTATAGTTACAGAAGTATTCGAAAGTTACAGATTGCTACAGACTGTTCTGTTTTTGACATATTCTGTTTTACATGTGTTGTTTGCTTATTTTGATGAATCTAAGAGTAGTATATGGATGTATGAATCATATAGAAGTTGGAATGCAGTAGGTTTATGTCACACCCTCCATTTTGTAACATGTCTTTTGCATCAATGAAGCATGAAAAATTTGGACCAACAATTTCTTTTGGCATCATTTGGCTTTTATTTGAATTAAGCTTTTTGCCTCATGTGTTTTTCTTGTGCTCATTAAAGTCAACTATTACCTTTTGTAGAATTCATCTCCATACGAAAAACTTCTGCCCAATATCATGCCAAGTGTTATATAGCAGTATAGTATTTTCTTATAAAATTAATTTGGCCAAAATGTATTTTTAAAATTTAGTATTCCAAAAACCCCTGAATTGAGGTTTGCACTGCAAGTGCTTGATTTAGGGTGAGAAAATTATTTCAAAAAGTGTATTTGAGACCTAGTAGTCATAGGACTCCCAGAAACCACAAAAGTATAATTTTAAAAGTTATTTTCCTATTTTATTTTAAAGCTTTTTCTTAAGGCCGGAAATGGTCTTTAAAAGGGAAAAATTATTTAAGTATTTCAAAAATATTTGCCAAAATTCAGGGAGACTCTTAGGACATATATTGTCCATATATAAGAGTTTCAACACTTGGTCATGTTCAAAATAATGAGCTAATCCCTCTAAAACCCTTTCTGGATATTTCTAGCTTTTGAAATATTTACAAAGTAAATATTCTCCAAAAATTCCAGGGAAATTCTATCATGTCTTATATGACATATTTGATGATCTTGCCAAGCCCCATGCCTTGGGAAGCAAGATAACATCCCCAAAACCCTTCAAGACCATTCTGTCCATATCTGAAGTTTGAGCAACTCTACATTGCCAAACTTGTCCAAATGCTCTCAAACTTGGTGCACATGCTAGAATGGCCTAATAAGGCATCTAGACCAAATGGCACAAGATTTGGAGAAGGGCAACTTGATCAGAATACCCCAAAACCATTTCTGTTCAAATTCAAATTTGAACAACTTTACATTACCAACTTTTTATCTCGAGCTTCAAACTTTGTGGGCATAATCATAACCCCAAATGATGAAACTACACCAAGTGGTGCATCAAGGGGATATGATTAGCTTGACTTAAACAAGATGAAGCCATTTCTGTTGTTTTCTAGGGTTCACCAAAGTTACATTGGCTAGATTCTTCAAATGAGCCCAAATTTGGTGAAACACCCTATTTCCTTATAACATTCAATCCTGTTAAGTGTCATGGCTAGTGGAAATCATTTGCTTAACCAAAACATGATCAAACACCTTCTGCCATTTTACCAAAACTATCATCTTGACCCCTTTTACTATTTACTTTTGCCTCAGCTTTCTACCACAGCTTCATCTGGTTACATTCTACCTCCAGTAACTCCCCCATGTCAACAGCTCCATGATTGAGGGGTGAAAACCCCAATACACCTTGCTGGACAGCCAAATTCTACCTAGTTACCAGCTTCACTCCTCTCTCACTGCACCTCCAGAGCATCCAAGGCCTCAGCTGAGTCGTCTACTTCGTGCTGGACCCCCCAGACACGACGGACACGCCCAGAGAGCCAATGACATGCCATGGCATGCGATAAGCTCACTCCAGAGCGCGCTACAGTGCGCACCCGCACTGTAGCTTCGCCCAATCCAACGCCCCCGACCACCTCGTGCTCCTCCCTCGCGCCTACCGATGCGCCTCGACGTCTGCGACCCTCCCCGGCGCTGTCCCCCTCCTCCTCTCCCCTCCAGTGGTCGCCCTCGCACGCGCGCTGGCCGCCCGCAACCTCCACTCGTCGGCCTCACACGCGCGAGCCCTCCGGAGCATCCCCCGCTCCTCCTCTCCCCTCTACTAGGCGTGGACCTCACCCACGAGCACCCCAGACTCAATCCCATCGCCTCCCGTGCACTGTGGCGTCGAGCAGAAGCTCGCCGGCGCACAGGTCCACGGGGCCTCGCCGTTCCCCTATAAATAGGGCCCCCGAGCCCCTCCTCTCTTCACCAACAGCCTCACCACACTCCCAGTAGCACTCCAGCACCACTCATTCTCCCCTAGAGGGCCTCAGTGCTCGGGATCGACTGGAGCTCCGCCGCGTTGGGCGACCGGAGATCTCGCAGTACAGCCCCTCTCCGCCCCGATTCTTGCTCGATCTGAAGCCGCCGTACCCCACTGACTCATTCCCCTCCTTCTTGCACTCCTATTGCAGCCCAGAGCGAGATAGCCAGCAACCTCCCGACGCTCCTCCGCCGTCCCACCTCGCCGCCGACGAACCAGGCCTCTCCGGCGAGCCGCACCACCACCGCTGGAACGACGACTCACTGATGAGCCCGTTCCTGCCCTCCGTTTGCCCCTCTGTGCCCGGAATCACCGCCGGTGAGCTCGCCGTCGCTTTGGCCGTGAGGTTGAAGATGACAGGCGGGCCCCGCCTGTCATCCTCACCGCTCTCTCTCTCCCCTCGCAGCCACTGACCGCCGGGCCCCGCCCGTCAGGTTTGAAAACCTGGCGCGCGCGCTGGCTCCCGTGCGGCTGGGCTATTTGCCCTGGGCCGTGCACTATGGCCGTTTGGCCCAGTGGCACAGGGCCATATTCTTTTAATCTTTTCTGTGATTATTTCAATTAATTTCACAGAATTAAATATTTGTCCAAATGAATTAATTTGAACTCCTAAAATCTTGTAAAATTCCAACCTATTTAATGGTGTCACTTTCACACATATCCATGAAACTTTTCCGTTCTGTTCAAATTTAAATTCAAAATTTGAGCATTAAAACTCCTGTTCAAAAATCCTTAGATTCCATTCTGTCACTCCAAAACTTCAACTAAGAATTTTTGCCATCTTAGTTTTCCCTCTAGTATTTAACAAAAATAAGTTGACATTTTTCTGAGCACTTTGATTTTTCTGTTTTCATTGTGGTCTTATTTTGCCGTTGTTATTTTACGACGATTAGATCCCGTATTTGACGAAGTTGCTAAGGAAGAAGGTGGAGAAGGATTTGAAGACTTTGAAGACCAAGCCAATCCAAGCAAGCAGCCCTTTGACCATGATACACTTGAGTTCTTCGGAACCCGTTTGTTTCCGAATGCATGATAATAAGAGTTATGGTGGTGACCTAGTTATGAACCACCACATGATGCATGTTTCACTCATGATCTTGCTATGTGCTAGATGTCATGCAAATGATTAGTAGTGATGCTTAGTGATGCATGTGTGTCATGAAACCTTCGTGGTTGAAATCTTTTCATAAACCCCATCGGGTGCCCCTAATGCCCGAGGGTGATATTGAGTTAGGTCATCACTTGAGGAAGAAGTGATGTGCCGGTAAGAATCTTGTGCATGGGTGAAATGATGGATTAGATTTATGTGTGACTACCGTCCCAACCAAATATGTGCAACCACTCTACCCCTTATGGGACGGGCGTTATTGATTACTTAGGCCGATACTAGCATGGTGCCCGCATTACTAGTGACGAGAAGACTTGAGGTCTTTCCCGGGACGGGGTCGTGCTTGGATAGACGACCATGACTGTTTTCACAGGGCACCGGACACACCGTTGGTCCCTTCGGGTACGCGTGACATTAAAATTAGGGCAAGTCCCATGATCTATTGTTTGTACTCGAGGGCCGTGTACCAATGAGTGGACTCTATGTTAGTGTCGTCTAAGGAAAGATAATGACCGGGTGCTTCCCCCGAGTACTTGAGGTACTGCGGGGTCGTGGGTGATACGAAAGCTTCCCGGATCTTGTGGGTAAAGTGCGCAACCTCTGGAGAGTGTAAAACTATTCGAATAGCCGTGTCCACGGTCAAGGACAGTTGGGTGGTGCTACTTAAACTATGTCCAGAGTTTTACTACATCGATGAAAGTATGTGTGTGTGATGAGTCAAGGTGGTGACTTGACTCGTTGAGTTGAATCATATACATGTTGATATCGGTAACCTGTCTTCGAGGTTACGTGAGTTTATTGATGCATACACTTGAAGGTAGAATATTCATTCTAGCTCATAGCTAGATTGCTCATTGTTGTTCAATTGCATTGTTACTTTGAACCAAATCATGGGTTGCTTGCGAGTACATTCAAAGTACTCATTGGCTTGCCACTGGTTATTTAATTGGCCAGGCATGGAGGAACATGAATATGAAGAAGAGTACTATGGAGACAAACATGCGAACTAGGACGCTATCCCAGTCAGAATGCCTGTAGGGTTAAGGCAGATGGCATGGGTTCTACTTATCTTCGAAGACTTCCGCTATTTTAGTTATTTGCTATTCAGCCCGTGAGGCTTTATCTATGTAAGACTTGGCCATAATGGCCATAATTTGTGTAAGACGGTATGTATGGATGTAAGACTCTTGTTATTCAGCTTCTGTGTGTTCAGTGAGCATTGATCTCTGGGATCACTGTACACATGCATTCGGTGATCTCGACTTCTAAGTCGGGGTCCCCACAGAGCTGGTATCAGAGCCATCCTGACTGTAGGAAGCCTCAGTTAGCATGGGCGTTAGTTAGATGAGACCCCTTTTCAAAAACCTTCTAAACCTCTCTTCTTTTCTAAACCTTACCAACCTGACATAGCATCGCTTATTAACCTCTCCTATTCCACCTTTGTAGATGGCCGCTGTACCTGAAGAGCACCTGACCACTGGGTTTCCCTTGCTTCTCGAGGATAGCCTCCAGGAGTGCTAGTTCCACCGAGCGCCCATCCTCACCTACCTTGAGCATTGGGTTAGCGACACTGAGGTGGAGTACCATGTGGAAGTGATCGTAAAGGCAAACGATCCTCCCACAAGTTGGTTCTTTGAGGGACCCCAGATGGCAACACTACCTCTCGCTGTCGAGGCTGCTGCACTCAAGGCACTAAGCCGTCTCCGCGAGCTTCTTCCGGAGATGGCAGCCAAGATGACAACCCGCTTCTTGCCTTACCGGAAGGAAGGTGAAGATGAAAGCAGCGCACTAGCCCCTCCACTGAAGGAAGGACTCTCGCTTAGGTTCCAGACCTACTTCAGTCTATGTGCTGACAGCTTGGCACAAGACTTGGCCTCGGAATCGACGAAGCTCCGAGAAGAACTTCACAAGACCAAGGCACTTCTTCGTCGAGCTCAAGAGAAGACAAATAGGATCAAGAAAGAAGGAGCGCCTTCCGGACAGTCCGCTATCGCATACCGAGGCGGAAGGCCCTCCGGGGATGTATCTTCCAAGAATGAAGAACCACCTCGGCGACGCCGGATGACGGCAAGGGAATATCGCAAGCTTTTCCCTGCACCACCGACGAAGCACCGTCGTATCGAACTCCTCCACTCCCCCACACCCTCAAGCGACAAGGGGGCCCAGACAGATGAAGACAAGGAGGAAGACCCAGAAGAGCCGGAATACGCGACCGAGCATTCCGCCGCTTAGGCATTATTCGCTACTTGGATATGCCAGTTCGTGACCTCTACGGTAGGATAGGTCGTGTAACCCCTATGTGCAGGCGAGTCCTTGTATGGTTCACATGAAACCATCTAGTGTTGCTTTTGTTGTGTTTGGATGTATGTCGTATTCTTCCTTCGGGAATGTGTAAACGACTGCATCACCCATCTGGATTTTAATGAATGTGTTTGGCCTTTCGGCCCTTGCATGATTTGATTAGTGTCACACACACCCCCTTACTAGGCACCCGTCTATCTTGCTTTCCCTCTTCCAAGTCATGAGACCTTTTACCGCTCCAACAGGATGCCTGTTGTAACTCGTACTGGTACCTCTACCCAGCAGCCTGAAGCCGGAGCATCCGCCCAGTCAGAGGCAGGCCATGACCAAACCAACGACCAAGCTCCACCACCACAACCTCCTCCGAGCATGGACATGGCTCAGCTTCTCCAAGCTTTCCAAGAGGAACGCCAAGCCAACATTGCAGCCCTTCAGTTGATTGCTCAAGCTGTCACCAACAACCGCCAGCCGGCGGGGAATGGCAATGGACGTTCCACGTTGGCAGAGTTCAAGAAGCATGCGCCACCAACTTTCATCAAGACTGTTGAATCCCTGGATGCAGACGAATGGGTCCGCACCATTGAGGACTTGCTAGAACAAGTCGGATGCACCGAAGACCGCGAGAAGGTGGCTTATGCAGCCCACTGCCTCGGGGGGACTGCTAGAGCTTGGTGGGATGGATTCAAGGTCATGCATGCTGGACAAGACATCACTTGGGACAACTTCAAGACAGAATTCCGCAAGGCCCACATTCCTTCAGGAATCATGGCTATCAAAAAGCGTGAATTCCTAGCTCTGAAGCAAGGAAGTGGCACTGTCAAGGAGTACATGCAGAAGTTCAGTGTTTTGTCAAGGTATGCCCCTGAAGATGTCAGCACTGATGCTGCAAAAAGGGAGCGCTTCATGGAAGGCCTCAATCAGACTCTGCAGTACTCGCTTGTCGTGTGCGACTGCCCGACCTTCCCTGACCTGGTGAACAAAGCACTCATGCTTGAAGACAAGCGGCATGCTCTGGAAGACACTCGCAAGCGCAAGATGGTCAGCAAGGGAAGTTCCAGCAACCAGAAGCCTCGTCCGTGGCAGTCAGCCCCGGCCAAGCCAACCTATCAGCAACCAAGAGCTCCTGCACCTCGCACCAACTATCAGCCTCAGTAGTATGCCAACCCAAGGCCAGCTTTCAACCCCAATAACAGTGGTGGCAACAAGATCAACAATCCAAACCAAGTCACTTGCTTTGGATGTGGTCAGTCAGGACACATCTCAAGGGTGTGCCCCAACAAGAAGCCTGATGCCCCGCGCCCCAATGCGCAGAACCCAAGACAAGGCCGCGGGATGCCACCAAGGAACCCAGCTCCTCGAAACCCGCCTAACCATGGGAAGGGGCGTGTGAATCACGTCACTGTTGAAGAAGCCCAGGAAGATCCGGACGTCGTGCTGGGTATGTTCCTTGTCGACTCAGCACCTGCAACTGTCTTGTTTGATTCTGGAGCAACGCATTCATTTGTCACTCAAAGATTTGCATTAAAAAGTGGCATGACCCCTACACCCCTGAATAACCCCATGGTGGTACAAACCCCCGAAGCCGAGATGAGAGCCAAGATAGGCTGTAAAGGAGTCAGTATTACCATTAACGGTGTAGACTTCCTAGAAGACCTTATCATCCTAAGATCGCAAGGCTTGGATGTGATCCTAGGGATGGATGGGCTCAGCAAGCACCAAGGCTTGTTAGACTGTGCCAATCAGGCTATCACTGTGACCAATGACCAAGGAGTCGAAGTTAAGTTTGCTCCCAACTCCTCTTCCGCTCAAGCCATTCAAGTCAACTGTCTGTCTGAAGTTGGGCTAGAGCAAGTACCGGTGGTATGCGAGTATCCTGATGTTTTTCCGGATGAGCTACCGGGAATGCCTCCTGACCATGACATTGAGTTCATCATCGAGCTCGTGCCTGGAGCAGGACCCATCTATAAGAAGCCTTATAGAATGGGGACGGAAGAATTAGCCGAGTTGAAGAAGCAGCTGGAAGAGCAGCTGAGGAAGGGATTTATCCGCCCAAGTGCCTCCCCTTGGGGATCACATGTTCTGTTTGTGGCAAAGAGGGACGGTACCATCCGCTTATGCATTGACTACCGTTCCCTCAATGAAGTTACAATCAAGAACAAATATCCACTTCCCAAGATTGAAGATCTGTTTGATCAGCTCAGCGGAGCCAAGGTATTCTCCAAGATCGACCTTAGATCTGGGTACTACCAGCTGAAGATCAGACCCCAAGATATTCCGAAGACGGCATTCGTGACCCGATATGGCCTATACGAATGCACGGTCATGTCCTTTGGGTTAACCAATGCCCCAGCTTACTTCATGTATCTCTTGAATAAATTCGTCATGGAATATTTGGACAAGTTTGTTGTTGTCTTCATTGACGACATTCTTGTCTTCTCGAAGACGGAGGAAGAGCACGAGGAACATTTGAGGATGGTCCTAGACAAGCTTCGGGAGCACCAACTATATGCCAAATTCAACAAGTGTGAGTTCTGGCTGCATAAAGTTGAATTCTTAGGTCATGTCTTGACCGAAGAAGGATTATCAGTTGATCCCGCGAAGATCAAAGCTGTGACCCAATGGCAATCTCCAACGACCGTCAAGGAAGTTAGAAGCTTCCTCGGACTTGCGGGTTATTACCGCAAATTCGTGGAAGGATTCTCTAGCATTGCCCGGCCAATGACTCATCTCCTCAAAAAGGACAAGAAGTTCGAGTGGACGCCAAAATGCGAAGAGAGCTTCCAAGAGCTCAAGAAGAGGTTGACCACCGCCCCAGTTCTGGCAACACCTGATATTCACAAGGAGTTCGTGATATATTGTGATGCCTCTCGAACCGGATTGGGAAGCGTTCTGATGCAAGAAGGCCGAGTCATAGCTTACCTCTCCAGGCAGCTACGACCTCATGAAGAGAACTACACTACTCACGATCTTGAGTTAGCGGCAGTGGTTCATGCCTTGAAGACATGGCGGCATTACCTCCTAGGGAAACGGTGTGAGATATACACAGACCACAAAAGTCTGAAGTACATTTTCACCCAAAAGGAATTGAACATGAGGCAGCGAAGATGGTTGGAACTCATGAAAGATTATGACCTCAGTGTTCAATATCACCCCGGGAAGGCTAACGTGGTGGCCGATGCCTTAAGCAGGAAGGCTTGCTCTTTGAATGCCGAAATTCAAAATAGGCAGCCAGCCATGTTTAAGGAATTCGAACAATTCAGTCTGGAATTGGTCACCCCTGGATTTCTGGATCATTTGGAAGTCAAACCAACCCTGATGGACGAAGTCAAGAAGGCGCAAGGTGGGAACGCAAGCATTGAAGGCATCAAGAAGAAGATGAAGCTAGGCAAGGCCCCAGGATTCTCCGAAGACGAACACGGGATTGTTTGGTACAAAGGTCGCATCTGCGTACCAAACAAGACGGAGCTGAAGAACCTGATCCTGCAAGAAGCCCACGACACTCCGTATTCCATCCACCCTGGAGGAACCAAGATGTACCAAGACTTGAAGGAAAGATTCTGGTGGCACGGGATGAAAAGAGAGATTGCAACCTATGTGGCAAAGTGTGATGTGTGCCAAAGGGTCAAGGCTGAATATCAGCGACCCGCTGGATTGCTCCAACCACTCAAGGTTCCTGAGTGGAAGTGGGACAAAGTCGGAATGGACTTCATCACTGGATTACCAAGGTCGAATAGAAGACATGACTCCATCTGGGTCATAGTCGACCATTTGACCAAGGTGGCCCATTTCATTCCTGTCAAGACTACTTATGATGGCAACCGGCTGGCAGTTCTCTACATCGACAGAATCGTAAGCCTTCACGGCGTTCCCAAGGAGATTGTGTCAGATCGAGGAACCCAGTTCACCTCAAGGTTCTGGAAGAAGTTCCAAGAAGCCTTGGGAACCAAATTGTCTTTCAGCACAGCCTTCCACCCACAGACCGGAGGTCAGACAGAACGAGTAAATCAAATTCTCGAAGACATGCTCCGAGCCTGTGTCTTGGCATATGGAGCCAAGTGGGAAGATTGTCTCCCTTTTGCCGAGTTCTCCTATAACAACAGTTACCAGTCGAGCCTTCAGATGGCACCATTTGAGGTGTTGTACGGACGCAGATGTCGCACACCCCTCAACTGGTCAGAGACTGGAGAAGGGCTAGTCTTTGGACCGGATATTCTCCGCGCGGCAGAAGAGCAAGTCCAACTTGTAATGCTCCGGATGTAATACTTTCCCTTTTGGGCATATAATATATCTCCGGCTTCATCAATTCCATTTCGGGTTCTTTGTCTTTTCGGGTTTTCGTCGTTTTGTTGTGTGCGTGTGTGGCATTCATTCATATCATGTAGTCATGTGCATCGCATTGCATTTGTGTTGTTGTTTGCATCCAGTTCCACGCGTTCCTTCCCGTTGTCCGTTTCGCGTTCCGGAGCTCCTTCACGTGTCCGTGGCGTCCCGTAGGCCTACTTTGGTGTTTGGCCGTGTAACGTTACCGGTTTGGCGCGAGACTTGGCGTGTGTTGTTGTTTTGGTGTGTGTAACCCGCCTGTCAAATCTCGTCGCGTTTGGAGTTCGTTTGCTACCCCAAAAGTTATTCTCATGGGCTCAAAGTGCCTCCACTTTGAGGCCCAAGACACCCCTCCAACAGCCCACCAAACCAGCCCAAACCCCTCCCTTCATCTAGGCCATCCAATTCTAATCGCGTGGCCGAAAACCACACCCCATTTGGACAACCCTAGCTCCTTGTGCCTATATATTTGTCCACTTCCCCCAATTTTTGCCCCAAAACAAGGAAACCCTAGCTCCATCCCCTTCCTCTCCTTCTACTACCTCCAGCCTCTCCTCTCTCCACTCCGGCGGAGCTCGCCGGAGGAGCTCACCGGACCATCGCCGGAATCCCCGCCGGTCGCCGGAATCCTCGTCGGAGGAGGTTCCCCATCGCCATCACCGCGCCACCTCGCCCTCCACCGCCGCCCCGGCCAGATCCTGCAGCCCCAAGGCCGGATCCAGCCGATCCGAGGCTCCCTGGCCCTTCGTCACCCAAGCGTCGCCGCCTCTTCTCCTGGGCCCGAACCGCCCCGAGGCCGAGGCCGAGGCCCATCTCCAGCCGGCACCGCCAGTTCCTCCGTCGGGCCGCACCCGCGGGCCGCGCCAGATCCGCCTCCGAGCCCATTTGTCCTTCAGATCTGAGGAGGTTGACTTCAAAATCCTTCTAAGTCCCTGTGTTTTGTTTTCTGATGCAATATTCAAATGATGATATCTTGTTGTGTGGTGCTCCGTTTTGCGCAAATGACATGTCCAGACGTTCGTGGTGACTTGCACTACGTTTCATTCCATTATGCCACACATGTTTGAGTTTATCTAGGTGCTTAAAATTCTGTTGCAAGAGTGCATCGTGATAAAAACTGCTGTTAGTGTTGTTTTTCATGCCATCTTTGCTTAGTGATAACTTGGTGCTCGTTTATCCGAATGATGCAAATGACATGTCCACGTGTTCGTCTTGTCATGCTCTACATGATGTTTGCTTAGACTTGCATGATAGAATTAATCTTGTCATGTTTATCTCCGTTGCAAAGTGCCATGTGGCTGTGATGTTGTTAGACTTGTTATGAAATGCCAACTTGTTGAGCTCATTGCTATCGTTGTGTTTATCTCCATGATGCATGCTTAGGTGTTTTGGAATCACCATCATATGTACTTTTATGTGGTGCTTACCACTTGCCATGTTTAGTTTTGAGGTGACTTAAACTTGCTCTCAAACATGCCATGCTGAAACTGCTGTTTTAACACTTAGTGAAATTTCACCAAGTCCGGAATCTGTAATTTCCAGATGCCATGTTTGCTTGTTGTTCTAGGCCAAGCCATGATAGTTTTGGGGTGAATCTTGATGATTCCTTGCTGTACATATTGTTGGCTATCCATTCATGCTCTCACATGCTTATTTGAGTGGCTGTAGCACATTTATCTTTTGCTCCCAAGTTGCAATAAATTACTGCTGTCAGCATTTTGTTGTCAAGTTCAATATGTCCAAGCTTGTTGCTATTAATCCGTGGCTCCTTTGGGGGTGCACCAATGGACTTATTTGCTGTAGGATATGTCTAGTTTATGTTCATACTCTCTTCCATGATGTTTGAGTGCTGTAGCTTATTTATCTAGTGCTCTGAAGTTGCTATGTTGCTGTAATTTTCAGCTTTCGCATGTTTATTGTTTTGTGTGTAACTTTTAGCCCGTAGCTCCGATTGCAGCAAGTCTTATATGAAACTTGATTGATTTTTCGTGTAGATTCATAATATCCTATTCTTATTTTGTTTTGAAGCTTTTTGCTTGAGTGCAATTGCCATGCTCCTTGTGCTCCCCTAGTGCATAAGCCATGCATCCATCATTTTTGTGTGCTCATTGCATCTTGTTGATTCGTGCCTTGTGTGGTTGTGTTGATTAGAGCCGGAAGCTGAGACCGAGTACGAGTACGAGCACGAGGTTACTACCGAGCTTGAGAACGAGGACCCCTCTTACGATCCGAACGACAACTCTTCATGCAAGATGACCGAACCAGGATACCATTACTATTTTTTGCCTATTGCTAGAAGTCTCGATCTATAGTTTTGCCTCGATGCCCATGTCTTTCCTGTCAGCCTCCTACTTGTAACCATGATCATGTCTAACCACCCTACCTATGCAAACCATTGATTGGCTATACGTAGGCTCCGCTCAGCCCCTCTTATAGCGTTGCTAGTTGCAGGTGAAGTTGAAGATGCTTGCTTCATGTTGAAGTTTTATTGGGTTATATCACACTATAAAAATGTTTAAAATGAAATCATCTATATATTGGAAATGGGTGGAAGGCTAAGCCTTTTGCTTGGTGATTTGTTCCACTCATGCCGCTAGGAACCGTATAAACCGGTGTTATGTTCCTTGATTTTGCGTTCCTCACACGGTTGGGGTTATGGGGCCCCCTCGATAAACCGCTAAGCGCTAAGTCTTTTCCAGCAAGTCCCAACATTGGTACTATTTGCCTAATAACTAATTAAACTTGCATAGGGAGTAATTAACCCTCTTTCTTAATCAACAACCCCGGGCCAGTGCTCCACATGAGTGTTGGTCCGAAACAGGGAGCCTGCGGGGCCACCACGAGGAAACTCGAGGTTTGGTATAAACCCGTAGCCTCGCCCATCCGGTCGTGGCCTGAGACGAGATACGCGCGGCTACTATCAGGGTGTCGGCACGCCGGGAGGATTAGCTGGATTAGCCTTACCTTAGTTCGGAGTATCTTGAGCACGGGATTCCGAGAATACTCGGGTCTTCCCACCTTGGAGTTGCGACTCCGCGGATCGTGGGCTTGTCATGGGCCAAGTTGGAACACCCCTGCAGGGTTATGAACTTTCAAAAGCCGTGCCCGCGGTTATGTGGCAGATGGGAGCTTGTTAATATCCGGTTGTAGAAAACTTGACACATTGTTCTAATACACTACCAGCGTGAGTACCGTGACTGTCATTTTCCGAAGGGGGTTCGGGAGATGAGCACGGTGGGGTTATGTTTGACTGGCTTTAGTTAATATCACTTCATGATCATCTCTCGACCGAGGCGCCTTCTCTTCTCGCTCTCTTTTGCGTAAGCTAGGCTAGTCCTGCTGCAACCACTTATTCTTATTCTTTCTTCAGCCTTGTTCCACACCCAAGGCTTAGATAGTCGTGTTACCCGGGAACGGGATTGCTGAGTCCTCTGTGGCTCACAGTTACTTCGCCACACTAGATGCAGGTCCGATGGTGAGCTATCCAGGTGATGGCACCGAGCTAGACTGGGAGTACGAAGAGGAGCATAGCTGTTACTATGTCCGTTATCCCGATGATCAGTAATGGTTCTTCTACTAGGATTCGATCCGACCTGTGGATTTAAATTATGTTTGGTATCTTGTCATTTGGATTTTACCCTTAGATGGGCTGTGATGTTTTATTGAATGACGTTTTGGACATGTAATGTATTTTGTGTGACGTGGCGAGTGTAAGCCAACTATTTTATGTTTTCCATCCCCATCTTTTACATGAGTTGTGCAAAGATACCAAACTTGGGATCATTCCAGCATGGGGTTATGTCTCTAAGTCGTGCCTCGACACGTAGGAGATATAGTCCCATCCTGGGCATTACAAGTTGGTATTCAGAGCCTTCTCCGACCTAGAAGCCCCCACTGATTGATCGAATCGTAGACGGTCGAGTCTAGGCACACACTGAAAACATTTTGAGTCCTATATTTATATCGGAGAGTAGGATTTCTTTGCTTCTCATCCCCTTTCTCTCTGGTGAGGACTCCTGACAACTACTCTTGCCTCTTCTACTTTCAAAAATTGCACCAATTTTTTTTAGGAATCTCGCGAGTATTGTGGGATTGTTTCGATGTTCTTGTGACGAGAATATTGTTCTCGACGCCTCCTGACATTAGGGGTTGTGGCAGTGTCCCGGGGAGTTGAGCTTCGGGGTATTGTCGTCACAAGCATATCGCGGCAGTACTAAATACTTAAGACGGCCGACATCGAAAATCTCTCCTATACGGTTAGTGGCAAGATAACCCCGACATCACCCAGTACTGGGGAGGTAGTTCAGGAGTATTGCCATAGCTTGGTATAGTGGATGCTTTTCGAAGGTCCGAGGTAGACAGTTTTCGAGAAAGACTGGTTATGTGTTGAAGGATGGATACAGCTGGATGTAGGTTTAGAGTTGATTGCGCGGTGCTTCCCCTATATCCCCAACACCTGATTGCATAACTGGAAACTTTCGGAAATTAATAGGTGGGTTTATCCAGTAGATCGTAGGCATTCTTCCAACGAATGCAGGTTAGCGAGTTCGGGGTTCTACATTGAGTGAAGTGGTTTATGACCGATGTTCCGATCGGGAGTTGCATCTTAAAGGGTCCTTGGCTATGCTGATCCGGGGATTGCAAAACCCTTTCGTAACGCGTTCATAATCTTACAGCACAAAGATGTTAGAACGAAGCTCCTATCTTGTGTTTGTTCCATCTGTACCTTGTTGTTTTTCTTATTTACATTTTGTCCCCTATGTGGCTTCTCGTGAAGATTGTTGTTATCATTTAACTGACAATTTCATTCGTTCCTCTTGTTCGAATGATTTCATTCATTCCAATTGTTCGAATGATTCTTGTGAAGACTATGTTGCATTTCAATCCGTTGTTTCAGCTTATACCTTCTTTCAATCAATAGCTGTTTCGTGGTCATCTCTTTCAGGATGGCTCCGAAACGAGTTCCCAACGCTAACCCAGAGGGTGAAGAGGTCCCAGATCGTCCTCCTTCCCCTCCTCCTCCGTCTGAGGCTTGGAGAGCGATTATGCAGACTACAAATCAGAACACCCAGATGTTGATGCAGATGATGCAGCAGATGCAAGCTAATCAAGCTAATCAGGGTGTTCCAGGGAATCAAGGAAACTTCTTCAACCAGCAACACCATGCTACTCTCAACCAGTTCTTGGCCAATAATCCAAAAGCTTTCAGTTACTGTGTCGACCCTCTTGATGCTGAAAATTGGTTAACCGATATCAAGAAGCATTTTGAGTGCAATAACGTAAGGGAAGAGGATTATGTGAAGTTTGCAGCCTTCCAACTCAAAGACCAAGCAGCTGACTGGTGGCAGCAGTACAAAGACTCCAGGCCAGGTCGTGTGATCTCTTGGGAGGATTTCTTCAAGGACTTTCGCTCTCACCACATTCCTACAAGTGTCATCGAGGGTATGCGTGAGCAATTCCGCAACCTGAAGCAGGGCTCTATGACTGTCTACCAGTATAATGTCAAGTTCCAAAACCTCGCCCGCTATGCTAAGCAAGACATTCCTGATGCCAAGAGCAAAATCTATCAGTTCCGCGGAGGCCTGAAAGATGAACTTCAACTTGCTCTCACCTTGTTCGAGCCTGAGGAATTCGACAAATTCTATAACATGGCGCTCAAGCAAGAGGCAGCTCAGCTCAAGATGGAGGCTTCTAAAAAGAGGATTCAAGATGCCGTTCACTCCTCTTCATCTTCTCAAGTCGTCGCCAAACAACAGAAATTTTGGCTTCCTCCTCCTCCAGTGATTCGAGCCCCTTACAACAACTCCAACAGCAACAAGAACTCTAGTGGACGTGGTTTCTCCCACCCACCCAACCCGAGCAACCAGTCGAAGAATCAGTTTCAGTCTCAAGGTTCTAAGTCAAGTGGTTCTCATTTCCGTCCTCTCTCAGAGGTGGTCTGCAACAAGTGCACTCAGAAAGGTCACTATGCTAACAGATGTCCGAACCTGAAGCGCCTTCCACCTCCTCTATCTATCAGTTCAGCTATTGTCAAGCATAATCCCAAGCAAGCAAGGGTCAATCTGATGAATGTAGCGCAAGCGGAGAATTCTTCTGATGTGATTTTGGGTAACCTTTCAGTTAACTCTTTTCCAGCTAAAGTTTTGTTTGATTCGGGTGCTTCACATTCCTTCATGTCATTCCCATTTGCATCCAAGCACAACATTGTCACCAAAAATTTACCTCAGCGGTTGCAAGTTATTTCTCCGGGGAGACGTATGAATTCTGGTGTGTATGCTCCGGATGTTTCTATTCGCATGGGTGATTATCGTTTTCTGGCTAAACCGGTGGTTATTGGCAATTCCGACATCGATCTCATCCTCGGAATGGATTGGCTTTCTCAGCATGATGCTCACATTGATTGTGCACAGAAGGAAGTCAAGATTACTCATCCTGATGAAGATGTGATTATCTTCGCCTCCAGGGACAACACTATCAGGCTTTTCTCTCTCAATGATAAGGGCGAGATTAATGCCATCTCTCAAATTCCGGTGGTTAACGAATATCAAGACGTCTTTCCTAAAGAACTTCCAGGCATGCCTCCACACCGTCAGGTGGAATTAGTCATTGAACTCAAGCCGGGTACTGAGCCAGCATGCCGGCGTCCGTACAAGCTCTCTCCTGGAGAATTGAAGGAGTTGAAGAAGCAGCTTGATGAATAGGAACGTTTGGGTCTGATTAGGCCTAGTACGTCTCCTTGGGGCTGTGGTGTCTTATTTGTCAAGAAGAAAGATGGCACGGAGCGTCTCTGCGTTGATTACCGGCCATTGAACAAAAAGACGATAAAGAATAAGTATCCGCTCCCCAACATCAACGAACTGTTCGAGCAGCTCAAAGGAGCTAAAGTGTTCTCTTAGCTCGATCTCCGAATGGGCTATCACCAAATTCACATTCGCAAGGAAGATATCCACAAGACTGCCTTCAGAACGAGCTACGGCTCATATGAGCATACAGTCATGTCCTTTGGTCTCGCCAATGCTCCTCCTACCTTCTCGAGAATGATGCACTACATCTTCAACCCCTACACCGGCGAGTTTGTGCTTGTGTACCTGGATGATATTCTGGTACTTTCCAAGAATGAAGAAGATCACGAAAAGCACTTACGTCTGGTTCTTGACCGACTCCGTGAGCACAAGTTCTATGCCAAGTTCTCCAAGTGCGAATTCTGGCTCGATAAGGTTTTGTACCTGGGCCATATCATCTCAGCTGACGGTATTGCGGTAAACCCCGAGAAAGTTGAAGCAATTGTTAACTGGGAAGCTCCTCAGGACGTCAAGCAACTCTGAAGTTTTCTTGGTCTTGCCAGCTATTGCAGAAGGTTCGTTGAGAACTTCTCTAAGATTGCCAAGCCTCTCTCCAACTTGCTGCAGAAGAATGTCAAGTACTACTGGTCTCCAGAGTGTGAAGTGGCATTCAAAACTCTCAAAGAAAAGCTCGTCTCTGCTCCAGTTCTAACTCCTCCAGATGAATCCAAGCCCTATGAAGTATTCTGTGATGCTTCTCTTCAAGGACTTGGTGGTGTGCTTATGCAAGACAAGAGAATTGTGGCATACACTTCTCGTCAGCTGAAGCCAAGTGAGAAGAACTATCCCACACATGATCTCGAGCTAGCAGCTGTGGTACATGCTTTGATTACGTGGAGACATCTGTTGTTGGGCAGAAAAGTCGACATCTTCACTGATCACAAGAGCTTGAAGTACATCTTCACACAGCCGAATCTAAACCTCCACCAGACTCGTTGGGTTGAAATGATCCAAGAGTATGATCCCAGCATCGAATACACTCCTGGCAAGGCGAATGTGATTGCAGATGCTTTGAGCAGAAAGACATATTGCAACAGCCTTCTTATCAAGCCGTTCCAGCCTGAGCTTTGTGAAGCTTTCAGGAAGCTCAACCTCCAAGTTGTTCCGCAAGGTTTTCTTGCAAATCTTCAAGATGCTCCTACCTTGGAAGATCAGGTCCGTGAGGCCCAACTTAGTGATGCCATGGTGCAGAAAGTGAAACATGGTGTTGCAAAGGGTGATCCGAAATACAAGTGCTATCGTGTTGATGAGAGAGATACCTTGTTCTTCGAGGACAGACTTGTTGTTACCAAAGGTGATCTCAGGAAGCTCATAATGGAAGAAGCACATGATTCTCTCCTTTCCATTCATCCTGGCAGCTCCAAGATGTATCAAGACCTCAAGCAATCTTACTTGTGGACGCACATGAAAAGGGAGATTGCCCAATTCGTGAATGAATGTGATGTCTGCAGAAGAGTGAAAGCAGAACATCAACGTCCAGCCGGTCTTCTCCAACCTCTTCCTATTCCCGAGTGGAAATTTGACCACATTGAAATGGATTTCGTCACTGGCTTTCCTAAGTCCAAGAGAGGGAATGATTCTATCTTTGTGGTGATTGACAAGCTTACCAAAGTCGCTCACTTCCTTCCAGTCAAAGAATCCATCAATGCAGCTCAATTGGCAGAGTTGTACACTTCCAGAATTGTGTCTTTACATGGCATTCCTCGAGTTATCTCCTCAGACCGTGGAAGTTTGTTCACTTCAAAGTTCTGGGACTCCTTTCAGTCTGCCATGGGCACTAAGATCAGGTTCAGCACTGCTTTTCACCCTCAGACTAGTGGTCAAGTCGAGCGAGTGAATCAGATTCTAGAAGACATGTTCAGAGCCTGTGTCATATTTTTTGGCATGAAATGGGAAGATTGCCTTCCATTTGCCGAGTTCTCTTACAACAATAGCTTTCAAGCAAGTGCAGGCAAAGCTCCGTTTGAAATCCTCTATGGCAGAAAGTGCCGTACCCCTCACAACTGGTCCGAAACAGGAGAACGTCATCTTCTTGGCAATGAATTGATCTCAGAAGTCGAAGAAATGTGCAAAGTCATACGTGAGAATCTCAAGGCCGCTCAGTCGCGTCAGAACATCTACTATGACGGCAAGCATCGTGATTTGGCCTTCAACATTGGTGATCATGTTTATCTCCGTGTTTCTCCGATGAAAGGCACCCAAAGATTCGGTATCGAAGGAAAGCTTGCTCCTAGATACGTCGGGCCTATCAAGATCCTTGGCAAAAGAGGCGATCTAGACTATCAACTTGAGCTCCCTTCCAACTTCGCCAATGTTCATGATGTGTTCCATGTGTCTCAACTTCGCAAATGCTTCAAGGCACCTGAACGCATGATTCCGTTTGAAGAGATTGATCTTCAACAAGACTTGTCCTACCGAGAGCATCCCATTGCTATTCTCGAAGAAACCGAGCGCAAGACCCGCAACAAGTCCATCAAATTCTTGAAAGTCAAATGGTCACACCATACCGACCGAGAAGCTACGTGGGAACGAGAAGATCATCTTCGTTCCGAGTACCCTTCCTTTTTCCAGTCCTAGAGCTCTGGACGAGAACTTTTTGTAGTAGAGGAGAGTTTGTAATGCCCCGGATGTAATACTTTCCCTTTTGGGCATATAATATATCTCCGGCTTCATCAATTCCGTTTCAGGTTCTTTGTCTTTTCGGGTTTTCGTCGTTTTGTCGTGTGCGTGTGTGGCATTCATTCATATCATGTAGTCATGTGCATCGCATTGCATTTGTGTTGTTGTTTGCATCCGGTTCCACGCGTTCCTTCCCGTTGTCCGTTTCGCGTTCCGGAGCTCCTTCACGTGTCCGTGGCGTCCTGTAGGCCTACTTTGGTGTTTGGCCGTGTAACGTTACCGGTTTGGCGCGAGACTTGGCGTGTGTTGTTGTTTTGGTGTGTGTAACCCGCCTGTCAAATCTCGTCGCGTTTGGAGTTCGTTTGCTACCCCAACAGTAATTCTCGTGGGCTCAAAGTGCCTCCACTTTGAGGACCAAGACACCCCTCCAATAGCCCACCAAACTAGCCCAAACCCCTCCCTTCATCTAGGCCATCCAATTCTAATCGCGTGGCCGAAAACCACACCCCATTTGGACAACCCTAGCTCCTTGTGCCTATATATTTGTCCACTTCCCCCAATTTTTGCCCCAAAACAAGGAAACCCTAGCTCCATCCCCTTCCTCACCTTCTCCTACCTCCAGCCTCTCCCCTCTCCACTCCGGTGGAGCTCGCCGGAGGAGCTCGCCGGACCATCGCCGGAATCCCCGCCGGTCGCCGGAATCCTCGCCGGAGGAGGTTCCTCGCCGCCATCACCGCGCCACCTCGCCCTCCACCGCCGCCCCGGCCAAATCCGGCAGCCCCAAGGCCGGATCCAGCCGATCCGAGGCTCCCTGGCCCTTCGTCACCCGAGCGTCGCCGCCTCTTCTCCTGGGCCTGAACCGCCCCGAGGCCGAGGCCGAGGCCCATCTCCAGCCGGCACCGCCAGTTCCTCCGTCGGGCCGCACCCTCGGGCCGCGCCAGATCCGCCTCCGAGCCCGTTTTTCCTTCAGATCTGAGGAGGATGACTTCAAAATCCTTCTAAGTCCCTGTGTTTTGTTTTCTGATGCAATATTCAAATGATGATATCTTGTTGTGTGGTGCTCCGTTTTGCGCAAATGACATGTCCAGACGTTCGTGGTGACTTGCACTATGTTTCATTCCATTATGCCACACATGTTTGAGTTCATCTAGGTGCTTAAAATTCTGTTGCAAGAGTGCATCGTGATAAAAACTGTTGTTAGTGTTGTTTTTCATGCCATCTTTGCATAGTGATAACTTGGTGCTCGTTTATCCGAATGATGCAAATGACATGTCCACGTGTTCGTCTTGTCATGCTCTACATGATGTTTACTTAGACTTGCATGATAGAATTAATCTTGCCATGTTTATCTCCGTTGCAAAGTGCCATGTGGCTGTGATGTTGATAGACTTGTTATGAAATGCCAACTTGTTGAGCTCATTGGTATCGTTGTGTTTATCTCCATGATGCATGCTTAGGTGTTTTGGAATCACCATCTTATGTACTTTGATGTGGTGCTTACCACTTGCCATGTTTAGTTTTGAGGTGACTTAAACTTGCTCTCAAAGATGCCATGCTGAAACTGCTGTTTTAACACTTAGTGAAATTTCACCAAGTCCGGAATCTGTAATTTCCACATGCCATGTTTGCTTGTTGTTCTAGGCCAAACCATGATAGTTTTGGGGTGACTCTTGATTATTCCTTGCTGTACATATTGTTGGCTATCCATTCATGCTCTCACATGCTTATTTGAGTGGCTGTAGCACATTTATATTATGCTCCCAAGTTGCAATAAATTACTGCTGTCAGCATTTTGTTGTCAAGTTCAATATGTCCAAGCTTGTTGCTATTGATCTGTGGCTCCTTTGGGGGTGCACCAATGGACTTATTTGCTGTAGGATATGTTTAGTTTATGTTCATACTCTTTGCCATGATGTTTGAGTGCTGTAGCTTATTTATCTAGTGCTACGAAGTTGCTATGTTGCTGTAATTTTCAGCTTTCGCATGTTTATTGTTTTGTGTGTAACTTTTATCTTGTTTTGAAGCTTTTTTCTTGAGTGCAATTGTCCATGCTCCTTGTGCTCCCCTAGTGCATAAGTCATGCATCCATCATTTTTGTGTGCGCATTGCATCTTGTTGATTCGTGCCTTGTGTGGTTGTGTTGATTAGAGCCGGAAGCTGAGACCGAGTACGAGGTTACTACCGAGCTTGAGAACGAGGACCCCTCTTACGATCCGAACGACAACTCTTCAGGCAAGATGACCGAACCCGGATACCATTACTATTTTTTGCCTATTGCTAGAAGTCTCGATCTATAGTTTTGCCTCGATGCCCATGTCTTTCCTGTCAGCCTCCTACTTGTAACCATGATCATGTCTAACTACCCTACCTATGCAAACCATTGATTGGCTATACGTAGGCTCCGCTCGGCCCCTCTTATAGCGTTGCTAGTTGCAGGTGAAGTTGAAGATGCTTGCTTCATGTTGAAGTTTTGTTGGGTTATATCACACTATAAAAATGCTTAAAATGAAATCATCTATATATTGGAAATGGGTGCAAGGCTAAGCCTTTTGCTTTGTGATTTGTTCCACTCATGCCGCTAGGAACCGTATAAACCGGTGTTATGTTCCTTGATTTTGCGTTCCTCACACGGTTGGGGTTATGGGGCCCCCTCGATAAACCGCTAAGTGCTAAGTCTTTTCCAGCAAGTCCCAACATTGGTACTATTTGCCTAATAACTAATTAAACTTGCATAGGGAGTAATTAACCCTCTTTCTTAATCAACAACCCCGGGCCAGTGCTCCACATGAGTGTTGGTCCGAAACGGGGAGCCTGCGGGGCCACCACGAGGAAACTCGAGGTTTGGTAAAAACCCGTAGCCTCGCCCATCCGGTCGTGGCCTGAGACGAGATACGCGCGGCTACTATCAGGGTGTCGGCACGCCGGGAGGATTTGCTGGATTAGCCTTACCTTAGTTCAGAGTATCTTGAGCACGGGATTCCGAGAATACTCGGGTCTTCCCACCTTGGAGTTGCGACTCCGCGGATCGTGGGCTTGTCATGGGCCAAGTTGGAACACCCCTGCAGGGTTATGAACTTTCGAAAGCCGTGCCCGCAGTTATGTGGCAGATGGGAGCTTGTTAATATCCGGTTGTAGAAAACTTGACACATTGTTCTAATACACTACCAGCGTGAGTACCGTGACTGTCATTTTCTAAAGGGGGTTTCGGGAGATGAACACGGTGGGGTTATGTTTGACTGGCTTTAGTTAGGATCACTTCGTGATCATCTCTCGACCGAGGCGCCTTCTCTTCTCGCTCTCTTTTGCTTAAGCTAGGCTAGTGCTGCTGCAACCACTTATTCTTATTCTTTCTTCAGCCTTGTTCCACACCCAAGGCTTAGATAGTCGTGTTACCCGAGAACGGGATTGCTGAGTCCTCTGTGGCTCACAGTTACTTCGCCACACCAGATGCAGGTCCGATGGTGAGCTATCCAGGTGATGGCACCGAGCTAGACTGGGAGTACGACGAGGAGCATAGCCGTTACTATGTCCGTTATCCCGATGATCAGTAGTGGTTCTTCTACTAGGATTCGATCCGACCTGTGGATTTAAATTATGTTTGGTATCTTGACATTTGGATTTTACCCTTAGATGGGCTGTGATGTTTTATTGAATGATGTTTTGGACATGTAATGTATTTTGTGTGACGTGGCGAGTGTAAGCCAACTATTTTATGTTTTCCATCCCCATCTTTTACATGAGTTGTGCAAAGATACCAAACTTGCGATCATTCCAGCATGGGGTTATGTCTCTAAGTCGTGCCTCGACACGTAGGAGATATAGTCCCATCCTGGGCATTAGACAACTAGTCAGAGAACGTTTGAAGGCAGCAAAGTCAAGGCAGAAGAGTTATGCTGACACTCACCGTCGGGACATGAGTTTCCATGTCGGGGACCATGTATACCTGCGGGTAACTCCTCTAAAGGGAACCAAGCGTTTCCACGTCAAGGGGAAGCTTGCACCAAGGTTCATTGGACCCTTTGAGATCACTGCACGACGTGGAGAAGTGGCTTATGTCAGGACCCCGATCCTAAGTCACACGGATCTAGCTGTAACACGTCATATCACTTTGCGGCCTCACGCACGGTAACCCCACGGGTGCCACCTTACCTGGCCCGGGACCGTTTGCGCATTTTGGCACACGTATATGACAGTGTCGCTAGCATCCATATGACAGAGAACCCGGGCCGACATGGCTAGTTATAAACCAAAAGTGGCACTAGATTACAGAGACAGACATCCATGACCCAGCAACGAACATGTCGGTCATCAACGTATGAACCCAAGTCGTAGCAAGCTACATGGACTTAAAGGAACAACGCGTGAAATTTCCCCTAAGGGACAGACACAGGAACGAAGAAGGACACATGCCGGCCAGCCTACGTGTTCCGAGCAGTAGCAAGCTACCAAGGCTCATTGGAATCACTAGGAGGCATTTCCCTGTAAGGTAGGCTACCAAAGGAAAACAACTAGGTGTCGGATCCCACACATACCAAGCATTTCAACCATACACACAATATGCTCAATATGTGCAAATACAACATTGCATCACAACAGAACTCTATGACTCAAAGTACTTTATTTAAGAGGCTCCAAGAGCCATACATAACATATCCATACAGGTAGGGGTCACATGACCCAACACTCAAGTCATACAGTCATACAAGCACAAGCGGAAGCTACATGTCTGAGTACAGACAACTTAGAAAATAAAACAGGCTTGGTGTAGCCTGACTATCTACAAGGCCCTTCACAAGCTCTAGATCTCCGTCTGGGTGTCAAGCTACTCGTCGACGTCAACGTCTATGTAGAACCCATCAGAAGGGGCAGGATTCTCCTCTGCAACAGTTATTAAGCAAACATGAGTACAAAGGTACTCAGCAAGTCTTACAACAGAACCTATCATACATGCAACATTATCAAAGGGGGTAGTGGAGTTCATAGCAGAAAGCCAGCTTTGACTCTTGGCTAACCTATACTACAACTCTCAACGGATTGCAAGATGTTATTACGAACACGAGTCCTCTACTCACCACAACAATACACCACCGAGGATCCTCTTCCGTCATCCTACGGAAGGGCCATCCACGGCACTCACACTTATCTTGAGGCTTTTAGTAGTATCCATCAACTTGTCTATGAACTGTAAGAGTAACCAAGTAGTCCGTACCGCGAACAACGGCTATTCGAATAGGTTGATAACCCTGCAGCGGTGTACTTCTTCACACACGCTTCCACCGCTTATCATCGTTTACTCGACATGTACTCGGCAACCTTCAAGCGGAAGCCCAGCGAGGGTGTCGGCCATGACCTGACTAACTACTCAAGTCTCTCGTCCAGGTTTATCGCCTATTTGGGTTCCATCCGTGGGGAGATCCGGCCGGGGTGTCGCTCACGGCCCCAAACGATGTGTACAGGGTTCCCGAGTCACCAAACGGGCAACCGGTACACCGTGTCACGTACCTGTCGCATCACAACCCACCCCGAGGGTCAGCGCTGTGCACGACCTCCAGTAAACTATAAACACCAGAAACTAGTTGCAACTCCTGGACAGAGATCGAGGGTAATTAATAAGTCGAGAGGGTCCATTGGTTTCGGGCCCAATGCATGGTAGTAACTGGAACTTGAACCACACATACAGATCTCGGGTCCTATGTACGGTTCCAATGAAACAACCCACCACGTACTCCAACATGGCCTTTCATCGATACCTTTACCAAGCATATTCCACACTTCCTTCTCTTTATCGGTATGATCATTTCACTCTGATCCATCACCCAGATGAACCAGACCAGACACAACTCTAAGCATAGCAGGCAACATAAGCAAATAGCATGGTGGATCACACATCACATTGCTCAATCAACTCCTACACATGCTAGTCGGTTTCAACTATTTACTGTGGCAATGACAGGTCATGCAAGGGAATAGGGTTCAACTACCGCAGCAAGTAGCAGTTCACACGCTGTTGCCTTAATGCAGTAAAAGAGAGCAGGAGCGAGGAGGTTGGGTTTGTATCGGAATGATCAATGATTGCTTTCCTGACAAAGTGGTTGTCGGGTACTGCTCTTCAGCTGGATACGCAGCAGTATCCTCGGGAGCAGGACCTAACACGGAGAATACCGGCGATACAATCATTAAACAAACAAATGCAACAATATGATGCATGCTCATGACATGGCAAGATGCATGTGTATTGTCTAATGCAATTATAACCAGAAGGGATTGAGCTTATTTGAATCAAAGATTCAAATTGGTACTTTAGCTATTATTTAATTTAAGTGCATTATCATGTTTTAATGTATACAGCAAGGTTAACTTGCTCAAACATGCATGAAACCAGTGCCATTGGAAAGATTGGATTTTTCTGATCAATTTTCATATATAAATCTTTTCCATCTGAGCTACTGTTGAATTTATATGATTTTTTGAAGTTTAGGCATTTTCTGGAATTTCCTGAATTATTTTTAAATCTAAAAATCCCAGAAAATCCTTTCCTGCGTCAGCATGACATCATGCTGACGTCAGTCAGTCAACAGGGCGGCCCAAGTCAAACCTGACCAGTGGGACCCACTGGTCAGTGTCACAGTTAACTAATTAGCTAATTAGAATTAAATTAACACCTAAACTAGGTTTGACTAGCAGGCAGGGCCCACATGTTAGTGACCCAGGGGGGTCAAACCTGTGGTCAAACAGGCCCAACTCGCTGGCGTTTAGCCGCCGGCGAGGCCAAACACGGCGGTGAGGTGCGGGTTTTGTGCTCCGGCTACCAAAACGACGGCGGAGCACACCTACGGGTAGCTGGAGGCAAACCGCATCGAATGGAGGTGGTGGCTGGCCTCGGGGTCGCCGGAGTTCGGCGAAGTCGAAAACGACGGTGCGGTGCTCGTAGAGGAGCGTGGAGTGGTCCTACAACACCTACGCGTGACAGTGAAACTGATAGGCACGGTGGTCGGACCATTGGATGGCCGGAGCCTCGTCGGCGACGAGCTCCTCGGCGGTGCGTGCAGGTGAGCTTCGTGCGGTGCGTTCCAGGTTAGTAGAGAGCCAACGGAGAGGGGGAGGACGAAGCTGGGCTCACAGAGGTTGCAGCAGACGCCGGAGCGAGCTTGGGGTTGGTCGGAGCTGAGCGGGACGGCGAGGGGGATCTCTTCGGCCGGAGTTGGAGAAGAAGGGGTCGGGGGCGTCTCCAGGGCGGGCGAGCGCTCGGGGCTCGGCCTGTTCGAAGTAGTCGAGGACGGAGGAGATGATGGACACGACGACAGGGCTCAGGGACGACGGTTGGCGCGGCTACAACGACGGTGCGAGCACTGCGGCGTCGGCCATGGTGCGGGGAGGGCGAAGGAGAGGAGCTGGGGAGAGTGGGGAGTGTCTTCGAGGTCGGGGGCGAGGTGGACGATCGATCCAAGCCTCCAGGGCGGCGAGGGGAGGAAGCAGGGCGGCGGGCAGCTGCGTGGCGCGCGCTGCGGCCACCGTCGAGCACCTGTCTGCCTGCCTGGCCGAGCCAAGCAGCTCGCTGGAGCGGCAGCTGGGCTGGGCCGGCAGGTGGGCCGGGTAGGGCGTCAGGTAACCTTTCTCTCTCTCCCTTTTCCTATTTCTTTTGTGTTTCATTTCTTTTGCAACTTTGTTTAATTAATAAAAATGCCAGAACATTTTTATAACTCATAAAACTTGTCATGCCCACTGTATATAATATGAACAGCATGGAACATTATAGTTTATGATTATTTGAGTATTTAAAATATTTTATAGCATTTAAATGCCCAAATGCAAATACCATATGATTTAATCCAGAGACCTTGGATGTCCTAGAAAATTGTGCACCATTTTTGGCAGAGGTTTAAGACCAAGGCAGAAATGATGGACATTTTTGAAGGGCATTTTGGGTACATTGGAAAAGATTTTATCAAACCCTAGTTGTTAGAAGAGGGGTGCTGGGGTTTCTGTCATTCCCATTTCAAGTTTCTTTGATAAGTAGACATGATGCACACTCTAGATAGTCCTAATGCAAGTGCTAACTAGGGATGTGACAGCTTACCAGTTGGAACTACCACCTGAGCTATCCGATGTGCACAACGTATTCCACGTGTCACAACTCCGGAAATGTCTCCAAGTTCCGAACAAGCCTGATCTCTACAAGGATGTTGATCACCAAGCCATCGATCTCCAGCCTGATTTGACCTATCGCGAGAAGCCCATTCGCATTCTGGATGAAGCAGAACGACGGACGCGAAGCCGCACCATCAAGTACTGCAAGGTCCAGTGGAGCAACCACACGGAAGCAGAAGCAACCTGGGAACGTGAAGACTATCTTAGATCCGAGTATCCCGATCTCTTTTAAGACCTAGTTTAGGAATCTCGGGGACGAGATTCTTGTAAGGGGGGTAGGTCTATCACACCCTGCATTTTGTAACATGTCTTTTGCATCAATGAAGCATGAAAAATTTGGACCAGCAAATTTTTTTGGCATCATTTGGCTTTTATTTGAATTAAGCTTTTTGCCTCATGTGTTTTTCTTGTGCTCATTAAAGTCAACTATTACCTCTTGTAGAATTCATCTCCATACCAAAAACTTCTGCCCAATGATCATGCCAAGTGTTATATAGCAGTATAGTATTTTCTTATAAAATTAATTTGGCCAAAATGTATTTTTAAAATTTAGTATTCCAAAAACCCCTGAATTGAGGTTTGCACTGCAAGTGCTTGATTTAGGGTGAAAAAATTATTTCAATAAGTTTATTTGAGACCTAGTAGTCATAGGACTCCCAGAAACCACAAAAGTATAATTTTAAAAGTTATTTTCCTATTTTATTTAAAAGCTTTTTTTAAGGCCTGAAATGGTCTTTAATAGGGAAAAATTATTGAAGTATTTCAAAAATATTTGCCAAAATTCAGGGAGACTCTCAGGACATATATTGTCCATATATAAGAGTTTCAACACTTGGTCATGTTCAAAATAATGGGCTAATCCCTCTAAAACCCTTTCTAGATATTTCAAGCTTTTGAAATATTTACAAAGGAAATATTCTCCAAACATTCCAGGGAAATTCTATCATGTCTTATATGACATATTTAATGATCTTGCCAAGCCCCATGCCTTGGGAAGCAAGATAACATCCCCAAAACCCTTCAAGACCATTATGTCCATATCTGAAGTGTGAGCAACAGTACATTGCCAAACTTGTCCAAATGCTCTCAAACATGGTGCACATGCTAGAATGGCCTAATAAGGCATCTAGACCAAATGGCACAAGATTTGGAGAAGGGCAACTTGATCAGAATACCCCAAAACCATTTCTGTTCAAATTCAAATTTGAACAACTTTACATTACCTACTTTTTATCTGGAGCTTCAAACTTTGTGGGCATGATCATAACCCCAAATGATGAAACTACACCAAGTGGTGCATCAAGGGGAGATGGTTAGCTTGACTTAAACAAGATGAAGCCATTTCTGTTATTTTCTAGGGTTCAACAAAGTTACATTGGCTAGTTTCTTCAAATGAGCCCAAATTTGGCGAAACACCGTATTTCCTTATAACATTCAATCATGTTAAGTGTCATGGCTAGTGGAAATCATTTGCTTACCCAAAACATGATCAAACACCTTCTGCCATTTTACCAAAACTTTCATCTTGACCCCTTTTACTATTTACTTTTGCCTCAGCTTTCTACCACAGCTTAATCTGGTTACATTCTACCTCCAGTAACTCCCCCATGTCCATAGCTCCATGATTGAGGGGTGAAAACCCCAATTCACCTTGCTGGACAGCCAAATTCTACCTAATTACCAGCTTCACTCCACTCTCACTGCACCTCCAGAGCATCCAAGGCCTCAGCTGAGTCGTCTACTTCGTGTTGGACCCCCCATACACGGCGGACACGCCCAGAGAGCCAATGGCATGCCATGGCATGCGATAAGCTCGCTCCAGAGCGCGCTACAGTGCGCACCCGCACTGTAGCTTCGCCCAATCCAGCGCCCCCGACCACCTCGTGCTCCTCCCTTGCGCCTTCCGATGCGCCTCGACGTCTGCGACCCTCCCCGGCGCTGTCCCCCTCCTCCTCTCCCCTCCACTGGCCGCCCTCGCACGCGCGCTGGCCGCCCGCAACCTCCACTCGTCGGCCTCACACGCGCGAGCCCTCCGGAGCATCCCCCGCTCCTCCTCTCCCCTCTACTAGGCGTGGACCTCACCCACGAGCACCCCAGACTCCATCCCATCGCCTCCCGTGCACTGTGGCGTCGAGCAAAAGCTCGCCGGTGCACAGGTCCATGGGGCCTCGCCGTTCCCCTATAAATAGGGCCCCCGAGCCCCTCCTCTCTTCACCAACAGCCTCACCACACTCCTAGTAGCACTCCAGCACCACTCATTCGCCCCCAGAGGGCCTCAGTGCTCGGGATCGACCGGAGCTCCGTCGCGTCGGGCGACCGGAGATCTCGCAGTACAGCCCCTCTCCGTCCCGATTCTTGCTCGATCTGAAGCCGCCGTACCCCACTGACTCGGTCCCCTCCTTCTTCCACTCCTATTGCAGCCCGGAGCGAGCTAGCCAGCAACCTCCCAACGCTCCTCCGCCGTCCCACCTCGCCGCCGACGAACCAGGCCTCTCCGGCGGGCCGCACCACCACCACTGGAACGACGACTCACTGATGAGCCCGTTCCTGCCCTCCGTTTGCCCCGCCGTGCCCGGAATCGCCGCCGGTGAGCTCGCCGTCGCTTTGGCCGTGAGGTTGAAGATGATAGGCGGGCCCCGCCTGTCATCCTCACCGCTCTCTCTCCCCTCGCAGCCACTGACAGTCGGGCCCCGCCTGTCTGGTTTGAAAACCTGGCGCGCGCGCTGGCTCCCGTGCGGCTGGGCTATTTGCCCCGGGCCGTGCACTGTGGCCATTCTGGCCTAGTGGCACAGGGCCATTTTCTTTTAATCTTTTCTGTGATTATTTCAATTAATTTCACAGAATTAAATATTTGTCCAAATGAATTAATTCCAACTCCTAAAATCTTGTAAAATTCCAACCTATTTAATGGTTTCACTTTCACACATATCCATGAAACTATTCTGTTCTGTTCAAACTTAAATTCAAAATTTGAGCATTAAAACTCCTGTTCAAAAATCCTTAGATTCCATTCTGTCACTCCAAAACTCCAACTAAGAATTTTTGCCATCTTAGTTTTCCCTCTAGTATTTAACAAAAATAACTTGACATTTTTCTGAGCACTTTGATTTTTCTGTTTTCATTGTGGTCTTATTTTTCCGTTGTTATTTTACGACGATTAGATCCCGTATTTGACGAAGTTGCTGAGGAAGAAGGTGGAGAATGATTTGAAGACTTTGAAGACCAAGCCAATCTAGGCAAGCAGCCCTTTGACCATGATACACTTGAGTTCTTCGGAACCCGTTTGTTTCCGAATGCATGATAATAAGAGTTATGGTGGTGACCTAGTTATGAACCACCACATGATGCATGTTTCACTCATGATCTTGCTATGTGCTAGATGTCATGCAAATGATTAGTAGTGATGCTTAGTGATGCATGTGTGTCATGAAACCTTCGTGGTTGAAATCTTTTCATAAACCCCATCGGGTGCCCCTAATGCCCGAGGGTGATATTGAGTTAGGTCATCACTTGAGGAAGAAGTGATGTGCCGGTAAGGATCTTGTGCATGGGTGAAATGATGGATTAGATTTATGTGTGACTACCGTCCCAACCAAATACGTGCAACCACTCTACCCCTTATGGGACGGGGCGTTATTGATTACTTAGGCCGATACTAGCATGGTGTCCGCATTACTAGTGACGGGAAGACTTGAGGTCTTTCCCGGGACGGGGTCGTGCTTGGATAGACGACCATGACTGTTTTCACAGGGCACCGGACACACCGTTGGTCCCTTCGGGTACGTGTGACATTGAAATTAGGGCAAGTCCCATGATCTATTGTTTGTACTCGAGGGCCGTGTACCAACGAGTGGACTCTATGTTAGTGTCGTCTAAGGAAAGATAATGACCGGGTGCTTCCCCCGAGTACTTGAGGTACTGGAGGATCGTGGGTGACACGAAAGCTTCTCGGATCTTGTGGGTAAAGTGCGCAACCTCTGTAGAGTGTAAAACTATTCGAATAGTCGTGTCCACGGTCAAGGACAGTTGGGTGGTGCTACTTAAACTATGTCCAGAGTTTTACTACATCGGTGAAAGTATGTGTGTGTGATGAGTCAAGGTGGTGACTTGACTTGTTGAGTTGAATCAATACATGTTGATATCGGTAACCTGTCTTCGAGGTTACGTGAGTTTATTGATGCATACACTTGAAGGTAGAATATTCATTCTAGCTCATAGCTAGATTGCTCATTGTTGTTCAATTGCATTGTTACTTTGAACCAAATCATGGGTTGCTTGCGATTACATTCAAAGTACTCATTGGCTTGCCACTGGTTATTTAATTGGCCAGGCATGGAGGAACAGGAATATGAAGAAGAGTACTATGGAGACGAACATGCGAACTAGGACGCTATCCCAGTCAGAATGTCTGTAGTGTTAAGGCAGATGGCATGGGTTCTACTTATCATCAAAGACTTCCGCTATTTGAGTTATTTGCTATTCAGCCCGTGAGGCTTTATCTATGTAAGACTTGGCCATAATGGGCATAATTTGTGTAAGACGGTATGTATGGATGTAAGACTCTTATTATTCAGCTTCTGTGTGTTCAGTAAGCATTGATCTCTGGGATCACTGTACAGGTGCATTCGGTGATCTCGACTTCTAAGTCGGGGTCCCCACAGTTTAACACCAATATAAATAAAGAATGATTTCATTACAGTACCTTAAAGTGGTGGTTTGTTTTCTTATACTAACGGAGCTCACGAGATTTTTGCTAAGTTTTGTGTTGTGAAGTTTTCAAGTTTTTGGGTAAGGATTTGATGGACTATGGAACAAAGAGTGGGAAGAGCCTAAGCTTGGGGATGCCCAAGGCACCCCAAGGTAAAATTCAAGGACAGCCAAAAGCCTAAGCTTTGTGATGCCCCGGGAAGGCATCCCCTCTTTCGTCTTCGTCCCTGGGAAGGCCCTCACTATATTTTTATTCACCACATGATATGTGTTTTGCTTGGAGCGTCGTGTATGATTTGATTCTTTGCTTTTTAGTTTACCACAATCATCCTTGCTGTACACACCTTTTGAGAGAGATACACATGAATCGGAAATTATTAGAATAGTCTATGTGCTTCACTTATATCTTTTGAGCTAGATAGTTTTGCTCTTGTCCTTCACTTCAATCTTTTTAGAGCACGGTGGTGGTTTTATTTTATAGAAACTATTGATCTCTCATGCTTCACTTATATTATTTTGAGAGTCTTTTAGAACAGCATGGTAATTTGCTTTGGTCATAAAATCAGTCCTAATATGATAGGCATCCAAGATGGGTATAATAAAAACTTTCATATAAAGTGCATTGAATATTATGAGAAGTTTGATACTTGATGATTGTTTTGAGATATGAGGATGGTGATATTAGAGTCATGCTAGTGGAGTAATTGTGAATTTGAGAAACACTTGTGTTAAAGTTTGTGATCCCTGTAGCATGGATGTATGGTGAACCGTTATGTGATGAAGTTGGAGCATGATTTATTTATTGATCGACATCCTTTGTGTGGAGGTCGGGATTACGCGATGGTTAACTCCTACCAACCCTTCCCCTAGGAGCATGCGTTGAATACTTTGTTTTGATGACTTGTAGATTTTTGCAATAAATATATGATTTCTTTATGACTAATGTTGAGTCCATGGATTATACACAATGTCACCCTTCCACCATTGCTAGCCTCTCCTGTACCACGCAACTTTCGCCGGTACCATACACCCACCATATACCTTCCTCAAAACAGCCACCATACCTACCTATTATGGCATTTCCATAGCCATTCTGAGATATATTGCCATGCAACTTTCCACCGTTCTGTTTACTATGACACGCTTCATCATTGTCATATTGCCATTGCATGATCATGTAGTTGACATTGTATTTGTGGCAAGGCCACCATGCATAATTTTTCATACATGTCACTCTTGATTCATTGCACATCCCGTTACACCACCGGAGGCATTCACATAGAGTCCTATTTTGTTCTAACTTCGAGTTGTAAGTAAATAAAAGTGTGATGATCTTCATTACTAGAGCATTGTCCTAGTTAGGAAAGGATGATGGAGACTATGATATCTATTGATGGGCATCTCTATAGCCCATTGATACGCCTAGTTGATGTGAGACTATCTTCCTATTTTGTCTTCTCCACAACCACCACTCTATTCCACCAATAGTGCTATATCCATGGCTCACGCTCATGTATTGCGTGAAAGTTGAAAAGTTTGAAAAAATTGAAGTGTGAAATAATTGCTTTGCTGAAACCGGGGTTGTGCATGATTTAAATATTTTGTGTGATGAAGATAGAGCATAGCCAGACTATATGATTTTGTAGGGATAACTTTCTTTGGCCATGTTATTTTGAGAAGACATAATTGCTTTGTTAGTATGCTTGAAGTATTACTATTCTTATGTCAATATTAACCTTTTGTCTTGAATCTTTCGGAACTGAACATTCATGCCACAATAAAAAAAATTACATTGAGAATTATGTTGGGTAGCATTCCACATCAAAAATTCTGTTTTTATCATTTACCTACTCGAGGACGAGCAGGAATTAAGCTTGGGGAAGCTTGATACGTCTCCAACGTATCTATAATTTTTTATTGTTCCATGTTGTTATATTATATGTTTTGGATGTTTAATGGGCTTTATTATACAGTTTTATATTATTTTTGGGACTAACCTACTAACCCAAGGCCTAGTGCAAATTGCTATTTTTTTCCTATTTTAGTGTTTCGCAGAAAAGGAATATCAAACGGAGTCCAAATGGAATGAAACCTTCGGGAGGATCGTTTTTGGAACAAATATAACACAGAAGACTTGGGGTACATGCCAGGGAAGCCACAGGGTGGCCACTAGGCAGGGTGCACGCCCGGACACTTGATCCACTCCACCTTTTTCGTCCAGACCTAGAATGAATGCAAAAACTCCAGCTCCTGTTATAATTAAAACAAGGAAGGGACATATGTTCAACAGAAATCACAAATACCTATCTTACTGTGATCTCACTGCTGAAGCCCTTATATTTAGACTCCGCCGGTCACCCCTTCTGGGCCGTGATGAGGTGCTTCCAGATGTCTTTGTGCGTAGAGCCGAAGAGCCGCTTCAAGGGCCAGGGCCCCTCCGGATTGAACTCCCATAGATAGGAGCCCTGGTGTTGGCAAGGGAGGATGAGATGGGAAAGCATTACCTAGACCACGTTGGTAAGCTGGGTGCCCTTGGAGATCATATCAGAGATACATTTTTGGAGGGCTAGCACCTCCGTCTGGGATCCTCAATTCGGACCCTTATCAGTCCAGGAGGTTAGCCTCTCCGGGGGTCCGGGTTTGAATGCAGGAGCAGCCGCCCACTTGGTGTCACGGGGATGTGTGATATAAAACCACTGCTTCTACCAAATATTGTTCATCTCCTTGAACGCCCCCTTTGTCCAAGTAGCATTGTGGAGTTTGCTTATAATAGCACCTCCGCACTCAGCATGCTGCCCGTCGACCACCTTCGGCTTCAGATTGAAGGTTTTGAGCCAGAGGCCGAAGTGTGTGGGGGGGGGGGGGTTCGGAGGAATGCTTCACACACCACTATAAAAGCGGATATGTGAAGGATTGAATTCGGGGCTAGATCATGGAAATCTTGCCCGTAGAAGA
Organism: Secale cereale; assembly: GCA_902687465.1. Lineage (NCBI taxonomy): Eukaryota > Viridiplantae > Streptophyta > Magnoliopsida > Poales > Poaceae > Secale > Secale cereale. The sequence goes on from LR738711.1 coordinate 300,103,877, forward strand.
ATAGAAGGCCCCGTACAAAGGGGTGAAGGGGAAATCCTAACCCCCAAATGAAGTGCGAGAGGAATACAACCCCCTCACCCGCCTTACGGACGGGAATCACTTGGTCCTTTTTGGGGACCCGATGCGCCACATCGTCGGCTAGATAGCCCGCACTCCGAAGGTTCTTCACAGTCTTCTCCATTATCGAAGATGCCTCCCACTTGCCCTTGGAGCCGGAAACAGCCATTGCTGGATACGGCGGCGGTGGTGGAGGAGTTGAGGGTTGAGGGCGCAAGAGATGTGGATGCTGGAGGCTAGGGAGATTGGGATGCTAGGGCTTGAGGAGAGCGTGGGGATAAAGGGTAAAACTTTGGATCCATTTATAAGCGATGAATGCTAAGCACCCCCACACCAGCCGTAAACCTTGTCGGTTCCCAACGAGGTCATGCTTAAGGCGTGGTTAAGATGCTCACGTCACATTGATAAGGATCCCGTAATAAGCGGGCACGATCTCTATTTTGATAAGACGTGCCAATGAGGCTATACCTCGAAACACGAAACCGGGGCCAAGAAAATGGTTCGATATGTGTTGAAGACACAGACGTGACGCTTCGCTGAAAGATTGTCAGTAATGACACAATATCCGTTTTTTGATACCTTGCCTCCGAGGCTAAGGGTTGTACTAACCATGCAGAGCCAGACACAATACCTTTTGGAGGGAATATTTCTTCAAATATGTTCGGGAGGAGGAACCCGCCTTGCAATGCCGAAGACAGTGCGTCAGCCGAACTCATCGTCATTGAAGACAGGTTCTGGGGCTATTGAGGGAGTCCTGGATTAGGGGGTCCTTAGGTGGCTGGATCATTTACTATGGGCCGGACTGGTGGGCCGTGAAGATTATCGATGAAGACTATCTCCCGTATCCGGATAGGACTCCCCAGGTGTAAAATACCAAGTTTAGAGTCCGGATGTAATACTTTCCTTCCTCTGCAAGATGATCATGTACAACCCTAGGTCCCTCCGGTGCATATGTAAACCGAAGGGTGTGTATATTTGGTGTTCTTGAGCTCTCAAACTGGCTACTATGTGTGCCTGTCCAAGAAGCCCGAATCCTCTCTCAGTAAACCTCGGGCCTCCTTTTATATGACAAAGGGGTCGCCACAGTGGCACACAGGAGGTGGAAAGTATCTACAGTGTACAAGTTTATCACCTGACATCATAGGACAAACGCATTTAATGCGCCGCCTATGTGTCCTCTAGCTTTATTGGGAACGACAACAGAGTTTGTCCCACACGTCGCCACCTCATCTCGCTCTGACGCGCGTCCAAGCTGACGAGGCATTCAGCTCCACGCTGGCTGCTGGCTGCTGGCTGTTGTGCTGGTGCGATGGCAAGGTCTTCACGAAGATCTACATGCCACCACGTAGGTGCTTGACTAGTTGGCTTAGGGGCTGCATGCTTCCATGCAGACACTTGTCCACTTGGCGAGTTGGTTGCCGTGTAGGAGAGGCCGCGGGGCAGCGCAACCTTGGCGGTTTTGCCTGGATGTGGCCCCGCAGACGCCCCCGGCAAGAGTCTTGCCGGGGTCTTGTGGCTATCCCCAGCAAGGATCTTGCCGGGGTTCTTAGTCATCCTCGGCAAGGCTCTTGCCGGGCGTCTTCGCCTTTTGGTCCTCACCTAGACTCTCAAGCTTTTGCTCTTCACAAAGATATGCATGCCACCACGCAGGCCCCTTGAATCTTGGTCTTGACGTTGTTGATGGTGTCAGAGCTCCCATATCCAAGGGTGGCTGCCTTGTTGGTGTTGGGAAAGTTTCCTCAGCAAGACTCTTGCCGGGGCTATGTAGGCCACCACGGCAACAGTGTTGCCGGGGGGTCCACCTTGCCGCCCTGCTCTTCATGTCTCTGGCTTGAGTGTTGCCTCGGTACACTTGTGCTTTTCCTTCTTCTGCTCTGCCAAGCGTGGCCGCAGGTGTGGTTACAACTGCCCGTGCACAAGTAAAGGGTTGCAAAAAGGCCCCTACTTTTGTACACCGCCAGGAGCCCCCGGGCCTGGGCCACACATAAGCGCGGAGCGTTGTTGGGCCAAGCCCAGAATTGTGCGCAGGCACGCGTGGCAGAGTTTTAACCGTGGTGATTTCTTTGCCAGTTGCTCTCCCCCACGACTCGCATTGGGTGTGTGACGTGGGGGTCGTGCGTGGAGCGGTTGCAGCGTGCTTGCGTCATGTCGTGGTGAACAGTAAAGATGCGGCCCACATCTTCCCCATAAAAGAGGAAGCCGCAGGGGCGCTGCTCATTTACCGTCTGCGCCTTTTCCAATCTTGGTACTGTCGTTCCCCTCTTCTTCCTCAAGAGCGAACAGGAGCTTTTGGCTTTGCTTGCCGCCGCCATGCCCTCATTGCCCTTGATCCCTCGCCCCCTCTCAGCCGCCATGGCGTCCAAGGTAGGCAAGGGCAAGGGAGCGGCTAAGGACGCCGGGGGGAAGGAGGCGCCGGAGAGAGAGTTGGTGGAGCTGCGGACGCGGTTCGCCCTCTTCACCCCGACGATCGACACGCTCACCCTCAGGGACAGGTTCAAGTGCCTGTGGAGAGGGAGACGACGGGGCATCCCGCCATGTGTGTCGTCCCTGCCTTCTTCTTCGCCAAGGGCAGTCCAAATCGGTACCCTTTCTTCATCGATTACTTCTCCTGCGGGCTCTGCCCCCTTTCTTAGATTTCTTCAGCGATTTCATGCACACCTACGGCTTCCGCCTTATCGACCTCACGCCGAACGCCGTGGCGTGCATGGCCCTCTTTGCCCATCTTTGCGAGGACTTTGTCGGAGTGCTCCCCAGCACGGCGCTCTTTCGCCCTTACTTCACTCCTTGCATCCAGCCAGGGGGCGCCATCTCTTGCTGCATTGCTTGGATTTCGAGGTAGCAGATCAAAGGCACATACCCGTAGGGTACTCAGAAGGAGAGGTGGGATGAGTGGTAAAGCCGGTGGTGTTGGGTCGAGGAGACGAATCCACCGGAGTTCTGTTGGGTCCGTCGGAAGCAGCCGGTCCGTAGCAAGGACTGGGGCGAGCTCGACGCCGACAACCAGAAGGTCGTGATTGCTACCACCAGGATCCACCACCTCGCCCTGGCCGGGCTCACTCTTGAAATGATCGGGTCCGATTTCATCCGCCGGATTGCCCCACTTCATAACAAGGGGAGGCCAGCCTGGGATTTTAGGAACGCGGCTGACATCATGAGGCTCCGCCCCGGCTTGAACCACAACTTCACGGTGCTGCAACATGCTCATCTTTCCCAGAGGCTCTTCCATCTCAAGGTCGACGAGGTTGGAAGGGTCAAGAGGACCGGCAAGGCCGAGAAGGCCACCAGGGCCACCAAGCCAGACAACCTGTTTGGGTTCCCGGTGGGGGTGGTCCCGTTGAGGAACAACTCCTGCCTGACCTCCATCATCGCCATGATGCCAGTTTTCGACGCGCACGGCCTCGACCCTACCCGGGCCGAGCCAAAAGCGGAGCTGGCGCAAGCATTCTTCGACAACTTGTCGGAGAGGTACGTCCGCGATGAGTCACAGCTTACCCACCCACCACAGAGGAAGAGTTTGCGTATATCGCCGCCAGGGCGGAGAAGGCAGCACTTGCTGCAGAGGCTGGCAGCCTCGGCACAGTGGAGGATGAGGCTGACGTGGCCGTAGAGGAGAAAGAGGTAGCCAAGTGGGCGGGGTCTGCCGGCGAGCCCAGCAGTGCCGGGGCTGGGGTTCCCCTGTTGAGGAAGTGGTCGAGGAGTCGGCCGAGGAGGAGACCGATGCGGATGACTCCCCAGCCCCAGGGAAGAAACGCATCATGCGGCGGCTGGCTCTCGCGAGCCAGTCCGGCCCGGCAAGACTATGCAGCGGCAGCAGGCCCAGGTGCCGCCCGCGCGACAGACGAGGGTTGTGACAGCGAAAACGGCTACAACTGCCACTTCTTCCTCGTCCAAGCATCCCAGGACCCCTTCCCCTTCTCCTCCGCTTGTTGACGCTGCCCCGGAGGCCGATTTCGATGTTGGGTCCTTTATCCCAAAGAGGAAGAGGAGGCTTGAGGAGGACGACTAAACATTTTGCCCCTCACCATCTCCTGACCCTCCGCCTAAGCTGTCCTTCCCTGACTTGATTTTTTTTTTGCAGCGACATGGAGACGCTGGCTCAGCGGGCGGCGAAGAGGGCCAAAGCCTCGTCGGGTGACGAGACCCCGGTGAGCGCCCGGACAACAGCGCTCAGCGCAGCCCCCACTCCAACCCCCAGCGTGAGTCCATTCTTCACTCCCCATCGACGGGCGTTGGGGAGTGTATCCTTGGCGCTGACCTTGCCGAGTTCGCAAGAGGAGAGAGGCAACATGAGCCACTGAGGGCCGCCCCCGACACGCCTTCCCCGTCAACCATGCCACCCAGAGGGGCGTCACCGGCAAGGGCACCTACCGCCGAGCCCACGCACATGGAAGAAGAGGGGGGAAGCACTGGCACCAGTGGCCCCGCCTCGGCAACAGACGTCAGCGGGGAGGGAGCCACTTCTCCTCGGCTCGACACGCGTAAGTTGCCTGCTTCCCATCCCCCGCTATCTCTTCCAGGTGATGTTCTTTCTTTCTTTGTTCTGAACTTTTGTTCTTGGCCTCGCTTCATCTTCCTTTCTGGTTTCCAGGCTCTCCCTTGGCGGACCAGGTGGACGTCGACGCTACCATCGAGGAGGTCGCTAAGGATGCCGAGGATGAGGCCACCAAGATCGCGGCTAGGGAAGCCACCACATCCACCACCGAGGAGGCCGCCAAGGGGCCTGCCGGGGAAGCCGGCAAGGCTGCTGCCGAAGAGGCCGTCAAGGGGCATGCCGGGGACACCGGCAAGGCTGCTGCCGAGGAGAGGCCACCAACGAGCATACCAGGGACACCGGTAAGGCTGCTGCAGAGGAGGCCACCAAGGAGCCCGCCGGGGAGGAGGTGGCCAATGAGCAACATTCCTCATCTGGAACTCCCGCCCCGGATAAATACTTGAAGGTGGGCGATGATCTGTTCATCCTCCTCCCAGGGACGGCAAGCACCAGAGCGCTAGCCGAAGGGGATGTTTTCAACGATGAGGTCCTTGCCACCGCCAGGCTCCAGGTTGTCGACGAACCGAGCGCCAGAGGCGGTGGTTCCCAAGAGGATCAGATCCTTCGGGCCATGATGCCTAATTTTCAGAAGCTTCAGGCGCTCTACCATACCCGCCAGGATAAGACGAACACCAGAATGGTGGTTGTGGATAAGACAGAGGCAGATTTTGAGGAGCGCGTCGCCTAGACACAAGTATGGTTCGCCGAGGCCCGAGAGGAGCTGAGGGCCATCTAGGACCAGCTGGACGAGCTCTAGCGAGAGCTTGTCCTGAAGCAAGCTGACATCGAGAAGGCCCATGAGCTGGCAAAGGAGCAGGCCGCCATGGACGAAGCTGCCTGGAGGCAGCAACAAGCTCAACTGGACACCCAAGAGGAGGACCTTGTTGCTCCAGGAAGATTTGTATATGATGTAGCCGAAAGGTTTTGTCGATCCTAAGAATGCTAACAAGGTATGCAAGCTCCAGCGCTCCATCTATGGGCTAGTGCAAGAATCTCGGAGTTGGAACATTCGCTTTGATGAAGTGATCAAAGCATTTGGGTTCATACAGACTTATGGAGAAGCCTGTATTTACAAGAAAGTGAGTGGGAGCTCTGTAGAATTTCTCATATTATATGTGGATGACATATTGTTGATGGGAAATGATGTAGAACTCTTGGAAAGCATAAAGGCCTAATTGAATAAGTGTTTTTCAATGAAGGACCTTAGAGAAGCTGCTTACATATTAGGCATCAAGATCTATAGAGATAGATCGAGACACCTCATTGGTCTTTCACAAAGCATATACCTTGACAAGATATTGAAGAAGTTCAATATGGATTAGTCCAAGAAAGGGTTCTTGCCTATGTTGCAAGGTATGAGATTGAGCACAGCTCAATGCCCGACCTCGACAGAAGATAGAGAAAAGATGAGTGTCATCACCTATGCCTCGGCCATAGGTTCTATTATGTATGCCATGCTGTGTACCAGACCTATTGTGAACCTTGCCATAAGTTTTTGTAGGGAGGTACCAAAGTGATCCCGGAATGGAACAGTGGAGAGCAGTCAAGAACATCCTAAAGTACCTGAAAAGGACTAAGGATATGTTTCTCGTTTATGGAGGTGACGAAGAACTCGTCGTAAAGGGTTACGTCGATGCTAGCTTCGACACAGATCCGGATGACTCCAAGTCACAAACCTGATACATGTATATTTTGAATGGTGGGGCAGTTAGCTAGTGCAGTTGCAAGCAAAGTGTCGTGGCGGCATCTACATGTGAAGCGGAGTACATAGCTGCTTCCGAAGCAGCACATGAAGGAGTCTGGATGAAGGAGTTCATCATCGACCTAGGAGTTATTCCAAGCGCGTCGGGCCCGATGACTCTCTTCTGTGACAACACTGGAGCTATTGCAATTGCCAAGGAGCCCAGGTTTCACAAGACGACCAAGCACATCAAGCGCCGCTTCAACTCCATTCGAAGTTATATTCAAGATGGAGACATAGATATTTGTAAAGTGCATACGGATCTGAATGTCGCAGATCCGTTGACTAAACCTCTTCCACGAGCAAAACATGATCAACACCAGAACTCTATGGGTGTTTGATTCATCACAATGTAACTAGATTATTGACTCTAGTGCAACTGGGCGATTGTTGGAAATATGCCCTAGAGGCAATAATAAAATGGTTATTATTATATTTCCTTGGTCATGATAATTGTCTACTGTTCATGCTATAATTGTATTATCCGGAAATCGTAATACATGTGTGAATACATAGACCACAACATGTCCCTAGTGAGCCTCTAGTTGACTAGCTCTTTGCTCAATAGATGGTTACGGTTTCCTGACCATGGACATTGGATGCCATTGATAATGGGATCACATCATTAGGAGAATGATGTGATGGACAAGACCCAATCCTAAGCATAGCACAAAATCGTGTAGTTCGTATGCTAAAGCTTTTCCAATGTCAAGTATCTTTTCCTTAGACTCTTGGATACTGTAGGGGTACTTTGGGTGTGCCAAACGTCACAACATAACTGGGTGGCTACAAAGGTACACAACGGGTATCCCCGAAAGTATCTGTTGGGTTGGCACGAATCGAGACTAGGATTTTTCACTCCGTATGACCGAGAGGTATCTCTGGGCCCACTCGGTAAGATATCATCGTAATGAGCTCAATGTGACTAAGGGGTTGGTCATGGGATGATGTGTTACGTAACAAGTAAAGAGACTTGCCGGTAACGAGAATTAGCAAGGTATTGGTATACCGATGATCGAATCTCGGGCAAGTACTATACCGGTAGACAAAGGGAATCGTATACGGGATTGATTGAATCCTGGACATCGTGGTTCATCCGATGAGATCATTGTCAGTGTATTTGGATCGACACCTATGGGATCACAAGAATCCCTACTACGGTTGCGGGGCGCGGGGTTGAGAGAAGAGCGGATCTAACAGTTAGCACACGGTTCCTTTACCCAGGTTCGGGCCGCCAAGATGCGTAAAACCCTACTCCTGCTTTGGTGGATTATATGTTCGTGTTCTTCAGCTAGTGAGGATCTCCAAAAGCCGAGTCGTGAGGAGTTCTAAAAAGCCGAATCCTTCTCCTGGTCGCCTCAGGCCTCCTTTTATAGGAAAAGGGGGTTGCCACAGTGGCACACATGAGGTGGAAAGGGTACAATGATGCGAGGTTATCCCTCGCATTACAGGACAAGGCGCATTTAATGCACCTAGCTTAGGTGTCCTCGCTTTATCGGGGACGAGGGGAGACGTCCGTCTTGTCCGTCGCCGCTCCTCCTTGTGTTGACACGCTCCCTGGCCAGCGGTGCCTGAGGTGCCATGTAGGCAGGCAGGCAGCTGAGGTGGCGCAACGGCGGGTTTCCACGAAGATCTGCATGTTGCCACGCAGGAGCCTGCCTAGCTGGTTGGGTCGGCAGCTGCATGGGGTGGTGGAAGCGTAGTTGGCGCAATCCTGATAGTGGCCCCGCGGATGTCCTCAGCAAGGGCCTTGCCGGGGGCCCCGGCAAGGGTCTTGCCGCGGCGCCTGCTGTCATCCCCGGCAAGGTGCTTGCCGGAGGCCTTGTGGTCCACCTTGGTTGGGATCCCGACAAGGGTCGTCGTCCTCTCAGTGTGTGTATCTATCCTTGAATATATTCACAAAGATCTGCATGCCACCATGGGGATATCTCCCAAATCCTTGCCCCATGGGGGCAGTGGACTCAAGGGTGATCCGCCCCGTAGGCGTGGGGCGAGCTACCGCGGCAAGGGTCTTGCCAGGGCTACCAGGGCCGGCCCCGGCAAGGATCTTCCCAGGGCTGCTAAAACTGGCTCCCGGCAAGGATCTTGCTGGGGGAAGCCGCTTCGTCCCTTTGCTCTTTCTGGTCTTGTTCTTGGCGTTGCTCCTGTTCCATCGAGCTTCGGTCTTACCTTGGCTCACCTCCCCTGCCGTGCTTGGTGTGGTGGTTCCCGTGGCTCAGACTGCCCGTGCACAATCATAGGGGTACAAAAAGTGTACCCCTCTTTTTGTACACCGACAGGAGCCCCCGGGCCTGGGCCACACATAAGCGCGACGCGTTGTTGGGCTAGGCCCAGAACGGTGCGCGGGCAGGCGGGGCGGTTCTCACCGTGGAAAGATTTTCCGCGCGCTGTGCCTCCCACGACCCGCGCGCATGGCGCGGGGTGGAGGGGTGTGCGTGACGTGGGCGGCATGCGTGGGGCGGTTTCAGCAGGCATGCGTCACGTCGTAGTAAATGCGAAAGGAGGCGGCTTCGTGCCTTCCCCGTAAATGGGGGGAGGCGTGGAGGTGCGGCCCTTTTACTAAACGGGGCTGAGGCGCGGTCGTCAAGGCGTCCACTCCCCACGATCACGGGGTGGGGAGAGGTCGCCTCACCCGTCCCCTCGGTTCTGCACGTTCGCCACGTGCCCTCCATGCGCTTGAGGTGGCGAATGGTGGAGGCAAGAAACAGAGCCGTCGCTGGTTGGGGCGGCGGGTCGGTCCCGGCTCCCTCGCCTTCTGCGTCTTGATTGGCCAAGCGGGGCGTTCGAGCCCCAGCCCCGCCCCTTTATAAAGAGCGGGAGGGAAGGGACGGCGCCCCGCACTCCTCCATCTTCTTTCTCCTTCAGCTTCTGCTTCTCTCTTTTGTTCGCCATGGAGAGAGGAAATCCCGGCTCTTCAACGGTGGCGGCGAGGGTCACTGCTCGACAACGCATCCCTCCTTCTCCTGCACCTGCGGTGGTAGAACCGACCACGAGGGGAAGAGGGAGGGGGCGAGGCCGTGGGCGAGGCCGGGGTGCTCGGGGAAGAGGAGGACGGGGCGGCCCGCCGGCCTCGCCCCCGCCAGCAGCCCCTCCTCCAATGGAAGGCCATATTGGGGATGACCCTTGCGAGTTCTTCGTCAGGTTGCGGCGGCCGCAGCACCGTCGCCTTCGTCTCCCAACCCCATTTTGCGCGAGAGATGGAGGTAGATCCGCCGGAGTCGCTGCGGCTGCACATGAGGGGCTGCGGGATCAGTGGCACGCGGGTCCGTGTCGACTTCCCTGCCCCTCATGTGATGTATCTTCGTCAAGGATGGAAGACTTTCGCTCGCATCTACAGCCTGACGGATGGCTCACCCTCCATTTCAAGTTGATGGAGGATGGACATCTCTCCGTCAAGGTCTTCGGGCACTTCGGGACTCGTGCGAGGTGCTGCGTGGAGAGCTCCTCCGATGACGAAGACTCCTCCTCGAACGAGGGTGACGAGGAGGACAGCGGCAACGACGACGATGGCGGTGGACGACAGGATGACGGGTCCGACTAGGTGTCGGGCGCCGCTCTTGGTGGCACCGGCGACCCCATCATCCGCGTCGCCGGCTCCTTGAACTTCTCGGGGCCGTCTCCTAGGCGGCTGGCGTAGGGAGGCTGCGGAAGAGGAAGAGGAAGAAGGCGAGCGGCAAGGTCGTCATGTTGGAGTAGGCGGGCACCGACGCCTTGACGCGTACTGACGTCCTGTCGCCTCGTCTTCGAGCTCTGCCTCCGGCGCCGTCATCACCATCCAGTCCTTGGGCGGCCACCGAGATGTCCTCTTGGTGTTTTGTGCCACCCGTAGCTCGCCTAGGCGCCCCTTTTGCCCTTCTCGCCTCTTTGACCTACCTCCTGAGGAGAGGGACAAGAAAGGCATTACGGGCATCTTATCTCTTTTTAGTTTGTAAGCCCTCGGGCATCTGTTAAGTTTAAAACTTGTAATCTCCTTGTTCATGTTTTTCATTCCCTATGGACTGTACCTGAATGGAATGTTTTTAATGAAAAAGGAATGTTTGCCGGGTCATTTGTTTGCAGGTAGAACCCACAACAGGGAATAAATCCATGATATCTCTAAGATAAACATTTTCTTGCCCAGCAACAGGCCTTGCCGTCTCCCTACTCCGCTCGACCTTTCTCACGCCCTTGGCGGAGGCAGGGATGAAGTGGTCTTAGGGTCCTCGTCTCACCCTTTCGCTGCCGCGACTACGACCAAACTTAGTCCCAGGAACAAGCCCTAGGGCCTAGAGTTGTGGGAGCACGGTAGCTTAAGGAGAAGAACGAGGTTTCACATACCTCAGTCCATAATGGAATGCATGATAGGGGACGAAGAACTTATCTGAAGCTGCAGCCCCCCGGTAGCCCTGGTTCACCGTGGGTGAATCTTTGCTCTTGTAGCCCCTGGCAACACTGGCTTGCCGGGGCCTTGATGCTAATCTATTCCTCTTTCTTCTCCCCAAGTGGCTTCGGCAAGGATGTCTGTGCGTCCTGTGAACCAAAGGAGATAGAGGAAAGACAAATAAATGCAAACTCGACCTCTAAGCTAGGGGTTAGCCCCCGCTAAGCACTATCAACCCTAACCAAGGACGAGACTCGACTCAGCATGCATGCTATAACTTAGGGCGCCAGTGCTTCATTTATTTGTGCTCGGGGTCTGCGCCTGGCTTTGTACAAAGGGTAACATGCCTTGCTGGCAAGGCTTGTACAAAAGGGTGGCTTGCCGGGGGGGCCGGCAAGCCGCGCCTTATGGGTAAAACTTGCGAAGATGCTCAATGTTCCAGGAATTGCTCACCGGAATGGCATTTTCGGTCTCCAGGCGGACTGCGCTAGGCCTGGTGACTCGTATTACCCGATAAGGGCCTTCCCACTTCGGCGTTAACTTGTTCATATTCCTGGCCGATTGAACGCGCCGGAGAACAAGGTCGCCTTCCTCAAAGCTTCGGGCACGGACCTTGCGGCTATGGTAGCGGCACAAGGCTTGCTGGTAGCGTGCTGCTCTCACACCCGCCCGAAGACGATCTTCCTCAAGGAGCGTTGCGTCCTCTTGCCGTCGTTGCTCTTGCTCAAGCTCATCATAAGCGAGCACTCGAGGTGACCCGTATATGAGTTCAGTGGGGAGAACTGCTTCCGCCCCGTATATCAGGGCAAAGGGTGTCTAGCCGGTGGCTCGATTTGGCGTCGTTCTGATCGACCAAAGAACCGCCGGCAACTCATCAATCCAGCGCCTCCCGATCTTGTGCAGCCTGTCAAAGGTCTTTGTCCTTAACCCTCGCAGCACTTCAGCGTTTGCCCTCTCAGCTTGACCATTGCTTCAGGGGTGAGCAACAGAAGCGAAACAGACTTTGCTGCCGAGGCCTTGGGTATATTGCATGAAGGTGCGGCTTGTGAATTGCGTGCCGTTGTCGGTGATGATCCTGTTGGGTACACCAAAACGGCACACTAGTCCCTTGAAGAACTTGACGGCTGACTGAGTTGTGACCTTCCTCACTGCCTCCACCTCTGGCCACTTTGTGAACTTGTCGATTACAACGTACAAGTACTCAAAGCCCCCGATAGTGCGGGGGAACGGGCCCAGTATGTCGAGCCCCCAGACCGAGAAGGGCTAGGAGAGTGGAATGGTTTGAACGGCTTGAGATGGTTGATGAAGTTTCTTTGAATGGAACTGGCACGCTTCACACCTGGTGACCAGTGCCGTTGCATCCTGGAGGGCAGTGGGCCAGAAGAAGCCTTGCCGGAACGCCTTGCCGGCAAGGGCTCTTGACCCTATGTGGGATCCACATATGCCTCCATATATCTCTGCCAACAGCTCCAGTCCTTCCTCTCGAGGGATGCACTTCAATTTCACGCCGTTCGGTCTCTTTCTGTACAGGACATCATCGACGAACTGGTACATAGCAGACCGACGGGCTACTTTCTCCGCTTCTTCCTGCTCCTCAGGAAGTTCCCCAGTCTGGAGGAATCGGACGGTATGCTGCGCCCACGCTGGAGCCTGGGGCTCGACGGCGAGGACCAAAGGCATTTCCTCCGCCACGGGAGCGGCTGTCTCGACGGCAAAAGCTTGACGCTCCGCCGGAGCTAGCCATCGTGTGGCGGGCTCAGTGTCCCAGGCAGCATCCTTGCCGGCGACTCCGGGGAGCTCGGCGGGAAAGTACTTACCGGGCCCTGATTTCCTCCTCTTGTTCTGCTCTATTGATGGATCAACGGATGGCTGAGAAAGCTGAAGCACAAAGGTACCTGGTTCCACAGGTAGCTTGAGGGCAGCGCGCTTTGACAGGTAATTGGCGATGTCGTTCTCCGCTCGGGGAACGTGCTCCGCCTGTATACCATCAAAGCGCTCTTCCAACTTTCTCACTTCATCGACGTAGGCCTTCATCAACGGGCTCTGGTAATCCTTGTTGACTTGTTTGACGACAAGCTACGAGTCGCCCCTGACAATGAGCTTCTTGATTCCGAGGTCTGCCGCGATCTTGAGACCAGCAAGCAGCCCCTCATACTCAGAAGTGTTGTTCGTTGATACCTCCCTGGGGAAGTGCATCTGGACCACGTACTTGAGGTGCTCTCCAGTGGGCGCGACCAGCAGTACGCCAGCCCCGGCGCCCTGCAAGGAGAAAGCCCCATCAAAGTACATGATCTAGTTGCAACTCGCCTCTTTGCCGGGGAGAGCAGTTTCTTGGACTTCTTCATTAGGCGTTGTGGTCCATTCTACGACGAACTCTGCCAGGACTCGGCTCTGAATCGTCGAGGTACTTTCAAACTTGAGGCCAAAGCTGGACAGTTCAAGTGCCCACTCTACAATCCTTCCCGTTGCATCTGGTTTGTGCAATATCTGTTGTAGAGGGAGGCGAGTGACGACAGTGATCTCGTGCGCCTGGAAGTAGTGACGCAGCTTCCTCGAGGCCATGAGAAGGCCGAAGAGCAATTTCTGCACACCGGAGTACCTTGATCTAGCCCCTTGCAAGAGGGAGCTAAGAAAGTAGACCGGGTGCTGCATCATTTTCTTCCTTGGCTGCACTCCAACCGGCCGTGTCGTCTCTGCGCCAGTGGCACTAGGCTCTGTCGCTGCTATGACCCCGTCATCAATTTCTCTCTGCGCCACTAGTGCGGCGCTGACCACCTGGTTCGTCGCCGCCAAGTATAGCAGCAACGGTTCTTGTGGCCTAGGCGCAACTAGTATAGGCGTGGAGGAAAGATACCTCTTCAAATCTTGTAACGCTGCTTCAGCTTCTGCCGTCCACTCCATCGGCTCTGCCTTTTTCAAAATCTTGAAAAAGGGGAGGGCGAGCTCGGCAGACTTGGAAATGAATCTGCTCATGGCGGCAACGCAGCCAGCAAGCCGACGCACATCTGTGACCCATTTGGGTGCTTCAATCTGCTCTATAGCTTCGATCTTGTCCGGATTGTCCTATCCCACGCTGCGACACAAAGAACCCAAGAAGCTTGCCGGACGGGACGCCGAAGGCGCACTTCTCAGGGTTCAGCTTGAGGTTGATCTTGCGTAGGTTGAAAAATGTTTCTTGTAAATCCGATATAAGGGTTGCCCTGTTCTTGGTTTTGACCACTATATCATCCATATAAGCCTCCATATATCTATGGAGTTGGGGTTCAAAACCAATCTGGACTGCCCTTGCAAACGTCGAGCCAGCACACTTCAACCCGAAAGGCATTCGTACAAAACAGTACGTACCACATGGGGTGATGAATGTTGTCTTCTCTTCGTCTTCTCTTTCCATGAAGATCTGGTGGTAGCCGGAGTAGGCATCAAGCAATGACAGCAGGTCACACCCAGCCGTGGAGTCAACAATCTGGTCGATGTGCGGCAATGGGAAGGGGTCCTTGGGACAAGCTTTATTGATATCTGTGTAATCAATACACAACCTCCACTTCTCATTTGCCTTGCGCACTACCACTGGATTGGCCAACCATGTTGGATGGAGCACTCCTCTTACCAAACCTGCAGCTTCCAATTTCCGGATCTCCTCTGTGATGAATTCTTGTCGTTCCAAAGCTTGCTTCCTGACCTTCTGCTTGACGGGCCGCGCATGAGGACAGACAGCAAGGTGGTGCTCAATCACCTTCCTGGGAACGCCGGGGATGTCGGATGCTTGCCATGCAAACACGTCAACATTCGCCCGCAGGAAGGTGACGAGCGCGTCTTCCTATTTGTCTTCAAGGGAGGAGCTTATGGTGAAAGCCCCTCCTATGCCGTCCTCCTTGACGGAAACCTTCTTGGTTCCCGGTGGCGTGGCCCTGGACCTCTTGTTTCTGCCGGTGAAGCTCTCTGGCACGTCCTCGACGGGGGCGCGACACTCCGAAGAGGTGCGCTTGCCAGAGTGGGTGTCTGAGGTCTCACCGGTCTTCTTCTTCTTCCCTCCCGGGGCTCTAGTGGCAGGAGCAAGTGCGCTCGTAGTGGCAGCTGCTGCAACTGCTTGCTGGTACAGTTGGTCAGCGCAAATCAGCACATCTTTCTTATCGGAGGGGATGGTGATGATCGTCATAGGCCCTGGCATCTTCAGGGTGTTGTAGGCGTAGTATGTCACAGGCCCTGGCATCTTTAGCACCATCCTGGCCCTTATCCTTGTCCCGCCTCTCATATTCAGCTCTCTGCTTTTCAGCAAGGAGCTCAACCTGTCGGCAGTCCTGGAGATCATGGCCCTTGGTGCGATGGATCTTGCAGTATCGCTTGACGGAGTTTCCTGGCTTCTCGGCAGCCGCCAAGGCCTGGCAGGCGACAGACCCGACAATTTCCTTGCCAGGGTCACCCGCCTTGGTTTTCTTGGCGGAGCCGGTTTCATCAGATCCCTCGACGGCAAGCACGGCTTTACCCTTGCGCTTCCTGTTACGGTTCCGACCCTTCTTCACTGGGGCGGTAGTATCGTCGTCTGAAGAGTCGGTTTCCGCGCCGGCATCTTTGCCGGGGTACTTTCTTCACTCTTCAGCCCCGGCACATCTGTCAGCAAGAACATAGAGCTCTGCCACATCTTTCACCTTGGTCATCGCCAGTTCTTCACGCATCTTGCGGTTACGAACATTCTTAAGGAACACGCTGATGATGGCGGCAGGGTGAACATCGGGGATATTGTACTCTACCCGGCTGAACCTCTGTATGTACTTGCGCAGACTCTCGCCTTCCTTCTGGGGTATGACGTGCAGGTCACTTTCTTGGCCATGAGCTTGGTGACCTCCGGTAAAGGCGCCAACAAACTCATGGCACAAATCCGACCAAGAGGAAATAGAGTCTACCGGCAAGTGCATCAACCATGACATGGCGTTGGGTTTAAGAGCCAACAAGCACCTTATCGTCGCGAGCTCCGACAGCTTGCATCGCGATGGTGTAGATGCTGAGGACCTCCGACGGGTGGGTCTTGCCGTTGTACTTCTCGCCAACATCAGGCTTGAAGGTGTGGTGAGAGGGCTACTAGAACTGCCGCAGCTCACGGGTAAAAGCCGGACAGCCTACCTCGTAAGGTAGAGCTCCAGGGCTCTCCGGTGCTGGGCGGTCCAGAGCAGGCCCCGCTCTCCTGTCTGACTGGTGGCGCGCTCCTCGCCGGCGCTCGATGGTGGTTCGAGCATCTTCATGAGCTCGCTCCTGAAGAACTTGACGCAGGTCGCCGTGGGTCCGTGGGTCGGACGACGCTATGGAGATGGCGTCGCCCGCGACATCACGACGAGTCGATGCATGCGGCACCGGGCGAGGAGGAGGCGAATGCATCATAGCCACGGCGCTGCCGGACCTCCCGCTGCCGGTGCGTGGGACTCCATCGGAGCGTCGACCCGGGAGCTCCGCTGTATTAGGTTCATCCTTGTTGGCGACTGCGACAATGCTTCAGATAGTGGCTCTCCATTCGTCGAGTTTCCCCGTAACGGGAGGAAAGTCGAGGAGCAACTGCGCGCGTGCAAGGGCTTCGGTTGGGGTCAATGGTAGCGAAACCCACACGGACCGCGACGCGCTTTGACCCCTGACCGTGTCAGGAGGAGCCCCATCACGATCCCGCGGTTGCATACCGTCTCCACCAGTGCTTCGGCGGGCGGGCAGGTCTTCTACGTCCCGGGAGTGGCGCTCGGGGCTCTTCCCATGGCGACGCCCGGGATCTTCGGGGTGACGACGCCGTTCGTCACGCGCTGCTTGAGAGGAGCACCCTGTTGGCACCGGCATGGGAGTTCTGGAGTGTCACATCCCCACCTTCACCTTGCATTAGGATAACACTTGCTTGTTGCATCATGTTTAATTTTCTCAGAAACTGGAAATTGGGATGTTCAAACCCTAGCACCAAATGAATTCAACTAGAGTCAAATTAAATTCTTTTTCAATGAACCCAAAATGCCCTTTGGAAAAGTTCATCATTTTTGGATTGATTAAAAACCTCTGCCAAAAATGTTGCACATATTTCTAGGACCATTCTGGATTTTTGAATTAAATCTTAAAGTATTTGCATTTGGGCATTTAAATGCTACTAATTATTCTAAATGTCCAAATAATCCTAAACTGAAATGTTCCATGTTGGTTATATGCTAAACACTGGGCATGAGCAGTTTGGTGATTTTTGAAAGTGCCTAAGCATTTTTAGAAAAGCCACAAAGTTACAAAAGAAATAGAAAACAGAAAACAGAAAGAAAAGAGAGAGAGAGAAGCCTACCTGGGCACTTTTCCCTGGCTGGCCCAGCCCACCTAGCCGTGCCAGTCGTCACCTACCTCTGCCAGTAGGCAGAGGAGGGACACAACACGCGCGCGCGCGAGGCGCCACGCCTCCTGCCTGCTCGCCTGCGTCACCGAACTGCGTGGCAACGCCTCGAATCGTCTCCTCGATGCCGTCCCGATCGCTCTGACTCCCTCACTCTTCCCCCTCGCCTCTCCCTCGCCTGTTATTCGTCATGGCCGAACGCCACCGTCGCCGCCGCTCGCCGCAGCCATGGATATAGGCCACCCCTCGCCCAACCAGTAGGACAGCCAGATCCGCCGCTACGCCTAGAATCTACACGCTGACGCACACGACCGCGGGAGCCCTACAGCGTCGCCTCCGACCTCTTCTTCAACCTCCGGCCGCCGACGACCTCACCGTCGAATTCGCGATGGCTGGTGCCTCCCCAAGCCTCCTGAGACCCCCGTCGACCCCGCCGTGAGATCCTACGCCGTTTCCCCTTATTTTTGAACTCACTCCCTCGCCTAGGCCGTGGTTCCGCCAGGAGCCGTATGATTCTCGCCGCCGGCGACGTTGCAGCCGTGGCCACGGTCACTTCAGCCCGTGTCCGACCACACTGGCGTGCTCAGTGCATCTCCGCCAGTCCGTAGCCCTCAGGAGTTTCCCCTGCCACGCTCTCTAGCACCAAACCCGACTGCTCCCGAACTCCGGCCGCCGCCGCGAGCTCGTTTCCGACGAGCTCGGGCCACCTCAACCCTTGCCGCTTGCCCAGATGGATGCGGGCGAGTCCCAGCTCCACGTAGAGCCTCTCAGCCCCCGATTTGGTCACCGTAGGAGCATTTCCGATGCCCTCCGCCGTCTCGGGCGTCGCCGGCGACGAGCTGTGGGTCAGCTCCGGCCAGTTTGACCCGGGTTGACCCTGTTATGACCCCCTCTGGGTCACTGACGTGTGGACCTAGAACCTGTTTAGCTAGGCTTAGGATTAATTAGTGTTAACCAAGCTAGTTAATTAGATGGGTCACTGAAACGTGGGGCCTAGCCCCTGTTAACTTTTAGTTTAGTGTTAAACTTAATTAGTTAGTACTGTGACACAGACTAGTGGGTCCCACTGGTCAGGTTTGACCTGAACCAGCCTCTGTTGACTGCTGACATCACAGTGATGACATGCTGACGCATTAAGTGTTTTCCCGAATTTTAAATAAATCAGAAATGATTTATTTATTTCAGAAAATATTCAAAACTTCTAAAAATCATATAAAATCAACCGTAGCTCAGATGAAAATAATTTATATATGAAAAATGATCAGAAAAATTCAAGGAATCTGTTTATGACATTTTCTTGCATGTTTGAACAAGGTAAACCTGATGTTGAGGTCAAATCAATTAAATGGTATCTAAATAATCACATATGGAGTTTGAATTTGAACCTTTGGTTCAAACCAACTTCATTTAACATGGTTGCTAGTTGCATTAGCTCAATCAACATCATATTGCCATGTCATGATCATGCATCGTATTGTCGCATTGCATTGATTGTGTTCTCTCTTGTTTGCCGGTGTTTGTCCCCTCTCAGTAGACGACGTTCCGACGATGAGTTCGATGACACCGATGAAGACTATTACTATCTTCAGAAGTGCCAGGCAAGCAAAACCCCTTTGAGCATTCCGATACAATCCCACTCTCTCGCTCCTGCTCTTTTTACTGCATTAGGACAACAACGCTTCAACTGTTACCTGATGCGGTAGTTGAAACCATTTCCACTTCTTGACCTGTCATTGCCACAGTAAATAGTTGAAACCCACTAGTATGAGTAGGAGTTGTTTGAGCCATGTTGTGCCTACTCATTCATGCTTTCTGGTTATGCCTGCTATTGCTTAGATTTGTGTCAGGTCTGATTCATCGGGGATGAATTGGAATGTGGTGAGCATGTCCTACTGTTGAGAGCTAAGTGTATGAACATGATTTGGTAAAGGTAGCGATTAGAGGCCATGTAGGAGTACATGGTGGGTTGTCTTATTGCAGCCGTCCTCAGGAACTGAGTTCTGTGTTGGTTGATCCATGACCAGTTACTACCATACATTGGGCCCGAAACCAATGGACCTTCTCGACTTATTAACTGCCCTTGTCCTCTGACCAGGAGTTGCAACTAGTATCTGGTGTTTGTAGTTTACTGGAGGTCCTGCGCAGCGCTGACCCTCGGGGTGGGCTGTGACGTGGCAGGTATGTGGCACGGTGTACCGGTCACCCGTTTGGTGATGTAGGAACCCTATACACATCGTTTGGGGCCATGAGCGACACCCCGGCCGGATGTCCCCACGGATGGAACCCAAATAGGCAAGAAACCTGGATTAGGGACTTGTGTGGTTAGTCAGGTCGTGGCCGACACCCTCGCATGGCTTCCGCTTGAAGGTTGCCGAGATACATGACGTGTACATGGCAGTAAGTGGCGAGAGCGTGTGTGAAGAAGTACACCCCTGCAGAGTTATATATGATCTATTCGAATAGCCTTGTCCGCAGAAATGGACTTCTGGGTTGCCTATAACAGTTCATAGACAAGTGGAAGTGGATACTCTAAAACACTCAAGATAAGCGTGAGTGCTATGGATGGCCTTCTCGTAGGGAGACGGGAGCGGATCCATAGTGGTGTATTTATTGGTGAATATGTGGACTCGTGTGCGCCACCTCAAAAGAGTTACTTGCAGTCGTAGTTCAGGATAGCCACCGAGTCAAAGCTGGCTTGCTGCAGTCAAACTCCACCACCCCTTTGTTGATACTGATGCATATGTAGCTAGTTCCGATGTAAGTCTTGCTGAGTACCTTTGTACTCACGTTTGCTTAATTATGTTTTTGCAGAGAGACTTCTGCCTCACTAGTGGTTCCGCGTGGACTTCGACGTTTAGCTTGTTACCTCAGCTACGATCTTGTACCCTTGGGAGGGTCTTGTAGATAGTCAGGCTACTCAGCCTTTTTCATTTGTAGTTGTATGTACTCAGACATGTTATGCTTCCGTTGCCTGTATGCTCTGTATGATGGGTCATGTGACCTCTGTTGTAATAAATGCTATGATGGCTCTTCTGGGCCTTTATCTATATGAGTTGTTGAGTTATGTTGTGATGCCTTGTTGTACAGCACATACTTGCATGTTATGCGTACGTGTAATGTGTATTGCTATGTGTGGGATCCGACACCTAGTTGTTTACCCTTGGTAGCCTATCTTACAGGGAAATGTCACCTAGTGCTTCCACTGAGCCTTGGTAGCTTGCTACTGCTCCGAAACACTTAGGATGGCCGGCATGTGTCCTTCTTCGTTCCTGTGTCTGTCCCTTCGGGGAAATGTCACGTGTTGTTCCTTTAAGTCCTTGTAGCTCTTTACGACTTGGGTTCATACGTTGATGACCGACATGTTCGTTGCTGGGTCATGTATGCCTGTCTCTGTAACTTAGTGCCATTTTGGTTTATAACTAGTCATGTCAGCCCGGGTTCTCTGTCATATGGATGCTAGCGACACTATCATATACGTGTGCCAAAATGCGCAAACGGTCCCGGGCCAGGTAAGGTGGCACCCGTGGGGATACCGTGCTTGAGGCCGCAAAGTGATATGATGTGTTACAGGCTAGAGCTGTATGACTTAGGATCGGGGTCCTGGCAGCTTTGGTATCAGAGCCTGACTTCCTGTAGGATTAGTAAGCCAAATTGGTCAAAGTCGTGTCTAGAAACTCTTTAGTTATATAGGGGGATTGATTGTGGAAGGGAACATAAGGCTCTTTTACACCTTTACCTTATCACCTTCTGATCCATGTCGTCCTCTTCTTTTCTACGGGGATTAAGGAACTAGCCTTCCTCTTCTGTCTATCAGGATCACGTTAATTGTGGATTCAAGCCCTTGTTCAGTTTCTACTATTTTTTTTAGTATGTTGTCAGTTGAACCAGAACCTTGATATGATGTTGTTAAGTGACTATGCAAATCCTTGAGAATGTCTCAAATCTTTTTCTGAGCATTTACAGCCGTTATGCTGTCCGAGTCATCCCAGGTTTCTAAATAGTCTGATGCATTTGCAAACCTTTCCTCCCTGTTTCCGATGTCCTTTAGGACAGATTAATCACACTAGTCGGTGTGTGGAGGTACTCCGTTACCTCGACACATATGTTGGAGTTATTATTATGACCCTAGGTGTCTAGAGTATCGCCCAGTAATCTAGCAGTGCTTATATTCCCGGTATGAAGATTCTGGCCATCATTCTCGGAAGCATCCTGTGATGCCATTTAGTTAGTAGGCATTCTATTCTTGGGTTCTTGAACCCAAGATTCACTCCACATTTGCTCGTCCCTTTAGGATATTAGTACCCTTGTTATAGTCCTCGAGGTCCGTGGTATATCATTCTTCCAAATACCATGAACCATCCTTGGCAGAAGTTCTCCCGAACCAAAAGATCACAACCAGAGTGCTCCTAAGTAGTACTCCATTCATATTGTGACTCTGCCAGTCCTACCTTTCTACATGGGTTATCCGGAAGAAATATGTTGAACTAGTTCGACATACTAATCTATGCACCCACAACTCAGAAAGTTATATGTTCTTTGAGTTGTCTCCCTTTTAGTTGTATTCTGACCTTCGTCTATCAATTGATAGTCAGGAGTAGTCGTGCATTCATGTTCATCGATGCGTTTTACCATTGTGGTTCGTCAAGCCATTCTATTCTGGAATGACTAGGAGAAACAAACTCTAGTACCTTATCCATATCCAGGATTGGGTCCAAGAAGTTGTACTTCGCAGATGAAGAATGCTAATCCAGCGTCTAATATGTTCTATCCTGGAGTATTACCATCCTTATGTCAAAAATGTCATGGGAATTGCACAACCTCCTATGAACTCTGGATACAGTGATACTTCTCGCCATTATCGGTCATTCCTCGGTCTTCGTGTTATTGTAACCGGAATACCGACCAGTAAATTGTGATGTGTGAAATCAATAATCCTAGCAACTCTGTTGCTTGGTAGTTAAATGGACAATAACCTCATCCTTAGCGAGTTGATTATTGAATCATCACCCTAAGGTTGATCGTGCTACCTAGTCCACTTCCCTGGTGCACTCCTTGATTGATGAGTTAGGATTTTGTTAAGTCCTCGCTCATTTGATCATATCGTCTTGCCCTGAAAAGCAAGATTGTTCTTGAGCTTAGTAACATATCGGTGGTTCGTGATTTTCCGGTTATCTTCCCGGAAGTATCACCAAGTTGTTCCTTGACCAATGCGTCAAGCTCGTGATCAAGTTGGTTTCATATAAACCACCCCTTCTCCAAGAATCTATGTTGGATACCCTGAACTAGTCGGTTAAGCTAAACAACAACTTGGAGAGTTGGAAGATAAAAGCTTGCCTGACTTAGTTCCTTCTAAGGGATATCTTTTGTGTGTGTGTGTGTGTGTTGAAGAAAGATGATGTCTTGATCGGTTGATCCTTGTGATCAATTATTGGATCTATTGTCTTGTCCAAAACTTTGATTTGAGTGTGGGCTATCCTCAAACCAAATCAGAACCAACGATGTTCGTAATGTGGTCTTACTCGTGGTTGTTCTTCGAGCATACCCCATTATATCTCTTGGTCTGACCAATGCTACCACCTTGTTCATATAAATTGTGGAATTCCATCTTCATGGATATCTCGATGACCCGTTGTTGAGCCCATCAACATCGTTTATCTTGACTATGATTCAGGTCGAACATTTAAGTTAGTGTCGGAAACTTTTCAAGCATGGCCTTCGTGTTCCGTCCATGAGGTATATGTTTGGATGAGACAAGTGATCTCCCCTAATTCACGTGTAATCGATGAAAGCTGCCACCATGAATTTGAGAAAGCTTGTTTTTTTTACCTCCTCTGGAATCATCCAAATTCAGTCATGCATACGTGCGAAGTATTCTATGGTATGATAGACTGATCATCTTCATTCCATATGCATCCCTAGCACACCAACCCACTGATTGATTTGTTTAAGGATAAGAAGTTCAAATGCTATTCCCGAAGGGCCAGACGGATATGCACAAGACTTTGTTATCTTCAATGATGGTTCCCCCCTGAACTCGGTAGTGTTTCGTTATAAGACTACCATGTGGTCATGTTTGTCTTGGACAACGTGTTCACATGTATGTAGCAGAACCAGCTCATGTTTTCGAGCTTGTTATCGTAGTTCACTCCCCGAGAATCTCGCAACGCCTTCTCGTCGATTTGTGTTGCAAACTTTCATTTTTCTTTCTAGACTCGATGAGTCTGGAATATCCTGACACCAACCAGAACTGAATCTTAGGCAGATATGATGGTTGGAGCCTTTTCCAAGGACTATACTATTGGTCTCTCGATAACCGGTAAAGTGTATGTCATGGCCAACACACCCAGCGGGAAGACCTATTGTTGTAGCATCTTGATTGAAGAAGTTGGCCACCTCCCCATAAGGATTACGTAGGATTTACTCCCTAGTTGTTCCTTATGGATTTTTGTGCTCCTGAAGTCCGACCTTTTACTTGACGTTCTAGGTACCAAACCATTTTAATAAATGGGTTGCGCTAGAACATCAAGGAGAACATTAGAAGCGGAGTGCTAAATATCTCTCGGTCGATCATCCAGATTTTGTGCCTTGACTCCGCTAAGGTGAAATCTGAGAAAGTGTTATCTTCCTTTGCATGTGCATCGTCCATCACTATTCATCATGGTAGTTTGTTGTGTTGCCAGGATCCTTGGCAAGGATATTGGTAAAACCTTGATGAATATGGGAATGCTCAAGTTCTTGAGAGCACGCACAAGCACTAGGTGCTATCATCGACACTAACTGGGATTGCTCCTAATCTCTTTGGTTATGCTATAACCTCTCAAAGAGTAGTTTCACTCTCTACTATTGGTTTTCTTCCCAATTACCAGAATCATTCCCAGCATTTGCATTTTGTTCCTAGCTTGCACCGTCAATGTGCCAATTTTCCATGGGTTTCCCTTCTCAGCAACTGTTGTTCAGGATTATCTTCAAAAGTGGTCCTACAATGGGTCCCATCCATTTCCGATGATAAGCAAAATCATCCCTTGTGTTGTCTTCAACAAGGTAGTCCACATCATCCATTCTAGATGGAGAATGTCCTTCTTTCGGACTCCATCAAACAATCGATTGTGATTTGCCTCAGGCTGGTATAGAGAGTTTCAATGATCTCTATATCAAAAGTAATTCTGTTTGCCACTTAAGGGAATAACTCTATGAGTAACCTTCTCTAAGGTGTCCCGTCTGGTGATATCGATCACCCTCTTCTTAGGTGTGGAATTATTGCCACTAGGTGAACCTTCATCGTTTGTTTCACTCCATCCCCCTGGATGTGTATTCCATGTCTCAGCTCAAGAGATGTTTCAACGTCTCACTCCATGAGTTGATCTTGAGTTGCTCGGTCTTTCAGAAGATTAATTTTGTAGAGTTTCTTTCGTCGTCACCGTGTTGGACAAAGACCTCGAAATCAACATGAGGCAAGCAATCAACATTCATATGAATGACAGTTGGATCGTGAAGATCGTGTTAGCCTTTTGTCCCTCTGTCTTCTTACCCTACGCTTGAATCTCGGGACAAGATTCTTGTTTAGTGGGGGTGAGTTGTCACATCCCCAACTTCACCTTGCATTAGGATAACACTTGCTTGTTGCATCATGTTTAATTTTCTCAGAAACTGGAAATGGGGATGTTCAAACCCTAGCACCAAATGAATTCAACTAGAGTTAAATTAAAATCTTTTTCAATGAACCCAAAATGCCCTTTGGAAAAGTTCATCATTTTTGGATTGTTTAAAAACCTCTGCCAAAAATGTTGCACATATTTCTAGGAACATTCTGGATTTTTGAATTAAATCTTAAAGTATTTGCATTTGGGCATTTAAATGCTACTAATTATTCTAAATGTCCAAATAATCCTAAACTGAAATGTTCCATGTTGGTTTTATGATAAACAGTGGGCATGAGCAGTTTGGTGATTTTTGAAAGTGCCTAAGCATTTTTAGAAAAGCCACAAAGTTAAAAAAGAAATAGAAAACAGAAAACAAAAAGAAAAGAGAGAGAGAGAGAGAGAGAGAGAGAAGCCTACCTGGGCCCTTTTCCCTGGCCGGCCCAGCCCACCTGGCCGTGCGAGTCGTCACCTACCTCTGCCAGTAGGCAGAGGAGGGACACCGCACGCGCGCGCGTGAGGCGCCACTCCTCCTGCCTGCTCGCCTGCGTCGCCGAACAGCGTGGCGACGGCTCGAATCGTCTCCTCGATGCCGTCCCAATCGCTCTGAGTCCCTCACTCTTCCCCCTCGCCTCTCCCTCACCTGTTCTTCGCCATGGCCGAACGCCACCGTCGCCGCCGCTCCCAGCAGCCATGGCTACAGGCCACCCCTCGCCCAACCAGTAGGACAACCAGATCCGCAGCTACACCTAGAAGCTACACGCTGACGCACGCGACCGCAGGAGCCCTACAGCGTCGCCTCCGACCTCTTCTTCAACCTCCGGCCGCCGACGACCTCACCGTCGAATTCGCGATGGCTGGCGCCTCCCCGAGCCTCCTGAGACCCCCGTCGACCCCGCCGTGAGATCCTACGTCGTTTCCCCTTATTTTTGAACTCGCTCCCTCGCCTAGGCCGTGGTTCCGTCAGGAGCCGTATGCTTCTCGCCGCCGGCGATGTTGCAGCCGTGGCCACAGTCACTTCAGCCTGTGTCCGAGCACACTGGCGTGCTCAGTGCATCTCCGCCAGTCTGTAGCCCTCAGGAGTTTCCCCTGCCACGCTCTCTAGCACCAAACCCGACTGCTCCCGAACTCCGGCCGCCACCGCGAGCTCGTTTCCGACGAGCTCGGGCCACCTCAACCCCTGCCGCTTGCCCAGATGGATGCGGGCGAGTCCCAGCTCCACGTAGAGCCTCTCAGCCTCCGATTTGGTTGCCGTAGGAGCATTTCCGATGCCCTCCGCTGTCTCGGGCGTCGCCGGCGACGAGCCGCGGGTCAGTTCTGGCGAGTTTGACCCGGGTTGACCCTGTTATGACCCCCTCTGGGTCACTGACGTGTGGACCCAGAACCTTTTTAGCTAGGCTTAGGATTATTGAGTGTTAACCAAGCTAGTTAATTAGATGGGTCACACACACGTGGGGCCCAGCCCCTGTTAACTTTTAGTTTAGTGTTAAACTTAATTAGTTAGTACTGTGACACTGACCAGTGGGTCCCACTGGTCAGGTTTTACCTGGACCAGCCTCTGTTGACTGCTGACATCACAGTGACGTCATGCTAACGCAATAAGTGTTTTCTGGAACTTTAAATAAATCAGAAATGATTTATTTATTTCAGAAAATATTCAAAACATCTAAAAATCATATAAAATCAACCGTAGCTCAGATGAAAATAATTTATATATGAAAAATGATCAGAAAAATTCAAGGAATCTGTTTATGATAATTTCATGCATGTTTGAAAAAGGTAAACGTGCTGTTCAGGTCAAATCAATTAAATGGTATTTAAATAATCACATATGGAGTTTAAATTTGAACCTTTGGTTCAAACCAACTTCATTTAACATGGTTGCTAGTTGCATTAGCTCAATCAACAACAGATTGCCATGTCATGATCATGCATCATATTGTCGCATTACATTGATTGTGTTCTCTCTTGTTTGCCGGTGTTTGTCCCCTCTCAGTAGACGACGTTCCGACGATGAGTTCGATGACACCAATGAAGACTATTACTATCTTCAGAAGTGCCAGGCAAGCAAAAACCCTTTGAGCATTCCGATACAATCCCACTCTCTCGCTCCTGCTCTTTTTACTGCATTAGGACAACAACGCTTCAACTGTTACCTGCTGCGGTAGTTGAACCCCTTTCCACTGCATGACCTATCATTGCCACAGTAAATAGTTGAAACCCACTAGTATGAGTAGGAGTTGTTTGAGCCATGTTGTGCCTACTCATTCATGATTTTTGGTTATGCCTGCTATTGCTCAGAGTTGTGTCAGGTCTGATTCAGCGGGGATCAATTGGAATGTGGTGAGCATGTCCTACTGTTGAGAGCTAAGTGTATGAACACGATTTGGTAAAGGTAGCGATGAGAGGCCATGTAGGAGTACATGGTGGGTTGTCTCATTGCAGCCGTCCTTAGGAACTGAGTTCTATGTTGGTTGATCCATGACCAGTTACTACCATACATTGGGCCCGAAACCAATGGACCCTCTCGATTTATTAACTGCCCATGTCCTCTGACCAAGAGTTGCAACTAGTTTCTGGTGTTTGTAGTTTAATGGAGGTCGTGCGCAGCGCTGACCCTCGGGGTGGGCTGTGACGCGGCAGGTACGTGGCACGGTGTATCGGTCGCCCGTTTGGTGATGCGGGAACCCTGTACACATCGTTTGGGGCCGTTAGCGACACCCCGGCCGGATGTCCCCACGGATGGAACCCAAATAGGCGATAAACCTGGACTAGAGACTTGTGTGGTTAGTCAGGTAGTGGCCGACACCCTCGCCAGGCTTCCACTTGAAGGTTGCCGAGATACATGACGTGTACATGGCGGTAAGTGGCGAGAGCGTGTTTGAAGAAGTACACCCCTTCGGGGTTATATATGATCTATTCGAATAGCCGTGTCCGCGGAAATGGACTTCTCGGTTGCCTATAACAGTTCATAGACAAGTGGAAGTGGATACTCTAAAACGTGCAAGATAAGAGTGAGTGCTATGAATGGCCTTCTCGTAGGGAGACGGGAGCGGATCCATAGTGTTGTATTGATTGGTGAATATGTGGACACATGTGCGCCACCTCAAAAGAGTTACTTGAAGTCGTAGTTCAGGATAGCCACCAAGTCAAAGCTGGCTTACTGCAGTCAAACTCCACCACCCCTTTGTTGATACTGATGCATATGTAGCTAGTTTTGATGTAAGTCTTGCTGAGTACCTTTGTACTCACGTTTGCTTAATTATGTTTTTGAAGAGAGACTTCTGCCTCACTAGTGGTTCCGCGTGGACTTCGACGTTTAGCTTGTTACCTCAGCTATGATCTTGTACCCTTGGGAGGGTCTTGTAGATAGTCAGGCTTCTTAGCCTTTTTCATTTGTAGTTGTCTGTACTCAGACATGTTATGCTTCCGTTGCCTGTATGCTCTGTATGATGGGTCATGTGACCTCTGTTTGTAATAAATGCTATGATGGCTCTTCTGGGCCTTTATCTATATGAGTTGTTGAGTTATGTTGTGATGCCATGTTGTACATCACATACTTACATGTTATTCGTACGTGTAATGTGTATTGCTATGTGTGGGATCCGACACCTAGTTGTTTACCCTTGGTAGCCTATCTTACAGGGAAATGTCTCCTAGTGCTTCCACTGAGGCTTGGTAGCTTGCTACTGCTCCAGAACACTTAGGCTGGCCGGCATGTGTCCTTCTTCGTTCCTGTGTCTGTCCCTTAGGGGAAATGTCACGCGTTGTTCCTTTATGTCCTTGTAGCTTGCTACGACTTGGGTTCATACATTGATGACTGACACATTCGTTGCTGGGTCATATATGCATGTCTCTGTAATTTAGTGCCACTTTTGGTTTATAACTAGTCATGTCTGCCCGGGTTCTTTGTCATATGGATGCTAGCGACACTATCATATACCTGTGCCAAAATGCGCAAACGGTCCCGGGCGAGGTAAGGTGGCACCCGTGGGGATACCGTGTGTGAGGCCGCAAAGTGATATGATGTGTTACAGGCTAGACCTGTGTGACTTAGGATCGGGGTCCTGACATGGAGGCCCTTGCGTCGCCTTCGGGTGATGCGGCAGCGAAATTGGGAGGCCCCGCGCCACCCGCGGAGGGCCTGGCTCCATCTTTGGAATTGGTGGTGTGCGGCCCGTTACAAGGCGCACAAACATCGCCACCTCCCAAACTTCGGCTGCTGGGACGGCGTTGGTGTTCACGAGCAGCGCCCCGGGTCCTTTCCGCGACCGGTCCGCTGCTCGCCCGCGTCGGGACGGGCTGTCCGGTTTCCGACTGGCCAACCGCCACCGTCGTCTTCTTCTTGGGCGTCGCGATGATGGAGTGCCGAACTAACTGCTAAAGTCGATTCTCACAACTGCGCCCCCTACCTGGCGCACCAAAGATGTCGGTGTATTTGGATCAACACCTATGGGATCACAAGAGTCCCTACTACGGTTGCGGGGCGCGGGGTTGAGAGCAGAGCGGATCTAACAGTTAGCACACGGTTCCTTTACCCAGGTTCGGGCCGCAAGGATGCGTAAAACCCTACTCCTGCTTTGGTGGATTATATGTTCGTGTTCTTCAGCTAGTGAGGAGCTCCAAAAGCCGAGTCGTGAGGAGATGTAAAAAGCCGAATCCTTCTCCTGGTCGCCTCGGGCCTCCTTTTATAGGAAAAGGGGTTGCCACAGTGGCACACAGGAGGTGGAAGGGGTACAGTGATGCGAGGTTATCCCTCGCATTACAAGACAAGGCGCATTTAATCGGGCTAGCTTAGGTGTCCTCGCTTTATCGGGGACGAGGGGAGATGTCCGTCTTGTCCGTTGCCGCTCTTCCTTGTGTTGACACGCGCCCTGGCCAGCGGTGCCTAAGGTGCCATGTAGGCAGGCAGGCCGCTGAGGTGGCACAACGGCGGGTCTCCACTAAGATCTGCATGTTGCCACGCAGGAGCCTGCCCAGCTGGTTGGGTCGATAGCTACATGGGGCGGTGGAAGCATAGTTGGCGTAGGCCTGACAGTGGCCCCGCGGATGTCCTCGTCAAGGGCCTTGCCGGGGGCACCGGCAAGGGTCTTGCCGCGGCTCCTGCTGTCATGCCCGACAAGGTGCTTGCCGGAGGCCTTCTGGTCCTCCTTGGCTGGGATCCCGCCAAGGGTCGTCGTCCTCTCAGTGTGTGTATCTGTCCTTGAATGTCTTCACAAAGATCTGCATGCCACCACGGGGATATCTCCCGAATCCTTGCCCCATGGGGGCAGTGGACACAAGGGTGATCCGCCCCGTAGGCTTGGGGTGAGCTGCCGTGGCAAGGGTCTTGCCGGGGCTGCCAGGGCCGGCCACGGCAAGGATCTTGCCAGGGCTGCTGAAACTAGCTCCCGGGAAGGATCTTGCCGGGGGAAGCCGCTTCGTCCCTTTGCTCTTTGTGGTCTTGTTCTTGGCGTTGCTCCAGTTCCATCGAGCTTCGGTCTTACCTTGGCTCACCACCACTGCCGTGCTTGGTGTGGTGGTGCCCGTGGCTCAGACTGCCCGTGCACAGTCATAGGGGTACAAAAGTGTACCCCTCTTTTTGTACACCGACAATCAACATGGAACATGTGGGAGCCGACATGGGTATCCAGATCCGCTGTTGGTTATTGGTCGGAGAGATGTGTCGGTCATGTCTGCATGATTCCCGAACCCGTAGGGTCTACACACTTAAGGTTCGATGACGCTAGTGTTATTGGGAATGTATGTACGTGGTTACTGAATGTTGTTCGAAGTCCTGGATGAGATCCCGGATGTCATGAGGAGTTCCGAAATAGTCCAGAGGTAAATATTTATATATGGGGAGTCATATTTTGGTCACCAGAGTGATTTCGGGGTCACCGGTATTGTAGCGGGACCACCGGAAGGTGCTCGGGGGTCCACCGGGTGGGGCCACCTACCCTAGTGGGCCAAGTGGACCAAGTAAGGGGGGAACCAGCCCCTGGTAGGCTGGTGCACCCCAAGGGCCTAATGCGCCTAGGGTTGGGAAACCCTAGGGGGTGGGGGCGCCCCACCTGCTTGGGGGGCAAGCTCCCCCCACCTGGCCGCCGCCCCCCCTCTAGATCTGATCCAGTGGAGCCGGCCCCCTATCCCTTGCCCCTATATAAAGAGAGGGGGTGGGAGGGCAGCCGCACCTGAACCCTGGCGCAACCCTCCCCCTCTCCCAACTCCTCCTCTTCTCCTGCGAAGCTTGGTGAAGCCCTGCCGGAGTACCACGCTCCTCCACCACCACCACGCTCTCTCCTTGCTGGATCAAGGCGCGGGAGATGTCACTAGGATGCACGTGTGTTGAGCGCGGAGGCACCATTGTTTGGTGCTTAGATCAGATTCGACCGTGATCTGAATCGCTTCGTGTACGACTCCACCAACCACGTTCTTGTAACACTTCCATAACGCGATCTTCAAAGGTATGAAGATGTACTCCCCTCTCTCGTTGCTAGTCACTCCATAGACAGATCTTGGTGATGCGTAGATTTTTTTTGAATTTCTGCAACGATCCCCAACAGTGGTATAAGAGTTAGGTCTATGCGTAGTTACTATGCACGAGTAGAACACAAGTTGTTGTGGGCGTAGATTTGTCAATTTACTTGTTGTTACTAGTCTTATCTTGATTTGGCGGCATCGTGGGATGAAGCGGCCCAGACCGACGTTACACGTACGCTTACGTGAGACAGGTTCCATCGACTGACATGCACTAGTTGCATAAGCTGGCTAGCGAGGGTCTGTCTCTCACGGAAGACCGAAAGGTCAAACATGATTCATATAGAAGATACGATCGACATGAAGATGTTCACAGTTGATGACTAGTCCGTCTCACGTGATGATCGGACACGACCTAGTCGATTCGGATCATGTATCACTTAGATGACTAGAGAGATGTCTATCTGAGTGGGAGTTCATTCAATTTGATTAGATGAACTTAATTATCATGAACATAGTCTAAAATCTTTTCAATATGTCTTGTAGATCAAATGTCCCATGCTAATGCTGCCCTCAACTTCAACGCGTTCCTAGAGAAAACCAAGGTGAAAGACGATGGTAGCAACTATACGGATTGGGTCCGTAACTTGAGGATCATCCTCATAGCTGCCAAGAAAGCATATGTCCTTGAAGCACAGCTAGGTGACGCACTCGTTTTCCCAGCAACTCAAGACGTTATGAACACCTGGCAGTCGCGTAGTGATGATTACTCCCTGGTTCAGTGTGGCATGCTTTACAGCTTAGAATCAGGGCTCCAAAAGTGTTTTGAGCAACAAGGAGCATATGAGATGTTCCAAGAGCTGAAAATGGTTTTCCAAGCTCATGCCCGAGTCGAGAGATATGAAGTCTCCGACAAGTTCTACATTTGTAAGATGGAGGAAAATAGTTCTGTCAGCTAGCATATACTCAAAATGTCTGGGTTGCACAAACGCTTGTCTCAGCTCGGAGTTAATCTCCAGATGACGCGGTCATTGACAGAATCCTCCAGTCGCTCCCACCTAGCTACAAGAGCTTTGTGATGAATTTCAATATGCAATGGATGGAGAAGTCCATTCCTGAGGTATATTCAATGCTGAAATCAGCGGAGGTGGAGATCAAAAAGGAACATCAAGTGTTGATAGTGAATAAAACCACGAAGTTCAAGAAAGGCAGGGGTAAGAAGAACTTCAAGAAGGATTGCAAGAGAGTTGCCGCGCCCGGTAAGCCAGTTGCCGCGAAGAAGCCAAAGAATGGACCCAAGCCTGAGACTAAGTGCTTTTATTGTAAGGGAACGAGTCACTGGAAGCGGAATTGCCCCAAATACTTAGCGGATAAGAAGGCCGGCAACGTCAAAGGTATATGTGATATACATGTCATTGATGTGTACCTTACCAGCGCTCGTAGTAGCTCCTGGGTATTTGATACCGGTGCAGTTGCTCACATTTGTAACTCAAAGCAGGAGATGCGGAATAAGCGGAGACTGGCGAAGGACGAGGTGACGATGCGCGTTGGGAATGGTTCCAAGGTTGATGTGATCGCCGTCGGCACGCTGCCTCTACATCTACCTTCGGGATTAGTTTTAAACCTCAATAAATGTTATTTAGTACCAGCTTTAAGCATGAACATTGTATCTAGATCTTGTTTAATGCGAGATGGCTACTCATTTAAATCTGAGAATAATGGTTGTTCTATTTATATGAGAGAAATGTACTATGGTCATGCCCCGCTGGTCAATGGTTTACTCTTATTGAATCTCGAACGTGATGTTACACATATTCATAGTGTGAATGCCAAAAAAATGTAAGGTTGATAATGATAGTCCCACATAATTGTGGCACTGCTGCCTTGGTCATATTGGTGTCAAACATATGAAGAAGCTCCATGCAGGTGGACTTTTGGAGTCTCTTGATTACGAATCATTTGACACGTGCGAACTATGCCTTTTGGGCAAGATGACCAAGACTTTGTTCTCCGGAACAATTGAGCGAGCAACCAACTTGTTGGAAATCATACATACTGATGTGTGCGGTCCAATGAGTGTTGAAGCTCGCAGTGGTTAACATTATGTTCTCACCCTCACTAATGACTTAAGTAGATATGGGTATGTCGACCTAATGAAACACAAATCTGAGACCTTTGAAACGTTCAAGGAATTTCAGAATGAGATTGAGAGTCAATGTGACAAAAAAATAAAGTTCTTACGATCAGATCATGGAGGAGAATATTTAAGTGACGAATTTGGCACGCACCTAAGGAAATGTGGAATTGTATCACAACTGACGCCGCCTGGAACACCTCAACGTAACGGTGTGTCCGTACGTCCAAATCGTACTCTGTTGGACATGGTGAGATATGTGATGTCTCTTACTGACTTACCGCTATCATTTTGGGGTTATGCTTCAGAGACTGCCGCATTCACTTTAAATAGGGCACCGTCTAAATCCGTTGAGACGACACCGTATGAACTATGGTTTGGGAATAAACCTAAGTTGTCGTTTCTAAAAGTTTGGGGATGTGATGCTTATGTCAAGAAACTTCAACCTGGAAAGCTCGAACCCAAACCGGAAAAATGCGTCTTCATAGGATACCCTAAGGAAGCTATTGGGTATACCTTGTACCTCAGATCCGAAGGCAAGGTCTTTTTTGCCAAGAATAGATCCTTTTTAGAGAAAGAGTTTCTCTCGAAAGAAGTAAGTGGGAGGAAAGTGGAACTTTATGAGGTGATTGTCACCCCTCTCGAACCGGAAAGTAGCGCAGTGCAGGAAGATGTTTCTGTGGTGCCTGCACCGACTAGAGAGGAAGTTAATGATGATGATCATGAAGCTTCGGATCAAGTTACTGCTGAACTTCGTAGGTCCACAAGGACACGTTCCGCACCAGAGTGGTACGGCAACCATGTCCTGGAAATCATGTTGTTAGACAATGGTGAAGCTTCGAACTATGAAGAAGCGATGGCGGGCCCGGATTCCAACAAATGGCTTGAAGCCATGAAATCCGAGATAGGATCCATGTATGATAACAAAGTATGGACTTTGGTTGAATTGCCCGATGATCGGCGAGCCATAGAAAAAAAATGGATCTTTAAGAAGAAGACTAACGTTGATGGAAATGTGACCATCTATAAGGCCCGGCTTGTCGCTAAGGGTTATCGACAAGTTCAAGGGATTGACTACGATGAGACTTTCTCTCCCGTAGCGATGTTGAAGTCCGTTCGAATCATGTTAGCAATTGTCGCATTCTATGATTATGAGATATGGCAAATGGACGTCAAAACGGCATTCCTTAACAGCTTCCGTAAGGAAGAACTGTATATGATGCAGCCGGAAGGTTTTGTCGATCCTAAGAATGCTAACAAGTTATGCAAGCTCCAGCGCTCCATCTATGGGCTGATGCAAGCATCTCGAGATGGAACATTCACTTTGATGAAGTGATCAAAGCGTTTAGGTTCATACAGACTTATGGAGAAGCCTGTATTTACAAGAAAGTGAGTGGGAGCTCTGTAGAATTTCTCATATTATATGTGGATAACATATTGTTGATGGGAAATGATGTAGAACTCTTGGAAAGCATAAAGGCCTACTTGAATAAGTGTTTTTCAATGAAGGACCTTGGAGAAGCTGCTTACATATTAGGCATAGAGATCTATAGAGATAAATCGAGACGCCTTATTTGTGTTTCACAAAGCACATACCTTGACAAGATATTTAAGAAGTTCAATATGGATCAGTCCAAGAAAGGGTTCTTGCCTGTGTTGCAAGGTATGAAATTGAGCACAACTCAATACCCGACCTCGGCAGAAGATAGAGAAAATATGAGTGTCATCACCTATGCCTCGGCCATAGGTTCTATTATGTATGTCATGCTGTGTACCAGACATGTTTTGAACCTTGCCATAAGTTTTGGTAGGGAGGTACCAAAGTGATCCCGGAATGGAACATTGGACAGTGGTCAAAAACATCCTGAAGTACCTAAAAAGGACTAAGGATATGTTTCTCGCTTATGGACGTGACGAAGAACTCGTCGTAAAGGGTTACGTCGATGCTAGCTTCGACACAGATCCGGATGACTCCAAGTCACAAAACGGATACGTGTATATTTTGAATGTTGGGGCAGTCAGCTGGTGTAGTTCCAAGCAAAGTATCGTGGCGGCATCTACATGTGAAGCCGAGTACATAGCTACTTCCGAAGTAGCACATGAAGGAGTCTAAATGAAGGAGTTCATCACCGAACTAAGAATTATTCCAAGCGCGTCGGGCCCGATGACTCTCTTCTGTGACAACACTTGGGCTATTACCATTGCCCTGGAGCCCAGGTTTCACATGAAGACCAAGCACATCAAGCGCCGCTTCAACTCTATTCTAAGTTATATTCAAGATGGAGACATAGATATTTGTAAAGTGCATACTGATCTGAATGTCGTAGATCCGTTGACTAAACCTCTTCCACGAGCAAAACATGATCAACACCCGAACTCTATGGGTGTTCGATTCATCACATTGTAGCTAGATTATTGACTCTAGTGCAAGTGGGAGACTGTTGGAAATATGCCCTAGAGGCAATAATAAAATGGTTATTATTATATTTCCTTGTTCATGATAATTTTCTAGTGTTCATGCTATAATTGTATTATCCGGAAATTGTAATACATGTGTGAATACATAGACCACAACATGTCCCTGGTGAGCCTCTAGTTGACTAGCTTGTTGCTCAATAGATGGTTACGGTTTCCTGACCATGGACATTGGATGTCATTGATAACACGATCACGTCATTAGGAGAATGATGTGATGGACAAGACCCAATCCTAAGCATAGCACAAGATCGTGTAGTTCGTATGCTAAAGCTTTTCCAATGTCAAGTATCTTTTCCTTAGACCATGAGATTGTGCAACTCTCGGAGACTGTAGGGGTACTTTGGGTCTGCCAAACATCACAACATAACTGGGTGGCTATAAAGGTACACTACAGGTATCCCCAAAAGTATCTGTTGGGTTGGCACGAATTGAGACTGGGATTTGTCACTCCGTATAACGGAGAGGTATCTCTGGGCCCACTCAGTAAGACATCATTGTAATGAGCTCAATGTAACTAAGGGGTTGGTCATGGGATGATGTGTTAGGAACGAGTAAAGAGACTTGCCAGTAACGAGATTGAACAAGGTATCGGTATACCGCGATCGAATCTCGGGCAAGTACTATACCGGTAGACAAAGGGAATCATATACGGGATTGATTGAATCCTTGACATCGTGGTTCATCCGATGAGATCATCATGGAACATGTGGGAGCCAACATGGGTATCTAGATCCCGTTGTTGGTTATTGGCCGGAGAGATGTCTCGGTCATGTATGCATGATTCCCGAACCCGTAGGGTCTGCACACTTAAGGTTCGATGACGCTAGGGTTATAGGGAATGTATGTACGT
The DNA here is from genome assembly GCA_902687465.1 of Secale cereale. NCBI lineage: Eukaryota > Viridiplantae > Streptophyta > Magnoliopsida > Poales > Poaceae > Secale > Secale cereale. Next base: position 300,140,464 of record LR738711.1, read on the forward strand.
GGTTACCGAATGTTATTCGGAGTCCCGGATGAGATCCCTGACATCATGAGGAGTTCCGAAATAGTACGGAGGTAAAGATTTATATATGGGAAGTCATATTTTGGTCACCGGAATGATTTCGGGGTCACCGGTATTGTACCGGGACCACCAAAAGGTGTCCGGGGGTCCACCGGGTGTGGCCACCTACCCCGGTTAACCAAGTGGAACAAGTAAGGGGGGAGCCAGCCCCTTGTGGGCTGGTGAGCCCCCAAGGGCCCAAGGCGCCTAGGGTTGGGAAACCCTAGGGGGTGGGGGCACCCCACCTGCTTGGGGGGGGGCAAGTTCCCCCCTCCTGGCCGCCGCCCACCTCTAGATCTGATCTAGGGGGGCCGGCCCCCTCTCCCTTGCCTCTATATAAAGAGAGGGGGTGGGAGGGCAGCCACACCTGAACCCTGGCGCAGCCCTCCCCTCTCCCAACTCCTCCTCTTCTCCTGCGAAGCTTGGCGAAGCCCTGCCGGAGTACCACGCTCCTGTACCACCACCACGCCGTCGTGCTGCTGCTGGACGGAGTCTTCCCTAATCTCTCCCTCTCTCCTTGCCGGATGAAGGCGCGGGAGACGTCACCGGGATGCACGTGTGTTGAGCGCGGAGGCACGGTTGTTCAGTGCTTAGATCGGATTCGGCCGCGATCTGAATCGCTACGTGTACGACACCACCGACCGCGTTCTTGCAACGCTTCCGTAACGAGATCTTCAAAGGTATTAAGATGCACTCCCCTCTCTCGTTTCTAGTCACTCCATAGATAGATCTGTGTGATGCGTAGATTTTTTTTGAATTTCTGCAACGATCCCCAACACAATCAACCCAAAGACAAAGGATGTCCACCCAAAACATAATAGGATGGCAACACATCATTGGATCATAATATGTGGCATAAAGCACGATATTCAAGTAGGGATTACAGCGGGGTGCGGGAGAGTGGACCGCGTAAAAGAGATGAGGATGATGATGATGATGGTCATTTTGATGAAGACGATCGCCGCGGTGACAATTCTCCTACCGATGGCACTCCGACGCCACCGAGAGAGGGGAGGAGAGGTTCTCCCCCTTGTGATTCCTCCTCCATGGCCTCCCCTAGATGGGGAGAGGTTCTCCCTTTGGTCCTTGGACTTCATGGCAATGATGGCCCCTCCGGGATCCTCCTGCATGGCCTTCAGTGATGATGGACCCCTTCGGTAGGGTGCCAGACAGGGCCTAGATTGATTTCTTGTTGTTACAGAGGCTTGCGGCGGCGGAACTTCCGATCTAGGTTATTTTCTAGAGGTTTCTATATTTATAGGAATTTTTGGTGTCGGTCTCACGTCCCGGGGGTCTCCGAGTCGTCCATGAGATATGGGCCAATGCCCAGGGGGTGGGCGTGCCCCCACCCTCATGGACAGCCCGGGACTCTTCTGGCCAAACTCTTTTACTCCAAGGGCTTCTTTTGGTCCATAAAAAAATCATCAAAAATTGGCACGCCAATTGGACTCCGTTTGGTATTCTTTTCTATAAAACTAAAAAACAAGGAAAAAATAGAAACTGGCACTGGGCTCTAGGTTAATAGGTTAGTCCGAAAAATCATATAAAATAGCATATAAATGTATATAAAACATCTAATATGGATAATAGAATAGCATGAATACTTCATAAATTATAGATACGTTGGGGACGTATCAGCATCCCCAAGCTTAATTCCTGCTCTTCCTCGAGTAGGTAAATGATGAAAGACATAATTTATGAAGTGTGAATGCTAGCAGGTGCACAATTTTGATCAATGATAATTTCAATCACTTTTTCTAGCATCATTATGTGTCATAACAGTAGCTCATCTCATAAAACTTTTAATGATCAAGTAATAAGCTATTCACATGTTAGAGAATAGATCATAAACTTTCTTGAAAACTAACAAAAAGTGTTCTTAGTCATCAAACAATTGGAATTCATCTTATTTTCGGGAAGGGTCTATGTAAGAGCTTTGATTCAGCAAACTCAACATACTAACCTATCATTTAATCTTTCACAACTTCTAACACTCATGTGATATTTATGGGTTCAAAGTTTTAATCGGACACAAAGAAAGATAGGGGCTTATAATTTCGCCTCCCAACCTTTTACCTCAAGGGTAATGTCAACAATAATAATTTATGAAAACCTACATCCAAGTGATTGCCAAAGGAAAAAGTGTAGAAAGGAAAGGTGATGATCACCATGACTCTTGTATAAGGGTACAAGATAAAAGTAAAAGATAGGCCCTTCGTAGAGGTTGTCATGCGCTTTTATGGATGGATGCACAAGATCTTAATGCAAAAGAATGTCACTTTATATTGCCGCTTGTGATAAAGACCTTTATTATGTAGTCCGTCACTTTTAGTTCTTCCCTATCACAAGTTCGTATAAAGCTTATTTTCTTCACACTAATAGATCAAACATATTTAGAAAGCAATTTTTATTGCATGCACCGATGACAACTTACTTGAAGGATCTTACTCAACCTTAGGTTGGTATGAGAGAGAAAGGCAAGCCCAACAGGTTGGATGATCCAAGACAATATAACGTTTCGGATATAGGAAAACATAACCCATTAAGTTGTCTTCCTTGTCCAACATCAACATTTTAGCATGTCATATTTTAATGAGTGCTCACAATTACAAAATATGTCCAAGATAGTATGTTTATATGTGAAATCTCTCTTCCTTCCATATTCTTTCATGAATTGTTCACGTGACGAATTCTGCGTTTGCTAACTTTCAATAAGTTTACTACCTATACTTATTCTGTGTGAAGTCATTACTCCCCATGGTATAAGCATATTAAACATATATAAATTCAGATTTATGATATTCAATTCATTCAACCATTTACTCATGGGATGTACGTGAAGCACATGAGTAAATGACAAACTACTCAAAAAGATATAAGTGAAGGACACTGAGTAGTCAAATAATTAACTAGCCATGGGAGGATTTCTTTTCATTCGAGATTTCACATCCAATGATTTTATTCAAACAACAAGTAAAATAGAAAATATGCTCCAAGAAAAACACATATCATGTGACGAATAAAAATATAGCTCCGAGTAAGGTTAACCGATAGTTTTGAAAAAGAAAGAGGGGATGCCTTCCGGGGTTTCCCCAAGCTTAGGCGCTTGAGTCTTCCTTGAATATTACCTTGGGGTTCCTTGGGCATCCCCAAGCTTAGGGTCTTTCCACTCCTTATTCTCCTCATATTGATATCTCACCCAAAGCTTGAAAACTTCAACCACACAAAACAAAACGTAACTTTGTGAGATGGGTTAGTATGATAAAGAGTAACCCATTCACTTTGGTACTGTCAAAGGCAAGGTCCATAATTGTTCTCACACAATGCCTACTGTTCCATATCATTTCTACAATTTATATTGAGAAATATAAGACATAGAAACTAGAAAACAAGCTAACTATGCAATGAAAACAGAATCTGTCAGAAACAGAATAGTCTGTAATGATCTGAACAACAACCATACTTCTGCTACTCTAAAAATTATGAAATAAATTGGTGGACGTGATGAATTTGTTTATAAACCCACTTCAAAACAAATCAACTCAAAATCTATAACACCCCAGATGTAAAACTTCCTTATATGGCAATATATAATTACCATTTGGTCCTTATCCTTTCCTTGGGGGTTTTCTTTTTCATTTATGCCTTGTCATCTTATTGCATTGTCATGTTTTTTCATTATTGCATTATCATGCATTTGCTTCATTACCATCATTGCATCATGGTCACATCATATGGCATTCCACCTTGTCATTTTTTGCATTTCTCATCCTTATTATGTTCAAGTGAGTTTTCTTGCTCATGATGTGGTTGTTTGATGCAAGGGCATGCTCAAGCCATAAGCACTTCCAAACTTCACCACCCCTCCTTCTCCTTTCTTTCTTTTCCCTTTTGTTTTGAAGTGCCTTTTTCCCTCCTCCTTTAATGTTCATTTTCTCCCAACATTTATGGCACCACGTCCTAAGCCACTATGCCAAACCTCATGCTATTTTAAAATGTTTTGGTCAGGTTAAAAAATGACCTAAGTTTGAATCATATTCAAACTTGTTTTATTTTTCTACTTTTAAAAATGTCCAACTCATTTTTTTTAAATGGCATAATTCCAGGAGCTAAGGGATATTTTATTTCTCCCTAATTCCTCTCATATCCATGTTGGATTTTTCTTTTCTTTTTATGCCTAAGGAAAAAGAAAAAGAAAAGTCAGCAGCAGTAGTGCAGGAGCAGCCCAGCACAGGAGACCAACCTAGGCTTCGGCCACCAGGCTGGCCCAGCTAGCCAGCGCAGCAGTCCGCAACCCAGCCAGCCCGCGCGTCCCTCTCTCCCTTACTCACCCATGCACCCATGCACCCCCCTCTGTGTCGCCTCCACATGGCCAGGCCGGGCCCGCGCGTCAGCGACCGCGACCGCACCCACACCTACCTTTTCGTCCTCCTCGCACTCTCGCCATAGGGACAACGAGCACGAGCGCGCCGTCGTGCGTCCCCATTGCCCTAGCCCCTTTTAATCCCTCTCTCCATGTCCACTAACTTCCTAGGGTTCCCCACTTCTTCTCCCCACCGCCAGGTGAGCTCTAGGCCACCAGATCCCCCACCTGCACCGTGTCCCAAACGCATCTAGGAGCACAGCCTTGTAGCCGGCGTGCTCCCCGTCCTCCTCTGCCTCGCCGACCATGTCCGTCTGCTTCCCCGACATCGACTACGTGGAGCTGAGGGCCCCACCTGCTTCCTCTCCTTCCTCATGTTCAACTCCGGCCGCCGCGGGCGTTCGTCCACCCTCACCGTCGACTCCGACCCCCTCACGGCAAGCCGAGCGTGTCATCGCGTTCGTGGTGAGTTCACGAACCTCCCCATGCCCTTTCCCCCCTTGTTTGTGTGCTCTAGCAGTGAGTTCGTCGTACGCCTGAGCTTGCCGCCGTCGTACCTCGTCTCTGGCGAGTGTTTCGACCTCTGTATCCCGTCCTTGCATGGCCAGCATCTCCGTTGTGTCGCGTAGGTGCTGTTGCGTGTCCTCGCCGCTCCGCTAGGTTCCGTACTTGCCTTGCCGTAGCTCGTCGCCGCCGCTTTCGATTGTTGCCGACGGCATCGCTATAGTCGTCGTTAGGTGCCGCTAACGCGCGTCGTGTGTGCGGGATCCCTCCATGGACCCATCGCGTGCCTCCACCGTCCATATTGGCCGCCGGAGCAGCCGTCGCGCCTCGCCGGAGTGAAGTGGCATGCTCTCCCGCTCTGAATATATTTCAGGTGTAGCGCCCCCTCTCTGTCAGTCGCACGCAGCCAGCCCAACTGGTTCACACCCCGTTCTGTTAACTCAGCGACCAGGGATCGAATCCCCCTCAGGCCAGTGGAATATTGCCCATTTTTTCCTGCGCCACCCACTGACACCAGGGCCCCACCTGGCAACCTCTGTGCACCCACTCCCACACCCCACACTGCCACCTCACCACCTCCGTGGACCCACTGGTCATAGGCTGTGGCTAGTCCAGGCCAAGTCTGAAGTGTTTTATTTCTTTTCTGTTTGTTTTATTTTGTTTTAATTCTGTTTGCATTTTGAATTCATCATATCTTTTAAAATATGCATCTGTTTGAAATAATCCATATACGAAAACTGCTTAATTTTTAGTGTAGATTAATAATATGCATTTTGCTGACATGTTAAAAACATTTGCTGTTTGCTTATGTTTTTCTTTTTAACATGTTCAAATTGGTTTAATTCATAAATAAATAATCGTAGCTCCAAATTTGACAAACTTTATATGTAAATGGGGTGAAAAAATGTGAATAACATGGTGCTGTTACTTTACATGTTTAACTACTCTAAAATATGGTTACCACAGATCTGTTCTATATTTATTATATGCACATGGGAGTTTTCGGAATTGTTGTTCGTTCCTTCTGGCCCATTTAAAAATGCTTGCATGATGTTGTTGGTCTTATGATGCACTCCTTGCCATGCTAAGCAACATTAAAACTTGTTGGGTGCTAAATTAGTTCAAACTAAATATCCACATGTGTGGCTAGGTTGTTCTTGTATCCTTTTGCATGTTTGTGGTCACTTAATTTGAATTGTGTTCTTGCACCTATGCCATACCACATGTTGCACTCATCATGTTCTTGTGATGCATCATATCATGTCCAGGCTCATATGCATCTTTCTTGCGTCATGTGTTTGAGCATTGCATGGTGATTGATTGTTGTTCCGGTGTTTGTATTGTTGTGTTGGTTAGAGCCTGGTGATGATTCGGAGTTCGAGGTTCCTGTCGAGACTGAGTTTGAGGAGCAAGGTTACGATCCCTCCGTGGACTTAACAGGCAAGATGACCATTCCCCGATATCACCTCTATCTTTGCCTTGCTAGTTGTCTCACTCTTTAGCTATGCCTCAATGCCTATTCTTGTCTTGTCAGCCTCCTATGTTGCCATGAAAACACTCTAACCGCCTTCCTAGCAAACCGTTGTTTGGCTAAGTATGCTTTTGCTCAGCCCCTCTTATAGCGTTATTAGTTACAGGTGAAGTTTGAAGATTGCTCCATGTTTAGAACAGTTTATTGGGATAACACAATATATATATATATATATCATATTTAAATTGATGCACATATATATTGGCAATGGGTGGAAGGCTTGGCCTTCTGCTTGGTGTTTTGTTCCACTCATGCCACCTTAGGACCCGATAAACCGGTGTTATGTTCCTTGATTTTGCCTTCCTAACACGGTTGGGGTTTATGGGCCCCCCTTGATAATTCCCACTGCTTAAAGCTTTTCCAGCGAGACCCAACTTTGGTACTACATTTGCCTAAACAACTAAAACTTGCATAGGGAGTTATAAACCCGAGTTCTTAATCAACAACCCGGGCCAGTGCTCCTTATGAGTGTTGGTCCGAACTGGGCAACCTGCGGGGCCGCCTTGGGGAAACCCGAGGTATCTGGTATATACCTGTAGCTTGTCCCATCCGGTCGTGGCCAGAGACGAGATACGCGCGGCTACTATCAGGTTGTCGGCACGCCCGGAGGTCTTGCTGGATTAGTTTTACCTTTGTCGAAATATCTTGAGCACGGGATTCCGAAAATACTCGGGTCTTCCCAATAGGAGTTGTGACTTCACAGATCGTGAGCTTGTGATGGGCTAAGTTGGGGCACCCCTGCAGGGTTATGAACTTTCGAAAGTCGTGCCCGTGGTTATGTGGCAGATGGGAATGTGTTAATATCCGGTTGTAGATAACTTGACACCATATCCTTAAGAATACACTACCTGTGTGAGTACCGTGATGGTCTCTTTTCGAAGGGGTTTTGGAAAGTGAACATGGTGGGGTTATGCATGAACGTGCGTAGCTAGGATCACTTATTGATAATCTTTGGCGACCATTGGCACATATTCTCATCTCGCTCTGAATTCGTAAGCTAGTTGCTTAGTGCTTGTTGCAGACACTTTATTACCTCTCCACACCTAAAGGCTTTGTTAGTTTTGATACTCGGGAATGGGATTGCTGAGTCCTTGTGACTCACAGATTACAACACACACCAAATGCAGGTACAACCGAGAACGATGCAGGAGATGGACCAGAACTTCACTTGGAGTTCGATGAAGAGCGTGGTCGTTTTTATGTTACGTATCCCGACGATCAGTAGTGGTTCCTACTAGGGGCGATCAGGATTTGTGGTTGTGGTATCTTTTCTCGTTTGGATTTCGTCCGTAGTCGGACCCTGTGTTATTTGGATGAATGTATGCTATTGTATTAATTGTGTGACGTTGTGAGTGTAAGCCAACTATGTTACTCTTTCATCCCTGTTCTTTACATGAGTTGTGCCAAGATACCACGCTTGCGATCATTCCAGAATGCGCTTATGTCTCTAACTCGTGCCTCGACACGTAGGAGATATAGTCGCATCCTCGACATTACAAGTTGGTATTTAGAGCCTTCTCCGACCTAGGAGCCCCCTGATTGATCGAACCGCTGACGGTTGAGTCTAGGCACGCACACAAAATGTTTTGGGTCCTATATATATATCGGAGAGTAGGATTTCTTTTTACTCCTCACCCCCTTCGTCGCCCTCCTGAGGACTCCTGACGTTGTTTTAACTTGACTATTCTCAAAATTTCACCAATTTTTTTAGGATCACGCGGGTATTGTTTGGATTGTTCCGATATCTTTATGACGAGAATATTGTTCTTTGTGCCTCCCGTCATTTAGGGGTTGTGGCAGTGTCCCGTGGACATGAGCTTCGAGGTGTTGTCGTCACAAATGTATCATTGCAGTTCTAGAATACCAGAGGCGACCGACATCAAAATCTCTTATATGCATGTCTGGTGGTGAGATAACCCCGACGTGACCCAGTACTAGGGGGATAGTCCGGGAGTATTGCCACAGCTAGTATAGCGGATGCGTTTCGAAGGTCCGAGGTAAATAGTTTCCGAAGGTGCCTGGTTATGTGTTGAAGGATGGATACAGATAGATGTAGGATTTATTAGTTCAGTGATATGCGGTGCTTCCCCTGTATCCCCAACACCAGATTGCATAACCGGAAAGCTTCGGGAATTAATAGGTGGGATTCAAGTAGCTCTTAGGTAATCTTCCAACGGGTCCATGATTTGAGGTTGGGGTTCAACATCTAGTGGAGAGGCTATCATGGGCGTTGTTGCACTAGGGGGTTGCATCTTAAAGGATCCTTGGCTTTGCTGATCCGGGGATTGCAAGGCCCTTTGTAACACGTGCCACGGGGCATCTGCATAAACATGTGGGACGAAACCTATATTATGTATTTGTTCCATCTGTTACCTTGTTGTTTTATTCTATCATTTTGTTCCCCCAAGTGGCTTCTCGAAAAGTTGATGTACCATTAAGCTATGGAATTCATTCGTTCAATTTTGTTCGGATGTTCATTGTGAAGACTATATGTTGCAAATATCTAGCCGTTGATTCAACTTATCTATTATTTGCTTCAATGTCTAACGGTTGTCATCATCTTCAGGGTGGCACCTAAGAAAGTTCCCAGCCAGAACCTAGAGGGTGAAGAAGAGCATCCACCTTCCCCTCCTCCTCCGTCTGAGGCATGGAAAGTGATTATGCAGGCAACCAATCAATACACTTAGATGCTCATGCAAATGATGCACAGTTTCCAAGCTAATCAAGCTAATCAAGGCAATCAAGGGTACCAAGGCCAAGGAAATATGTTCAATCAACCTCACTTTGCGACTTTGAACTAATTCCTTGCCAATCAACCCAAGTCTTTCAGTTACTGTGTTGATCCGCTACATGCTAAAGATTGTATCAAAGACATCAAGAAGCATTTCGAGTGCAGTAACGTCAGACCTGAGGATTATGTAATGTTTGCCGCTTTCCATCTCAAAGATCAAGCTACAGATTGGTGGCAACAATACAAAGACTCCAGAGCGGGTCGTGGGATCTCTTGGGCTGATTTTTGCCGCGATTTCCATTCTCATCACATCCCTACCAGTGTCACTGAAGGCATGCGTGAGCAATTTCGCAATCTGAAGCAAGGCACCATGTCTGTCTACCAATACAATGTCAAGTTCCATAATCTTGCCCGTTATGCGAAGCAAGACATCCCCGATGCCAAGAGCAAAATCTACCAGTTCCGAGGAGGTCTGAAAGATAAACTCCAACTTGCACTCACTCTATTCAAGCCAGATGAATTTGACCAATTCTACAACATGGCTCTCAAGCAAGATGAAGCTCAGCTCAAATGTAAAGCTTCCAAAAAGAGGATAAGAGATGATGTTCACTCCTCCTCTTCCTCTCAAGTGGTCGCAAAGCGGCAGAAGTTTTGGATCCCGCCTCCTCCTGCGTTCTGTCCTCCGAGTCAGAACAAGCATTCAGGTGGTCATGGATTTTCCCACCCACCCAACCCAAGCAACCAGTCCAAGTCTCAGTACGAAGCTCCAAGACCAAGCGGTTCTTATCATCGACCACTCTCAGAGGTTACATGCAACAAGTGTGGTCAGAAGGGTCACTATGCAAACAAGTGTACTCAAAGGCGCCTTCCGCCTCCTCCACCTGTCAGCAATGCTATCGTCAAGCACAATCCCAAGCATGCAAGAGTGAACCTGATGAATGCAGCTCAGTAGAGAATTCTTCCGATGTGATTCAATTCCTGCTAAAGTCTTGTTTGATTCGGGTGCATCATGTTCTTTCATATCTCACCCATTTTCATCGAAGCAAAATTTTCACACCGAAGCATTGCCAAGAGCTTTGAGTATTGTTTCTCCTGGTAAGAGATTGAGTTCTAGTATGGTATCTCCGGATATCTCTATTCATATGGGCAATTACAGATTTCTGGTTTCCCTGGTTGTTCTCGGTAACTCAGACATTGATCTTATTCTTGGGATGGATTGGCTCTCTAAGCATGATGCTCTTATTGATGGTGCAAACAAAGAGGTCAATCTAACTCATCCTTTCGAAGACTTGATTATCTTCGCAGCTCGAGATAACACAATCAGGCTATTCTCTCTCAATGACAAGGGCGAGATTAATGCCATATCCCAGATTCCGGTGGTTTGTGAATATGAGGATGTACTTACTGAAGAGCTTCTAGGCATGACTCCAAACCGTACAATTGAATTAGTTATTGAGCTTGAACCTGGTATGGAGCCAGCCTGTCAGTGTCCGTACAAGCTTTCTCCTAAAGAGTTGAAGGAGTTGAAGAAGCAACTCGACGAGCAAGAACGAATGGGTCTGATCAGACCAAGTACTTCTCCTTGGGGCTACGGTGTTCTTTTTGTCAAGAAGCAGGATGGTACGGAACGATTGTGCATCGATTACCGGCCATTCAACAAGAAGACAATTAAGAATAAGTACCCGCTCCCTAATATCAATGAACTGTTCGAGCAGCTCAAAGGAGGCAAGGTTTTCTCGAAGCTTGATCTCCGGATGTGCTACCATTAGATTCGTATCCGTGAAGAGGATATTCCCAAGACCGCATTCAGGACGAGTTATGGCTCCTACGAGTACACAGTCATGTCCTTCGGGCTTGCAAATGCTCCACCCACCTTCTCTCGGATGATGCATTTCATATTCTACCCCTACACCAATGAGTTCATCCTCGTGTACTCGATGATATCTTGGTATTCTCCAAGAATAAAGAAGACCACGCCAAGCACCTCCGGTTGGTTCTTGACATGCTCCGTGAGCACCGCATTTATGCGAAATTCTCCAAGTGTGAATTCTGGCTTGATAAAGTCCTCTATCTTGATCATATTATCTCTGTCGAGGGCATTTCTGTTAACCCCGAGAAGGTTGAAGCTATTATAAAGTGGGAACCTCCTCAGAATGTCAAACAACTCCGAAGTTTCCTCGACCTCACAAGCTATTGCAGAAGGTTCGTTGAGAACTTCTCCAAGATTGCTAAGCCTCTTTCCAACCTGTTGTAAAAGAATGTCAAGTACTCGTGGACTCCTGATTGTGATGTGGCATTCAACACCATCAAAGAGACGCTCATTTCTGCTCCGGTACTTACTCCTCCAAATGAGTCCAAGCCTTATGAAGTGTTCTGTGATGCTTCATTTCAAGGTCTCGGCGGTGTTCTCATGCAAGACAATAAGATCGTTCCATACACTTTGCGTCTGCTTAAACCAAATCAGAAGAATTACCCCACACATGATCTTGAGCTAGCAGCAGTTGTTCATGCCTTGATCACGTGGAGACACCTTCTATTGGGGAGAAAAGTGGACATCTTCACCGATCACAAGAGCCTGAAGTACATCTTCACCCAGCCAAACCTTAACCTCCGCCAGACTCGTTGGGTTGAAATGACTCAAGAGTACGATCCAACCATTGAGTATAGTCCTAGCAAGGCCAATATCATTGCAGATACCTTGAGCAGAAAGGCTTATTGCAACAGTCTGATCCTCAAACCGTTCCAACCTGAACTTTGTGAGTCATTCAGGAAGCTAAACCTCCAAGTCATTCCGCAAGGATTTCTTTCCAACCTTCATGTTGCTCCTACCTTGGAAGATCAAATCCATGAGGCCCAACTCAGTGATGCTTTGGTTCAGAAGGTGCAACATGGTATTGCCAAGGGTACTCCCAAGTACAAGTGCTATCGCATTGATGACAGAGATACTTTGTTCTTTGAGGACAGAACTGTGGTTCCCAAAGGTGATCTCAGGAAGCTCATAATGAACGAAATACATGACTCACTCCTCTCGATACATCCAGGAAGCTCCAAGATATACCATGACCTCAAGCAATCCTATTGGTGGACTCGCATGAAAAGAGAAATTGCTCAATTCGTGAATGAGTGTGATGTCTGCAGAAGAGTGAAGGCAGAGCATCAATGTCCAGCCGGACTCCTTCAACCTCTACCTATTCCTGAGTGGAAATTCGATCACATTGAGATGGATTTCGTCATCGGCTTCCCCAAGTCCAAGCGAGGAAACGACGCCATCCTTGTGGTGATTGATAAGCTAACTAAAGTGGCTCATTTTCTTCCAGTCAACGAATCCATCAACGCAGCACAACTGGCAGAGCTGTATACCTCCAGAATTGTCTCCTTGCATGGTATCCCTCAAGTAATCTCCTCGGATCGTGGAAGCTTGTTCACTTCCAAATTCTGGGATTCCTTCCAGTCAGCTATGGGTACCAAGATTTCCTTCAGCACAACTTTTCACCCTCAGACTAGTGGCCAAGTCAAAAGTGTGAACCAAATTCTTGAAGATATGCTCAGGGCATGTGTAATCTCCTTCGGTATGAAATGGGAAGACTGCCTTCAATTTGCCGAATTATCCTACAACAACAACTTCCAAGCAAGTGCAGGCAAAGCACCGTTTGAAGTTCTCTATGGCAGTAAGTGTCGTACCCCTCTCAATTGGCCCGAGACAGGTGAACGTCAACTCCTTGGAAATGATTTGATCTCAGAGGACCAAGATATGTGCAAAGTCATACGTGAAAATCTCAAAGCCGCGCAATCGTGCCAGAAGAGCTACTATGATGGAAAACACCGAGACTTGGCTTTCGACATTGGAGATCATGTCTATCTCCATGTTTCTCCCATGAAGGTCACTGAGAGGTTCGGTATCAAGGGCAAGCTTGCTCCAAGATACATGGATCCTTTCAAGATAATTGGCAAGAGAGGCGATCTAGCCTACCAACTCGAGCTTTCCACCAACTTTGCAAATGTGCACGATGTGTTTCACGTGTCACAACTCCGCAAGTGCTTCAAGGCGCCTGAACGCACCATTCCTTTCGAAGAGATTGATCTTCAGCAAGACTTGTCTTATCGCGAGCACCCCGTTGCTATCCTTGAAGAAACTAAGCGCAAGACCCGCAACAAGTGCTTCAAATTCTTGAAAGTGAAATTGTCACACCAAACCGACCAAGAAGCTACATGGGAACGAGAAGAACATCTCCGTTTTGAGAATCCCGCTTTCTTTCAGTCCTAGATCTCGGGACGAGATCTTTTCATTGTGGAGGAGAGTTTGTAACACCCCAGATGTAAAACTTCCTTATATGAAAATATATAATTACCATTTGGTCCTTATCCTTTCCTTGGGGGTTTTCTTTTTCATTTATGCCTTGTCATCTTATTGCATTGTCATGTTTTTTCATTATTGCATTATCATGCATTTGCTTCATTACCATAAGTGCATCATGGTCACATCATATGGCATTCCACCTTGTCATTTTCTGCACTTCTCATCCTTATTATGTTCAAGTGAGTTTTCTTGCTCATGATGTGGTGGTTTGATGCAAAGGTATGCTCAAGCCATAAGCACATCCAAACTTCACCACCCCCTCCTTCTCCTTCCTTTCTTTTCCCTTCTGTTTTGAAGTGCCTTTTTCCCTCCTCCTTTAATGTTCATCTTCTCCCAACATTTATGGCACCATGTCCTAAACCACTATGCCAAACCTCACCCTATTTTAAAATGTTTTGGTCGGGTTAAAAAATGACCTAAGTTTGAATCATATTCAAACTTGTTTTATCATTCTACCTCTAAAAATATCCAACTCATTTTTACAAAATAGGGCATAATTCCAGGAGCTAAGGGATATTTTTAGTTCTCCCTAATTCCTATCATATCAACCTGGGCTTTTCCTTTTGTTTTTCTGCCTAAAGAAAAAGTAAAAGAAAAGGCAGCAGCAGCAGTGCAGGAGCAGCTCAGCATAGAAGACCAACCTGGGCTTCGGCCACCAGGCCGGCCCAGCTAGCCAGCGCAGCAGCCCGGAGCCCAGCCAACCCGCACGTCCCTCTCTCCCTTTCTCACCTGTGCACCCAGGCGCCCCCCTTTGTGTCGCCTCGACGTTGCCAGGCCGGGCCCGCACGTCAGCGACCGCGACCGCCCCCACACCCACCTTTTCGTCCTCCTCGCGCTCTCACCATGGGGACCGCGAGCACGAGCGCGCCGTCGTGCGTCCCCGTCGTCCTAGCCCCTTTTAATCCCTCTCTACATGTCCACTAGCTTCCTAGGGTTCCCCTCTTCCTCTCCCCGTCGCGAGGTGAGCTCTAGGCCACCAGATCCCCACCTGCACCGTGTCCTGGACGCATCTAGGAGCATGGCCACGTCGCCGACGTGCTCCCCGTCCTCCTCAGCCTCGCCAACCGTGTCCGTCTGCTTCCCCGACGTCGTCTACGTCCCCGACGTCGACTATGCGGAGCTGAAGGCCCCGCCTGCTTCCTCCCCTTACTAATTCAAATCCGACCTCCGCGGGCGTTCGTCCACCCTTGTTGTCGACTCTGACCCCCTCACGGCAAGCCGAGCGTGTCATCGCGTTCGTGGTGAGATCACGAACCTCCCCATGCCCTTTTCCCCTCGTTTGCGCGCTCTAGCAGCGAGTTCCTCGTGCGCCCGAGTTCACCGCCGTCGGACCTCGTCTCCGGTGAGTGTTTCGACCTCCGTAGCCCGTCCTTGCATGGCCAGCGTCTCCACCGTGTCGCGTAGGTGCTGTTGTGTGTCCATGATGCTCCGCTAGGTTCCGTAATTGCCTCGCCGCATCTCGTCACCGCCGCGTTTGATTGCTGCCGCCGGCGTCGCTGTAGTCGTTGTTAGGTGCATCTAGCGCGCATCGTGTGTGCGGGATCCCTTTGTGGAACCATCGCGTGCTTCCGCCATCCTTATTGGTCGCTGGAGCAGCCGTTGCACCTCGCCGTCGCCTCTGCTTCGCCGGAGTGCAGTGGCATGCTCTCCCGCTCTGAATATATTTCAGGTGCAGCGCCTCCTTCTTTGTCAGTCGCACGCAGCCAGCCCAGCTGGTTCACACCCCGTTCTATTAACTCAACGACCAGGGATCGAATCCCCTTAGGCCGGTGGAATATTGCCCATTTTTGCCCTGCGCCACCCACGAACACCAGGGCCCCACCTGACAGCCTCTGTGCGCCCTCGCGCCCACTCCCACACCCCACACTGCCACCTCAGCACCTCCCTGGACCCACTGGTCATAGCTTGTGACTAGTCCAGGCCGAGTCTGAAGTGTTTTATTTCTTTTCTGTTTGTTTTATTTTGTTTTAATTCTGTTTGCATTTTGAATTTATCATATCTTTTAAAATATGCATCTGTTTGAAATAATCTATATACGAAAATTGCTTAATTTTTAGTGTAGATTAATAATATGCATTTTGCTGCCATGTTAAAAACATTTAAAATGATGTTTGCTTATGTTTTTCTTTTTAACATGTTCAAATTAAATTAATTCATTACTAAATAACTGTAGCTCCAAATTAATTTGACAAACTTTATATGTAAATGGGGTGGAAAATGTGTAGAATAACATGGTGTTGTTACTTTAAATATTTAACAACTCTAAAATATGGTTACACAGATCTGTTCTATGTTTATTATATGCACATGGGAGTTTCCGGAATTGTTGTTTATTCCTTCCGGCCCATTTACAAATGCTTCCATGATGTTGTTGTTCTTATGATGCACTCCTTGCCATGCTAGGCAACATTTGAACTTGATGGGTGCTAAGTTAGTTCAAACAAAATAATCACATGTGTGGCTAGGTTGTTCTTGCATCCTTTTGCATGTTTTTGGTCACTTAATTTGAATTGTGTTCTTGCACCTATGCCATATATCTTATTTAAATTAATGCACATATATGGCATAGGTGCAAGAACACAATTCAAATTAAGTGCATTAATTTAAATGGGTGGAAGGCTTGGCCTTCTGCTTGGTGTTTTGTTCCACTCATGCCACCTTAGGACCCGATAAACCGGTGTTATGTTCCTTGATATTGCGTTCCTAACTCGGTTGGGGTTTATGGGCCCCCCTTTATAATTCGCACTGCTTAAAGCTTTTCCAGCGAGACCGAACTTTGGTACTATATTTGCCTATACAACTAAAACTTCCATAGGGAGTTATAAACCCGAGTTCTTAATCAACAACCCGGGCGAGTGCTCCTCATGAGTGTTTGTACAAACTGGGTAACCTACAAGGCTGCCTCGGGGAAACCCGAGGTATCTGGTATATACCTGTAGCTTGTCCCATCTGGTCGTGGCCTGAGACGAGATACACACGGATACTATCAGGGTGTCGCACTACTAGAAAAAGGGCTATAGATGGGATTGACACTAATGGCGCACCAGACATGCGGTGCGCCATTAGTATATACTAATGGCGCACCACCTTCTGGTACGCCATTAGAGTTGAATACACTAATGGCGCACCTGGCTCAGGGTGCGCCATTAGTATCAATTTTTTTCCCTTTTCCAAACATACTAATGGCGCATCCAGACATAATGCGCCATTACTAGTTGTAACTAGTAATGGCGCACTAGTCACACAGTGCGCCACTACTGTTGTTTTTTTATTATATTTTTTTTTGCAAAACTACTAATGGCGCACTGTTCGAAGTGCGCCATTACTAGTTTAAACTAGTAATGGCGCACTTTGGCACAGTTCGCCATTAGTATGTTTTTTTTATTTTATTTTTGCAAAACTACTAATGGCGCACCACCTGCTGGTGCGCCATTAGTAAACTGGGTTACTAATGGCGCATTTGGAGGTGGTGCGCCATTAGTAAGTGGGCACCAACAAGATATTTTGGACAGCCACTCCTACCCACTCACTTTCTCCCCACTTCATTCTCTCCACCTCCTCCTCCAAAGCTTGTCCCGGGTGCCTCCTCTTTGTCACCTCATTTCCACCGTAGATTCATTCAAATTAAGTGGTTAAATTAACTTTTTTTGATAGGTAAGTAAGGGGGAAGCTATATTTATGTTGTTCTCCCTACAACAATGTGCACATGCACTTTTTATGGCCTAGCTAGATCTATGTATGTTCCTGGTGTTGCATATGTTTGTGGTGTTGCATATGTGTTTGTGTTTGCAGGTGTACCGGTATTTGAAATGCGATAGTTGCCAATATTTTGCCGGAATGTTGATTCATTTCCGTTTCGGCGAGAATTTTGGCATTAAGCTTTCTTTTTGGTCCTTTTTTTAGGGAAAGTCATGCCAAATTTTTTCTTGGTTCTAAAATATCGTTTTGCTCTACCCCGCAGGCGACCATGGTCCGCACGATGACCGAAGGCATCGTGAATAAGTTTTTGAGCTCCGCGAAGGCCGAGATGCTTCAAAACAACGAGACGGAGATAAGATGTCCGTGTCGAAGATGCAAGCTGAAGAGCCTTATTGCGGACCCAGATTCCGGGCAGGTGCGGGACCACTTGCTCTTGCGTGGTTTCATGGATGGCTATCGGTGGCAAGGTGATGAAGATGACTACAAAGTCGTCCATGGGGGCCGGGCAAGAAATGAGGAAGGGCAGCAAGACAACCACCGCGGCTCGGGCGGGCGAGAAGACGAAGAATCTCCAGGAGATGATCACGACGGTGATGCTGTACACATGCACAGTCATCATGTAGAAGATGCAGGACATGATGATGAGGAAGATGCCAGAGCAGACTACGGGCATGATCATGAAGATGATGATGCCGGCGGAGCATACGACGCTGGACCATCGATGGGCTGGGTGCAGGACCCTCATATTCAAGAGCTGCTTCTCAAGCAGACGGATAACGCAAGAGCTGCCGCCCGAGGGAAAGCCAAGATGGATCAACTGGAGATAGACGCGGTTACTCCATTGTATGAAGGATGCAGGACCGAGGATACTCGCCTGAAAGTAACGCTCATGGCTCTGGAGATGAAGGTAAAACACAAAATGACCGACGCATGCTTCGACGAGAACATGTCATTCTGGCACGAACGTCTTCCCAAGGGGAACAAGTGCCCGACCAGTTTCGAGGAGGCGAAGAAAATCGTGTGTCCTCTGGATTTACCGCACGTGAAATACCATGTGTGCATGAACAATTGCATCATTTATCGGGACGAGCACGCGGAGTCTACCATATGTCCGGTGTGCCGCGTCACTCGATACAAGAAGAGGAAGGAAGCTCCTCGAAAAGTGGTGTGGTACTTTCCGATCACTCCTCGTCTGCAGTGGTACTTCGCGGACCCTAAGGTAGCAAAGCTCCTGCGTTGGCACGCGGATAGGGAGGAGAAGAAGCAAGAAGATGACGCAAATGATCCGGAGATAGATAAAAAGACAAGATGCTGAGTCACCCTAAGGATGCGAGCCAGTGGCAAGTGTTGAACTTCGAAGACGCAGAATTTGGGAACGATCCAAGGAACATCGTGCTGGGCGCGAGCACCGATGGAGTCAATCCGTTTGGCAGCCAGAGAAGCACACATAGCACCTGGCCTGTGTTTGTGTGGATGTACAACCTTCCCCCCTGGTTGTGCATGAAGAGGAAGTACATTCACATGAGTATGCTAATTGAAGGACCAAAACAACCACGGAACGACATCAATCTGTATCTGGGGTTGCTGAAAGAGGAGCTAGACACGCTGTGGAAAACGCCAGCCAATACGTGGGACGCCGCAAAGAAAGAATATTTCCCTATGAGAGCCGCACTGCTCACGACGGTGCACGACTATCTCGGTTACGGATATGTCGCGGGGCAGGTGGTCCACGGATTTTCTGGATGCATCAGGTGCATGGATGACACAACGTATCGCTAGCTAGATAGAGATCCCGGGTCTTCTAAAACCGTGTCCATGGGACATCGAAGGTGGCTTCGCGACGATGACCTGTGGAGAAAACGCAAGGATCTGTTCGATGGTGAAACCGAACCCCGAGGACGCCCGCGTACGAGGAGCGGCGAGGAAATAGACGAGCTATTGAAAAATTGGAAAGATTGCCCACCGCTGGGAAAGAAGCAAAAGGCGCCAGAGCCGGGAAAGAAGCGAAAGGCGCCAGAGCCGCTGCTGAAGGTATGGAAAACGAGGTCTGTTTTTTGGGACTTGCCGTACTGGAAGATCCACCGTGTGCCTCACAGCCTACATGTCATGCATATCACGAAGAACGTGTGTGAGAGTCTGCTTGGTACCCTGCTCAACATGCCAAAGAGGACCAAAGATGGGCCGAAAGCAAGGGCAGACTTGAAATCAATGGGCACTTGGCAGGAGCTTCACGCTAATGATGATGATGATGATGATGAGGCGGAGCAGGACACGGAAAGTCGTCGCAAAGGCAAAAAGGCCAAGAAGACCAGAAATGACTACCCTCCCGCGTGCTTCACTCTAAGTCAGGAGGAGATCGAGCAATTTTTCACCTGCCTCGTAGGAGTAAAACTTCCTTACGATTACGCGGGGAAGATAAGCAGATACCTAGACCCAGCGAAGCAGAAGTTCAGCGGGATGAAGTCTCACGACTGTCACGTGATGATGACGTAGATACTTCCAGTTGCAATCCGTGGGATCATGGACGCGCACGTCCGTGAAATGCTATTTGGCATATGCAACTTTTTCGACGTCATCTCTCGGAAGTCGGTTGGCGTGAGGCAACTCAGAAGGCTACAGGAAGAGATCGTGGTGATACTATGCGAGCTTGAGATGTACTTCCCGCCCGCATTCTTCGACGTTATGGTGCATCTGCTAGTCCATATCGTGGACGATATCATCCAACTCGGGCCGACGTTCCTGCACATCATGATGCTGTTCGAAAGGATGAATGGTGTCATCAAAGGATACGTTCGCAACATGTCACGTCCAGAGGGAAGCATAGCCAGGGGCTTTCTGACCGAAGAGTGCATCTCCTACTGCACGAATTATCTAGGCATCGAGAACCCTGTTGGTCTGCCCGTCAACAGGCACATCGGCAGGCTCGCTGGATGGGGTCACCGTGAGGGTCGCCGCGAAATGCATGTCGACTTCGAGGGTCGGCTCGCCGACTTTGAAAGAGCAAACCTAGTCGCGCTACAACACATAGACGTGGTCGATCATTGGGTGGTAGAGCACAAAACCTTTATTGAGAAGACGTACAATGACCGAGGCCAACAGAGGACGGACGGAGATATAATCAAACAGCACAACTCATGTTTCACGCGTTGGTTCAAGCAGAAGCTTCTTTTGTACCCTTTACATGAGGATTCTTTCGCGGAAGAACAACTCATATTCGCCTTGTCACAGGGCGCCGAGCACAACCTGATGACCTATGAGGTGTACGATGTCAATGGCTATACATTCTACACCGAGGCCAAGGACATGAAGAGCGATGGTTATCAGAACTCCGGGGTAACGATGGAATCCTACACCGGTAACGACAAGGACAGATACTACGGAAGGATCGAGGAGATCTGGGAGCTGAGCTACGCTGGAGAGAAGGTCCCGATGTTCCGTGTCAGATGGGCCAAGAGCGTCCTAAAAGAAGACCCGTATTTCACCACCATGGTTATACCCGAAGCCAAATCCAAGACTGCGGGCGCAAACGTAACCGCGAAAAATGAGCCATGGGTACTGGCTTCCCAAGTTGACCAACGCTTCTTCATTGCCGACCCGTCAAAGCCCAGTCGTGTTGTCGCTAGGAGAGGCAAAAGGAATATCATTGGGATGGATGGAGTAGCCAGTGAGCAAGACATCGACAAGTACGGCAACCCGAAGATCGAACATGACGACGATGATGAAGTAGCAGCATACACCACAAGAAGAAGCAGGACCACCCTACCTAAAGGACGTCCGTTCCACAGAAGAACTCCATTTGCGAAAAAGAAGGGCAAGAAGATTGTGAACAGATAGCTAGCTAGCTAAGATCGATTGTATTTAAATTGTAATCTTCATTTCTCGATTGTATTTCATGGGCACTTTTTGAACTATCATGAATATTTTTAAATTTCATGGGCACTTTTTGAATTCATGAGAACACTCGATCTCGATCCCCCTCCATCTCGATCGTTATCCCCCCTCGCTAGATTCCCCTTGCCAAATCCCCCTCGCCGCCGAGCACCCCCCGCACCCTCTCCCACTCCACCACCGCCGACGACCCCCGCACCCTCCCCCGCTCCACCGTCACAAATGAATGCAACTAAAAATTTTTATTATATTTTCAAATAACAAATTTGATGGTATTTTCAAATAACAAATTTGATGATATTTTTTTATATTTTTTTATATTCATAAATATTTTCAATTAAAAAAATATGATGATATTTTTTTAAAAATTGTTACTGTTTTTATAAAAATTTATTACTGTTTCATATTCATATTCATATTCATGATATTTTTTATATTCATAAATATTTTCAAATAAAAAATTATTACTGTTTTTATAAAAAAATATTACTGTTTCATATTCATATTCATATTCATATTCATATTCATGATTTTTTTTATATTCATAAATATTTTCAAATAAAAAATTATTACTGTTTTTATAAAAAAATTACTTATGGCGCATCGCTGCCTGGTGCGCCATTGATATCTAAAAAAAATTACTTATGGCGCACCGTCCCACTGGTGCGCCATAGCTAACAGAAAAAAAACATTCTAATGGCGCACCGCAAGGGGGTGCGCTATTAGTATTCTCCCCCCTATAGCCCCTCGTGCCCCCCTCACCAGATCCTCCCTCGTCCTTCTTCCTTCCCCGTCTCTTCTCCCCCCCGCCCACGTCTCCACTGCGCCGCCGCCGCCGTTGCCCACGCGCCCCCGCCCACTCACCCCC
>LR738711.1:300162471-300373133 GCA_902687465.1 Secale cereale
CCATCCACCCCTTCCTCCCCCCCGCCGCCGCCTCTTCGAAACCGCCGCCGCCACCTCTTCCGCAGGCCCGGCCCCGCAGCGAGCAGAGCCCAGAAAAGCCTCGCCATGGTCGCCCCGTCCCCGACAACCACCTCTACACATCGGTCTCCGGCCGCGGGGAGACGCCAGCGCTGTACGAGCCGGCCAGGCACACGGGATCCAGCGCGGGACTGCTTCACCTTCAGGCTCACCCTCCCTCCGCCTTCGAACCAGCTTCGACGCCTCAACCTCGACCCTCGCCACAGCTCGCTGTCTTCCATGCCAAGGTCGACGAGATCTCGCTCCACGCCGTCAGCACCACCACAGTCCACAGGCGGAACCCCTTAAGAGATCTCCCTCCTTCCCCGTCTCTTCTTGATTCTTGGTTAACTTGGGTTGGATAGATCTGTTTGGTGTACTATCATCTTGTATCTTTGCCTCTGATGGAATTAGTGCTCAATTGTTGTTCGATTCTTGATCCTGTTCTAGTGGGCAGCACTTAAATAATTGTTTTTATGTCTAGATTTACAATCTTGACATGTACTATTGAATTTCTGCTAGATAGCTGCAGTGTGTAGTTTCTTTATGTATAATCCAGTGTAATTATGTACTGCACGGGTGTTATGAACTCCCTCTAGATGCCGTAAATCTTGCCCAGCTGATCAAAATTTCAAACCACACACTTACTTTCAGAGATCAAACTAGGAACATTATGAGACAAAGGAAAACAATGTACAACAAATGGAGCAAGCTATGAAAAAGAAAAAATACAAGATGATTCAGTTAAGACAAAAGAAACCATCTGCAAGACTGCAACTAGTACCAATGTAAATAGTACACTTGTTTACTACGATTTCTGAAAATACATCCAGTGATGATGCTCTAAAAACTAAAATACTACCCACACCCAACCCGCCTGCTAGTACCACTTTCAAATAATACACCTGCTACTTCATTTCTGAAAATACATGCATCAAACTTGTTTCGAAAAAAACATGCAGCAAAGATGCACCTCTTCTAATGAAGTGATGCTTTGAACAAACCTCCAGGACTCTCAACTGAATTAAGAACCTCTCACAATTTTCCTACTATAGCAGCAGGGAACCAAGTTACTTTTCTTCCATGTTTATTCAAATGCGACAAGATGTACGGCAATTCAATCTCCCTAGAAGCATTCAAGTCCTCTGGGGGCCAATAGAAGTATCCATCCAACTGAAACGTTCCATGCAATGTGCCACTTGTGTGTTCATTATATCCCACTCACTTTTCTTGTACTATGAAAGTTGAAAGGTTCCTGGTCAAATGGATTCATATAGCACAAAACAATTGATGCCTTCACTACAGTGAAATCAACGCTTCAATGGGATACGACACAATATCAAAAGTCCAAATTGGCCATAGCCTAATGCACTTTTCAACGCAACAGTTCAGCACATTGCGAAGGGTAAACTGTAGATAAAATCCATATGAGCATTAAATTGACATGTCAAAATCTACTAGACATGGTCAAATTACAAATTTCAAGGGGCAACTTATTCTGTTTGCTGATGTGTGCTCATAACAGTTCTAGTTGAAAATCCCAAACTAGAGAAACTGCCAAAAGGGGGAATTGTACTCTAACTAGACAGTATACTGAATCTAGAGAGAAAATTTCTTTATGGAGGGATTATCTAATTAATTATCTCAGAACTTAATCAACTATATTTCCTAGAAACTGTATTGTACATGTACCAGTAACACACATCGTGTCTCAGTTCGGCCAGTAGGCAAAATATTGAAATCATATATGCTGCTACAGTTTACCTGACGGCCTACTTCCTGCTCTAAGAAATCAGGGCGTAAACTGGCCACCCTAGTTCTCATTTGCTCATTTGCCGTGATCTGACCCCAACCTATATTGGCTGAGTAGACACTCATATAGGAGCTAAAGCGGGACGGCATTAGGTTCCTCCTTTTGTTGGTTCTTTGTCTAAGGAATATATGCTCCTGGATCTAGATTCTTTTCTTCCTGATGTTGCTATTTCCATTGAAGTACTCACATGTGTTCTAGATGAGCTGCTGCTAGTTAGTTCCCCTTAGACTACATTCTAGATTGCATAGCATAACTCCAGAATTTTGTCATTGCACACATGCGCATATATTTCTGGACAGCAATCTTATATCTGAAAAATGAGTTAGCTAGGCTCAGAATTTTGAGTTGGCCCCTCTACATAAGTTCTAGATAAAGTTTCAAGGTTTCTTTAGAGTATTTATTTGTGTCGTTTGGATGTACGGTTTGAGAGCAGCTATCAGTTTAGTTTCAAGGTTTCTTTAGAGTATTTATTGGTAAACTATTGATGATTTTTTGTTGGGTGACCTATTAGATCTGGAATGGAAGCTCACATAAGTTGAGCTGATTTTTGTCCATATGAAAGCAGAGGACCATATGGTCTGTGGCCTTTTCATCCAGATGAAAGTAGAGGCACATAGTGGTGCTAGTTTGCTGGGTTTTGTCTCCGACCATCGTGTCGTGATGATTTTGCAGGTACCCCGAGAGGCCCTTGAGTCTGGTGGAATGTCGATTAACTTCTATTTCGGAAAATTCGGGTACTCCATATGTCCTATTTTCAACAAAGGTCATGCTGAAATTTTTCGTGAATTTTAGCATGATTTTGCTAAAAATAGGATATATGGGGTACTTGTGACTAATGCATGGGCCGGGGTATCTTAGTAGTTAATTAAGTAGGATCAACTGCCCCTTTATTCTTGCTGCATTAAACCATAGGTGGCAATAGAGCCAAGTGAGTAGGCCCAACTTAGAATTCTCCTTCCCAGCTTAGCTTTTAGGATGCCTCGGTGTCAAAAAACCATAAATTATAAAACATTGGCTTTTAGGGTGCCTCGGTGTCGATAAAAACCTAAATGATGAAAGCTTAGGCTTTTAGGGTGCCTCGGCGTCGAAAAACCCTCAATGATAAAAGCTTAGCTTTTAGGATGCCTCGGTGTCGACAAACCCTAAATGATGAGACCATGATCTTGTTCCTTGACAATAACCAACTTTTTAACCAAACTTTTTTCCTATTTAGAGAGAAACATGGCCCACAACGATGAGGCCGGGGGTTCGGGCGGCAAGGCATTCTGGGAGCTGTCCCAGGAGATGGAGGAACAACCTCACTTGTATGAGGATGCCGCCTTCCCCACCGATCCTGAGACCACTGATGGTGCCGCTGAGGATGACCCCACTGATGGTGCCGTCGGGGATGACACCAGTGATGGTGCCGCCGAGGATGCCACCATTGATGATGGCGGCGCACGCACAGATGGCAGCCTACCGAAGAGGCAACGGAAGGACCGGCGCCCGACCGTGCTCCGCACCGTCAAGGAGGAATTTACTGAAGTGGACTCCGATGGGAATCCAACGGCGCCCGAACGAACAGTCAAGGGGTACTCGCTTCAGCTCGGGTGCATTCTCCGGAGCACCGTCTCGATCAACACCGAGAACCTGAGGCATCCTGATCAAGGGAATTTGCGCAACCTCCTCTTCACGAAGCTGCACGAACGATACAAGTTCCCCGCTAAATTTGAAAACACAAGCCTCAAAGGGAATAAAGTGAACAATACGGCCCTCACGAGGATGAGCACGGCCCTGTCTACTTGGAAAAGCACGATGAAGAGAATTATCGACAAAGGTTTTAGTTATGAGAAGATCAAGGAGAAAAATCCTTCGATCACCGAAGATGACTACAACGACTTCAAGATCAAGTGCTTGAGCACCGCAACCTCCGAATCAAGTCAGTGGGGGAAAGAAATGTGGGAGCTGAACTTAGGGGAACACACACTCGGTCCCGGCGGTTACAGAGTGGCGGAGCCTATATGGGACAAGGAGGAGGCGGACCGTGCCGAGCAAGGCCTACCGCCCCTCTTCGATAAATACGGTGACAAGCAGACCAGGAAATTTGTCAGGGCCCGGTACAAGAAGGACCCAAAAACCAAGGAGCTTACCACGGATCCGAAGACCAGGGCGCTTGAGCTTGTTCTGGTAAGGAATACACCCCCGCGTAATTAGCTCCATATGGTTGCATTCTAATTAATGAAGCCAAATTTCTAAATGGTTCACATTCCTTCCGCAGGCGACTGAAAGCAGTAGCGCGGGGTCGACTAAGAGCAACCCTTGGGACACCACTCTAAATAGAGCGTTGAATGTAATGAAGAAAAAGGATAAGCCCAGTAAGCCATCGTCAGCTGGTCGTGTGGCCGGCAAAGTCTTGTCCACAAAATGGTCGTCATACTATAACGCTGGTGGGCGAAAGGAGAAAAAGACCAGCTCGGAAAGCCAGTCGCGCGAGGTTCAAGAACTCAAGGCACAAGTGGCGCGGATTCCGGAGATTGTCCAAGAGCAAGTGCAACAACAACTGGGAGCGATGATCACCGCCATTGTGCCTACCTTGATTGAGGGGTTGCAGGCGTGGATTGTGGGCGGCCAACAGGGGCCGCCCCCGATTCCCAGCTTCACGGCCAGCAACTCGCAGAACGCGATGGCGGGGCCATTGGTGTCTCCGGCGGAGGCAGCATTGGTGTCTCCGACGCCGGCACGGGAGCTTAATGCACTCGGGTGTACGCCGGCCGGCACCTCTGCAGCAAGCGGCCCCTCCGTCAACTGCACGCCCGCCGTTGGCGGTGCCTCGACATTAGCCGAGCTCGACGCCATCATCACGGTAACTAATTAAGCCTCTCTCGGCCGAGGACTTCATCTCCTTGCCTTTGACTGGGCATCCCTGACGCCCTACATGTTTTCGCAGGGCACCGCCGATGTTCTATGCACTCTCCTGCACTTCGTGAACAACGAGTTGGTCGATGTCGCCAAGGGCAAAATCGTTCAACCGGGCAACTCCGTGTTCCACGGTACTAGGATGCCACCCAACTTGTATAGGGTTCAACTGGTTCGGGTGCTGCCAGGCTGCGACGAGTTGTTACCTCCGATTCGACCCGTCGGGGCCGACGAAGATGATGTGATGACCCTCAGCGCCTGCCTGAGCTGGCCCCTGCTTTGGCCGAAGAGCCAGATTCGTTTGGGGCGGGGGACACCACCCCAAAGACAACACCGCCAGTTGTGCCGGCACCAAGTCGGCCCCTTGGCAAGACCGCCGCAACCGTGCCGAACATCCCTATGCCACTGGATCCAAACATGCATATGGCACAAGATCCGAACGACGACGACGACAACGACGATGATACATTTGCCAACGTCGATCAGTACTTTGCCGATCATGGGTACGGTGGCGACTTCATGGGGCCTCCTTCTCAAGAACCCAACCCTACAAAAGACGTGCGCGATCTAGCTGGTACCGCGAAGAAACCAAGTTGCAACAGGCGTCGTCTATCGTTCAGTTCTCAGGAGACGCCTCCAGCTGCCAACTTCACCGAGCCTCAGATAGGCGAGGTGCGAAATATTATCATCCCCAACACACTCAAGAAGGCGGTCTGTGAGCAGAACTCGGTCCCATTACAGGAGAAGAAGAAGGCACGGAAAAGAAAGACTAACAAGGGTGCGAGCCAGCCGGCACCGAGTACAATCCGTGCTCAGGACGGGCCACCTTCACCTGAGGATGTAATGAGGAGGGTGCATGTGGCGGGTAGGCCGATGCTACCGAGTAATATGCTCAGTGCTGCAACCGGTGCTATGCGGAGTCTACATGACAGTGTTCTTTCTTTGGAGAAGCGGCGTCTCAGAGAGAAGGATGTGGCATACCCGATTTTCGCGGCCAAGGTGCCAGAGGGCAAGGGCTTTGTGGATAACTCCATCGGGGGTACGATCATCCTGTGGTTTAATGACATCTACGCTATGTTGAACCTTCATCCGCTGCACTACACCTTCGTTCGGCTATTTTCGCTGAGTATGGAGATGCGGATCATTCGCGACAAGACCCCGGACATCATGATAGTCGACCCCTTCTACATGCGTGCCAAGATCTTGGGCAGTGCTGGGGACCAGCAAGTCGCGAGTTCTTTCTTCGAAGGCGTCATTCTGGCAAACCGATATAAGGATAACTTCCTCGTGACTTACTTTCCCGAGTAAGTCCTGTTGCATACTTATATATTGCTTATGTATTGTCTGTGAATTGGTACTAACGTTTCGTTTGGCTAGTGCATAGCGATGTCGTCGTATGTCGTGTACAAGGGTAAGGTTCCCGGAGTCTACGATGACTGGGAGGAGTGTCAGAGACAGGTTCACCGATTCAGCGGTAACAGTTACAAAGGGTACACCACTAGGGCCGTGGAGGAATCTAGATACGCCCGCTATCTAGCGGGAGAGGGGAGGAAGCGTTGGAGGAACCAAATGAAGACGAGTTTCATCGTGATGATGCTCATCGTGATGACCGCAGCTCTCTTCTATGTGATGGTAGTTTAGATGATCGATATCGACTTGTAATGTGAAGACAAACTCGCTACTCACGGTCTCGAGACTTGTAATATAATGTTCTATCTTTGTTCGGTCTTTTGAATTCAAAGACTAATATGATGAATTGTATTCGGAGACTAATATGATGAATTGTATTCAGAGACTAATCTTCTATTGTATTCGATGAATCTGTTGTTGCTGTGTGCTGGTGCTGTCTATATTCTGTCCAATAATACATTTTGTAACCTGTGCAAAAAATAGAAAATTAAAAAATAAATAAATAACCTAATATTCATACTAATGGCGCATCACATCACAGTGCGCCATTAGTATGCCAAAGGATACTAATGGCGCATCATCCAACAGTGCGCCATTAGTATGCGAAAGTTACTAATGGCGCATAAGGCAAGAGTGCGCCATTAGTATGCCAAAGCACCTGGGTATATATGGCCCCCTGGGAGTCATACTAATGGCGCACCGTGGTGCGCCATTAGTAAAATATACTAATGGCATGGCACTAATGGCGCACCACTAATGCGCCATTAATGGCCAAAATAGGTGCGCCATTAGTAGGCCTTTTCCTAGTAGTGTCGGCACCCCGGGAGGTCTTGGTGGATTAGTTTTACCTTTGTCAAAATTTATTGAGCACGGGATTCCGAGAATACTCGGGTCTTCCCAATAGGAGTTGCGACTTCGTGGATCGTGAGCTTATGATGGGCAAAGTTGGGACACCCCTGCAGGGTTATGAACTTTTGAAATCTGTGACCGCGGTTATGTGGCAGATGGGAATTTGTTAATATCCGGTTGTAGATAACTTGACACCATATCCTTAAGAATACACTACCGGTGTGAGTACCATGATGGTCTCTTTTCGAAGGGGTTTTGGAAAGTGAACACGGTGGGGTTATGCATGAACATGAGTAGCTAGGATCACTTAATGATCATCTTCGACGACCGTTGGCACATATTATCATCCTGCTCTGAATTCGTAAGCTAGTTCCTTAGTGCTTGTTACAGACACTTTATTACCTCTCCACACCTAAAGGCTTTGTTAGTTCTGATACCTGGGAATGGGATTGCTGAGTCCTTGTGACTCACAGATTACAACACAAACCAGGTGCAGGTACAGCCGAGAACGATGCAGGAGATCGACCAGAAATTCACTAGGAGTTCGATGAAGAGTGTGGTCATTTTTATGTTACGTATCCTGACGATCAGTAGTGGTTCCTACTAGGGGCGATAATGATTTGTGGTTGTGGTATCTTTTCTCGTTTCGATTTCGTCCGTAGTCGGACCCTGTGTTATTTGGATGAATGTATGCTATTGTATTAAATGTGTGACATGGCGAGTGTAAGCCAACTATGTTACTCTTTCATCCCTGTTCTTTACATGAGTTGCACAAAGATACAATGCTTGCGATCATTCCAAAATGCGCTTATGTCTCTAACTCGTGCCTCGACACGTAGGAGATATAGTCGCATCCTGGGCATTACAAAATCACTCTTCCGTAAAAAATGGCAGCTAATTCCGTGAGCGCAAAGTTTCTGTTTTTTTACAGCAAGATCACATTAACTTTCACCCAAGTCATCCCAAAGGTCTTACTTGGCACTTTATTGAAACAAAAGTTATAAAACATGATTACTATAGTAGCTTAATCATGTAAATACACAAAAACAGTAAGGGTAAATATTGGGTTGTCTCCCAACAAGCGCTTTTCTTTAATGCCTTTTAGCTAGGCATGATGATTTCAATGATGCTCACATAAAAGATAAGAATTGAAACATAAAGAGAGCATCATGAAGAATATGACTAGCATATTTAAGTTGAACCCACTTCCTATGCCTAGGGATTTTGTGAGTACATAATTTATAGGAACAAGAATCAACTAGCATATGAAGGCACATTGAGAGGAAACTTGATATTATTGCAACTTCTACAAGCATGTATTCCCCCCTCATAAAATTTCAGTAGCATTGTCGGTGGGAACGACACCTATGGGATCACAAGAATCCCTACTACGGTTAGCGGGGCGCGGGGTTGAGAGAAGAGCGGATCAAACAGATAGCACACGGTTTGTTTATCCAGGTTCGGGCCGCGAGGATACGTAAAACCCTACTCCTGCTTTGGTGGATTGTATATCTGTGTTCTTCAGCTAGCTATGGGGCGTGAGGAGCTCCAAAAAGCCGAATCCTCCTCCTGGTCACCTCGGGCCTCCTTTTATAGAAAAAGGGGTTGCCACAGTGGCACACATGAGGTGGAAAGGGTACAGTGATACGAGGTTATCCCTCGCATTACATGACAAGGCACATTTCATGCGTCTTGCTTAGGTGTCCTTGCTTTATCGGGGACGGGGGAGAGATCTGTCTTGTCCGTCGCCGCTCCTTCTTGTGTCGACACGCGCCCTGGCCAGCGATGCCTGAGATGCCATGTAGGCAGGCAGGCAGATGAGGTGGCGCAATGGTGGGTCTTCGCGAAGATCTGCATGTCGCCACGCAGGTGCCTGCCCAGCTGGTTGGGTCGGCAGCTGCATATGGCGGTGGAAGTTTAGTCAGCGTGGGCCTGATAGTGGCCCTGCGAATGTCCTTGGCAAGGGCCTTGCCGGGGCCCCGGCAAGCGTCTTGCCGCGGCGCCTGCTGCCATCCCCGGCAAGGTGCTTGCCGGAGGTCTTGTGGTCTTCCTTGGCTGGGATCCCGCCAAGGGTCGTCGTCTTCTTTGTGCGTATCTGATCTAGAATGCCTTCACAAAGATCTGCATGCCACTACGGGGATGTCTGCCGAATCCTTGCCCTATGGGGGCAGCGGACTCAAGGGTGATTTGCTCCGTAGGCGTCGGGCGAGTTGCCGCGGCAAGGGTATTGCCGGGTCTACTAAAACTGGCTCCCGGCAAGGATCTTGCCGGGGGAACCCGCATCGTCCCTTTGCTCTTTGTTGTCTTGTCCTTGGTGTCATTCTAGTTCTCTTGAGCTTCGGTCTTACCCTGGCTTACCTCCCTTGCCTTGCTTGGTGCGGCGGTGCCCGTGGCTCAGACTGCCCGTGCACAGCCATAGGGGTACAAAAAGCGTACCCCCCTTTTTGTACACCGATAGGAGCCCCCGGGCCTGGGCCACACATAAGCGCGACGCGTTGTTGGGCTAGGCCCAGAACGGTGCGCGGGCAGGCGGGACAGTTTTTACCGTGGGAACACTTTTCGCGCACTGCGCCTCCCACGATCCGCGCGTGTGGCGCGGTGTGGAGGGGTGTGCGTGACGTGGGTGGCATGCATGTGGCGGTTCCCGCAGGCATGCGTCACATCGTAGTAAAGAGGCGGCTTCGTGCCTTCCCCGTAAAAGGAGGGAGGCGTAGGGGCGCGGCTCATTTACTAAATGGAGTCAAGGCGCGGTCTTCAAGGCATCCACTCCCCATGATCACGGGGTAGGGAGAGGTCGCCTCACTTGTCACCTCGGTTCTGTGCATTGGCCACGTGTATCCCATGCGCTTGGGGTGGCGAATGGTGGAGGCGGGGAACCGGGCCGTCGCTGGTTGGGGCAGCGGGTCGGTCCTGGTTCCCTGCGCTTCTTGTGTCTTGATTGGCCGAGCGGGGCGGCTGAGCCCCAACCCCGTTCCTTTATAAGGAGCGGGGAGGGGGGATGGCACCCCGTATTCTTCCATCATCTTCCTTCTTCCGCTTCCGCTTCTTCCTTCCCCTTGCAATGGAGAAAGGGAATCCCGGTCCTTCGACGGTGGCGGCAAGGGTTGCTGCTCGACAACGCGTCCCTCCTCCTCCTGCACCTGTGGAGGTAGAGCCAGCTACGAGGGGAAGTGGGAGAGGGCGAGACCGTGGGCGAAGTCGGGGTAGAGGTTGGAGTGCTCAGGGAAGAGGAGGATGGGGCGGCGCGCCGACCTCGCCGTGAATTCTTCGTCAGGTTGCGCCGGCCGCCACGCCGTCGCCTTCGCCTCCCGATGCCATTCGCACGGGAGATGGAGCTGGATCCGCCACATTCATTGTGGCTGCGTATGAGGGGCTGCGGGATTAGCGGTATGCGGGTCCGCGTCGACTTCCCTGCTCCTCACGTGATGTATCTTCGTCGGGGGTGGAAGACGTTTTCTCGTATCCACAGCTTGGCGGATGGGCTCACTCTCCATTTTAAGTTGATGGAGGATGGCCTTCTTTCCATCAAGGTCTCCGAGCACTTCGGGACTCGTGCAAGGTGCTGCGTGGAGAGCTCTTCTGATGATGAAGATTCCTCCTCGAGCGAGAGTGACGAGGAGGACAGCAACAGCGGCGACCAGGGTTGTAGGCGGCAGGATGACAGGTCTGACTAGGTGTGGGCGCCGTTCCATACGGCACCCGTGACGCCATCATCCGTGTCGCCGGCTCCTTGAACTTCTCGGGGTCGTCTTCTTGGGCGGCTGGCGTTGGGGGGCTGCGGAAAAGGAAGAGGGCGGGCGGCAAGGACGTCAAGTCGAAGTACGCGGGCACCGACGCCTTCGACGCGTACTGACGTCCTGCCGCCTCGTCTTCGAGCTCTGCTTCCGGCGCCGCCATCACCATCCAGCCTTTGGGCGGCCACCAAGATGTTCTGTCAGTGTCTTCTGCCACCCGTAGCTCGCCTAGGCGCTCCTGTTGCCCTTCTCGCCTCCTTGACCTGCCTCCTGAGGAGAGGGACAAGAAAGGGATTACGGGCATCTTATCTCTTTTTAGTTTGTAAGCCTTCGGGCGTCTGTTAAATTTAAAACTTGTAATCCCCTTGTTCATGTTTTTCATTCCCTATGGACTGTACCTGGGCGGGATGTTTTTTTTAATGAAAAAGGGATGTTTGCCGGGTCATTTGTTCGCAGGTAGAACCCACAACAGGGAATAAATCCCTGATATCTCTAAGATAAACATTTTCTTGCCCGGCAACAAGCCTCGCCATCCCCCTACTTCGCTCGACCTTTCTCACTCCTTTGGCGGAGGCAGGGATGAAGTGGGTTTATGCTCCTTGTTTTACCCTTTCGCTGTCGCGACTACGACCAAACTCGGTCCCAGGAACAAGCCCTAGGGCCTAGAGTTAGGGGAGCACGATAGCCCAGGGATAAAACGAGGTTTCACATACCCCAGTCCATAATGGAATGCATGATAAGGGATGAAGAACTTATCTGAAGCTGCAGCCCCCGGCAATCATGGTTTGCCGTGGGTGAATCTTTGCTCTTGCAGCCCCCGGCAATACTGGCTTGCCGGGGCCTAGATGCTGGAATGTTCCTTTTTTTCTCCCCAAGTGGTTTCGGCAAGGATATTTGTGTGTCCTGTGAGCCAAAGAAGATAAAAGAAAGACAAAGAGATGCAAACTCGACCTCTAAGCTAGGGGTTAGCGGTCGCTAAGCACTATCAACCCTAACCAAGGACGAGACTCGACCTATCATGCATGCTATAACTTAGGGCGCCAGCGCTTCATTTATTTATGCTCAGGGTCTGCGCCTGGCTTTGTACAAAGGGTTACATGCCTTGTCGGCAAGGCTTGTACAAAAGGTGGCTTGCCGGGGGGCCCGAGAAGCCGCGCCTCACGGTAAAACTTGCAAAGACGCTCAATGTTCCAGGAATTTGCTCACCGGAATGGCATTTTTGGTCTCCAGGCGGACTGCACCAGGCCTGGTGACTTGGCCGATTGAACGCGCCGAAGAACAAGGTTGCCTTCCTCAAATCTTTGGGCATGGACCTTGCGGCAATGGTAGCGACGCAAGGCTTGCTGGTAGCGTGCTGCTCTCACAGCTCCCTGAAGACGATCTTCTTCAAGGAGCATTGCGTCATCTTGCTGTAGTTGTTCTTGCTCAAGCTCATCATAAGCGAGCACTCGAGGTGACCCGTATATGAGTTCAGTGAGGAGAACTGCTTGTGCCCCGTATACTAGGGCAAAGGGTGCCTGCCCGGTGGATCGATTTGGCGTCGTTCTGATCGACCAAAAAACCGTCGGCAACTCATCAATCCAGCGCCTTCCACTCTTGCGCAGCCTGTCAAAGGTCTTTGTCCTTAAGCCTCGCAGTACTTCAGTGTTTGCTCTCTCAGCTTGACCATTGCTTCGTGGGTGAGCAACGGAAGCGAAACAGACTTTGCTGCCGAGGTCTTGGGTATATTACATGAAGGTGCGGCTTGTGAACTGTGTGCCGTTGTCGGTGATGACCCTGTTGGGTACACCAAAACGGCACACTAGTCCATTGAAGAATTTGACGGCTGACTGTGCTGTGACCTTCCTCACTGCCTCCACCTCTGGCCACTTTGTGAACTTGTCGATTGCGACGTACAAGTACTCAAAGCCCCCGACAGCGCGGGGGAAAGGGCCCAGTATGTCGAATCCCAAGATCAAGAAGGGCCAGGAGAGAGGAATGGTTTGAAGGGCTTGAGCTGGTTGATGAAGTTTCTTTGAATGGAACTGACACGCTTCACACATGGTGACCAGTGTCGTCGCATCCTGGAGGGTAGTGGGCCAGAAGAAGCCTTGCCGGCAAGGGCTCTTGACCCTATGTGGGATCCACATATGCCTCCATGTATCTCTGCCAACAGCCCCAGTCCTTCCTCTCGAGGGATACACTTCAATTTCACACCGTTCGATCTCTTTCTGTACAGGACGTCATCGACGAACTAGTACATAGCAGATCGACAGGCTACTTTTTCCGCTTCTTCCTGCTCCTCAGGAAGTACCCCAGTTTGGAGGAATCGGACGGTAAGTTGTGCCCACGCTGCAGCCTGGGGCTCGACGGCGAGGACTAAAGGCATTTCCTCCGCTATAGGAGCGTTTGTCTCGATGGCAAGAGCTCGACGCTCCGCCGGAGCTAGCCGTCCCGTGGCGGGCTCAGTGTCCCCGGCAACATCCTTGCCAGCAGCTCCGGGGAGCTTGGCGGGAAAGTACTTGTCGGGCCCTGATTTCCTCCTCTTGTTTTGCTCTGTTGATGGACCAACGGATGGCTGAGAAAGCTGAAGCACAAAGGTACCTTGTTCCACAGGTAACTTGAGGGCAGCGCGCTTTGACAGGTAATCGGCGATGTCGTTCTCTGCTCGGGGAACGTGCTCCGCATGTATACCATCAAAACGCTCTTCCAGCTTTCTCACTTCATCGACGTAGGCCTTCATCAACGGGCTCTGGTAATCTTTGTTGATTTGCTTGACGACAAGCTGCGAATAGCCCCTGACAATGAGTTTCTTGATTCCGAGGTCTGCCGCGATCCTAAGACCAGCAAGCAGCCCCTCATATTCGGCAGTATTGTTCGTTGATACCTCCCTGGGGAAGTGCATCTGGACCACGTACTTGAGGTGCTCTCCGGTGGGCGCGACAAGCAGTACGCCAGCCCCGGCGCCCTGTAAGGAGAAAGCTCCATCAAAGTACATGATCTAGTCGCAACTCACCTCTTTGTCGGGGAGAGCAGTTTCCTGGGCTTCTTCATCAGGCGTCGCGGTCCATTCTGCAACGAACTCTGCCAGGACTCGGCTTTGAATCGTCGAGGTACTTTCAAACTTGAGGCCAAAGCTGGACAGCTCCAGTGCCCACTCTACAATTCTTCCCGTTGCATCTGGATTGTGCAATATCTGTTGCAGAGGGAGGCGAGTGACGACAGTGATCTCGTGTGCCTGGAAGTAGTGCCGCAGCTTCCTTGAGGCCATAAGAAGGCCGAAGAGCAATTTCTGCACACCGGAGTACCTTGATCTAGCCCCCTGCAAGAGGGAGCAAACAAAGTAGATCGGGTGCTGCATCATTTTCTTCCTTGGCGGCACTCCAACCGGCCGTGTCGTCTCTGCACCACCGGCATCAGGCTCTGTCGCTGCTATCACCTTGTCATCAATTTATCTCTGTGCCACTAGTGCGGCGCTGACCACCTAGTTCGTTGCCGCCAGGTATAGCCGCAACGGTTCTTGTGGCCTAGGCGCAACTAGTACTAGCGTGGAGGAAAGATACCTCTTCAAATCTTGCAATGCTGCTTCGGCTTCTCGCGTCCACTCCATTGGGCCCGCCTTTTTCAAAATCTTGAAAAAGGGAAGGGCGCGCTCGGCAGACTTGGAAATGAATCTGCTCATGGCGGCAACGCAGCCAGCAAGCCGAAGCACATCCTTGACTCGTTTGGGTGCTTCAATCTGTTCTATAGCTTTGATCTTGTCCGGATTGGCCTCTATCCCACGCTGTGACACAAAGAACCCGAGAAGCTTGCTGGACGGGACGCCGAAGACGCACTTCTCAGGGTTCAGCTTGAGATTGATCTTGCATAGGTTTGCAAATGTTTCTTGTAAATCCGGTATAGGGATTGCCCTGTTGTTGGTTTTGACCACTATATCATCCATATAAGCCTCCATATTTCAATGGAGCTGGGGTTCAAAACCAATCTGGACTGCCCTTGCAAACGTTGAGCCAGCACTCTTCAACCCGAAAGGCATTTGTACGAAACAATACGTACCACATGGGGTGATGAATGATGTCTTCTCCTCGTCTTCTCTTGTCATGAAAATCTGATGGTAGCCGGAGTAGGCATCGAGGAATGTCAACAGGTCACACCCAGCCGTGCAGTCAACAATCTGGTCGATGCGCAGCAACGGGAAGGGGTCTTTGGGACAAGCCTTATTGATATCCGTGTAATCAATACACAGCCTCCACTTCCCATTCGCCTTGCGCACTACCACTGGATTGACCAACCACGTTGGATGGAGCACTCCTCTTACCAAACCCGCTGCTTCGAGTTTCGGGATCTCCTCTGTGATGAACTCTTGTCGTTCCAAAGCTTTCTTCCTGACCTTCTGCTTGACGGGCCGCGTATGAGGACAAACATCAAGGTGGTGCTCAATCACCTCCCTGGGAACGCCGGGGATGTCGGATGCTTGCCATGCAAACACATCGACATTTTCCCGCAGGAAGGTGACAAGCACGTCTTCCTATTTGTCGTCAAGGGTGGAGCTTATGGTGAAAGCCCCTCCTGTGCCGTCCTCCTTGACAAAAACCTTCTTGGCTCCCGGCGGTGTGGCCCTGGACTTCTTGTTTCTGCCGGTGGAGCTCTCTGGCACGTCCTCGACGGGAGCACTACACTCTGAAGAGGTGCGCTTGCCGGAGTGGGTGTCTGAGGTCTCACCGGTCTTCTTCTTCTTCCCCCCCGGGGCTCCAGTGGCAGGAGCAAGTGCCCTAGTGGCGGGAGCTGTTGCAACTGCTTGTTGGTATAGTTGGTCAGCGCAAATCAGCGCATCTTTCTTATCAGAGGGGATGGTGATGATCGTCATAGGTCATGGCATCTTCAAGGTATTGTAGGCGTAGTGTGACGCCGCCATGAACTTGGCCAGCGCTGGGTGGCCAAGGATCCCGTTGTAGGGCATGGGGATCTTGGCGACATCGAACATGATCCTTTATGTCCTGTAGTTCAGGTCACTTCCAAAAGTCACGGGCAGCGTGACCTTCCCCTTTGGTTGACTTTTTCCCGGGTTGACCCCCTGAAACATGCCCGTTTCCTCGAGGTCTCTGTCAGGAATCTGCAACTTCTCGATCACGGTAGGTGAGATTAAGTTCAGACCGGCCCCGCCATCGACTAGCATCTTTGTCACCTTGAGGTTGCGTATTGTTGGTGAAACCAACAATGGCAAGCACCCGACCGAAGTAGTGCGGTCAGGGTGATCCTCAGTGTCAAAAATGATAGGCGTGTTGGACCACTTCAGCGGCTTTTGGGCAACAGACGACGACTCCACCGCTGTAATCTCACGCGCCCACTATTTAAGCTGGTGGTGAGAAGTATGCAGCGAGGCGCCGCCATCGACGCACATGGCCTCCGTGGCTTTCTAAAACTCTTGGTCGCCGGACTCATCATCCACTTCGTGATCGTCGTCTTCTGGCTTTTTGTCAAGGCCCCGGGCGGGCCTCTACTGCTGTTTATCCTTGCCGCGACGGCCTGCTTGGCCGTCACGCTTCTTGTCGGACCCCTCAGCACCGTCATGTCCCTTATCCTTGTCCCGCCTCTCATATTCAGCCCTCTGCTTCTCAACAAGGAGCTCAACCTGTCGGCAGTTATGGAGATCATGGCCTTTGGTGCGATGGATCTTGCAGTATTGCTTGTCGGAGTTTCCTGGCTTCTCGGCAGCCGCCAAGGCCCGGCAGGCGACACACCTGGCAATTTCCTTGCCGGGGTCATCCGCCTTGGTTTTCTTGGCGAGGCCGGCGTCATCAGATCCCTCGACGGCAAGCACGGCTTTACCTTTGCGCTTCCTGTTGCGGCGTCGGCCTTTCTTCGCCGGGGCGGCAGCATCCTCATCTGAAGAGTCGGTTTCCGTGCCGGCATCTTCGCCGGGGTATTTCCTTCCCTCTTCAGCCCGGGCACATCTGTCAGCAAGAACATAGAGTTCTGCCACGTCTTTCACCTTGTTCATTGCCAGCTCTTCGCGCATCTTGCGGTTACGCACGTTCTGATGAAACGCGCTGATGATGGCGGCAGGGTGAACATCAGGGATATTGTATTGTACCCGGCTGAACCTCTGTATATACTTGCGCAGACTCTCGCCTCCCTTTTGGGGAATGACGTGCAGGTCAGTTGCTTGGCCATGGGCTTGGTGACCTCCAGTAAAGGTGCCAACAAACTCATGGCACAAATCCGACCAGGAGGAAATAGAGTCTACCGGCAAGTGCATCAACCACGACATGGCGTTGGGTTTAAGAGCCAATGGAAAGTAATTCGCAAGCACCTTATCGTCGCGGGCTCCGGCAGCTTGCATCGCGATGGTGTAGATGCTGAGGAACTCCGACGGGTGGGTCTTGCCGTTGTACTTCTCGCCAACGTCAGGCTTGAAGGTGCGGTGAGTGGGCCACTGGAACTGCTGCAGCTCACGGGTAAAATCCGGATAGCCTAACTCGTAAGGTAGACCTCCAGGGCTCTCCGGTGCTGGGCGGTTCAGAGCAGGCCATGCTCGCCTGTCTGACTGGTGGCGTGCTCCGCGCCGGCGCTCGATGGTGGTTCGAGCGTCTTCATGAGCTCGCTCCTGAAGAACTTGATGCTGGTCGCCGTGGGTCCGTGGGTCGGACGATGCTATGGAGATGTCGTCACCCGCGACGTCTCGACGAGTTGACACACGCGGTACCGGGCGAGGAGGAGGCGAATGCACCACGGCCACGGTGTTGCCGGTCCTCCCGCCACTGGTGCGTGGGACCCCATCGGAGCGTCGACCCGGGGGCTTCGCTGGACTTGGTTCAT
The DNA here is from genome assembly GCA_902687465.1 of Secale cereale. NCBI lineage: Eukaryota > Viridiplantae > Streptophyta > Magnoliopsida > Poales > Poaceae > Secale > Secale cereale. Next base: position 300,180,028 of record LR738711.1, read on the forward strand.
CCTTGTTGGTGACCGCGACAAGGCTTCGGATGGTGGCTCTCCATTCGTCGAGTTTCCCCGTAACGTGAGGAAAGTCGAGGAGCAACTGCGCGCGCCAAGACTTCTGCCGGGGTTAGCGGTAGTGTAACCTGCACAGACCGCAACGCGCTTCGACTCCTGACCATGTTAGGAGGAGCTTTATCACGATCCCGCGGTCGCATGCCGTTTTCACCAGCGCTTCGGCGAGCGGGCAGGTCTTCTACGTCTCGGGAGTGGCGCTCGGGGATCTTCCCGCGGTGACGCCCGGGATCTTCGGCGTGATGACGCTGTTCGTCGCGTGCTGCTTGGGAGGAGCGCGCTGTCGGCGCAGGCATGGGAGTCCTGGAGGCCCTTGCGTCGCCTTCGGGTGATGTGGCAGCGATCTTGGAAGGCCCCGCGCCACCCGCGGAGGGCCTGGCTCCGTCTTTGGATTTGGCAGTGTGTGGCCCGTTACCAGGCGCACAAACAACGCCACCTCCCAAACTCCGGCTCCTGGGACGGCGTTGGTGTTCGTGAGCAGTGCCCCGGGTCCTTTCCGTGACCGGTCCGTTGCTCGCCCGCGTCGGGACGGGCTGTCCGGCATCCGACTGGCCAACCGCCACCGTCGTCTTCTTCTTGGGTGCCATGATGATGAAGAAGCGTCGAACTAACTGCTAAAGCCGATTCTCACAACTGCGCCCCCTGCCTGGTGCGCCAAAGATGTCGGTAGGAACGACACCTATGGGATCACAAGAATCCCTACTACGGTTAGCGAGGCGCGGGGTTGAGAGAAGAGCGGATCAAACAGATAGCACACGGTTCGTTTATCCAGGTTCGGGCCGCGAGGATTCGTAAAACCCTACTCCTGCTTTGGTGGATTGTATATCTGTGTTCTTCAGCTAGCTATGGGGCATGAGGAGCTCCAAAAAGCCGAATCCTCCTCCTGGTCGCCTTGGGCCTCCTTTTATAGAAAAAGGGGTTGCCATAGTGGCACACAGGAGGTGGAAAGGGTACAATGATGCGAGGTTATCCCTCGCATTACATGACAAGGCACATTTAATGCGTCTTGCTTAGGTGTCCTTGCTTTATCTTGGACGGGGGAGAGATCTGTCTTGTCCGTCGCCGCTCCTTCTTGTGTCGACACGCGCCCTGGCCAGCGATGCCTGAGATGCCATGTAGGTAGGCAGGCAGCTGAGGTGGCACAATGGTGGATCTTCACGAAGATCTGCATGTCGCCACGCAGGTGCCTGCCCAGCTGGTTGGGTCGGGAGCTGCATACGGCGGTGGAAGTTTATTCTGCGTGGGCCTGATGGTGGCCCTGCGGATGTCTTTGTCAAGGGCCTTGTCAGGGCCCCGGAAAGGGTCTTTCCGCGGCGCCTGCTGCCATCCCCGGCAAGGTGCTTGCCGGAGGTCTTGTGGTCTTCCTTGGCTGGGATCCCGCCAAGGGTCATCGTCTTCTTAGTGCGTATCTGATCTTGAATGCCTTCACAAAGATCTGCATGCCACTACGGGGATGTCTCCCGAATCCTTGCCCTATGGGGGCAGCGGACTCAAGGGTGATTTGCTCCGTAGGCGTGGGGCGAGTTGCCCCGGCAAGGGTCTTGCCGGGGCTACTAAAACTGGCTCCCGGCAAGGATCTTGCCGGGGGAACCCGCTTCGTCCCTTTGCTCTTTGTGGTCTTGTCCTTGGTGTCGTTCTAGTTCTCTTGAGCTTCGGTCTTACCCTGGCTTACCTCCCTTGCCTTGCTTGGTGCGGCGGTGCCCGTAGCTCAGACTGCCCGTGCACAGTCATAGGGGTACAAAAAGCGTACCCCCCTTTTTGTACACCGACAAGCATCATGAATGGGTTCAACAATATAACCATCACATAAAGCATTCTTTTCATGATCTAGAAGCATAGAAATTTTACTACTCTCCACATAAGCAAAATTCTTCTCATTCGGAATAGTGGGAGCAAACTCGAAATAGTGGAATCATTACTAACTAAAGTTGACACTCTTCCAAATCCACTTTAGATGATAGTATTATTCATACTCCAAAATATATAAGTGAAGTTCATGGAGTATTCTAGGATTAATATCGACTAGCAAATATCCAAGCTCAAAATATATAAGTGAAGCACATGAAGCATTCTATAAAACTGTACTCAAAAGATTTAAGTGAAGCACAAAGATCATTCTGTAAGATCACACTCAAAAGATATAAGTGAAGCACATGAAGAATTCTATAAATCAAGGAAGGGCTATCTCATACTAGCACGGTTCTTAAAGAAGAAAAAAAGAAAAACACAAGGGACAAAAATCATGTGAACAAAGCAAAAACCAAGGTATACCGATAATTGTTGAAGAAGAAAGATGGGATGCCAACCGGGGCATCCCCAAGCTTAGATGCTTGAGTATCCTTGAAATATTTACTTGGGGTGCCTTGGGCATTCACAATCTTGAACTCTTGCCTCTCTTTATTCTTCTCATATTGATAGCTCCTCGATCTTCAAACACTTCATCCACACAAAACTTTAACAAAAACTTTGTGAGATCTGTTAGTATAATAAAGCAAATCACTACCTTGAGGTACTGTTGCAAACTTATTCCAATTTCATATTAGCACTTTATCTACAATATTCCAACTTCGCCATGGTTCATACCCCCTGATACTACCCATAGATTCATCAAAATAAGCGATCAACACACACAAAACAGAATCTGTCAAAAACAGGACAATCTGTAGTAATCTGGAAGTTTAGTAAACTTCTGTAACTATTAAAAAATCGAAAAAATATGAAAATTTGAACAGTTTGTACAGAAGTAACGTGCAAAAAGTTGCACACCCATTTGACCTTCTAGTAAAAAAAATGTAAAATCACGCGCTACAACTAAAGTTTTTTTTTGTTCTGCGCATAGAAAACAAGCAATCTAATCATCCTAAAACCAAAGCTTGGCACATTATTTTTATAATACAATGGATATATACAAGGGGATAACAAGTTATAGAGAAACTTCCATGAAAAATTCTACATTGTTTCAATGAGCATGAACACAAGTGCTCAAGGTCGACCCTCACTTCTTCAATGCATAACTTTCCAATCACTTCTCTTTTTGAAAAACTTTTTAGGCATAAGAGGCAAGTAATTTTTTTGTATTTTCATTCTTTTTATTTTTTTTGTATGTTTCACCCACAACTAAACAGAAACAAAAAGGAAAAACAAAATCTACTTAGTGAAGAAAGCAAACAAGCACACACGAGAATATCGGCCCCATGCTATTGCTCCTCGGCAACGGCGCCAGAAAAGAGCTTGATTGTCCCCAAGTGATGGGAATCATCGTAGCAATTCCCAATGGTGGAAGTGATAAGTATGGAGTGTCGAACCCACAAGGAGCTAAAGGTAAGATCAATATTCTCTCAAGTCCTATCTGCCACTGATATGACTCTACGTACACCGAACGTTTGCTTCCTACTAGAAACGAGAAATAAAACTACGTTGTGGGTATGAAGAGGATAACTTTGCATGATATCGGAGAGCTAAAATATATAAGTAGGTGCTGTTATCATAAAGTTAGAATATATTACTAAATATTTTAAATAACGAGTGTGGAATAATGATGGATCGGTGTGCGGAATTGTCCTAGGCAATTGTTAACAAGACCGGTAGTCGTCATTGCAATTTCATATGAGGGAGAGGCATAAGCGAACATACTTTCTCTTCTTGGATCATATGCACTTATGATTGTAACTCTAGGAAGCATCCGCAACTACTAAGGATCATTAAGGTAAAACCCAACCATAAAGCATCAAGTCCCCTTTATCCCATACGCAACAATCCGCTTACTCGGGTTTATGCTTCTGTCACTCAAGCAACCCACTATAAGCGAATCATGAACGTATTGCAACACCCTATAGCCGGAATCCCTCACGCTTGCGCGACACGGAGGGCACCATAGGACAGCACCAAAATAAAACATACAACTCGTACCAATCTAGATCATCAATCAACCCAAAGACAAAGGATATCTACTGAAAACAGCATAGGATGGCAACACATCATTGGATCATAGTATCTGGCATAAAGCACCATGTTCAAGTAGGGATTGCAGCGGGGTGCAAGAGAGTGGACCGCGTAAAAGAGATGAGGATGGTGATGTTGATGATGACGATCACCGTGGCAATGATTCCCCCCTCGATGGCACCCCGGCGCCATCGAGAGAGAGGAGGAGGTTCTCCCCCTTGTGCTTCCTCCTCCATGGCCTCCCCCCTAGATGGGGAGAGGTTCTCCCTCTGGTCCTTGGCCTTCATGGCAATGATGGCCCCTCCGGGATCCTCCTCCATGGCCTCCGGTGATGATGGCCCCCTCCGGCAGGGTGCCAGAGAGGGCCTAGATTGATTTCTCGTGGTTACAGAGGCTTGCGGCGGTGGAACTTCCGATCTAGGTTATTTTGTGGAGGTTTCTGTATTTATAGGAATTTTTGGCATCGGTCTCACGTCTAGGGGGTCTCCGAGTCATTCACGAGATAGGGCCCACGCCCAGGGGGTGGGCGCGCCCCCCACCCTCGTGGACAGCCTGGGACTCTTCTGGCCCAACTTTTTTACTCCAGGGCTTCTTTTGGTCCATAAAAAACATCAAAAATTGGCACGTCAATTGGACTCCGTTTGGTATTCCTTTTCTGTAAAACGAAAAAACATGGAAGAAAACAGAAATTGGCACTGGGCTCTAGGTTAACATGTTAGTCCCAAAAATCATATAAAATAGCATATAAATGTATATAAAACAAACATCTAAGATGGATAATATAATAGCAAGAATACTTCATAAATTATAGATACGTTGGAGATGTATCAAGGTGGCATTCTGGAATCCCAGCGTCGACTTCGCCAGCGCGCTTGAGAGCTTGACAGAGGATGTGGACCTCACGACACTTGAGGAGCGTATCGAGCCCACCATCAGCTGCGTTGACGAACTCAAGAGGTTGGAAGGCCAGCGTCGGGACTAGGCACCCCGTTTCTTGTTGCTGCTGCGAGTTCAAGCCCAAGACAAATTTATCTTAAGTTAGAACAGTGGCAACCGCTGATGTAATATAACATTGTAGTATTTTGAAACACCACATGTTATCTTCCTGTTTGATCTTTCTTTGTATGTACGCACCCTGCGCTTAGTTGGATAGGCTTGCCGGCGCGTAAACCCATGTCAAGGTGCTTTGAGGAACGGATCCTTAGCAGCCTGCCGGGGGCGCTTGCTGCCAGGCAAGCCACCTTGCCGTTCTCTGCGTAGCGGCTTGAACTGTTGAGCGGACTTGAAACAGAACAAGGGTGTTGCCAATAGCAAAAAGTTTCCTTTGCGTGCAGGTTCTTCATACAAGAAGGAGGATCTTTCGAGGAAAATAACCCAATATAAAGAAAATTGCTCAAGTTTTTGCGTGACTTAGCTTTTTTGCAGCCATGCAAATGGTTGTTGCGGCCGCAGGCGACACTCCTCACCCGCCAGACGGCACCAGAGAGATGAGGATGATTTTGACAACCTCCGCCGTCTTCTTCTTCGGGGCCATCACGATGAAGGAGACGAATCGCTAACTCATAGACCAGATTTTCACAACCTAGTGCCCCCTACCTGGCGCACCAAAGATGTCGGGGGAAACGACACCTATGGGATCCCGGGGACCCCTACTACAGTTGGCGGGGCCTAGTGCTGTCGAAAGAGCAGGTTTAGTCGATCAGCGGGTGGGAATTTTTACCCAGGTTTGGGCCACAAGTGATGCGTAAAACCCTAGTCCTGCTTGTCTGTGTATATTTGGTGTTCTTGAGCTCTCGAACTGGCTACTATGCGTGCCTGTCCAAAAAGTCTGAATCCTCTCTCAGTCCGCCTCGGGCCTCCTTTTATATGGCAAAGGGGTCGCCACAGTGGCACACATGAGGTGGAAAGTATCTACAGTGTACAAGTTTATCACCTATTATCATAGGACAAACGCATTTAATGTGCCGCCTATGTGTCCTCTAGCTTTATTGGGGACGGCAATAAACCTTGTCGCGCTCGTCGCCGCCTCGTCTCGCTCTGACACGCGTCCAAGCTGATGAGGCATGCAGCGCCGCGCTGGCTACTGGCTGCTATGCTGGTGCGGTGGCAGGGTCTTCACGAAGATCTGCATGCCACCACGCAGGTGCTTGGCTAGTTGGCTTAGGGGCTGGATGCTGCTACGCAGGCACTTGTCTAGTTAGCGAGTTGGTTGCCTCGTGTAGTGGTCGCGGGACAGCGAAACCTTGGCGGGTACGGGCCTGGCTGTGGCTCCGCAGATGCCCCCAACAAGGGTCTTGTCGGGGTCTTGTGGCTGTCCCCGGCAAGGATCTTGCCAGGGGTCTTTGTCGTCCTCGGCAAGGCTCTTGCCGGGGGTCTTCGCCTTCTAGTCCTCTCCTAGACTCGCAGTCCTTTGATCTTCACAAAGATCTGGATGCCACCACGCAGGGGCCCCTGAATCTTGGTCTTGACATTGTTGATGGTATCAGAGCTCCCAGATCCAAGGGTGACGGTCTCGCTGGTGTTGGGCAAGTTGCCCCGGCAAGACTCTTGCCGGGGCTATGTTGGCCACCCCGGAAAGGGCATGCCAGGGGGTCCACCTTGCCGCCCTGCTCTTCTTGTCTCTAGATTGAGTGTTTCCTTGGCAATCTTATGCTTTTCCATCTTCTGCTCCGCCAAGCGTGGCCGCAGGTGTGGCTAAAACTGCCCGTGCACAAGTAAAGGGGTGCAAAAAGGCCCCTACTTTTGTACACCGACAGGATCCGTTAACGAGGTAGTCTCATTAACAAGCTTCGTTGAATAACATAAACCAAAGAATTTTCAAATCACACTAGGTTACCTCGATGGGGATATGCATGTCCCCAACAATATGAATATCATATTTCATTTTGACAGTAGGAATAGGGAATTCAAAACCTCCAATAGCAATAGTTGAAAATTTTCCAATAGAATTGATACTATAAACTTGAGGTTGTTTCTTCGGAAAGTGTACCGTATGCTCATTACCATTAACATGAAAAGTGACCTTGCCTTTTAGCAATCAATAACAGCCCCTACAGTATTCAAAAAGGGTCTACCAAGGATAATCGACATACTTTCGTCCTCGGGAATATCAAGAATAACAAAGTCCATTAAAATAGTAACATTTGGAACCACAACAGGCACATCCTCACAAATACCGATGGGTATGGAAGTTGATTTATCGACCATTTGAAAAGAGGTTTCAGTAGGTGTCAACTTATTCAAATCAATTCTACGATATAAAGTGTCAGGGATATTACTACCAGGTATAAACCGGCCAGGAGGGTCCGGTTTACGTTATCAAGACTATATTATCAAAAGCCCAGCAGAGTATAAAATAGAAGATTGTAGCCCAAGAGGCTTAGAGCCCATATGTTAGGGCCCGTGATTTGTAAACCGTCATACTATGTAACTTGGGATGTAAGATAGAAAGAACAGAGACCGGGGCGGACACGTTTATGAGCCGGCATCGGGACTCTGTAAACCGGACCGGGCGTCACCTCTTGTATAAAGGGACGACCCGGCGATGGTTCAGGACGACAACAGCTTGAGACATAGGCAAAGCGGATTCGCTCCCTGGTCATTAAAGCCCTAGCAATACCACACCAAACTAGACGTAGGCTTTTACCTTCATCGAAGGGGCCGAACTAGTATAAAATCCTCGTGTCCTTCGTCCGCTTTAACCCCTTTAAGCTAACCTGTAGCGATGGCCTCACGACTAAGTCCTTTTGCTAGGACATCTGCCGTGTTAAATCCACGACAGTTGGCGCCCACCGTGGGGCTATCGCACGATGGTTTCGAGTTCTTGAAGGGCAGCTTTGAAAGACTCAAGGGCTACGCAGTAGGCCGGATGACCAAGAGTCGTCGCGGCTGGATCTACATCGACGATGCAGGCTGGGGCCCCGAGGACGATTCAATCGAATACGGGTATCGGGTCCCCTTCGGCGGCATCCACGTCTTCATCGGCAAGATCGGCGAACCGGACCCTAAGCCGGACACCTTCCCCAACATCGTCGAGTTGGCTTAGCGTGCGAGACCTGCTCGGTTTCAGCCCACCGTGAAGCACTTCTTCGTCGGAGCAGTGCATGGAGTACAAGCCGAGGACGGATCGGACTCTGGCGACGAGACTGTTGTTTATTCCGGTGACGAATCTTCTTCCGGAGAGACAGAATCTTTGTATCTGTTGCAGGATGGCCAGTCTGAGGGCTGTTGCGATGGTGACAGTATTCCGGGGCCCCTCGATCCGCCAAACAGGGTTGCTGTCTTCATGGCCGGATCACAACCCGTGCAGCAGACCTCGACAACAGGAGCGTTGACATCAGAGGCGATGGGAGCTAGAGCTGGAGATCCTCCCCCATCGTCGTCTGACACTTTATCCATCTTGGTCGATACTTTGACAGCGCTAGTAACAGCAGAGGTATCACCGGCCAACAAGGAGCAGCATGATGCAGAGGTCGCCCAGGTGAAAAGCCGGATTGAACAAGCCAAATTGGACCTGGCTGCTTAGAAAGCTAGGATGGCTACAAAACAAGCAGAGCCTGATGCTCAGGCCTATCGACTCATGTTGGATCAGACCGCTTCACAAGAGGTAATGATGAGAAGACAACGATCTCGCCTGCCGCCGGTTTATGAGGCAAGGAATATCTTTAGCATGCCAGGCGCAGGAACCAATAACCAGCCAGAGGTAAACCGGGGAAGAGCACTAGGAACAGGCGCATCAGTTCAGCCACCGGCCGCATAGCCAAACCGCCAAGTTGTGCCGACCCAACGTGTGCCCACCCCTCCTGGTCATTATTCCATTCCGTTGGACACCATAGTTGGTGCCGCTTCACAACTGGCCGCCCTTCCTATTGAAGGAATGTCCCCCATAGCAGTGGAGGCACGACGGGCCAAGGAGTTGTTGGACACGGCGCTAACTCAACAGCAAGCTTATTCCTATAGCCGGGAGAGGATTCATTCGACCCCCCGTCCGAGCCGGAGTTATACGAGGCGTCTGGATGAACCGGCCGTGTCAAGCAGCGCACGGAGGCGTCATCAGCAGAGGCAGGATAATCCGGCAGCAGAAGAAGCACACGCTCAAGAGGTGGTGGATCAGGCTAGGCAGCGCCGAGAGGTCGAGGTAACAGTGCAGTACGAGGCCCGTCAGGCGACGCCGGTTCGTCCCACCACCACAGTTGAACCGGGGGTCTTGTCCAGTTCCCTAGGCATACCATGTCTCATCCCCGCTTTACGAAACATGAAACTACCCAAGGATTTTAAAGGTCCGTGCAAGGTGCCCAACTACATGGCTGATCTTGCTCCAGAGGCATGGGTTGAGAGTTATGAGATGGCAATGGAGATGCTCGATGTGGATGAGGCAGCATGCGCCAAATATTTCACAATGATGCTCGAGGGAACGGCCCGAACATGGCTGAAGGGCTTACCACCTAATTCCATTGGATCATGGGCTGAGCTGCGTAGTCGGTTTATCAAAAATTTCAAAGACACATGCAAGCAGCCGATGTCCGTTGTCGATTTAGCTGCCTGCATTCAGGGAGAGCAGGAGTCTACAAGCAGTTGGGTGCGTCGAGTGTCTGAAATCTTACACTCCTCCAATAGCATCAACCCGAGCACGGCGGTGGTAACCTTCGAAAGTAATTTCCGGTTTGAACCGTTGAGGTAGAAGTTGGGACGGCTTAAACGTGATTGCAATGACATGGGAACGCTCATGGGCACTTTAGTAAAGTATGGAGACTCTGACAATACCATGCATCCGGACGCAGATGGAGACAAGTCAGGGAAGGCAAGCAAGAACTGTAAACTGCCGCAGGCCAATCCGGCGAACCAAGCATACAATGGTAAGCGTAAAGCAGATGGTAGCTCAGATCTTGTGGCCAACACCAACGCTCAGGAGGATTGGCAATGCCGCAAGGGTAGACCACCCCCGTGTAATGGGAGGCCGCCTATTAACCTGGAGCGCCAGTTGAACGTACCTTGCCCAAAGCACGGTACACCGGAAAAACCAGCTACACATCTCTGGAAGGATTGTTTCATCATGCAGTTGTTCATGAACCGGAATAGGTATGATCACGAGCCCTCCGGCGGATCAGGCCCTGGCTTCCAAGGTACGGGTTATCAAGGTGGTGGGTCTGGTTTAGGACATCAGGGCAATAACAATAACCACAATGGGCACAATCAGCATAACTAGCAGCACGATCAGGGCGGATACAATAACCAAGGGAATCAACAGCGTTAACAGCAGCAACAATCCGGATATCAGAATAATCCGAAGGAGCTGAGCAGTGGGTAGTATCACGTCTTGACCACAAGTTTATGCAAACGGGATCAGAAGGTTCTGAAGAGAGCGGTGCATTCTGTTGAACAGGCGATACCATGTTTTCCGCGTTGGTCTGAGCAGCCCATTGTGTGGAGCAGAGAGGATCATCCACCCCTGGTTGATAATCCGGGTCAGTTAGCTCTGGTGGTGGCACCATAGGTGGGTGGTTACAAGTTCACCAAAGTGCTTATGGATGGAGGCAGCAGCATCAACATCCTGTACTACGAGACTTTTCGGCGTATGGGGCTGACAGGTAAGAATCTGCTACAGTCCAACACAGTGTTCCATGGGGTGGTGATGTCTACACACGCTTCTACTCTTGTAGACTATGTTGGGCCTCCAAGCGCAGAGGTTTGTAGGACAGCAGCAATTTCCCTCAAGTGGATGACCTAAGGTTTATCGAACTCAGGGAAGTAGAGGTTGAAGATGGTCTCTCTCAAGCAACCCTGCAACTAAGATACAAGAAGTCTCTTGTGTCCCCAACACACCTAATACACTTGTTAGATGTATAGGTGCACTAGTTCGGCGAAGAGATGTTAAATGACAAGTGATATGGATGGCAAAACAAAGTAATATAAATCTGTAATAAAAAGTGCAGCAAGCAAACAAGTGGTAAACGTGAGCACAAATGGTATTGCAATGGTGGAAACAAGGCCTAGGCTTCATACTTTCACTAGTGGCAACTCCCAACAACATTAACATAATCGAATCACATGATATTTCCCATCATGCAAAGGGGACACACTCGGAGGTCATTCCTTCGTGGTCAAGACAGGACGATAATTATGTAGGGCTACTAAAGCACACCTCAAAGTTCGTAGTTCTCAATCTAAGGATTTCCCAATGTCACCGCGGTCATCCAAAGAGAGTCCCACAATCACCACAACATATCTAAAGGATAGTCAAAGACAAGCACCAAGACACTCTCAATCTTCAATCAACACACAAGAGAGGAAATCACTCATGAAAATATTGTTCTAATCCATATCCAATAGACCGCTGTCACCTTGGTCTCGGGGATTATACTAGATAAAGACAAGTGAGTACATCAATCCAATACATAGAGGAAGGGGAAATATCATGGGATCACCCTAGATTAACATAGCCTATGATCACAACGAAGATCACATCATGGGAGAGAGAATTGACCACATAGCTACTGGTAAGAACCTCAGCCCCGAGGAGGAACTACTCCCGCATCATGGAGGGAGGAAGCAACGTCGATGGAGATGAATCCGGGGGCACTTCCCCGTCCCGGCAGGGTGCCGGCGCAGGAATTTTGGTCCCCCGAAGCTTGATGGCGATGGCGGCGGAGATCGGAATCGCGTCTGGAGAAAAGGGGTCTGGAATCAGGGTTTCTGCGAGACGCTTTAAATATATGCCAAAGGGGGGCATCGGAGGAGCCTCGGGGGGCCTAGGCGCCCCCCGGGCGCGGCCAGGGGGCGCGTGGGCAGGCCGCCTGGAGCCCCTGTGGGTCCCCTCCGGCCCTACTTTGGCCGCATGGAAGCTTCCGGAACGCTGATTTTGTATATAATTTTTCTGGATTTTTTCTGGCAGTTCTCGTAATGTGAAAACCTGAAATACAAAAACAGCCGAAAACAAAAACTGGCACTGGGGTGCACTGAGTTAATAGGTTAGTCCAAATATGATAAAAAGTGTATGGAAGTGTATAAATAACATAGCAATATCACCCAAAAGAGGCATGGAGCAAGCATAAATTATAGATACGTTTTGGACGTATCAACATCCCCAAGCTTAATTCCTGCTCGTCCTCGAGTAGGTAAATGATAACAAGAATAATTTCTGTGGTGACATGCTATTAACCATATAGGACTTTTTCATAGTCATATGACAAAAGCTTACTGAGACAATGAATCTATAGTAATTAAGTTGCCTCATGAGATAATCACAAAGAACTGAAAGTTTTACAATATGATATTGAAACATCAAATAGATTTGTAATGAACATGATGTGCAAATATGATAAAGTGATATCTAGCTTGCCCCCTTTAGTGAAGCAAAACATAAATGCAGGGGCACCTCCAAGGTTTAAGTGATGACTAGATACAATGATTTCAAAATAAACGATATCACAATCATGCAAAAGACAATGCTACTTTGGGACAATGCACATTACACTCAGAATGATAATCATGCTCTCAGTAGTTGGTGCTTTTAAAAGAAGCTGGAGACTCTCGAACCGTGGCTTTTGTTGGCAAGGTTGAAAACTCGTAGTCGGAAACAAAGACAAAACATGTACCAGAGCTCTTGGTTTTAAAACAGAGGTAATATTTTTTTTAGATCATGCATGTTTCGTCAACGAATGCTAGCAGACAACTCAATCACTTCTTGAGATGGACAAGTTTCGAGGAACGGCTCCCGAATGAGGACGATCACATCCTCTTAATCTCCTTTGTTTATCACTGCCAAAGTTTTCTGATTTCTCATGAACAAAGCGTGAAGGAGGGTTTGTTTGTTATATTATCTTTTTGAGCTGGGCGCACTCAATGCCAGTTCCTTCTCGTATTATGGGTTTGCACATTATACATGCAATCCCGGGGTGAAGCTTGTCCAACTTAAAAAGATCATGAATTAACTACTACTTCCTCATGAACATAAAACAGAGGCACAAAATAGGAATGCTTTTTCTTTGAATAATTTCGAGATGGTACATGCAAGTCTCCGTTAGGAATGGCAGGTAAATATCATGTAGGAACATATGGTGGACTCATATGGCATAACTGGATTAAAAGGATGTGGATGCACAAGCAGTCAGTCCACTTAGTACAGGCGAAGGTTAGCAAAAGACGGGGAGCGACCAACTAAGAGAGCAATGACGGTAATAATCATGCAGAGCGACAAAGCAACATTGAGTCAGGCATGGAAGTTATATCGCTACTCAGAAACAAAAGATCATCAAGGCTTGACAGACTTTCTTTACAGTCTTAAATATGCATGAGCATACGCCAAGTCAATCAAAATAAATTCTTTGAAGGAATATATTACTAAACCATACCACATCATAGGCAAACAAATCATGTTGGTACTCCAATAACACATTGGGAACCCCCCAGCTATTTGAGACTAACCATAAGAAAACATGAACTACTAAGCGCCATTATGCACGTAGCATCTTTATCATAGACATATCAACCAATGCAACGGAAGCAAACTCTATTAATAAGATAAACATGATAACTAAAGAGAGTTCAAGCAACCAACTAAACAAAAGCTCTTTAAAAAGATAAGCATGAAAGTTAAGAGCTAAGCATGATAGTAGCTATTAAAAGACAAATAACACACACAGCAAAGATAGACATGCAAATTCTATGTTATGTTCTAGGTAGAAGTGGAGCGTGTTTCTCTCCCACATAAAGAAAACTGAGTTCCAACTCGTTATGAAAAGCTAAAGAAAACTAAAAAGAAAACTAAAACAAGACGCTCCAAGCATAGCACATAACACATGAAGTGATTAAAATATAGTGGAACGAAGGACGAACTGATAATGTTGATGGAGAAGGGGATGCACGGGGGCATCCCCAAGCTTAGACGCTTGAGTCTCCTTGAATATTTCTTGGGGGTGCATGGGGGCATCCCCAAGCTTGAGCGTTTGACACTCCTGAATCTTTTTCTCATCTTCCCTCGCACACTTGAAAACTCCCTTCATACATAACTCATCATAATCTGATTAGCGAGGTTAGTACCCATAATAAAATAATTGTTCCTTGCTGGAAATAAAGATATTTTTGAAGTTATACTGTTTATAAAGATTGCCAAAAGGTTTTTGCAAAGAAAAAACAAGCTCTAGGTTTGCAAAATGAAGGAAAGGCAAAACATGACAGAATCTGTGAAAAACAGAACAGCAGGTAGTAAATGATTTTTCCGGGGCACTTCTGCAACTCTAATAAAAAAACTCAAAACAGACGCACGAAAGACAATTATATAGAGCACGCTGCCGAAAAAATTCAGACCAAAAAGATGATCTGGTGATTTTATACGAATTTTTCTATCCAAGGACAGAATCTGTTTCCTGGACAGCACGTCACAACTTTTGAACTTTCTTGCAATCAGAGGCTAAACTTGGCACAAAGCTGAAAAATAAAGATACAATGATGTTGCTACAGTAGTAACAAACATCAAGACCACTAAAACTGAAAGTAAACATAACAAGGGTTGTCTCCCTAGAGCTCTTTCTTTATAGCCATAAAGATAGGCTTAAGACTTTAATGATGCTCTCGTAGGAATAAGAGCTGAAGAACAAAAGAGAGTATCAAGAAGCAAATACCAAACACATTTAAGCCTAACATGCTTCCTATGCATAGGAATATTGCAATAGAATAATTCATTGAAGCACAAAGCAACTAGCATAGGAAGGCAAAACAAGCATAACTTCAAAATATTCACCATAAAGAGAGGAAACTTCTTATTATTAAGATATTTAGAACCAAGTCTCCCTCTCTCATTATAAATTTTAGTGGCATCATGGATGAACTCAACAATATAAGCATCACGTAAAGCATTGTTACCATGACCCACATGCAAAAAGGTACTCTTACTCTCCACATAAGCATACTCTTTCTCATTGGTAATAGTGGGAGTAGGACTATCATAAACAACTTGAACACTATAGATTACTTGTGTATTAGGAGGGTGGTGTTCAACAAGGGAGTAATTCCCTCCATGATTATGACAAGTTTCATAAGGATAATTTCTCCTTATTTCATAGGTACCTTTATAATCACTATAGGTTGGAGTTATGACATCATCATAGTAGAGAAGAGCATTATCATTGCTAGCAACTATATTTGTAATCATGTTGTCTTTATTCTTACTAGCAAAAGAATTATCAATTATCACATCACTAGTGGGTAAAGGATTTGCAATCCTATCATCCCCAAGCTTAGAGCTTCCCATATCATCACTTTCAGAGTTGGTACCAAAAAGATTTTCAAGATCATAAGTAGCATTATCATCATTTTCCCAATCACAATAAGTAACATGCATATCATAATCAAAATCATCTTCAATAGTACCTACGGACGTATCATCAAGATGATAATTAAGGCAATAAACTTCACCTTCTTCTTTAAACTTACAATCGTTAGGATAAAAGTTGATGGGAGGAATATGCTCAGGCCAGGTTGATACCCATTCTTCTTCTTTCTTGCTCCTCTTCCTCCTCCTCTTCTTTTTCTTCTTCTTAACCTTAGGAGGGAGTGGTTGGAGATGAAGCTTCTCCACATATCCTGGTTTATCATTAGAAACAATAGGGGAAACTTGGGAGAAACTCTCCTTTTTATTGGCAGAAATATAAGAGACATTTTTATACTTTGGTAAAGTTCCCTCGTTTATAATCTTACCTATGTAATCATTTTCATGGCAATTAACAACACAATAGAGATGGCAATTTTGCAAAGTGTTTTTTATTCTTATGGCATTAACATCTAGCCATGAAGTATTTTCTGATAACTCTTCACACATCAAAAATAACATAAGCTCATCATAAAGATCAGAGGTGATCATGTTATCACACAACTGGTTAACAGTTATGTTTTGAAAGTTAATGCATTGAAAATTAAAGTGACCCTCTATACGGCAAAGTTCACAAGTAAAAGGATGAAGGTCACACAATTCTCTAGCAATTTCATTTAAATCTCTGACCCAAGTGATTGTTCTTTCATGCTTATGTTGCTTACAATACTTCTCTTCTTCAATCATAGGCCTTTCACAAGGTCTATCCACTCCACAAAAATTAACATGCTTATATAAAACTTCATCTTTAGGAATTGGATCATGCATGTTGCAATCATCATGAACAATTTCATTTTCTTTGCAAGTCTCTTTAAAAGGTTTATGATACTTGATCCAATCCTCCTTAGGCATATTAAGATGTGAAGCAAAAGATTTGAGGAAATCAACAAGGAGTTGAGAATCAAGCCCAAACTTAGCACTAAACTTATTAAAACTTGTAGTTTCAACAAAAGACTTCATGCAATCATACTCATAAATTATATCTGACTCTTTACCTTTGTCGATCTCCCAATCTTCAGTGTTGCGTTGAATTCTTTCAAGGAGTTCCCATTTAGCATCAATCTTTTTATTTGTGAAAGAACCCATAGAGGAAGCGTCGAGCAAATCTTTATCCTGTCGAGAAAGCCTCGCATAGAAATTAGTAATAATCATATCTTTGGGGAGCCCATGGTTAGGACATTTTAGCATTAACGTTTTCAGTCTCCCCCAAGCTTGAGCTATGCTCTCTCCGTCATGAGGATAAAAATTATAAACATAATTCCTATTCTCATGGACTTCATGAAGAGGATAAAACTTGGAGTAAAAGAGAGACTGGATCTCTTCCCACTCCAGCAGGTGAGAGTCATTTAGTAGCCTATACCATTCCAATGCTTTTCCTTTCAGTGACAAGGCAAATAATTTCCTCATGACAAACTCCCTTGATACACCTGCAAGCTTAAATAATGAACATAGTTGTGACAGATATAGCAAGTATTCACCGGGATGTCTGTCTCCTGCATAACGATCAGCCAAAACATAATCGATAATACCAGCTGGTATTTTATAGGGCACAATTTCAGTAGGGGGAGGAGCAACCACCACAGGTGTGGGGCGTCTTCCCGCAAGCAACGATCCAATAACAAGGTTGTCCATAAGCATAACTAGTGAAATAAAAACAAGAAACAAAAAGATTTAATTGCAAGATCTAAAGATATACCATCAAGCACTCACCTCCCCGGCAACGGCGCCAAAAATAGCTTGATGTCTACACACGCTTCTACTCTTGTAGACTATGTTGGGCCTCCAAGCGCAGAGGTTTGTAGGACAGCAGCAATTTCCCTCAAGTGGATGACCTAAGGTTTATCGAACTCAGGGAAGTAGAGGTTGAAGATGGTCTCTCTCAAGCAACCCTGCAACTAAGATACAAGAAGTCTCTTGTGTCCCCAACACACCTAATACACCTGTTAGATGTATAGGTGCACTAGTTCGGCGAAGAGATGTTAAATGGCAAGTGATATGGATGGCAAAACAAAGTAATATAAATCTTTAATAAAAAGTGCAGCAAGCAAACAAGTGGTAAACGTGAGCACAAATGGTATTGCAATGGTGGAAACAAGGCCTAGGCTTCATACTTTCACTAGTGGCAACTCCCAACAACATTAACATAATTGAATCACATGATATTTCCCATCATGCAAAGGGGACACACTCGGAGGTCATTCCTTCGTGGTCAAGAGAGGACGAGAATTATGTAGGGCTACAAAAGCACACCTCAAAGTTCGTAGTTCTCAATCTAAGGATTTCCCAATGTCACCGCGGCCATCCAAAGAGAGTCCCACAATCACCACAACATATCTAAAGGATAGTCAAATACAAGCACCAAGAGACTCTCAATCTTCAATCAACACACAAGAGAGGAAATCACTCATGAAAATATTGTTCTAATCCATATCCAATAGACCGTTGTCACCTTGGTCTCGGGGATTATACTAGATAAAGACAAGTGAGTACATCAATCCAATACATAGAGGAAGGGGAAATATCATGGGATCACCCTAGATTAACATAGCCTATGATCACAACGAAGATCACATCATGGGAGAGAGAATTGACCACATAGCTACTGGTAAGAACCTAAGCCCCGAGGAGGAACTACTCCCGCATCATGGAGGGAGGAAGCAACGTCGATGGAGATGAATCCGGGGGCACTTCCCCGTCCCGGCAGGGTGCCGGCGCAGGAATTCTGGTCCCCCGAAGCTTGATGGCGATGGCGGCGGAGATCGGAATCGCGTCTGGAGAAAAGGGGTCTGGAATCAGGGTTTCTGCGAGACGCTTTAAATATATGCCAAAGGGGGGCATCGGAGGAGCCTCGGGGGGCCCAGGCGCCCCCCCGGCGCGGCCAGGGGGCCCGCGTGGGCAGGCCGCCTGGAGCCCCTGTGGGTCCCCTCCGGCCCTACTTTGGCCGCATGGAAGCTTCCGGAACGCTGATTTTTTATATAATTTTTCTGGATTTTTTCTGGCAGTTCTCGTAATGTGAAAACCTGAAATACAAAAACAGCCGAAAACAGAAACTGGCACTGGGGTGCACTGAGTTAATAGGTTAGTCCAAATATGATCAAAAGTGTATGGAAGTGTATAAATAACATAGCAATATCACCCAAAAGAGGCATGGAGCAAGCAGAAATTATAGATACGTTTTGGACGTATCAGGTGGTACCCGGTAAATCGGCGTATCCAGTTGGCAAGATTGATTTGGAGGTCACCTTTGGTGATGAGCATGACTCTAGGTCAGAGACTGTGACCTTTGAGGTGGTAAAGATCAAAAGCCCGTACCACGCCTTGTTTGGGCGGCCGGTTTATGCCAAGTTCATGGCTAGGCTATGTTATGTTTATCTACAGCTCAAGATGCCAGGCCACAAAGGAACTATTACAGTTCATGGGAGCCGCAAGATTGCATTGGAATGTGCGGAAGGAGACGCAGCTTATGCCGAGGCAGTTTGCACAACTGAGGAGCTAAAGTTCTATAAGGACAATGTTGATCCGGCAGATATGTCTCCGCTAAAGAAACCAACCACGGAGCATGATCCGGCGTTGAAGTTCAAATCAGCTAAAGAGACCAAGCAGGTGGACTTTGTTCCGGGCGATTCATCCAACCAGTTCACTATCAGCGCTAACCTAGATCCCAAATAGGAAAGCACGCTCATCGAGTTCATCCATGAGAACCGGGATATCTTTGCGTGGAAGCCTTCTGACATGCCAGGTATACCGAGGGAACTCGCTGAGCACAATCTTAATATAGATCCTAAGTTCAAGCCGGTCAAACAGTACCTGCGCCGCTTCAATGAGGACAGGCGCAAGGCTATCGGAGAAGAAGTGGCTAGGCTCTTGGTGGCAGGCTTTATAGTTGAATTGTTTCATCCGGAATGGTTGGCTAATCCGGTGCTAGTACTTAAGAAAAACGACACTTGGAGAATGTGTGTTGATTACACAAACCTGAACAAAGCTTGCCCAACTGATCCTTTTGCTCTCCCCAGTATTGATCAAATTATTGATGCTACTGTAGGATGTGAGCGCCTAAGTTTTTTGGATGCATACTCATGATATCATCAGATCTAGATGGCAGTTAAGGACCAGGAGAAAACAGCCTTTATAACTCCTTTTGGTGCCTTCTGCTATGTATCTATGCCATTTGGGCTCAAGAGTGCCCAGGCGACCTACCAGCGTTGTGTGCAACACTGCCTTCAAGGGCAGATTGGGCGGAATGTTCATGCGTATGTCGATGACATTGTGGTAAAATCCAGGAAGGAGGAGACACTGATAGAAGATCTGAACGGAACTTTTGATAATCTCCGAGTCTACAAAATGATGCTTAATCCGGAGAAGTGCGTTTTTGGTGTTCCGGCAGGCAAGCTCTTGGGGTTCTTGGTGTCAAACAGTGGAATTGAGGCTAATCCGGAGAAGATCAAGGCGATTACGTCCCTGGCTAAGCCGGCATGCATCAACGATGTCCAACGTGTGGCGGGTCGTATTGAAGCACTCAGCCGGTTTATCAGCCGTTTGGGGGAGAAGGCAATCCCGCTTTATCAAATGATGAAGAAGATAGACCGTTTCGTTTGGAGTGATGCTGCTGATGCTGCGTTTGAGGAATTGAAGAGGCAATTGGCAGAGCCGCCGGTCCTTGTTGCTCCAGTTGACAATGAGCCGATGTTGTTATACGTGGCTGCTAATGCCCGTGCAGTAAGTGTTGCCATTGTGGTAGAGCGCAAGGAGCCAGGGAAAGAATATCCGGTTCAGCGACCAGTTTACTACATCAGTGAGGTGCTTATCGAGTCAAAGCAGAGATATCCACATTGGCAGAAACTGGTGTATGGAGTGTTCATGGCAAACCGGAAGCTCAAGCACTATTTTCAGGGACACCCAATCACCCTTGTCAGTTCAGCTCCGTTAGGGGATATAATTCAGAACAGAGAGGCTACTGGTAGGGTTGCAAAGTGGGCCATTGAGCTTAGCCCGCACGGATTAAAGTATGTGACCTGTACTGCGATAAAGTCCCAAGCTCTGGTGGATTTCATCAATGATTGGACAGAGTTGCAAGCACCTGAGGAGAAGCCGGATCATACATACCAGACTATTCATTTTGACGGTTCAAGGCAATTGGAGGGCTCAGGGGCTGGAGTTGTGTTAACTTCCCCACGACGTGATAAGTTCTGTTATGTCCTCCGTTTAATGTTCCCTTGTACTAATAATGCTGCAGAGTATGAAGCACCCCTCCATGGTCTGCGGATGGCCAAGGAGATGAACTTGAGCCGGGTCAAGTGTTTTGGCGATTCAGATCGGGTGGCACAGCAAGTATCTGGCAAGTGGGACTCCAAGGATCCGCTCATGGCAGCATATCGACGAGAGGTAGACGCCGTCGCTGGATACTTCAAAGGATATCAGGTGGATCATATAGACTGGAGGAAAAATGAAGCAGCGGATGCGTTAAGCCGGCTGGGTTCCCAGCGTAAACCGGTTCGACCTAATACCTTCTTGGATGAGTTGCACAATCCGTCGGTGCAGGTACCTTCAGAGGAGGACTTAGCTATTCCTGATCCAGAGGCACAATTGGTCGCGGCACTTCATGTCATTCCGGATTGGACACTCCCTTACTTGGCATACATGAACCGTGGTGAGTTACCAAAGGACGAAGTCGAAGCCCGACAGATAATCCGGCAGTCTAAATCTATGACTACTGTCAATGGAGAACTTCGTCATCGCAGCGTTTCTGGAACTTTTCAACGATGCGTGTCACCACAAAAAGGATATGATATCCTTAGGGAGATTCATGAAGGGGATTGCGGTCATCACACCGGTTCAAAATCGTTGGTGGATAAAGCTTTCCGACATGGGTTCTACTGGTTGACGGCTCACGCCGACGCAGAGGACTTGGTCAGGAAATGTGATGCTTGCCAGAAATTTTCACGGCATGCTCATATTCCGGCGCAGGCGCTGAGGATGATCCCAATTACTTGGCCATTTGCGACTTGGGGGGCTTGATATTGTTGGACCCTTCAAGAGATACCAAGACAAGAAAACCCACCTGTTAGTGGTAGTGGACAAGTTCACGAAATGGGTTGAAGCGGAGCCTGTCAGTAAGTGTGATGCAGCAACAGCAGTTCAGTTCATCAAAAAGGTGATTTTCCGGTTTGGCTTTCCACACAGCATTATAACTGATAATGGCACCAATCTATCCAAGGGGGATATGGAGGAGTTCTGTCAACGAGAGCATAGCTGACTTGATATTACTACCAGGTATAAACTGGCGAGGAGGGTCCGGTTTACGTTATCAAGACTATATTATCAAAAGCCCAGCAGAGTATAAAATAGAAGATTGTAGCCCAAGGGGCTTAGAGCCCATATGTTAGGGCCCATGATTTGTAAACCGTCATACTATGTAACTTGGGATGTAAGATAGAAAGAACAGAGACCGGGGCGGACACGTTTATGAACCGTCCTCGGGACTCTGTAAACCGGACCGGGCGTCACCTCTTATATAAAGGGACGACCCGGCGACGGTTCAAGACGACAACAACTTGAGACACAGGCAAAGCGGATTCGCTCCCTAGTCATCAAAGCCCTAGCAATACCACACCAAACTAGATGTAGGCTTTTAACTTCATCGAAGGGGCCGAACTAGTATAGAATCCCCGTGTCCTTCGTCCGCTTTAACTCCTTTAAGCTAACCCGTAGCGATGGCCTGACGACTAAGTGCTTTTGCTAGGACATCAGCCGTGCTAAATCCACGACATAAATAGAAAGGAATAACACTAACAGGGGCTCCAAGGTCACATACAGCAGTTTTAACACAGTTTCCTTTAATAGAGCTTGGTATAGTGGGTATTCCTGGATCTCCAAGTTTCTTTGGTATTCCACCATTAAAAGTATAATTAGCAAGCATGGTGGAAATTCCAGCTTCCGGTATCTTTCTTTTATTAGTAACAATTTCTTTCTTATACTTAGCATAGGGAGACATTTTGAGCATATCAGTCAAACGCATACGCAAAAAGATAGGTCTAATCATCCCACAAAAGCGTTCAAATTCCTCATCATCCTTTTTCTTGGATGGTTTGGGAGGAAAGGGCATGGATTTAGGAACCCATGGTTCCCTTTCTTTACCATGTTTCTAGCAACAAAGTCTCTCTTATCATAAGTTGATTCTTTGATTGTGGGCTATCAAGATCAACATCAGGTTCAATTTCTACATCATTATCATTACTAGGTTGAGATCAGTATGAACATCATTATTAGCATTATCACTAGGTTCATGTTCATCACCAGATTGTGTCTAAGCATCAGAAATAGAAATATCATTGGGATTCTCAGGTGTATCTGTAACAGGTTCACTAGAAGCATGCAAAGTCCTATCCGTTTTCTTTTTCTTTTTATTACTTGGACCAGTTTTATCAGTATTAGTTCTTTGAAAATCTAGCTCAACCCTCTTAGGATGGCCCTCGAGATACAAAGGTTCCTGGGTCATTTTACCACCTCTAGTCACAACTCTAACAACATTATCTTTGTTTTTACTATTCAACTTATTAAGCAAATCATTTTGTGCTTAAAGTACTTGTTCTACTTGAGTGGTAACATGGAAGCATGTTTACTAATAAGCTTAAGATCATTAATAGTTCTAGTCATATAAACACCAAAGCATTCAAGCGTATAAGCATTACATTTCAATTGTCTACTAACATAAGCATCGAAGTTTTCTTGTTTAACAATAAAATTGTCAAACTCATCCAAGCATTGACTAGCAGACTTATTATGAAGATTATCTCCTTCATTGAATCTAAAAATAGAATTTACCTCTACTACCTGTGTCGGGTTATCAAGACCATGTATTTCCTCAATAGGCGGTAAATTCTTAACATCTTCAGCTTTAATACCTTTTTCCTTCATTAATTTCTTTGCCTCTTGCATATCTTCAGGACTGAGAAATAGAATACCTCTTCTCTTCGGAGTTGGATCCGGAGTTGGTTCAGGAAGAGTGCAATCATTATCATTACTCAATATAATACTCAATAATTTTTCAGCTTGCTCAACAATTTGTTCTCTAAAAACACAACCAGCACAACTATCTAGGTGGTCCCTAGAAGCATCGGTTAGTCCATTATAAAAGATATCAAGTATTTCATTTTTCTTGAGAGGATGATCAGGCAAAGAAAGTAATTGGAGAAGACTCCCTCAAGCTTGTGGGAGACTTTCTTCTTCAATTTGCACAAAGTTAAATATTGCCTGTAAGGCAGCTTGTTTCTTATGAGCAGGAAAATAGTTTGCAGAGAAGTAGTGTCGTGGAATTGTCACAAAAGATGTCCTAGTGTGAGGACTTAGTCGTGAGGCCAACACATCTATGTGGTAGCTTGAGAGGGGTTGAGCAAAATCAACAGACGCGAGGTAATCAACACGCAAGACAAAGATTTAGACAGCTTCGGGCCCCGGGAAACATCATCCGGTAACAACCCTGCATGTTGTTTGTGGCTAGGTCTCATTATCCTCATGAGGGAGTCGCCGTAAACCGGCTCTCCCAGTTATGTATAGCCCTAAGATCCTTTTTTGTCTCCCCCTTTGGGGTGCCCTGCCCCTCCTTATATATGTTGAAGGGGCGGGTTACATGTAGAGTCCAACTCGGATTAAGACTTAAAATATTTTGACTTCTCTTCATGGGCTTCTTAACGTCTTGGGCTTCATAACGTCTCGGGCTTCATAACCGCAAGCGACTCTATCTGCCAGGTTATGACTGTCAACCCAGTTATTACTGTTTGTCGGGTTATGACTGTCAACCCAGTTATCACTATCTGTCGGTTTATGATGGTCTGCCGGTTTATGATTGTGTGTCGGGTTATGATTGTCTGCCAGGTTATGACTTAACACCTGTCGGGATATCATTTGACTTAACACCCGTTGGGTTATAGCACGGGGTATATCCCCGACAAGTAGTAAATCATATCCCGGGGACTACGCACACAACCAGGAGCAAGAGAATTAATCCATAACTTAGCATCACCCTTTAATGAGAAAGGAAACAACTTAAGAATATAGTAATAGCTATTTTTTCCTCATGATCAAATTGGGTGGCTATATCATTCAGATTAGTAAGATGTGCCACAACAGTTTCAGATTCATAACCATTAAAAGGATCAGATTCAACTAAAGTAATTAACTCAGGATCGACACGGAATTCATAATCCTTATCAGTAACACGGATAGGTGAAGTAGCAAATTCAGGATCATATTGCATTCTAGCATTCAAAGATTTTTCTTTCCACTTTTGTAGTAATTTATTAAGATCATTCCTATCCTTACTAGCAAGAAAGTCTGTAGCTACCTCTCCTTCCATAACATATCCCTCAGGCATAACATGGAATTCATATCTAGGCGAGCTAGGTTTAGCAGGAGTTTCAAATTCCCCGGGTTCAATAATTTCATCAGTTTCAGAAATATCAACATCTTCAGCATAATCAATAGTCCTAGCTCTAGCAAGATGTTCATCAAGTAATTTTCCCAGTGGCACAGTTTTATCAAATATAGTAGTGGCATCATAAGCATCATTCATATTATACATGGCATCATCAATAACATGCGACATATCAGAATCAATAGCATGTGTAGGTGTCGCAAGCTTACTTAAACAAATGGTGAATCAAGTGCAAAGCTAGATGGCAGTTCCTTACCTCCCCTCATTTTAGAGGGAACTATCTTAGTTCTATCATCCTATAGTGGCCTCATAGTGATCAACAGATATAAATCCCATGTAACTCACAGAATAGATTTATGCTCCCCGGCAACGGCGCCAGAAAAAGGTCTTGATAACCCACAAGTATAGGAGATCGCAACAATTTTTGAGGGTAGAGTGTTCAACCAAAATTTATTGATTCAACACAAGGAGAGCCAAACAATATTCTCAAGTATTAGTAGCTGAGTTGTCAATTCAACCACACCTGGAAAACTTAATATCTGCAACAAAGTATTTAGTAGCAAAGTAGTATGGAAGCAACGATAATGGTGGCAAAAGTAACAGTAGCAGTTTAGTAGTGATGGTGATAGCAGTAGTAACGGAAGTAACGAAGAAAGTATCAATATGAAACGAACTCATAGGCAATAGATCGGCAATGATAGGTGTCAGATAATAATCATCATGTTGTAGTTATAACCTAGGGTGACACAAAACTAGCTCCAATTCATCATTATAATGTAGGAATGTATTCCGTATATAGTCATACGTGCTTATGGAAAAGAACTTGCATGACATCTTTTTCCCTACCCTCCTGTGGCAGCGGGGTCCTAATCGAAACTAAGGTATGTTAAGGCCTTTTTTTAATAGAGTACCAGACCAAAGCATTAGCACTTAGTGAATACATGAAATCCTAAAACTACGACAATCACCAGAAAGAATCCCAATTATTATCACCTTGGGGTATGCGGATCATAACACATAGTAGGTGTCTAAAACCTGCAAGATAGGATCAAGAACACATATATATTCATGAAAACATAACAGGTTCAGATCTCAAATCATGGCACTCGGGCCCTAGTGACAAGCATTAAGCATAGCAAAGTCATAGCAACATCAATCTCAGAACATAATGGATACTAGGGCTCAAATCCTAACAAAACTAACTCGATTACATGATAAATCTCATCCAACCCATCACCGTCCAGCAAGCCTACGATGGAATTACTCACACATGGCGGTGAGCATCATGAAATTGGTGATGGAGGAAGGTTGATGATGATGACGGTGATGATCTCCACTTTCCGGAGCCCCGAACGGACTCCAGATCAAGTCTCCCGAGGAAGAACAGGAGGTGGTGGCGGCTCTGTATCGTAAAATGCGATGAATCCTTGTCCTCTATTTTTCTCTCCCCGAACAAGATTATATGTAGTTGGAGTTGAGGTCGGTGGAGGTCTAGGGGGGCCACAAGGACAGATGGCGCGCACTTGGGGGGCGCCCCCCACCCTTGTGGCCAAGGTGTAGGCCCCCTCTGGTGGATCTTTTCGCCAGTATTGTTATATTTTCTGAAAATACTCTCCGTGAAATTTCAGGTCATTCCGAGAACTTTTATTTCCACACAAAAATAAAACCAAGGCAATTGTGATGAAAACAACGTCAGTCCGGGTTAGTTCCATCCAAATCATGCAAATTAGAGTCCAAAAGAAGGGAAAAGAATTTGGAAAAATAGATACAACGGAGATGTATCAACCTCCAGTGTCAACTCCTCCAGCTCCACAGACTTCATCTGAAGCGTCTGAAGATGCTCTTATCTCCATGCTGCCTATGCACACCGGAGCCACCAGTGAGAAGACTTCTTCAGCAGCTCCCGGAGATCGTGCCTAGAATGTCGTATAGCACGATGCATTTTCGAGCTTTTTGGTAACTTGTTGCCAATCGGGGAGAAAGTGTATAGATCATTAGGCTGAGAGAGAGAGAGAGAGAGAGAGAGAGAGAGAGAGAGAGAGAGAGAGAGTTTTTCTTTTGTTTGTTTGTTTTTGCTTGCTACTCAGTTCATTTGGTTATTGCTACAATTTTCTTATGCTCATGAGTGTCACATCCCTAGATCAACCCCTGTGGTCCTTGCCTGATCATCATGTCATCATGTTTATTTTCAAAGGAAACCTGAAATAAGGATGCTCAAACCCTAGCACTAAATGAATTTAACTAGGGTCAAATTAAAATCTTTTTCAAAGAACCCAAAATGCCCCTTGGAAAAGTTCATCATTTTTGGATTGATTAAAAACCTCTGCCAAAAATGTTGCACATATTTCTAGGACCATTCTGGATTTTTGAATTAAATCATATCTTACTTGCATTTGGGCATTTAAATTTTATATATTAATTTAAATGCTCAAATAATCATAAGCTAAAATGTTTACTGTTGGATTTATTCTAAACAGTAGCCATGCTTAGTTTCATGATTTTTGAGTGTGCCTAAGTATTTTTAATAATGCCCAGAACAAAGTAACAAAATAGAAAACAAAAACAATTAAAGAAAAGAGCAAGACAGAGGATTACCTGGCCTTACCTACCGGCCCAGCTGCAGCCCAGCACTGCTGGCCCAGCCCACAGCAGCCACCACCGCTGCCAGTCATCGCCTACCTCGCGCCAGAAGGTCGCGAGGCGTGTGGCCACCGTGCGCCGGCCACCTCCACCTTGCTTGCATGCCTCCTCGCCGCCCCGAAGCCCCTAGAGGACGCCACGACACCCTGGAACCCCCACGACCCTCCCCATGCTTCTTCCCTCTCCTTTGTCTCTCTCCCCTGCTTCTTCTCGCCATGGCCGAAGCCACCGCGGCCGCGCCTGTGAGCACCACCGTGGCCACAGCCTCCCCCTCGCCCCTCCGACGAGCCCCAGAGCTCCGCCTCGTCGCCCTATACCCCTCCGCCGAGCCACGCGGCACCACACGTCTCCGAACGCCGTCTGCGCCGCCGTTCCCCTCGTCGGCCGCCGACGACATCACCTCGAATTCGCGGTGGCTGGTGCCTCCCCGAGCCCGCTTCGATGACCACTGCAACCGCCGTGAGCCCCTCTTGCTCCTCCCCCTATCCCTTTACTCATGCGCGTGCTGTAGCTCCAACCCCCACCGTGCCCGAGAACCCCTCGCCGCCGGCGATGTCGCCGCCGTGGCTATAGCCACTGGAGCTTCCACCTGAGTGCACCACCGAGCTCCTAATGACCTCACGAACACGTAGCGCACCTCACCTTGCCTTTCCGTTCCCCCTAGTGGTCGTGCGTGTCACCACCGTACTCCGGCCGCCGCTGTTGCAGTTGTTGCCGTCGACTCCGGCCATCCCCGACGAATCCGGCTGCACCCCTAGATGCGCGAGAGTCCCAGGAGCACGTAGATGCTCTCCGCTGCTGTTTTGGTCACCGGAGGGCATTTTCCGAGCCCTCCACCGCGTCTGTCACCGCCGGCGACGAGCCGCCGGCGTGTTTGATTGGTTTGACCGGTGGGTTGCCCCCCCGGGTCACTGACGTATGGGCCCCACGCCCTTAGTCAACCACTAACTCGCTGACAAGTGGGGCCCACCCTGCTAATTAACCTAGTTTAGTTTTAATTAATCAGTTAGTTAGTTAGTCACTGACGTGTGGGCCCTGTCCTGTATAAGATTAGCTTAGAATTTAGTTAGTGCTAATTAACCCTGTTAATTAGCAGAGCCACTGACGTGTGGACCCCACACGTCAGGTTTGACCTGGACCAACCCCTGTTGACTGCTGACATCACAGTGACGTCATGCTGACGCAATAAGTGTTTTCTGGAATTTTAAATAAATCAGAAATGATTTATTTATTTTAGAAAATAGCTAAAACTTCTAAAAATCATATAAAATCAACCGTAGCTCAGATGAAAATAATTTATATATGAAAAATGATCAGAAAAATATGAGGAATCTGTTTATGGCGTTTTCATGCATGTTTGAACAAGTTAAACCCGCTGATCAGTTCAAATCAATTAAATGACATTTAAATAATCACATATGGAGTTTGAATTTGAATCTTGGGTTCAAACCAACTTCATTTAACATGGTTGCTAGTTGCATTAGCCCAACTAACAGCATATTGCCATATCATGATCATGCATCATATTGTCGCATTGCATTGATTGTGTTCTCTCTTGTTGCCGGTGTTGTTCCCTTTCAGTAGACATGTTCCGACGATGTGATCGATGACACCGATGAAGACTCAATGTTATCTTCAGAAGTGCCAGGCAAGCAAAACCCCTTTGAGCATTCCGATACAATCCCACTCTCTCGCTCTTGCTCTCTTTTACTGCATTAGGACAACAACGCTTCAACTGTTGCCTGCTGCGGTAGTTGAACCCCTTTCCACTGCATGACCCGTCATTGCCACAGTAAATAGTTGAAACCCACTAGTATGAGTAGGAGTTGTTTGAGCCATGTTGTGCCTACTCATTCATGCTTTCTGGTTATGCCTGCTATTGCTTAGAGTTGTGTCTGGTCTGATTCATCGGGGATGAATTGGAATGTGGTGAACATGTCCTACTGTTGAGAGCTAAGTGTGTGAACACGATTTGGTAAAGGTAGCGATGAGAGGCCATGTAGGAGTACATGGTGGGTTGTCTCATTGAAACCGTCCTCAGGAACTAAGTTCTGTGTTGGTTGATCCATGAAACAGCTACTACCACACATTGGGCCCTGAAATATGACCCCGCTCGACTTATTGACTGCCCTTGTTCTCTGTCCAGGAGTTGCAACTAGTTTCTGGTGTTTGTAGTTTACTGGAGGTCATGCGCAGTGCTGACCCTCGGGGTGGGCTGTGACACGGCGGGTACGTGGCACGGTGTACCGGTCGCCCGTTTGGTGACACGGGAACCCTGTACACATCGTTTGGGGCCGTGAGCGACACCCCGGCCGGATCTCCCCACGGATGGAACCCAAATAGGCGATAAACCTGGACGAGAGACTTGAGTGGTTGGTTAGGTCGTGGTCTACACCCACGTCGGCTTTCGCTTGAAGTCTGCCGAGCACATGTCGTGTGCAGACGCTAAGTGGTGGAAACATGTGTGAAGAAGTACACCCCTGCAGGGTTATATATGATCTATTCGAGTAGCCGTGTCCGCGGTAATGGACTTCTGGGTTGCCTATTACAGTTCATAGACAAGTGAAAGTGGATACTCTAAAACACGCCAGATAAGCGTGAGTGCTATGGATGGCCTTCTCGTAGGGAGACGAGAGCGGATCCATAGTGGTGTATTGATTGGTGAATATGTGGACTCGTGTGCGCCACCTCAAAAGAGTTACTTGCAGTCGTAGTTTAGGATAGCCATCGAGTCAAAGCTGGCTTGCTGCAGTCAAACTCCACCACCTCTTTGTTGATACTAATGCATATGTAGCTAGTTCTGATGTAAGTCTTGCTGAGTACCTTTGTACTCACGTTTGCTTAATTTATGTTTTTGCAGAGAGACCTCAGTCTTGCTAGTGGTTCCGCGTGGACTTCGACGTTTAGCTTGTTACCTCAGCTACGATCTTGTACCCTTGGGAGGGTCTTGTAGATAGTCAGGCTCTTTCAGCCTTCTTCATTTGTAGTTGTCTGTACTCTGACATGTTATGCTTCCGTTGCCTGTATGCTCTGTATGTTGGGTCATGTGACCTCTGATTGTAATAAATGCTATGATGGCTCTTCTGGGCCTTTATCTATATGAGTTGTTGAGTTATGTTGTGATGCCTTGTTGTACATCACATACTTGCATGTTATGCGTACGTGTAATGTGTATTGGGATCCGACACCTAGTTGTTTACCTTTGGTAGCCTACCTTACAGGGAAATGTCTCCTAGTGCTTCCACTGAGCCTTGGTAGCTTGCTACTGCTCCGGAACACTTAGGCTGGCCGGCATGTGTCCTGCTTCGTTCCTGTGTCTGTCCCTTAGGGGAAATGTCACGCGTTGTTCCTTTAAGTCCTTGTAGCTTGCTATGACTTGGGTTCATACATTGATGACCGACACGTTCGTTGCTGGGTCATGTATGCCTGTCTCTATAATTTAGTGCCACTTTTGGTTTATAACTAGTCATGTCGGCCCGGGTTCTCTGTCATACGGATGCTAGCGACACTATCATATACGTGTGCCAAAATGCGCAAACGGTCCCGGACCAGGTAAGGTGGCACCCGTGGGGATACAGTGCGTGAGGCCGCAAAGTGATATGATGTGTTACAGGCTAGACCTGTGTGACTTAGGATCAGGGTCCTGACAGCTTTGGTATTAGAGCCTAACTGCCTGTAGGATTAGTAAGCCAAACTGGTCGAAGTTGTGTCTAGAAACTCTTTAGTTATGTAAGGGAATTGTTTGTTGAAGGGAACGTAAGGCTCTTTTTACTCCTTTGCCCTATGACCTTCTGATCTAAGTCACCTTCTTCTTTCTACGGGGATTAAGAACTAGGATTCTCATTCTATTTATCAGGATCACGTTGTGGATTCAACCCTCAGTTCAGTTTCTACTAATTCTGTTTGTTCAACTGTTGGTCTCAGAACCTTGACATTGTGATGTTAAGTGGATATGCTACCCTTTTCGCTTGGATCTCAGAAGTATTTTCGAGCATTTGTAGCCGTTATGTTGTCCGAGTCATCCCAGGTTTCTAAATAGTCTCATGCATTTGCAAACCTTTCCTCCCTGTTTCCGATGTCCTTTTAGGCCAGATTAATCACACTAGTCGGTGTGTTGAGGTACTCTGTTACCTCGACATATATGTTGGAATTATTATTATGACCCTAGCTGTCTTAGAAGATCACCCAGTAAGCTAGCAATGCTTTATATTCCCAGTGTGATGATTCTGGCCATTATTCTCGAAAGCATCCCGTGATGCCATTTAGTTAGTAGGCATTCTACTCCTGGGTTCTTGGACCCGAGATTCACTCTACTACTTCATGTTGGTAGTATTTGCTCGTCCCTTTAGGTTATTAGTAACCTTGTGATAGTCCTCGAGGTCCGTGGTTATCGTTCTTCCAATACCATGAACCATCATGGCAGAAGTTCTCCCGAACCAAAAGATCACAACCAGAGTGCTCCTGAGTGGTACTCCATTCATATTGTGACTCTGCCAGTCCTACTTTTCTGCATGGGTTATCCGGAAGAAACATGCTGAACTAGTTCGACATACTAACCTATGCATCCACATCTCAGAAAGTTATATGTTCCTTTGAGTAGTCCCCTTTTAGTTGTATTATGACCCTCGTCTATTAGTTGATAGTCAGGAGTAGTTGTGCACTCGTGCTCATCGATGCCTTTTACTCTTGTGGTCTGTCAAGCCATTCTATTCCGGAATGACTAGGAGAAACAAACTCCAGTACCTTATCCATATCCAGGATTGGGTCAAAGAAGTTGTACTCCGCAGATGAAGAATGTTAACCCAGCTTCTAATCTGTTCTATCTTAGAATATTACCATCTTTATGTCAAGAATGTCATGGGAATTGCACAACCTCCTATGAACTCTTGATATAGTGATACTTATCACCATCACCGTTCATTCCTCGGTCTCCGTGTTGTTGTAACCGGAATACTGACAAGTGAATCGTGATGTGTGAAATCAATACTCCTAGCAACTTTGTTGCTTGGTAGCAAATGGACGATAATCTCATTCTTAGTGTGTTGGTTACCAAATCACCATTCTAAGATCGATCGTGCTACTAGTCCATCTTTCCTGGTGCACTCCTTGACCAATGAGTTAGGATTATTCAATCCCTTGCTTATTAGATCATATCGTCTTGCCCTGAAAAGCAAGATTGTTCTCGGACTTAGCAACATATCGGTGGTTTGTGATTTTCCGAATATCTTCTCGGAAGTATTACCAGGTTGTCACCTGACCGCTATGTTGAGTTCGTGATCATGTTGGTTCCTTATAAACCACCACTTCTCGAAGAATCTGTGTTGGATACCCTGAACTGGTTGGTTAAGCTAAAACAATAACTTGGAGAGTTGGAAGATAAAAGTTTGCCAGCTTAGTTCATCTCAAGGGGTATGTTTGCGGGTGTTGAAGATAGATGACATCTTCATCAGTTGGTCCCTGTGATCAGTTGTTGGACCTATTGTCATATCAAAACTTTGATTTGAGTATGGGCTATCATCAAATCAAATCAGAACCAACGATGTTCTTAATGTTGTCTTACTCGTGGGTGTTCCCCGAGCATACCTCATTATATCTCTTGGCCTGACCAATGCTACCACCTTGTTCATATAAATTGTGGAATTACATTTCCATGGATATCTCGATGACCCGTTGTTGAGCCCATCAACATCGCTTGTCTTGACCATGATTCATGTTTGAACATTTAAGTTAGTATTGGGAACTTTTCAAGCATGGCCTTCGTGTTCCGTTCGCGAGGTATATGTTTGGATGAGAAGAGACTTTCCCTAATTCATGTGTAATTGATGTAAGTTGCCACCGTGAGTTTGAGAAAGTTTATTTTG
The DNA here is from genome assembly GCA_902687465.1 of Secale cereale. Classification (NCBI taxonomy): domain Eukaryota; kingdom Viridiplantae; phylum Streptophyta; class Magnoliopsida; order Poales; family Poaceae; genus Secale; species Secale cereale. The sequence continues at coordinate 300,213,323 of LR738711.1, forward strand.
CTTAATGTGGAATCATCCCAAGTCAGTCATGCATACGTGCGAAGTATTCTGTGGTTTGGAGATTTGCAACCTTCACTCTATATGTATCCCTAGCACACCAAGCCACTGATTGATTTGTTCAAGGAGAAAAGTTCCATCATAAGTGCTAATCATATGACTTATGTAAGGACTTCGATATCCTAGACAATGGTTCCCAACCAGAACTCGGTAGTGTTTTATCATAAGACTGCTATGTGGTCATGCTTGTCTTGGACAACGTGTTCACAGGTTTGTAGCAGAACCAACTCATGTTTTGGAGCTTGCTATCGTAGTTCATTCCCGAGAATCTCGCAACGTCGTCTCGTCGAATTGTGTTGCAAACCTTCATTTTTCCATCTAGACTCGATGAGTCTTGAATATCCTGACACCAACCAGAACTGAATCTCAGGCAGATATGATGGTTAGAGCATTTCCCAAGAACTATAATATTGGTCTCTCGATTACCGATAAAGTGAATGTCGTGGCCAACACACCTAGCCGGAAGATCTATTGTTGTAGTATCTCGATTGAAGAAGTTGGCCACCTCCCCATAAGGACTTCGTAGGAATTACTCCCTAGTTGTTCCTTATTGATTATTTTTGTGCTTCCAAAGTCCGACCCTTACTTGATGGCCATGTTGATGCTTTTAAGCATTGATCGTGGTACCTAGTACACCAAGGAGAACATTAGAAGCGGAGTGCTAAATGTCTCTCGGTCGATCATCCAAATTTTGCCCTTGACTCCGCTAAGGTGAAATCTGAGAAGTGTTATCTTCCTTTGCATCTGCATCATCCATCATTATTCATCATGGTAGTATGTGATGTTGCCAGGATCCTTGACACGGATATTGGTAAAACCTTGATGAATATGAGAATGCTCAAGTTCTTGAGAGCACGCACAAGCACTAGGTGTTATCCTCGACATCAACCGGGATTGCTCCCAGTGTTCTTGGTTATGCTATAACCCCTCAAGAGTAGATTTACTCTCTACTGTTGGGATTCACCCCAGTTACCAGAATCATTCCCAGCATTTTCATTTTGTTCCCAGCTTGCACCGCCAATGTGCTAATTTTCCATGGGTTGCCATTCCCAGCATCTGTTGTTCAGGATTATCTTCAAAAGTGGTCCTACCATGGGTCCCATTCATTTCCGATGATAAGCAAAATCAACCTTGGCATTGTCTTTTACAAGGCAGTCCACATCATCTATTCTAGATGGAGAATGTCATTCTTTCGGACTCCGTCAAACGATCGATTGTGTTTGCCTTAGGCTGGTAAAGGGAATTTCAATGATCTCTATACCAAAAGTAATTCTTTTTGCCACTTAAGGGAATAACTCTACGAGTCACCTTCTCTAAGGTGCCCCGTCTAGTGACATCGATCACCATCTTCTTAGGTGTGGAATTGTGCCTGCCAAGTGAACTTTCATCATTTATTTCACTCCATTCCCCTAGAGGTGTACTCCGTGTCTCAGCTCAAGAGATGTTTCGACGTCTCAATCCATGAGTTGATTTTGAATTGCTCGATCTTCGAGAAGATCAAATCCTGTAGAATTCACGTTCCTTTGTTGTCGTGATGGATGAAGCTTCGAAATCAAAGATGCCAAGATCTACATGATGCAATGAATCAACAATTTCGAGGAGGCAAACTGGATCGAGAAGATTGTGTTAGTGAGTGTCCCCTCTGATTTCTTACCCTATGCTTGAATCTCGGGACGAGATTCTTGTTTTAGTGGGGTGAGTTGTCACATCCCTAGATCAACCCCTGTGGTCCTTGCCTGATCATCATGTCATCATGTTTATTTTCAAAGGAAACCTGAAATGGGGATGCTCAAACCCTAGCACTAAATGAATTTAACTAGGGTCAAATTAAAATCTTTTTCAATGAACCCAAAATGCCCCTTGGAAAAGTTCATCATTTTTGGATTGATTAAAAACCTCTGCCAAAAATGTTGCACATATTTCTAGGACCATTCTGGATTTTTGAATTAAATCATATCTTACTTGCATTTGGGAATTTAAATTTTATATATTAATTTAAATGCTCAAATAATCATAAGCTAAAATGTTTACTGTTGGATTTATTCTAAACAGTAGCCATGCTTAGTATCATGATTTTTGAGTGTGCCTAAGTATTTTTAATAATGCCCAGAACAAAGTAACAAAATAGAAAACAGAAACAATTAAAGAAAAGAGCAAGACAGAGACTTACCTGGCCTTACCTACCGGCCCAGCTGCGGCCCAGCACTGCTGGCCCAGCCCACAGCAGCCACCACCGCTGCCAGTCATCGCCTACCTCGCGCCAGAAGGACGCGAGGCGCGTGGCCACCATGCGCCGGCCACCTCCACCTTGCCTGCCTGCCTCCTCGCCGCCCCGAAGCCCCTAGAGGACGCCACGACACCCTGGAACCCCCACGACCCTCCCCGTGCTTCTTCCCTCTCCTCTGTCTCTCTCCCCTGCTTCTTCTCGCCATGGCCGAAGCCGCCGCGGCCGCGCCGGCGAGCACCACCGTGGCCACAGCCTCCCCCTCGCCCCTCCGACAAGCCCCAGAGCTCCGCCTCGTCGCCCTATACCCCTCCGCCGAGCCACGCGGCACCACACGTCTCCGAACGCCGTCTGCGCCGCCGTTCCCCTCGTCGGCCGCCGACGACATCACCGTCGTATTCGCGGTGGCTGGTGCCTCCCCGAGCCCGCTTCGACGACCACTGCAACCGCCGTGAGCCCCTCTTGCTCCTCCCCTATCCCTTTACTCATGCGCGTGCTGTACCTCCAACCCCCACCGTGCCCGAGAACCCCTCGCCGCTGGCGATGTCGCCGCCGTGACTATAGCCACTGGAGCTTCGACCTGAGTGCACCACCGAGCTCCTAATGACCTCACGAACACGTAGCGCACCTCACCTTGCCTTTCCGTGCCCACTAGTGGTCGCGCGTGTCACCACCGTACTCCAGCCGCCGCTGCTGCAGTTGTTGCCGTCGACTCCGGCCATCCCCGACGAATCCGGCTGCACCCCTAGATGCGCGAGAGTCCCAGGAGCACATAGATGCTCTCCGCTGCTGTTTTGGTCGCCGGAGGGCATTTTCCGAGCCCTCCACCGCGTCTGTCACCGCTGGCGACGAGCCGCCGGCGCGTTTGACTGGTTTGACCGGTGGGTTGACCCCCCCGGGTCACTGACGTATGGGCCCCACGCCCTTAGTCAACCACTAACTCGCTGACAAGTGGGGCCCACCCTGCTAATTAACCTAGTTTAGTTTTAATTAATCAGTTAGTTAGTTAGTCACTCACGTGTGGGCCCTGTCCTGTATAAGATTAGTTTTGAATTTAGTTAGTGCTAATTAACCCTGTTAATTAGCAGAGCCACTGACGTGTGGACCCCACACGTCAGGTTTGACCTGGACCAGCCCCTGTTGATTGTTGACATCACACTGACATCATGCTGATGCAATAAGTGTTTTTTGGAATTTTAAATAAATCAGAAATGATTTATTTATTTCAGAAAATAGCTAAAACTTCTAAAATCATATAAAATCAACCGTAGCTCAGTTGAAAATAATTTATATATGAAAAATGATCAGAAAAATATGAGGAATCTGTTTATGGCATTTTCTTGCATGTTTGAACAAGTTAAACCTGCTGATCAGGTCAAATCAATTAAATGTCATTTAAATAATCACATATGGAGTTTGAATTTGAATCTTGGGTTCAAACCAACTTCATTTAACATGGTTGCTAGTTGCATTAGCTCAACCAATAGCATATTGCCATATCATGATCATGCATCATATTGTCGCATTGCATTGATTGTGTTCTCTCTTGTTACCGGTGTTGTTCCCTTTCAGTAGACGTGTTCCGACGATGTGATCGATGACACCGATGCAGACTCAATGTTATCTTCAGAAGTGCCAGGCAAGCAAAACCCCTTTGAGCATTCCGATACAATCCCACTCTCTCGCTCTTGCTCTCTTTTACTGCATTAGGACAACAACGCTTCAACTGTTGCCTGCTGCGGTAGTTGAACCCCTTTCCACTGCATGACCCATCATTGCCACAGTAAATAGTTGAAACCCACTAGTATGAGTAGGAGTTGTTTGAGCCATGTTGTGCCTACTCATTCATGCTTTCTGGTTATGCCTGCTATTGCTTAGAGTTGTGTCAGGTCTGATTCATCGGGGATGAATTGGAATGTGGTGAACATGTCCTACTGTTGAGAGCTAAGTGTGTGAACACGATTTGGTAAAGGTAGCGATGAGAGGCCATGTAGGAGTACATGGTGGGTTGTCTCATTGAAACCGTCCTCAGGAACTGAGTTCTGTGTTGGTTGATCCATCAAAACAGCTACTACCACACGTTGGGCCCTGAAATATGACCCCGCTCGACTTATTGACTGCCCTTGTTCTCTGTCCAGGAGTTGCAACTAGTTTCTGGTGTTTGTAGTTTACTGGAGGTCGTGCGCAGTGCTGACCCTCGGGGTGGGCTGTGACATGACAGGTACGTGGCACGGTGTACCGGTCGCCCGTTTGGTGACGCGGGAACCATGTACACATCGTTTGGGGCCGTGAGCGACACCCCGGCCGGATCTCCCCACGGATGGAACCCAAATAGGCGAGAAACCTAGACGAGAGACTTGAGTGGTTGGTTAGGTCGTGGTCTACACCCACGTCGGCTTTCGCTTGAAGTCTGCCGAGCACATGTCGTGTGCAGACGCTAAGTGGTGGAAACATGTGTGAAGAAGTACACCCCTGCAGGGTTATATATGATCTATTCGAATAGCCGTATCCGCGGTAATGGACTTCTGGGTTGCCTATTACAGTTCATAGACAAGTGAAAGTGGATACTCTAAAACACGCCAGATAAGCGTGAGTGCTATGGATGGCCTTCTCGTAGGGAGACGAGAGCGGATCCATAGTGGTGTATTGATTGGTGAATATGTGGACTCGTGTGCGCCACCTCAAAAGAGTTATTTGCAGTCGTAGTTTAGGATAGCCACCGAGTCCAAGCTGGCTTGCTGCAGTCAAACTCCACCACCTCTTTGTTGATACTGATGCATATGTAGCTAGTTCTGATGTAAGTCTTGCTGAGTACCTTTGTTCTCACGTTTGCTTAATTTATGTTTTTGCAGAGAGACCTCAGTCTCGCTAGTGGTTCCGCGTGGACTTCGACGTTTAGCTTGTTACCTCAGCTACGATCTTGTACCCTTGGGAGGGTCTTGTAGATAGTCAGGCTCTTTCAGCCTTCTTCATTTGTAGTTGTCTGTACTCAGACATGTTACGCTTCCGTTGCCTGTATGCTCTGTATGTTGGGTCATGTGACCTCTGATTGTAATAAATGCTATGATGGCTCTTCTGTGCCTTTATCTATATGAGTTGTTGAGTTATGTTGTGATGCCATGTTGTACATCACATACTTGCATGTTATGCGTACATGTAATGTGTATTGCTATGTGTGGGATCCAACACCTAGTTGTTTACCTTTGGTAGCCTACCTTACAGGGAAATGTCCCCTAGTACTTCCACTGAGCCTTGGTAGCTTGCTACTGCACCGGAACACTTAGGCTGGCCGGCATGTGTCCTTCTTCGTTCATGTGTCTGTCCCTTAGGGGAAATGTCACGCGTTGTTCCTTTAAGTCCTTGTAGCTTGCTACGACTTGGGTTCATACATTGATGACCGACACGTTCGTTGCTGGGTCATGTATGCCTGTCTCTGTAATTTAGGGCCACTTTTGGTTTATAACTAGTCATGTCGGCCCGGGTTCTCTGTCATACGGATGCTAGCGACACTATCATATATGTGTGCCAAAATGCGCAAACGGTCCCGGGCCAGGTAAGGTGGCACCCGTGGGGATACCGTGCATGAGGCCGCAAAGTGATATGATGTGTTACAGGCTAGACCTGTGTGACTTAGGATCGGGGTCCTGACAATGAGATACTTATGAGGTTGATCATACTACGCTTAATGTGTGCTTGCATGATTGCGTAATCATTCACTTGTTTATTTTGGTGATGAGTGCTTGTTGATTAAATCTTATCTTTTTTAGCGCTCCACCAAGATGCATGTGACATGGAAGAATAACCCATGATCCTAATCGATTGTGCATTTGCATTCAAAAGCAAATCTTAAATAATGCACAAATTTAGGGGGGGCTCTTGCTTATCACATACTTCTCAAAGTGACGATGTATTTCATTCCTATTATCATTTGTCGAAGCTTTGATCAATATGTTGTCATCAATTACCAAAATGGGAGACTGAAAGTGCAACTAATCCCCGGGTGGTTTTGGTAATTAATAACAACATATAACTCATTGAACTAATGTCCATTCAAGTTAAATATTTCAGGTAGTTCAGTTATTGGCATGGCATGGACTAGAGATGTGGACCCCTCAAAATGCTAAGGAAAAAGATTGGCAAAAGCTCAAGTCTCTACATTTCCATTTTACTGATCCAAGATCACATTGAGTCTATAGGAAAGCTAATACTATTAAAAGGGGATGAGGTGTTGCTTAGTGATCTAGTTGCTCAAGTGCTTAGTGATATTGCTCCAAAACCCTCAACCACTTTCTCATATTCCACATATGCCGCACCGATTTGATCCATTCAGCGCCACCGAGTTCATTTGACATAGCTACTGCCACAAACCCTAGACAATTCGGTCACACCGATACGGATCTCAGTCTCACCGAGATGGCATTGCAAACTCTCTGTGATCCTTTCGTAACATTTCGGTATCACCGAAAAGAGCGCTCGGTCCCATCGAGTTTGCATGGTAAACTCTCGGTGATCCTTTTGTAATGTTTCAGTCTCACCCAAATGAGCGACCGGTCCCACCGAGTTTGCTTGACCTATTCTCTGTATTGATATTTGCTGAAATCGATCTCATCGAGTTTGTGCAATCGGCGCCACCGAGATGTGGTCTTGCCCTAGCCCTAGCACATTAGTCCCACCGAGTTTATCATGTCGGTCCCACCAAGATTCCTACCATTAACATGTAACATCCCAAAATTCTAAATTTTGGAATGTTATATTAAATAAATAGTTTTGATTGTTTGTTTGCTTGTGGTGTGGTTGCTTGCGTGAAATTGAGTGAAATTTGAAACTTTTTAAAAGTTGAATGAGAGGGACCGAAATGACTTTCCTCAACTTTCACCTTGCATTTATGATCTCCATGAATTCAAATTCATTTCATCACAAAACCCTAGGGTGAAGATGATATGACTTCTTCCATTTAAATAAATTAAAAGGGTTTTGAAAAGATTTGAATTCCATTTGGAAATATTTCAAATTTGGAAACTTTATGCAACTCAATGAGTTTCATGAGAGAAGATAAAATGACTTCTTCAACTGCTAAAAAAGAGAGTTGGAAGTTTCAAAGAATCAAATTGAAAGTCCCTTTGAAGTTATTTTGAAACCCACTTTCAATATGGAGTTAATTTGTTTTTATTCAAATTATTTTTCTCAAAAAATAAAATATATTAAAACTAGGGTAAAATTATTCCCTACAGTAGAAAAGAAGATGAAAATGATTTTGAAATCATTTTGGTATTTTAAAATATTATTTATTTGGTTTTTAAATGAACCATTAGTACTGTTTGCTTTATGTAATTTTTTTGTAGAACTTATTTGCCGCTTTATGTAATTCTTTTAGCCATAGCTCTTTTTCTTTTGTAAAACAGTTAGGCCCTGATTTTTCAAATAGCCATATCTTTTTACTCGTTCACCCGAATTAGATGGAATCAACGCCTAGCTTTTCGTCTTGATCCGACCTATCCAGTGAATCTATCAAATTAACTTCTTGCAACTTTCAAATTTCGAAAGTTGTTCAAGTTCATATTCAAACATCTTTTGATCATATGTTTTTAACCGTAACTTCGTTTCCAATAATCCAATTGAGTCGGATTCATATTGAAGTAATCTTTCCTTTCGCATAATTAGTGTCATCTTTCCAACATATAATTTTAATCTTAGCTAATTACTCTACTACTCCAGCAAAGAATTGTTACACAACATTCTAAGCAGATTGAATGCCATATTGAATTACATGTATCTATTGTTTCGTTATTCCAAATCCATCGATTCTTTTTCCTACGTTTTCATATTTACTTCCTACATCCAGTAGAATCATTAGCTTCAAATTTTGATCTTTTGAAATTTGAATGATTTAAATTTGAAATCGAAGCTTCACTTGATAATATCTTATAAACTGTAGCACTTTTTCAATTGATTTCTTTTTCAAATTGAGTCCCTAGGCGTAATCTAACATCTTGAGCCATCACCATGATTTTTCGCCGAAATTAGGATCTGATCTTGTAAAATAATCTAATTTGATTCTTTTGGATTTTTCGCAATCTTCCTTTGCATTTTCTTTAGGTCTTTGAGTGATTGCTTATGTGTGGATAAAATTGCCTGGTTACGATAGATTGTTCGGAGTGTGACGAGTAGAGCTATCAGGAATTATGAGTGCGAAGAATCTTCATCAACAGTACAAGGCAAGTTAACTCTTTGATCATACTTTTCCATACCCAGTTTTTACTATGCATTAGTTTCACCGCCAAAGATTGCATGAGTAGGATAGGGAACATGTGGTTATCCTATGTAGTTCATTAGGTAGGAACCTATGATCCTTGAAACACCCCAGGAATATTCATTGTGTTATATGTTGCTTAGCCATGCTCGTAGACGGGGATTGGTATGTGGATTCATGCAAGTTATGAGAGAAATAATAAATAAGGGAATGTTTTGCAACATTAACACACATCTGGGTGGAATGGTTGGGGCACCCTGGAGAAACCAGTGGCTTGCCCGGGCACCTGGGGAAACCAGTGTTTGCCTTAGGGGATCCCGGAGGACCCGTGTGATCACCCTATGGAATGCCACCCAGGCTTAAAGGGATCATATGATATTTCATGCCCAGAAACTTCCATGTACAGCCACAAGCCATTATGGGCTGTGGCATAGTTGAGTAAGTTGTGTGACTTCTTTTAGTGGTAGACTAGCTGATGTAGGGGAAAGTAGGTGTACCGTTTTACCCAGAGTAGAGAGTTAATGCTTCTGAAAGGCTATGTCTCGATCATCGAGTTCTCAAACATCACACAATGCGAGGAATTCAATGGAGGAGATCAAGTCTTGTGGAGAAAAGTGCACAAAACTCTGAAGTGTGTACAAACTAATCATGATTAGCCGTGTCCCCGCTTATGGACAATTTGAGTAACTAGAATTGGATTATTTGTTGATCTCATCACTCTATTTTAAAGAAATTATTGGTTATTAATAACTTGGAGATTTTGGGATTGAGTTGGAGGATCCTTCTCAATAATGGCATAAACTTGGTAGTAAAATAAAATTTATTCCTTTGCTGTAGGGAAAAATTAGCTTTGTGTAAAATTAAACGTAGAGCCTCCACCAGCCAAATATGCATATAGAGATAGACATTTTCATTACTATTCTATTGTGTGAATTTTCCAGTACATTCAACGTACTGACCTACACGGCTCCAACATCTCATGTGGCAGGATTAATCCGACGAGTAAGTGATACGTTAGGGTTGTAAATTCTACACTCAACTTCGCCGTTGGTGTTGTTGGGACTCCACAACTTTGTTGTTACTTTCGCTATGTTGATTAAGGTAATAGTATTTACGTTACTTTTTACATGTGATTTAACTCTGTTATAAATCCACGAGTATTATATGTGTCAGCATACCGATCCAGGGATGACACTTAAGCACAGAGACTTCGATCCATTCGGTGCATATAGAGATAGACATTTTCATTTATTCTATGGTGTGAATTTTCCAGTACATTCAATGTAGTGACCTACACGGCTGCAACCTCTCATGTTGCAAGATTAATCCGACGAGTAAGTGATAGGTTAGGGCTGCGATGTCTACACTCAACTTTGCCGTTGGTGTTGTTGGGACTCCACAACTTTATTGTTACTTCCGCTATGTTGATTCAGGTAATAGTATTTACGTTACTTTTTACATGTGATTTAACTCTGTTATAAATCCTCGAGTAATGTGTGTGTCAGCATACCGATCCAGGGATGACACTTAAACATAGAGACTTCGATCCATTCAGGTCGGGTCGCTACAAGATGGTATCAGAGCACATGTTGACTATAGAACGTGACCCCTAGAAATTGCCAAGCCCTTAGGAGATGATTTCTCTAAAACTTTATTTTCAAAAGTATTCTTTAACGCTCTTCTTTTCTATTCTTTATCAAATATTTCCTCTCACCTAAAATGTTTAGACTATACCCCTTTTCCCTTTTGACCACCCGGAGGATCAACTGAATCCACTCCAAGAAGGATCCGATATTAGACGACTGATGACCACTTCGGAGTAAAGAGGATTTCACCATGCATTAGAAGTGTTGAAGCTACAACAGTTGAATACTCCGAAGTCTTGAAGAGTTTGACGACTTTGAAGATTTATTGACCTTTAGAAGGCCAAACCCCTGTTATTTACTTATGTTAGATGCTACGATTGTGAGCTGTCATTTGTTTGATGTTTTTCTGACGGCCAAAAATTAAAACCCGTCTTTTCAAAACTATTGTTTGTATTGTGTGTATCCCTCTTTATCTCTCTTATCTCACCCCAAAACCCTTGGAACCAATAGAGGATGAATGAAGATGGACTTGTATTCTCTGGAGCGATGACCCAACCGAAGGCAGAGCTATGGATAGAAAACATTGAGGATCACTTCAGGAAAAAATTGATTGTAAGGAAGTATGAGGTTCAATACGCTCTTCAGTACTTTACAAAAAGTGCTGCAACATGGTGGAAAATGCATCAAGCCATACAAGGATGCAATGGAGCAAAAAGTTGGGAGGAATTCAAGAAGACTCTTTTAAAATCCCGTCTCATCTGAAAGTGTGGCGATAACCCAAAGAAGAAACCTTGTGCCTACAGGATTTGTGGAGAGATAGGACACACCCAGGAGGAGCACACGAATGAATGCCCTCATTGTGAAGAAAGTCACCCAGCTGAAGAATGCCCAAATAGGCAGGTTACTTTTTTTCTTGTGTGAAGGGACTACCCACTACCCTGCTCAGTGTCACATTTACCCCATGGTACAATGAACTATCCAACAGAATAAAGAAGCAATTAAAGAATCCCTCGTGGAAATTTTAGAAGAACCTGCGATGAAGGAAGATTTTGAGGACACACCCGAAGAACATCCAATTAAACTTTACACCAAGTCATGCTATTCATGTGGAGAAGCAGGACACATCTCCCAGTATTGTCCGAAGGAGTATCTATTAGAATTCCTGATAGTGGTAATAGAGTATGACCCACAGTAAATAGAAGTCCTAATTGGTACAGAAAAGTCCAGGAAGAGAAACAAAATGTATCCCCAAAACAACCCAATTCTACAAAGAAGGACCTGAGTCATATCACATGTTACAGGTGCAAGGATTTAGGTCATTACACTTATAAATGTCCGAATAAGAAGCTAAAAAATCGAAGGATCCTACATAATCACAAAGAAGCCCCTACACATGTGGGAAGTCAATTGTTTTCGCTGCAAAGAAGCGGGACATTTTGCTAGGGAATGTTCAGATCAGATGAAAGTTGGAGCTGAGTAGTTGAGATTTCTATATGGATAATAAGAGTAGTAGAAAGCAATTTTATTTTAATAAGTTCTATGAGTTGAATTAAGTAATGGGTGCTCAGAGATTGTAATTAATTCATGAAATCAATAAAGTTCATGTGTCATGATTTCATACGTTGAATTCTATGAGTTGTTACTCTATGAACAAAGATTTTGACCATTTTTGAGGATATGAGAAATATGATCTATGGAAGAATTTATGCATTTCAAGGGTGGTAGTACCCTGTGAGGACACTTGACCCCTAGAACGGATAATGATATTCCATGGAGTGGACTTTGGACAAAATAAGTATGAGTTTCATCTCGATATGTGGGATACCCCAAGAATATGAAGCGATTAAGTACTATTGAATATAAAGGAGGTATAATGTTGGGAATATGAAACAATTGTATCCCCATGATGAGTTAAAGCTATACATGTGTGGAAGTGCGCCCATAACCAACATGCCCAGGAATTAATAAGGATCAAGTACTCCATCCAAGAAGAAATTTCAAAAGAAGCTGTGATTTAATCAGCAGACGTTTCTTAGGAGGATACGAAAACCCGAGCGTTGTGGAGAACGATAGATGTTTGTTCAGCTTGCAGAAGCAATGGATATATCCAAACTCAGTTCGTCGTCAAGAGAAATTCTGCAATGCTTGTGAGGATGACCGAGTGTAAGAATGCGAGATTCACGAAACCATATACAAGATAATGATTTGGGTGCGGAATGGATTGATCACCATGTCGACTTACTCTTATTATTCACCTCTGCTATATGGGATGGTAAATATGAGTGACTAACCCATAGTAGAGAGATGGCGATATCAATAACCTTGTTTAAACCTTAGAATGGTATAACAATTTTTCCCTTGTACAAGGCAGCTGTTGCCAACCGTAGGTTATACGGTGAGAATGAAGCCCGGATCCATTTTATGCAGGGGCCTAGTCAAATTGTTTGATGACCACCATGAGATATTGATAGTTGATTACTATTGGCGCCAGACCTGTCAGCTGAGAAGACACTTCTCGGAAGAACCTTAATTACCATGATGCAAGGACACAAGAAATTGTGGAAAAATTATGCCTCTACCGGGAGAACCCTAGAGTAGGAGTTATCCCGAAGAAATAAGAAGACCAACACCATCAACCCAAAGAATGGAGTACATGAGTTTTGTCTGAACCATATCGATTCTTCTAAGTGTGGTAGCACACTAGACCATACCGATCAATGGATTTACTAGAAGACCCCCAAACCTTAACCTTTCTTGATAGCCTCTGCGAATCTCGAGGACGAGATTCATTTTAAGTGTGGTAGGTTTGTAACATCCCAAAATTCTAAATTTTGTAATGTTATATTAAATGAAGAGTTTTGATTGTTTGTTTGATTGTGGTGTGGTTGCTTGTGTGAAATTGAGTGAAATTTGAAACTTTTTGAAAGTTGAATGAGAGGGACTGAAATTACTTTCCCAAACTTTCACCTTGCATTTATGATGACCATAAATTCAAATTCATTTCATCACAAAACCCTAGAGTGAAGATGATATGACTTCTTCCATTTAAATAAATTAAAAGGTTTTGAAAAGATTTGAATTCCATTTGGAAATATTTCAAATTCAGAAACATTATGCAACTCAATGAGTTTCATGAGAGAAGTTAAAATGACTTCTTCAAATGCTAAGAAAGAGAGTTGGAAGTTTCAAAGAATCAAATTGAAAGTCCTTTTGAAGTTATTTTGAAACCGACTTTCAATTTGGCGTTATTTGGTTTTTATTCAAATTATTTTTCTCAAAAAATAAAATATATTAAAAATAGGCTAAAATGATTCCCTATAGTAGAAAAGAAGAGAAAATGATTTTCGTATTTTAAAATATTTTTATTTGGTTTTTAAATGAACCAGTAGTACTGTTTGCTTTATGTAAACTTTTGTAGAATTTATTTGCTGCAGAAAAATGTTTATCCTTTAGGAAATATTTTTCTGAAAATTTTGAAATATAATATTCCTATATAAAATTTTATCTTATTTTCGTTATTCAGTTTTCCTTTTATGTTACTATTTTAAAAAGAAAAAAATTGCGCGTGCACATGGAACTAACCGTTGCCCACATGCGTAGCATAGTGACAGCGGGCGCCCCATCTTTTTTTCCTACATGGGCCAGGCCCAGCCAGCCATTTTTCCAGTTTTTTTTCCCATTTTGGCCAAAATTTAAAAGAAAACGCAGCGGCGGTGCGTGCACGTGGCCGGCCGAACCTTTTGACCCATGGCGCCTACGTTTAGTCCCACATTTCCTAGCCTTTGATCCGTAAACCTCTTTTCCACATATAAATATAGACCCATAGAGCCTCTAAAAAATGATCCAATTCGGGTTAAATCAATATTTTGGTTTGACTAAATTGACAAAAGAAAAATATATTTCTCCTCTTCGGCGGAAATTCTGGAAGTCGTCTCGTCTCTCTAAAGTCGTCTTTTCTCTACCTTATAAAGGTAGCTTTCTTCGTATTTTTTATATACTTCTGTAACTTATTATTCTGGACTAGTATGGTAGAATAATTAGATTTATAAATTAGTCCACGTATTTACACTTTAGGCTTAGAATTCTTTTAGCCACAGCTCTTTTTCTTCCGTAAAATAGATTGGCCTTGATTTTTCAAATAGCCATAACTTTTCACTCGTTCATCCAAATTAGATGATATCAACGCCTAGATTTTGGTCTTGATCCCACCTATCCAGTGAACCTATAAAATAAATTTTTTGCAACTTTCAAATTTCAAAATTACTTCAAATTCATATTCAAACTTCTTTTGATCATATCTTTTTAACCGTAACTCCGTTTCCGATAAATCCAATTGTTCGGATTCATATTGAAGTAATATTTCCATTCGCAAAATTAGTGTCGTCTTTCCAACATATAATTTTGATCTTAGCCAGTTACTCTACTAGCCCACCAAAGAGTTGTTACACAATATTCTAAGCAGATTCAATGCCATCCTGAATTACTTGTATCTATTGTTTCATTATTCCAAATCCACTGATTCTTTTTCCTACATATTTATCTTGACTTCCTACATCCAGTAGCATCATTAGTTTCAACTTTTGATCTTTTCAAATTTGAACGATTCAAATTTGAACTGGAAGCTTCACTTTATCATATCTTGTAAACTGTAGCGCTTTTTAAATTGATTTTTTTCCAATTGAGTCCCTAGGGATAATCTAACATCTTGATCCATCATCATCCTTTTCACCGAAATTAGGATCTGATGTTGCAAAATAATTTGATTTGATTCTTTTAGAATTTCCGCAATCTTCCTATGCATTTTCTTTTGGGTCTTTGAGTGATTGCTTATGTGTGAATAAAATTCTTGCTTACGATAGATTGATCGGAGTGTGACGAGTAGAGCTATCGGGAATTATGAGTGCGAAGAATCTTCATCAATAGTACAAGGCAAGATCACACTTTGATCATACTTTTCAATACCCAGTTTTTACTATGCATTAGTTTCACCCTCAGCGATTGCATGAGTAGGATTGGGAACATGTGGTTATGCTATGTAATTCATGAGGTAGGAACCTATGATCCTTGAAACACCCCAGGAATATTCATTGTATTATATGTTGCTTAGCCATACTCGTAAATGGGGATTGGTATGTGAGATTCATGCAAGTTGTGAGAGAAGTAATAATTAAGGGAAAGTTTAAGGTGGCAACATTAACACACATCTGGGTGGAATGGTTGGGGCAACCTGGAGAAACCAGTGGCTTGCCCGGGCACCTGGAGAAACTAGTGTTTGCCCTAGGGGATCCCGGAGGACCCGTGTGATCACCCTATGGATTGCCACCCTGGCTCAAGGGGATCATATGATATTTCATGCCTAGAAACTTCCATGTGCAGCCACAAGCCATTATGGGCTCTGGCATAGTTGAGTAAGTTGTGTGACCAATTTAAGTGGTAGACTAGCTGATGTAAGGGAAAGTAGGTGTACCGTTCTACACAGAGTAAAGAGTTAATGCTTCTGAAAGGCTATGTCTCAATCATCCGGTTCTCAAACATCACGCAGTGCGAGGAATTCAATGGAGGAGATCGAGTCTTGTGGGGAAAGTGCGCAAACCTCTGCAGAGTGTACACACTAATCATGATTAGTTGTGTCCCCGGTTATGGACAATTAGAGTATCTAGAAGTGGATTATTTGTTGATCTCATCACTCTATTTTAATGAAATTATTGGGTTATTACTAACTTGGAGATTTTGGGATTGAGTTGGAGGAACCTTCTCAATAATGGCATAAACTTGGTAGTAAAATAAAACTTATTCCTTTGTTGTAGGGAAAAATTAGCTTTGTGCAAAATTAAACTTAGAGCCTCCACCAGCCAAATATGCATATAGAGATAGACATTTTCATTACTATTCTATGGTGTGAATTTGCCAGTACATTCAATTTGCTGACCTACACGGCTGCAACATCTCATGCTGCAGGATTAATCCGACGAGTAAGTGATACGTTAGGGTTGCGATGTCTAGACTCAACTTTGTCGTTGGTGTTGTTGGGACTCCACAACTTTTTGTTACTTCCGCTATGTTGATTGAGGTAATAGTATTTACGTTACTTTTTACATGTGATTTAACTCTATTATAAATTCTCGAGTACTGTGTGTCAGCATATCGATCCAGGGATGACACTTAAGCACAGAGACTTTGATCCATTCGGGTCGGATCGCTACATAACATTTTGAACTGCTTCGGTCTTACGGAGTTCTCCTATTTGGTCTGACCGAGTTGGGTCAAATGTGTGTAACGGTTGGATTTTGTGTGGAGGCTATATATACCCCTCCACCCCCATCTCCATTTGAGAAAGAGCCATCAGAACGTGCCTACACTTCCACTACACATTTTCTGAGAGAGAACCACCTGCTCGTGTGTTGAGAGCAAGATATACCAATCCTACCACAAGAATCTTTATCTCTAGCCTTCCACAAGTTGCTTTTTCTCAAATCATCTTTCTAGCATATCCAAATCTTTGTGAGAGAGTTGAGTGTTGGGGAGACTATCACATGAAGTACAAGAGCGAGGAGTTCATCATCAACACACCATTTATTACCTTTTGGAGACTGGCCTCTCCTAGATTGGTTAGGTGTCACTTGGGAGTCTCCGACAATATTGTGGAGTTGAACCAAGGAGTTTGTAAGGGCAATGTGATCGCCTACTTCATGAAGATCTACCCGAGTGAGACAAGTCCTTCATGGGCGATGGCCATGGTGGGATAGACAAGGTTGCTTCTTCGTGGACCCTTCGTAGACTCGGGCAGACGTTACCCTTCGTGGGTTGAAGTCTCCATCAACATAGATGTACGATAGCACCACCTATCGGAACCATGCTACTACTTCTCGAGCTTGCGCTATATTCCCTCGAAGAGGAAAGAGTGATGTAGCATGGTAGCGTAAGTATTTCCCTCAGTTTTTGAGAACCAAGGTATCAATCCAGTAGGAGACCACGCGTGAGTCCCTCGCACCTGCACAAACAAATAAGAACCTCGCAGCCAACGCGATAAAAGGGGTTGTCAATCCCTTCTCAGTCACTTACGAGAGTGAGATCTGATATATATGATAAGATAATATTTTTGGTATTTTTGGTATGAAGAGATTGAAAGTAAATAATGCAAAGTAAAGTAAATGGTTGATGGAAGATAATATGATGAGAATAGACCTCGGGGCCATAGGTTTCACTAGTGGCTTCTCTCATGATAGCAGAATTCTACGATGGGTGAACAAATTACTGTCGAGCAATTGATAGAAAAGCGCATAGTTATGAGAATATCTAGGCATGATCATTGTATATAGGCATCACGTCCGTGACACGTAGACCGAAACGATTCTGCATCTACTACTACTACTCCACAAATCGACCGTTATCCAGCATGCATCTAGAGTATTAAGTTCATAAGAACAGAGTAACGCCTTAAGCAAGATGACATGATGTAGAGGGATAAACTCAAGCAATATGATATAAACCCCATCTTTTTATCCTCGATGGCAACAATACTATATGTGCCTTGTTGCCCCTGCTGTCACTGGGAAAGGACACCACAATATTGAACCCAAAGCCAAGCACTTTTCCCATTGCAAGAACTATAGATCTAGTAGGCCAAACCAAACCAATAATTCGAAGAGACTTGCAAGGATTTTATAATGATACATAAAAGATCAGAAAAGAATCCAATATTTTTCATAGATAATCTTGATCATAAACCCGCAATTCATCTGATCTCGACAAACACAACGCAAACAGATTACATCGAATAGATCTCCTCGAAAAACGAGGAGAACTTTGTATTGAGATCCAAAGAGAGGGAAGAAGCCATCTAGCTAATAACTATGGACCCGAAGGTCTATGGTAAACTAATCATAACTCATGGGAGAGGCTATAGTGTTAATGTAGAAGCCCTCCGTGATCGATGCCCCCTCCGGCGCAGCTCCGGAACAGGCCCCAAGATGGGATCTCACGGGAACAGAAGGTTGCGGCGGTGGAATTAGGGTTTCGTCTGTTGCCTCGATGTTTTCAGTGTATGAGAGTATATATAGGCTGAAGAGGCACGTCGGGGGCCCATGAGGGTGGGGTGCGCGCCTACCCACCTGGGCGTGCCCCTGCCCTCGTGGCCACCTCCTTCGCTTCCTGGTGTGTACTCCAAGTCTTCTGTGTTGATACGGTTCCAAAAATAACTCTCCCGAAGGTTTCATTCCGTTTGGACTCCATCTGATATTTCTTTTCCGTGAAACACTGAAATAGGCAAAAAAAACAACAATTTGCACTGGGTTTGGGTTAGTAGGTTAGTCCCAAAAATAATATAAAAGTGTATAATAAAGCCCATTAAACATCCAAAACAGAATATATAATAGCATGGAACAATAAAAAATTATAGATACGTTGGAGACGTATCACATGCCAAAAATCTTCATGTCTCCATTGCATTTGCACTCTTCAAACCTCTCCCTTTAACTTCATATGCAATGCTTTACTTTCCGCTGCCACACTCTTAGAATTGCATGTGTAGGTTGGTTACTTGACTTGTCCTAATTGCTTAAAACTGCCAACAATTAAAATTGGGAAAATGCTAGATTTTTATTTGGTCAAGTAGTCTAATCACCCCCCCCCCTCTAGACCTACTTTCGATCCTACAAAAGGAGAGAGTCATCAACAAACAACAAGTGTGAAGTTCCCGGGGCTCTTTGGTAGACTTTGAGCGGAGTGATCGTACTGGGTATTTTCACGATGTAGGAGTGCAGAGAGATCGTCAGCGACAAAAAGGAACAAGAATGGAGATAGTGGATCACTGATACGTCTCCATCGTATATACTTTTCCAAACTCTTTTGCCCTTGTTTTGGACACTAATTTGCATGATTTGAATGGAACTAACCCGAACTGACGTTGTTTTCAGTAGAATTGCCATGGTGTTATCTTTGTGCAAAAATCAAAGTTCTCTAAATGACCTTAAAATCTACGAAGAATAATTTTGGAAAATATAAAAAAATACTGGCGCAAAGAGTTACTAGAGGGGGGCCACCCAGAGGCCACAAGCCTTGGGGCGGCCCCCTAGGGCTCCCCCCTGGCCTGTGAGCCCTCTGGACCTCCTCTGATCCTAACTCCAACACAATATATTCCTATTCGGGGAGAAAAAATTAGAGAGAAGGATTCATTGCATTTTACGACACGGAGTCACCGCCTCCTCCTGTTCTTCATCAGGAGGGCTGATCTGCAGTCCGTTTGGGGCTTCGAAGAGTGGAATATGTCGCCGTCGTCTTCATTAACCTTCCTGCATCACCAATTTCATGACGCTCAGCGCCGTGCATGAGTAATTCCATCATAGCCTTGCTGGACGGCGATGGGTTGGATGAGATTTATCATGTAATCGAGTTAGTTTTGTTAGGGTTTGATGCCTAGTCTCCAATATGTTCCATGCTTCTCCGTAGGGCCCGAGTGCCATGATTTTAGATCTGAACCTATTATGATTTCATGAATATATATGTGTTCCTGTCCAATTTTGCAAGTTGTAGACACCTATTACGTGTTATGATCTGTGCTATCTCTTGAGCTTGCGTTGTTTTTTCCCTTGAAGAGGAAAGGGTGATGCAACAAAGTAGAGTAATTATTTCCCTCAGTTTGAGAACCAATGTATCAATCCAGTAGGAGACAATGCACACATCGCCAAATACCTGCACAAACAATCAAACAACTTGCAACCACAGCTATAAAGGGGTTGTCAATTCGTTCACGGTTATTTGCAAAAGAGAGATCTGATAGCGATGGATAAACTGTAAAGTAAATATTTTTGGATTTTTTGGTTTATAGATTGGAAAGTAAAAGATTGCAAAATAGTAGATCGGTAACTTATAAGATGTAAAATAGACCCGAGGGCCATAGGTTTCACTAGAGGTTTCTCTCATGATAGCAAATATTACGGTGGGTAAACAAATTACTGCCAAGCAATTGATAGAAAAGCGCAAAGTTATGACGATATCTAAGGCAATGATCATGAATAAAGGCATCACGTCTGTGTCAAGTAGACCGAATCATGCCTGCATCTACTACTATTACTCCACACATCGACCGAAACAATTGTGCATCTAGAGTATTAAGTTCATAAAGAACAGAGTAACACATTAAGTAAGATGACATGATGCAGCGGAATTAACTCAAGCAATATGATGAAAACCCCATCTTGTTATTCTCGATGGCAACAATACAATACATGTCATGTCCCTTTCTGTCACTGGGATTGAGCACCACAAGATTGAACCCAAAGCAAAGCACTTCTCCCATTGGAAGACAAACCAATCTAGTTGGCCAAACCAAACCGATAGTTCGAAGAGAATTACTAAGATATCAAATCATGCATATAAGAATTCAGAAAAGACTCAAATAATATTCATAGATAATCTGATCATAAATCCACAATTCATCGGATCTTGGCAAACACACCACAAAAGAAGATTGCATCGGATAGATCTCCAAGAACATCGAGGAGAACATGGTATTGAGAATCAAAGAGAGAGAAGAAGCCATCTAGCTACTAGCTATGGACCCGTAGGTCTGTGGTAAACAACTCACATTTCATCGGAAGGGCAATAGGGTTGACGTAGATTCCCTCCGTGGTCAATCCCCCTCCGGCAGAGTACCGGAAAAGGCCTCCAGATGGGATCTCGCGGAAACAGAAGATTACGGCGGTGGAAAAGTGGGTTTTATGATGCCTCTAGTGTTTCTGGAATATATGATAATATATAGGCGGAAGAAATAGGTCGGTGGACGCTCGAGGGGCCTACAAGGGTGGGGGGCTCCCTCCGTCCTTGTGGCTGCCTCACAGCTCCCCTGACGTGCACTCCAAGTCCTCTTGATGTCTTCTGGTCCAAGAAAAATCCTCGTAAAGTTTCGTTCCGTTTGGACTCCGGTTGATATTCCTTTTCTGCGAAACTCAAAAACAAGGAAAAATAGAAACTCGCACTGGGCTCTAGGTTAATAGGTTAGTCCCAAAAATAATGTAAAATAGCATATTAATTCATATAAAACATACAAAAGAGATGATATAATAGCATGGAACAATACAAAATTATAGATATGTTGGAGACGTATCAAGCATCCCCGAGCTTAATTCCTGCTCGTCCTCGAGTAGGTAAATGATAAAAACATAATTTTTGATGTGGAATGCTACCTAACATATTTATCAATGCAATTGTTCTTTAGTGTGGCATGAATGTTTAGATCCGTATGTTTTACGAAAAATTTTACGTTGACATGAGAACAATAATATTTCAAGCATACTAGAGAGTAGATCATTAAGCTTCAAAAATAACATGGCTAAATAAAGTTATCCCTACAAAATCATATAGTCTTATTATGCTCCATCTTCTCAACAAAAGGTAATCATGCCCACCCTGGTGTTAGCCAAGCAATTGTTTCAGACTTTTTAACGTGCTTCAGCCTTTTCAACTTTTCACGCAATATATGTGCGTGAGCCATGGATATAGCACTATGGGTGGAGTAGAAGGTTGTAATACAAAAAAGTGGGGAGAAAGTCTCACATCAACTAGGCAAATCAATGGACTATGGAGATGTCCATCAATTGACATCAATGTGAGTGAGTAGGGATTGCCATGTAACGGATGCACTAGATCTATAAGTGTATGAAATCTCGAAAGAAAACTAGTGGGTGTGCATCAACTTGCTTGCTCATGAAGACCTAGGGCATATGAGGAAGCCCATCGTTGGAATATACAAGCCAAGTTCTATAACGAAAATTCCCACTAGTATATGAAAGTGACAACATAGGACACTCTCTATTATGAAGAACATGGTGCTACTCGAAAGCACAAGTGTGGAAAAAGATAGTAACATTGTCCCTTCTCCCTTTTTCTCTAATTTTTTATTTCCTTTATTTCCTTTTTTTTATTTTGGTCTCTTTGGCCTCTTTTTTGTGTGGGCTTCTTTGGCTTCTTTTATTTATTTGGGTTTCATTGGCCTCTTTTATTTTTGATAACCTCACATGGGACAATGTTCTAATAATGATGATCGTCACACTTTTATTTACTTACAACTCGATATTACAACTTGACACTAAAACAAAGATATGACTCTATACGAATGCCTCCGGCAGTGTACCGGGATGTGCAATGATCAAGAGTGGCATGTATATAAATGAACGGTGGCCTTGCCACAAAAATACTATGTCAACTACATGATCATGCAAAGCAATATGACAATGACGATGCGTGTTATAATCCATGGACTCAACATTAGTCATAATGAACTCACATATTTATTGCAAAAGATTTATTAGCCCTCAAAGCAAAGTACTACTACACATGCCCCTACGGGGGAGGATGGTAGGAGTTAACCACACCGCGCACCCGACATTCACACAAAGGTAAACAATCAATACACAAGCATTTCGTTCCGGTTACACATTTGGGAGACCATACGTGCACGCTACGGGAATCACGAACCTTAACCCAATTATTTCCTCAACCCTGCAATTTACTACTAGCATGATTCTAATATTATCATCCTCATATCTCAAAACAATCATACTTTTTATATGGAAGTTTTTATTATATCTCATTTGGATGTCTATCATATATTAGGACTAAATTCATAACCCAAGAAAATTACCATGTTGTTTTAGAGACTCTAAAAATAATATAAGTGAAGCAAGAGAGTTCAACAATTTATATAAAATAAAACCACCACCGTACTCTAAAAAGATATAAGTGAAGCACTAGAGCAAAATTGTCTAGCTCAAAAGATATAACTAAAGCACATAGAGTATTCTCATAAATCACAATTGAAGCGTGTCCCTCTAAAAAGGTGTGTACAGTAAGGATGATTGTGACAAACTTAAAAGCAAAGACTCATATCATACAAGACACTCCAAGCAAAACACATATCATGTAGTGAATAAAAATATAGCCTCAAGTAAATTTACCGATGGATGAAGACGAAAGAGAGGATGCCTTCCCGGGGCATCCCCAACCTTAGGCTCTTGGCCGTCCTTGGATATTACCTTGGGGTGCCTTGGGCATCCCCAAGCTTAGGCTCTTGCCACCCCTTATTCCATAGTCCATCAAATTCTTACCCAAAACATGAAAACTTCACAACACAAAACTCAACGGAAATCTCGTGAGCTCCGTTAGTAAAATAAATCAAATAACCACTCATGGTACTATTGTGGTCTGTTCTTATTTTCTATTGGTATCTACTGTATTCCAACTTTACCATGGTTCATACCCCCCGATATTAGCCATAGATTTATCAAAATAAGCAAACAACACATGGAAAACAGAATCTATCAAAAACATAACAGTCTGTAGCAATATGAACTTCGCATACTTTTGTAACTCTAAAAATTCTAAACAATTAGGAAGACGTGGGGAAGTTTTATATAGATTTTCTGTAAAAATTTCAGAAGGTTTTCACGTTCCAGCAAATTATTGAATTTTCTGCATTGGGCGCGAAAGTTTCTATTTTTCAGCAAAATCAAATCAACGATCACCATAAGCAATCCCAAAGGTCTTACTTGGCTCAAACACTAATTAAAACACAAAAACACAATTACTATAGAAGTAATAATGTATGATACTTGAAAAACAAAACCAAAAGGAAAAAACCAAATTGGGTTGCCTCCCAATGTGCACTATTGTTTCACGCCCTTAGCTAGGCATAGAACGCGAATAGATCTAGGTATTGTCATCTTTGGTACGCAATTCTTCAATCACACCTCTATATTCCTTAGGAAGTTCTATGGTTTTATCAATAATCAGAATCCTAGGCAAGAATTCAAGAAATTCATTTGTGGTGATTGGTCCCTTATTCATATTAAAAAGATCGGAGCGAACACTTAATGATTTGAGGTCTCCTTTACTAGAAGGCTCACCCTTATTCTTAGGAACATAAATAAGTTTGGCAATATTAGTAGAAGGAGGAGTTGGAGTAATTTTAACGGAAGAAAAAGTGGAACCCAAGTTAGTAATAATGTCTTATAGTTTGCTAATTCTAGTAGAATCTTCATATATTTTTTCGTTAACTATAGGTTCCTTTTCCTTAAAGTTTTTTAAAGTGACTCCTACCTTAGATCCATATTGAGTAATCTAATTATGAACCTTTTTATCCAAATTTTCAATCAACTCAATAGTAGCCATTTTCTTTTCAATAATATCAAGTCTTTGCATAACATCTTCCAAAGTTAAAGCAGTACCATTAATCAACAGAGGTGGTGGGCCTAACAAATATATCATGGCATTATAAGAATCAAAAGTGTGGCTCCCCAAGAAATTCCCTCTGGTAATGGTATCTAGAACATATCTATTCCAAGGAGTAACTCGCACATAAAAATTGCGAAGAAGAATGGTAGTAGATTTCTTTCGAGTAGATCAATTTTGAGCATTGTAAATTCTATACCAAGCATCTTTTAAATTTTCTCCCTCCCTTTGTTTAAAATTGCGAACTTCATAATCGGGAGTGCTAACAATGATGGGAGGACTAGCCATGAAAAGGAGGTAAGTGATGAGCACAAAAAAGGCAAGGGAGGAAGATGAACAAGAAAGTGCGTAGAAAAGGCAAATCTTTTCAAAAAAAGTTTTAGAAGTGAGGGAGAGGAAAATGAGAGGCGAATGGCAAATAATGTAAGTGCGAGAGATGAGAGTTTTATGAAGGGTACTTGGTGTGTCTTGACTTGGCGTAGATATCCTCGACAACGGGACCAGAAATTCTTCCTGCTACCTCTTGAGCTTGCGTTGTTTTTCCCTTGAAGAGGAAAGGGTGATGCAGCAAAGTAGAGTAAGTATTTCCCTTAGTTTGAGAACTAAGGTATCAATCCAGTAAGAGACTGTCGGATTTCGTGTTCCGCAAACCCTTGAGAGGTTCGAACTCTGGGGTGTGCATGAAGAACACTCTCTCCCCAGCGCCCTCACCCTGCGATTCCACGGCCTAGCTGGACGACCTCAAAGAACAAGGGACACAGAGGATTATACTGGTTCAGGCCACCCTGTGGTGTAATACCCTACTCCAGTGTGTGTGGTGGATTACCTAGTATGGCTGAGGATTAAACTAGTACAAGGGATGAAAAGCCTCCGGAGGAGAGGTGTTCTTAGGCTCAGATTAGCTTGTGGTATCTGAAGGGTGGAATGGATCCGCCCCCTCTATGGTGGTGGCTAGGTCCTATTTATAGTGGCCTTGGTCCTCTTCCAAAATATCGGTGGGAAGAGATCCCACAACGGCCAAATTTGAAGGGGAACAACGAGTACAAGTTATCCTGAGAAAAGTGGTCTTCGCCTGCCAAAGGCTCTGGTGGTGACGCCGCGCCGGGCTCCATGATGACCTCTGTTCAGCAGCCCTGACGGTCCTTGGTCTTGTTGCACCGATCTGGAAACCTTTGCCTGATCCCTCGGGACTCGGCGCCTGCACTTGCCCTGTTAGCACCAAAGAGGAAATTGGTACACTGCACTCGCTGGCGCCCGCCTGGACTTGGTCGTCATGGCTCACGTCACGTGAACCTCGCGAGGTGCTCCTCGCATAGATATCTCCGCTCCTCGGGAGCCAGCCTAGAGACACTACCCCCAGGGCGGTCGTGTTGTCGCCCGCCTCGCGAGGCTTGGACCCTCGCGAGGGTCTTGAGTTGCGGTTTTTGAAGTTGGGCCGTACCAGGCCGCTGATGGAGCCATGTCACGGGCCGTAGGTAGGTAATTCTGGGTACCCCCGTTCCGAGGATGCCGACAGTAGCCCCCAGGGCCAAGGTGCGCGCGGACTTGGCTTCAAGGCGAAGCCAAAGGGGCAAGGGTGCAACGCCACAGGCCTCGAACGCCTGCGGCCTTGGTCGACGTGTGGCGACTTGATTGGACGTGGGTGTCTCCACTTCCCCATGCTGCCTCAGCAACTGCCCGACTTGATGAGACCCTGCTGCATGCATAGAAGAAACATCATTACTTGAGATCATGCAGGCCGACGGTTGGCCTCCTCCAGGATATAAATGGGGAGGGGGTGAAACCCACGTTGCCCATATCCTTCTTCTTTTCGCCCTCTTCTTCTTCCTCCTCCTTTCTTCGCCTTTTTGTTACAACTTCCATGGCGCCACCCAAGAGGTCCCCCGCCGCGGAGAAGGGGAAAGCTCACCAGGAAAAGTCCGACTTGCCTCCGCTCAAGAGGGGGCGGGGCCGCCCCCATAAGCACGTCGATACCCCTGCAGCGGCGCTCCAGGGTCACAGTTGTACTCCTTCCAGGGTTGGTGCCGCCCCGGGCGGTCATGACGGCTCCTCTTCCCGTGGTAGGGGCCTCCCTCGTCGCGGCAGCCCCTTCGTCGCGGGAAGGCACGCCGTGGTCGCCCGGCCTCCTTAATCAGTCTCCCATTCGTCGGAGGTGCTCCCGGAGTGCGTCGTGTGGCCGGAGAATCTGGCCGGCGTCTGGCTCCAGCTGTTGCGCTTCTTCGCCCATGAGCTACTAGCTAAGGGTCTCGACGGCCTCTGACTGTAGGTTGATGGCTGCTGTAGCATGGCATATTGGGTTGTGGTGGAGATATCTGCTGCGGGTAATATGGCCCCGGCCCATGGTTGGCAGACGTTCGCCCGCGCACACGGCTTGGGCAGGCGATGCACCCTCCACTTCAAGTATGATGGCGCCACGACCCTCTTCGTCAGTATGTTTGCGGGGGACAGCAGCCGCGCAGGGTGCTGCCCTGAAGACGGCAGCGGCGACGACGGGCTCGGCCTTGGCGACGATCGCGACAAGGCTGCAGGTGGGCTCTCCCTTGGTGACGGTCGTGACTCCCCGAGCGGAGGTGGCTCCTCTGCCAGTGAGAGCTCGAGCAGCGGTGGCTACGACCAACCACCGCGCCGTCGAGCTCGCTTCGAGTTTGGTGGTGTGTTATCCCGCCGTCATGCGGCACTGAAGCGCGAGGAGGGCTCAGACTGAGCTGAGCCTCGGAGGCCCTTGGGGCCGGGTCTCGCGAGCTGATGCGGCCGTGCGACCTGCTTTTGTTTAGCTTTCCATCCTTCCTAGGTTTCGAAAAAAGGGCAAGTGGCCCGACTAGGGCTTGTAATGAACTGTGACGCCTATGCTGCTGTGTTATGTTATAATATTCAAGTGCCTCACAAGGGTAGAGGGGTAAGTTAGCTGTGTATGCTTGAGGGTGCATGTTCTGGCATTTGGGGAGGCTTCCTCGCTACCGGCGCGGGAGTTGCTGGCCTTGGAGGGGGCATCTACAAAATTGGTTAGGGAATCCGCAAGATACATCTTCCTTATTGCGCGAGCTCTCAGGCGCAGGCTGATCATGGCTTGACGCACCGCATCGCGGTACCCGGGGGCACGGACTTGAGGGGGGTGCGCCACTCACGAGCTCGAACGAGATTGCCTCGCAAATATCAAGGAGGTCGAAGCCCTGAGGCGAGAGGGTTATAGCGAGGCGTGCCCATGACGTGAGTTGTCCAGCGCGCGGACACAGCCACTCCTGCCTAGCCCCCGAGGAGGTACTCAAGGGAGAACGTCAATCAACTATCATCCTCCCCGAGACGAGAAAAAGAGCAACCAAAGTAAGAAAAGTGGAAAACTCAACCAAGCAACCGAAGGACACAGAACTCCAAATCCATTAAAAGACTGCAACCAGATACAAAATGCAAATGAATAGCTGCGTCTGGCACCTAGTCTAGTCTTGTCACCAGCGCAGAGCTAAGTGTTGCCACTAGGATGTGGGAGGGAGCCCCCAAGGCCCGAGGGCGGCACTCCGGAGACTCTGGGCATGTAGAACCCCACTCATTATTACGTGAGAGTGTCATAGGCGGAGACCTTTGTCGGCGTCCTGGGAACCAGGGTACCCAAACTTGCTTGTCTGCGGGCCGCGACGCGCTCCTACCACGGCCAGGTACGGCCCAGGTGATCGACCAGCTGTCCAAGACCCTCGCGAGGGGGGCTAGGCCTCGCGAAAATAACGACGTCAAGACCCCCTCAGGAGCAGCCTCGGCAAGGTGCTCCGGAGGGGTGGAGAATCCAAGGCCAAGCTTGCCTCAGGAGGAGGGAGTGACGCACCGCGCCAGAGGGTGCCAGCGCCCGCCAGCGGCGCAGTTGTCGTTTCGGTGCAAAGGAGGCAGCGCAGGCGCAGGTTCCTGAGGAGCGGGACAAAGGTTTCACCTTTAGAGCAACAAGACCGAAGACCACAAGGACGACAAGGAGGATGTCACCACCGAGCCCACCACCGCGTCACCGCCTGATCCTTTTGCAGGCGAAGACTGCTTTTGTCAGGGCAGGAACGTCCTTGTGTTCCTGCTCACTATGAAGACTGCTTTTGTCAAAAACGGCCATTGTGGGATCGCTTCCGGCCTAAACATTTCGGGGGAAGAGGACCCTGGCCGCCTATATAAGTAGCTAGGATCCTCACTATGAAGGAGGAGAAAAGGGAGGCCAAGTCCAGTCAAGTCGAGCAGATCCATAAACTCTGCCGCCACGCAAAGGAGCAAGAACTCTTGCCTCCCGACCCTCCTAAGGTCACCTCCTGAGCTCAGGAACCACTATACTAGTTCATATTCTAGCCCTCCTGAGGCCAATCCACCAAAGTAGGAAGTAGGGTTTTACACCACAAGGTGGCCCGAACCTGGGTAAACTCTTACGTGCTTCACTTCTTGTTTGCTTGAATCTCTTCACTAGGCGAGGGCGAGATTCTAGGTAGACGTGAGTGGGAGAGATCTTCTTTAACGCCCCTGTGTTCGAACTTCTTGTGTTTTGCGGAGCCCATAATCTGACATTTGGCGCGCCAGGTAGGGGGCGTGTCGAGATCTCGCCTCTCCGACGACCTCGTCCCGCTCTCGTCGTCGACTTCGCTCCACAACCATGGTGGACACACGCCGAGCTCGCGCCGCCCGCCGCACCGCGAACATCGCTCAGACGGCACCCGCGGTAAAACGGTGCGCCGCTCTGCCCCAACTCGCCGGCTACCAACGCCGCCACCGACCCGGCCGCCCACGAGCAGCTGGACTCGTCACTGACCACCGTTCGTGCGGTGCGATGGCCGCACGGTGACGCCTTCACCCTCACCGCCCGCGGAGTCGTCCTCGCTGGTCCATCGCGTGCCGGTCTATCAGCAGCCTGCGCTGCTGATGGCGCGGGAGCTCTTGCGCTATCGCCCGGTAGATGACCTCTACGACGAGTGGCTCCACCGCATCACCAAGCTCGTCAATGCCGCTAGGGAAGCACCAGCACCAACGCACTCCTCTCATCCCCCGTCGCCCCTGGTGGGGAACGAAGGCCACGGAGTCCCGGCTCCGCATCCACTCTACGGCGCCGGCCAGGAGGTCCGGCGCAAGGCTCCGCGGTGTTAGCCACCCTACAGAGCCCACGCGTGCAGCGAGGAGAGCTTCCAGGTGATTCCACATCCCCAGGCAGGGGCTCGTGGGCCCCCTGGCCCGCACCGCCAGGACCGCGCGCCAAGGAGGTGGTGGCGCCAGCGCCCCAAGAACCAGCACCGCAGGCGCAGGGGGCGCCTACGATCATGAGCGTGGCTGGATGTCGTGCCTTAGCTCATGAGCTATGGCGCCTCGTCTAGCCCGGCAAGTTGAAGCCGGACCTGCCTCCACGCTACGACGGCACCACCAACCCCACAGAGTTCCTCCAACTCTATGAGCTGAGCATCGAGGCGTCCAACGGCACTAAGCAGGTCATGGCGAACTGGTTCCCCATGGCTCTCAAGGATGGCGCACGCTCCTGGCTCCTGAACCTCCCCGTGGGATCCATCTCCTCCTGGGGAGAGCTTCGTGAGCGCTTCATCGCCAACATCCAAGGCACCCGCGACCGAGCCCCGGTAGCTGCGGATCTGCGCTGCGTGAGGCAACAGCCGGGAGAGACCCTGCAAAAGTACATCCAACGCTTAAACTTTATGTGCCTCCGGATCCCTAGGGTCTCGGACGAAGCCATCATCTCGGCGTTCTCCGACGGCGTCCGTGACGTCAGGATGAGGGAGGAGCTCGCCATCCACGAGGACCCGTGCACAACCCTCTAGATGTTCAAGCTCGCGGCAAAGTGCGCCAGGGCGGAGGAAGGACGCCTCTCCCTCCAGGAGTTGTCTGAGGCGGAGGCGGACGACAAGAAGGCCAAGGCCAAAGAAGCAAAGCGCAAGGGACCCACTGTGCTGGCTGCGGAGCCATAAGTGAAGCGTGGCTGCGGCTATGACGACCTTCCCAGAGACAACCGACCGTAGTGCGTCTTCCACAATGTCCACAGCCACAACACTAACGACTGCCAGGAGCTCATGGCGATGCGCGGCGGATGCGTCAGGCAGCGCCGTGAGCGCGACAACCGTGGCTACGGCCATGGAGGAGGCCGAGGTGGAGGACATTGGGATGGCAGGAACTCGCGCCAAGGGTGGCGCGAACAGCCTCGTCAAGACCACTGGCAGGAGCAACCTCGTGACGCCCCCTGGCGCGACCAGCCCCGTGAGGGTCGCACTCAGGGCAATGGAGGCCTACCTCCGCTGCCACCACCGCCAAGAAGAAATGACGATGACCGCCAGGGAGATGGAGTAGGGGACTTCCAGGAGCCGCGTGTAGTTGCATGCATCTTGGGAGGAGCCCATGCTCCGGCTTCCCATCGCATCTTCAAGCAGTTTGCCCATGAGGTGAACGCGATGCTTCCCAGGCTAGACGCCGCGTGCAACCTCGGGTGGACCAAGCAAGTCATCGCCTTCGACCCCAAGAACCAGCTCAAGTGCACCACAGCCCCAGGCGCTCTCCCAATGCTCTGCACCACGACCATCAACAACGTCCTCGTGACCAAGACCAACATCGATGGGGGAGCAGGACTCAACGTCCTCTCCGTCCAGACATTCGAGACACTCTAGGTCCCCTACGATCAGCTCCACCCGACCAAGCCATTCTACGGAGTCATGGATGGCTCTACACTCCCGATGGGGCAAGTTCGCCTTCCCGTCACCTTTGGTGACCGCGACAACTATCACACCGAGCTCATCGACTTTGACGTCGCCAACATCCACCTCCCGTACAACGCCATCCTTGGGTAACCTGCCCTCGCCAAGTTCATGGCGGTGACCCATCACGGCTACAACGTCCTCAAGATGCCTGGAAGCGGCGGAGTCATCACGATCGCCTCCGACGAGAAGGAAGCAGTGCGTTCCCTGGAGCGCGCCTACTAGGCTACGGTGGTCGAATACTCCGATGAGGATGAAGTCGTCCTTGCCCTGCAGACCGTCCCCAAGAAGAAGAAGAACCTGCCCGCCAACGGACCTCAGGATGCAGGGGCTCCTGACGGCCCCGCCTCAGGACTCGCGCCTGCTGACGAGGCGCCCTCCACTCTCGCATAGGGAGGCGCGCCCGACGCCCCTCTCGAGACAGGCTCGGGGGCTCTCCTCTGGAGCGTCTCCGGCCTGACCAGCATCTCGAGGGAGGTGTTCGTGCACCACCTGCAGGCGTGTCTTGACGCGCGTTTTTGTGAGCCCAGCGCGGACCGCACGGCGCTGGGAGCTCAGGACTTCATCGACCAGGTTACCGAAGAACTTCAGAATGCAAGGCTCATTCGTGGTGGGTGTAACCGCACAACCCCAAGCTCACCTGCCCACAGCTCAAGCGACCGCTTCCGCGTCTTCGTTGACGTCGCGGGTCTCAACTGAGCCGCCTCTCAGGGGCCCTTCTGGCTGACGGCAGTCGGCCGAAGGAGGGCCCTCCCCTGCACCTACGTCCGCGCAATCTTTGGCTTCCGCAACGCAGCTGCCACATTCCAGCACCTCGCGCAGCAGGCCTTGGGGGCTCGGGAGGCTCAGTGGCAGGTGGTCCGAATGGAGCGAGAACCGGATCCGCGCGACCGTTGAGAGCCTCCAGAGCCCCTGGGCCTCAAGAGCCCGACGATCTTCAGGAGCGACCCGCATGGCTCGCGTCTTCAGCTACCCCAACTCTTCTTCGACAAGTATCAGGTGACGCTTCAGGTATCCAATCGAGGGCGGCCCCGGGCTGCATCATCCTCGCGCTGCTGGGGGCTATTCCCCCGCAGCTGTCTCCTTTTTGTGCATGATCAAAGCTAGTTGCTTCTTTCTATTCGCATTATCTGCATGGTTGCCGTTCTCACCGCCACTAAGTTCATGAGCCCTTGTGAGCCCACTCGCGACCGCCCCATGATTAAGGACCTCCACAGCGTCTATGCTCGGGTCCGTCCCTGCAGCGTTGCTAAACCCAAGGGTTGAGCTCTGTCTCGCGAGCCATTCACGTGACGTCACCTCCCGTGGCCCTTGGTGCCTTGTTCTCGCATGGGCTAATCGTGGATGGGTAAGTAGGGGCCCGTGGAAGGTGCCTCGCTCACGCGGGAACTGCGAGGAAGTTGTTTTTCTTTTGGATCGTTGTATGAGAAGACTAGGCACGGCTTTTGTGCTCGGGTCTGTCCCTGCAGCGTCGACAAATCCAACGGCTGAGCTCTGTCTTGCGAGCCATTCCCGTGACGTCAGCTCCTGGGGTCGCTGGTGCTGCGGCCTTCTCATGCGATACCCTCTAGAGATGCACTCGGCGCAGGTCGACACAACACCTCTCTTTTCACATTTTGCAGAAGAAGACTCAGGCGCAACCCGCCTCAGGGTAGGGTCTCGTGAGTGATGCTTAAGCTCACGAGAACTTCCTCAGAGTCGTTCAGCTCGTCCTGAGGAGGGCCCATATACACCTTGGCTGTCCTGCCGTGCAAGCCACATGTCAGGACGGGGTTGTACACGCCCCGGAGTCTCTCCCGGTGGGAGGCTCCCTCCCACGGTCTAGTGAAAGTGCCATGCTCCGCGCTGGCAGAAACAACCGAGGAGAGGTTATGCCCATGAACCAGTGGAAGCACCAAGCTCCGCGCTGGCCGCTACGACTGAGGCGCGGTTATGCCCACACTCCGCGCAAGTGTGGTAGCTCGATGCTCCACGCTAGTTATAAGCAACTGAGGGCGGCCCCCAGTGGTCCCGCCAACCTCAGGGAGCTTTTCAGCTCACGACGCTCACAGCTTCTCCTTGGATGGGTGTCGCGAGGGGGGCTAGGAATGGGGGCTATGCTCAGGTCATGCCTGACAGACGCCACCCTACCAGGTGCCCAGACACATGGCCTTCTCGCGCCCCCATCCCAGGCGAAGGCTCGTGATCAAGGTATGATGCTCGTTCTCCCTCATGAGAGCCGTTCGTACGTCAAGGAGGACCCTTGGGCATCGCGGCCCAGGGGCCTCACTAGCCACCTAGCCCCTCATCCCTTGTGTCTAGTTATTCAGATAACCCCGGTCACCCGGAGGGCTCAACGGCGATCGAGGTATGCGCGGGGCTGGACCCTGCCGACGCAGAACGCAAACGTGATCGCTTGAACGTCAATGGGGACCCCTGGGCATCGCGACCCAGGGGCCTCACTGGCCACGTAGCCCCTCATCCCTTGAGTCTAGTTATTCCAATAACCCCGGTCACCCGGAGGGCTCAATGGCGATCGAGGTATGCGTGGGGTTGGCCCTGCCGACGTAGATCACCTAAGCAAACATGAGAGGAAGCAAGCATGGAAATCGTCAAGTTATTACAATAATACCAAGTTCTTCAAATTCAAACAAAGTTCTTACGCCTCCCCGAGGCACTTGCACTTCTCTCTCTGGACGGGAGCAGATCAGGTATCACCAAGCGCGTCATCACTAGTCTCCGCCTCTTCGGCTGCGGTAGCAGTGGCCTGGAGGAACGCCTCCACTAGCTCCGTGACCTTCACCCCCAGGGCCTCAGCAGCCGCGCCCTCTATGCTTGTGGTCACGGGCTCGGACAGTGAGGCCAGGTCAAGAGCAGGGTCAAGAAGACTCAGGTGGCCGCACACCCGCGTCAGGACCAAGGTAAGGAGCGCGCGGCTCTCGACGTCGGCTAACTGGCCAATTGCGGCCGCAACTTCGTGCAAGGACTTCACAAGCGCGGCAAGGAGCCCGGTGGAGCCTCCCTGCGGAGCGGCTAGTGGCTTCCTAAACCATTCCTCGTAGGCGTCCTGCAGCGCCATACGGGCCTCAAGATCAAAGGCGGCGAGGACCCCACGACTCACTACAGCCGAGGCCGCAAGGGCGTCTTCCTTGTCGCGTGCAGCTTCGGTCGCCTTGGCCTCCTCAACCTCAACCTTCAGCTTCTCTAGGCTCGTGCGGTCAGCAAGCTGCTCCTATTGCAGCCGAGACATCTCAGCCTTCTTTGCCTCGAGCTCCTTCCCCAACCCCTCGAGCTCCAGAGAGAGCCTAGTGCTTTCCGTGCGAAGGGCCTCCAGGTCGCTCTCCGCCTCGAGGTAGCGCTTCTTGAAGGACGCAGCGTCGGCTCACGCAGCGTCACATGCCAGTGTGGCTACCGCAGCTTCCTCTCGACCCTTGGCGGCCATTGCTGAGGCCTGGTTCCAGGAGGCCCGCCCAGACTCGTCTGCTAGGAGCCACCCGGAGATCAGCCCCAGGCATCCCTCGATCACGCGGCCTTCACCACCCTGAAGTTCGGTAAAATGCCGACCCAGCGCGGCAGAGGCAGCCTCTAAAGTCTCAAACCCAGGCTGCGTCGGCTGGCGCATGGGCACCGACAAGACCGGCTGCTCGACCAGGGGCTCGGGTGCTCCGGCCCCCCTCGCTGAAGCAGCCGGAGGAGGAGCTGTTGCAACCTCACAGGCAGCAAGGACGCCCTCAAGCGACGCCGCCACCTGTGATCGGTGGCTCGGTTGGCACCCTTCTCCGCGGTCGTGGCCCAGCATTGTGGAACCCTTCTCCGCGGTCGCATTAGCAACAGGAGAGGCAGGGCACCGCGACGTGACCTCCCCTTTCGCCTTCTTCATCACGCCACCCAGGCTGCTGCATCAGGAGAAGCACGTCAGGGACACAGCGACTAAGGATAGTAGGAGATTGCACACTTACTCGTCGGAGGCGACGCGCACCCTTCTCTTCACCAACAGGTCGGCTACAGCCGGTGGTCCGGATCTTGGCAAAACGCGAGGCCACAGTCCTGGGCGCAGCCGTGGTCACCAGTTTCACTGGCACGACACTCCTCGGTGGGGTAGCCACATTGCTTCCCCCGTATACATCACATTCGGATCGTCGTGGAGTGGTCGCCTAGGGCCATCCGGCGGTACCTGCGCCTGACGCCACTGCTCCAGCGGACGCCTCAAAGGAGTCGCCCTCCTCGTCCAGGGTCTCCTCCCGAGTCCCCCTCGTCGCTCCCATCATTGGCGCCAGAGGACACATCAACCGTGGGTGGAGCGTCCACGGGTGCACCGAAACCTGACACGGCCTTCAACAGCTCGACCTTGTCAGGGCGGCTGTACATCGGCAGGTGGATCTCGGAGAGGTCCTCAGGAACCATACATAGGAGAGTGATTGAGGCAAAGTCCAGATCGGCCTCGGCCAGCACCCCTGAGTGTAATTGGAGCCTGTCGTCGTCGCCCATCAGCTCCCACATGGGGCGTGAGTGTGCCTGCAGCGGCGCCAGACGCTGCCTCAAGAACTCCTTCACGATCTGGCCCCCTTCAAGCCTCGAGCCCATGTCGGCTTTAATCCTTGCTAGGACAGGCCCGGCAAGGGGGTCGGTGAGCTTCGCGTAGCTCCAGCCGGCGCATTTCGCCGGACGGGCGGTAGGTAGTGCCAGCAGAGGATGGACGCGTTGGGCATCCTGATAGACCCACCTCTTTCGGTGGGAGTCTATCTTCTTCCCGGCTATCATCAGCTGACAGCCCTGGCCTGGAAAACAAAGGAGACGCAGCCCGAGCACGGACCCTCGTCGTACCGGCGCATGGAGAAGAAGTGGCCGAAGAGGGTGACAGTCGGCCTCACCCCCACGAGAGCCTCGCAGTAAAAGGCGAAGAGCGACAGGACGAAGATGGAGCGAGGCTAGATATGGAGACCATGCACTTGGTAATGTTCCAGGATGGCATAGAAGAACTCTAAGAAGGGCGGCACGAGCCCCACGGAGATGTTGTGGAGAAAAAAGGGGTAACAGGACTTCGGCAAGATCCGCGTCGCGGTGGATCCGGCCCAGATCCTCGTCGGGCCATGCTCGTTGTGGACGCTCGACAAGAAAGGTTGGACCTCTAAGTAGTCCTCCTCCTTGGTGATGGAGGACTCCTCGAGCGTCACCTCAAGGGAAGAGGTAGATCCGGACTTTGGCGCGGTACCCTTGTTCCTCTTCGCCATTGTTGACGGTGCCAGAGGATGCAGGCAATTTAGGAAGGCGGGAGGCGTCGAAGGAAGAGATCTGAGCAGGAAGGAAGGGAATCAATAACTCCCCCGTAGCGGAGACAGCCCCTTTTTGTCAAGATGCACGGTTGTGGAGACGGCGTGGGGAGCGGGGTCGCCCACGTCCCATCCTACCGTCACGCCCCAGCCTGGCCAGCAACATTTTTGGGGCCCGCGGCGCTTCGCCCCGAAGCCAACTCCGTGCACGCCTTGGGCCCGGGGGCTACTGTCGGTGTCCTGGGAACCAGGGTACCCAAACTTGCCTGTTTGCGGGCCGCGACGCGCTCCTACCACGGCCTGGTATGGCCCAGCTGATCGACCAGCTGTCCAAGACCCTCGCGAGGCAGGCTAGGCCTCGCGAGGAGAACGACGTCAAGACCCCCTCAGGAGCGGCCTCAGCAAGGTGCTCCATAGGGGGGGAGAATCCAAGGCCGAGCCTGCCTCAGGAGGAGGCAGTGACGTATGCAGTGATGCAGCGCGCTCGCGGGTGCCAGCGCCCGCCAACGACGCAGTTGCCGTTTTGGTGCAAAGGAGGCAGCGCAGGCACAGTTCCCGAGGAGTGGGACAAAGGTTTCTCCTTTGGTGCAACA
Organism: Secale cereale; assembly: GCA_902687465.1. Taxonomy (NCBI): domain Eukaryota; kingdom Viridiplantae; phylum Streptophyta; class Magnoliopsida; order Poales; family Poaceae; genus Secale; species Secale cereale. The sequence goes on from LR738711.1 coordinate 300,250,209, forward strand.
AGACCGATGACCGCAAGGACGACAGGGAGGATGTCACCATCGAGCCCACCACCGCGTCACCGCCTGATCCTTTTGCAGGCGAAGACTGCTTTTGTTAGGGTAGGAACGTCCTTGTGTTTCTGCTCAAAAACGGCCGTTGTGGGATCCCTTCCCACCTAAACATTTCGGGGGAAGAGGACCCTGGCCGCCTATATAAGTAGCTAGGATCCTGGCTATGAAGGAGGAGAAAAGGGAGGCAAGTCCAGTCAAGTTGAGCAGATCCATAAACTCTGCCGCCACGCAAAGGAGCAAGAACTCTGGCCTCCCGACCTTCCTGAGCTCACCTCCTGAGCTCAGGAACCACTATACTAGTTCATATTCTAGCCCTCCTGAGGCCAGTCCACCAAAGCAGGAAGTAGGGTTTTACACCACAAGGTGCCCCGAACCTGGGTAAACTCTTGCGTGCTTCACTTGTTGTTTGCTTGAAACTCTTCACTAGGCGAGGGCGAGACGCTAGGTAGATGTGAGTGGGAGAGATCTTCGTTCACGCCCCTATGTTCGAACTTCTTGGGTTTTGCGGAGTCCGTAATCCGACAACCTTCAGGGGCACTGGGCCTTGCTTCATAGGCATAGGGCCTTGGCTTCACAAGCACTGGGCCTTGCTTCATACGTAGAACTTCGGGACATGCTGGATGTTCCAGGCATTCTGGATGGGGACGCCGTCCCCTGTCTCTAGGCATACGACGCCGGGCCTGGAGACGTGGGCAATCTTGAACGGGCCCTCCCACACGGGTGAGAGCTTGTGCAACCCTTCCATTGAGAGCACCCGCCTCAGGACCAGATCGCCCACCTCGAGCGTCCTGGAACGATGTTGCGGCAGTGGTACCCCCGCAGCGCTTTCTGGGGGCTCGGAGCGAGGCTTGTCGGCGGCGCTCCTCTCCTAGCATGAGATCCATCCCCCGTGCAGCGTCCTGGCGTGCCTCGTCAAACGCCAAGACCCGCGTGGAGCGATGTTTGACCTCATTAGGGAGAACTGCTTCGGCTTCGTAGACAAGGAAGAATGGGGTCTCGCCTGTTGGCTTGGTGGCGGTGGTGTAGATGGACCACAGCTCGGACTAGAGCTCATCATGCCTGCCCCTGCCGCAGGCCTCGAGCTTCTTCTTGAAGGTCCTCGACTTGAGGCCACTCAGGACCTCCGCATTGGCGCACTCAGTTTGCCTGTTGCTCCTGGGATGTGCCACTGAGGCGTAACATATCTGCTTTCCAAGGTAGCACAATATGTTTGGAAGAGGTTGTTGGTGAATTGCGAGCCGTTGTTAGTGATGATGCGATTAGGGACCCCAAACTGGCTCATGAGGCCCCTGATGAACTTGACCACCGAGCCAGCAGTGATGGTGCACACTGGCTCCACCTTAGCCCACTTGGTGAAGTTGTCTATTGCGACGTAGAGGTAGCGGTAGCCCCCCGGTGCTCGGGGGAAGGACCCCAAGATGTCCAGCCCCCAGAACGCGAACGTCCACGAGAGTGGGATAGTCTGAAGGCCCTGAGCTAGCTGGTGGATCTGCTTGGCGTGGAACTGGCAGGCTTCGCAGGATTTCACCAGCTCGGCAGCATCGCTGAGCGCTGTTGGGCAGCAGAATCCACTACGAAACACCGTTCCCGCCAGGGTGCGCGAGGACGAATGATGCCCGCAGTCCCCGCTATGTATGTCAGTTAGCAGCTTGCGCCTTGCTGCATAGAGATGCATCTCAAAGAAACGCCATTGGGTCGCTTTCGGTACAACTCACCATCCTGGAAGCAATAAGCCATGGCCTGCCGGGCCATGCGCTGCGCGTCCTCCTCCTTCTCTAGCAGGGTTCCATGCAGCAAGTAGGTCTTGAACTCCTGAGTATATGTAATGCCCAGGATGGGACTGTATCTCCTACGTGTCGAGGCACGACTTAGAGACATAACCCCATGCTGGAATGATCGCAAGTTTGGTATCTTTGCACAAGTCATGTAAAAATGGGGATGGAAAACATAAAATAGTTGGCTTACACTCGCCACATCACACAAATACATTACATGTCCAAATCATCATTCAATAAACCATCACAGCCCATCTAAGGGTAAAATCCAAATGACAAGATACCAAACATAATTTAAATCCACAGGTCGGATCGAATCCTAGTAGAAGTTCCACTACTGATCATCAGGATAACGAACATAGTAACGGCTACGCTCCTCGTCGTACTCCCAGTCTAGCTCGGTGCCATCACCTGGATAGCTCACCATCGGACCAGCATCTGGTGTGGTGAAGAGAGGCGGTGGCGGCGGTGAGGTACTCCGGCAAGGTGGCGTGGCGCTCCGGCGAGCTCCGGCCGGAGTGGGAGGAGGAGGCTGGAGGTTGAAGAAGAAGAGGCTAGGGTTTTCTATTAGGGCAAAAAAATTTGGGGAAGTGGACAAATATATAGGCACAAGGAGCTAGGGTTTTCCAAATGAGGTGTGGTTTTCAGCCACGCGATCAGAATTGGATGGCCTAGATGAAGGGAGGGGTTTGGGTTGGTTTCGTGGGCTGTTGGAGGGGTGTCTTGGGCCTCAAAGTGGAGGCACTTTTAGCCCATGAGAATAACTGTTGGGGTAGCAAACGAACTCCAAACGCGACGAGATTTGACAGGCGGGTTACACACACCAAAGCAACAACACACGACAAGCCTCGCGCCAAACCGGTAACGTTACACGGCCAAACACCAAAGTAGGCCACGGGGATGCCACGGACACGTGAGGGAGCTCCGGAACGCGAAACGGACAACGGGAAGGAACACGTGGAATCGGATGCAAACGACAACACAAATGCAATGCGATGCACATGGCTACATGATATGAATGAATGCCACACACGCACACGACAAAAGACAAAAACCCGAAAAGACAAAGAACCCGAAATGGAATTGATGAAACCAGAGATATATTATATGCCCAAAAGGGAAAGTATTACATCCGGGGCATTACAAACTCTCCTCTACTACAAAAAGATCTCGTCCCGAGATCTAGGACTGGAAAAAGGACGGGTACTCGGAACGAAGATGATCTTCTCGTTCCCACGTAGCTTCTCGGTCGGTATGGTGTGACCACTTTACTTTCAAGAATTTGATGGACTTGTTGCGGGTCTTGCGCTCGGTTTCTTCGAGAATAGCAACGGGATGCTCTCGGTAAGACAAATCTTGTTGAAGATCAATCTCCTCAAACAGAATCATGTGTTCAGGAGCCTTGAAGCATTTGCGGAGTTGAGACACATGAAACACATCATGAACATTGGCAAAGTTAGAAGGGAGCTAAAGTTGATAGGCTAGATCGCCTCTTTTGCCAAGGATCTTGAAAGGCCTGACGTATCTAGGAGCAGGCTTTCCTTTGATACCGAATCTTTGGGTGCCTTTCATCGGAGAAACACGGAGATAGACATGATCCCCAATGTTGAATGCCAAATCACGATTCTTGGCGTCATAGTAGCTCTTCTGACGGGACTGAGCGGCTTTGAGATTCTCACGTATGACTTTGCACATTTCTTCGGCTTCTGAGATCAAGTCATTGCCAAGAAGTTGACGTTCACCTGTCTCGGACCAGTTTAGAGGGGTACGACACTTTCTGCCATAGAGGATGTCAAACGGAGCTTTGCCGGCACTTGCTTGGAAGCTGTTGTTGTAAGAGAACTCGGCAAATGGAAGGCAATCTTCCCATTTCATGCCAAAAGATATGACACAGGCTCTGAGCATGTCTTCTAGAATCTGATTCACTCTCTCGACTTGACCACTAGCCTGAGGGTGAAAAGCAGTGCTGAACCTGATCTTAGTGCCTATGGCGGACTGAAAGGAGTCCCAGAACTTTGAAGTGAACAAACTTCCATGGTCTAAGGAGATGACTTGAGGAATGCCATGTAAGGACACAATTCTGGAAGTGTACAATTCTGCCAATTGAGCTGCATTGATGGATTCTTTGACTGGAAGGAAGTGAGCAACTTTGGTAAGCTTGTCAATCACCACGAAGATAGAATCATTCCCTCTCTTGGACTTAGGAAAGCCAGTGACGAAATCCATTTCAATGTGGTTGAATTTCCACTCGGGAATAGGAAGAGGTTGGAGAAGACCGGCTGGACGTTGATGTTCTGCTTTCACTCTTCTGCAAACATCACATTCATTCACGAATTGGGCAATCTCCCTTTTCATGCGTGTCCACCAGTAGGATTGCTTGAGATCTTGGTACATCTTGGAGCTACCAGGATGAATGGAAAGGAGGGAATCATGTGCTTCTTCCATTATGAGCTTCTTGAGATCACCTTTGGGAACAACAAGTCTGTCCTCAAAGAACAAGGTATCTCTCTCATCAGTGCGATAGCACTTATATTTCGGATCGCCCTTTGCAATGTCATGTTTCACCTTCTGCACCATGGCATCACTGAGTTGGGCCTCACAGACCTGATCTTCCAAGGTAGGTGCAACTTGAAGATTTGCAAGAAAACCTTGCGGAACAACTTGGAGGTTGAGCTTCCTGAATGCTTCACAGAGCTCAGGCTAGAACGACTTGATAAGAAGGCTGTTGCAATATGCCTTTCTTCTCAAAGCATCTGCAATCACATTTGCCTTGCCAGGAGTGTATTCGATGCTGGGATCATACTCTTGGATCATTTCAACCCAACGAGTCTGGCGGAGGTTCAGATTCGGCTGTGTGAAGATGTACTTCAAGCTCTTGTGATCGGTGAAGATGTCGACTTTTCTGCCCAGCAGCAGGTGTCTCCACGTAATCAAAGCATGTACCACAGCTGCTAGTTTGAGATCATGTGTGGGATAGTTCTTCTCACTTGGCTTCAGCTGACGAGAAGTGTATGCCACAATTCTCTTGTCTTGCATAAGCAGACCACCAAGACCTTGAAGAGAAGCATCACAGAATACTTCGTAGGGCTTGGATTCATCTGGAGGAGTAAGAACTGGAGCAGAGACGAGCTTTTCTTTGATAGTTCTGAATGCCACTTCACACTCTGGAGACCAAAAGTATTTGACATTCTTCTGCAGCAAGTTGGAAAGAGGCTTGGCAATCTTGGAGAAGTTCTCAACGAACCTTCTGCAATAGCTGGCAAGACCAAGAAAGCTTCGGAGTTGCTTAACGTTCTGAGGAGCTTCCCAGTTGACAATTGCTTCAACTTTCTCGGGATTTACCGCAATACCGTCAGCGGAGATGATATGGCCCAGATACAAGACCTTATCGAGCCAAAATTCGCACTTGGAGAACTTGGCATAGAACTTATGTTCACGGAGTCTGTCGAGAACCAGACGTAAGTGCTTTTCGTGATCTTCTTCATTCTTGGAAAATACCAAAATATCATCCAGATACACAAGCACAAACTCGCCGGTGTAGGGGTTGAAGATGTAGTGCATCATTCTCGAGAAGGTAGGAGGAGCATTAGCGAGACCAAAGGACATGACTATATACTCGTATGAGCCGTAGCTCGTTCTGAAGGCAGTCTTGTGGATATCTTCCTCGCGAATGCGAATTTGGTGATAGCCCATTCGGAGATCGAGCTTAGAGAACACTATAGCTCCTTTGAGCTGCTCGAACAGTTCATTGATGTTGGGGAGCGGATACTTGTTCTTTATTGTCTTCTTGTTCAATGGCCTGTAATCGACGCAGAGGCACTTCGTGCCATCCTTCTTCTTGACAAATAAGACACCACAGCCCCAAGGAGACGTACTAGGCCCGATCAAACCCAAACGTTCCTGTTCATCAAGCTGTTTCTTCAACTCCTTCAATTCTCCAGGGGAGAGCTTGTACGGACGCCGGCATGCTGGCTCAGTACCCGGCTCGAGTTCAATGACGAATTCCACCTGACGGTGTGGAGGCATGCCTGGAAGTTCTTCAGGAAAGACGTCTTGGTATTCATTTACCACCGGAATTTGAGAGATGCATTAATCTCGCCCTTATCATTGAGAGAGAAAAGCCTGATAGTGTTATCCTTGGAGGCAAAAATAATCACATCTTCATCGAAATGAGTAATCTTGACTTCCTTCTGTGCACAGTCAATTTGAGCATCATGCTAAGAAAGCCAGTCCATTCCGAGGATAAGGTCGATGTCAGAATTGCCGAGAATAACCGGATTAGCCAGAAAGCGATAATCACCCATGCGAATAGACACATTCGGAGCAAAGTTGTTGGAGTTCATAAGCAAACCCGGAGAAAGCACAGACATAGGTCTAGGAAAAGCTTGCAATGACATATCATGTGACAATGCAAAAGGTCTTGACATGAAAGAATGTGAAGCACCTGAATCGAACAAGACTTTTGCAGGAAAAGAGTTAACTGAGAGGTTACCCAAAATCACATCAGAAGAATTCTCCGCTTGCGCTGCATTCATCAGATTCACCCTTGCAGACTTTGGATTATGCTTGACAATAGCTGTGCTGACAGGTGGAGGTGGCGGAAGGCGCCTTGGGTTGGGACATCTGTTAGCATAGTGACCTTTCTGAGAGCACTTGTTGCAGACAACTTCTGAGAGAGGACGGAAATGAGAACCACTTGACTTGGAACCTTGAGACTGAAACTGATTCTTCGACTGGTTGCTCGGGTTGGGTGGGTGGGAGAAACCACGTCCACTGGAGTTCTTGTTGCTGTTGGAGTTGTTGTTTGGAGCTCGAATCACTGGAGGAGGAGGAAGCCAAAATTTCTGTTGCTTCGCGAGGACTTGAGAAGATGAGGAGGAGTGAACGGCATCTCGAATCCTCTTTTTGGAAGCCTCCATCTTGAGCTGGGCTGCCTTTTGCTTGAGCGCCATGTTATAGAATTTGTCGAACTCATCGGGCTCGAACAAGGTGAGAGCAAGTTGAAGTTCATCTTTGAGACCTCCGCGGAACTGATAGATCTTGCTCTTGGCATCTGGTATGTCTTGCTTAGCATAGCGGGCGAGGTTTTGGAACTTGACATTATACTGGTAGACAGTCATAGAGCCTTGCTTCAGGTTGCGGAATTGCTCACGCATACCCTCGATGACACTTGTTGGAATGTGGTGAGAGCGAAAATCCTTGCAGAAATCCTCCCAAGAGATCACACGACCTGGCCTGGAGTCTTTGTACTGCTGCCACCAGTCAGCTGCTTGGTCTTTGAGTTGGAAGGCTGCAAACTTCACATAGTCCTCTTCCCTTACGTTACTGCACTCAAAATGCTTCTTGATATCGGTTAACCAATCTTCGGCATCAAGAGGGTCGACACAGTAACTGAAAGCTTTTGGTTGATTGGCCAAGAACTGGTTGAGAGTAGCATGGTGCTGTTGGTTGAAGAAATTGCCTTGGTTCCCTGGAGCACCCTGATTAGCTTGATTAGCTTGCATCTGCTGCATCATCTGCATCAACATCTGGGTGTTCTGATTTGTACTCTGCATAATCGCTCTCCAAGCCTCAGACGGAGGAGGAGGGGAAGGAGGACGATCTGGGACCTCTTCACCCTCTGGGTTAGCATTGGGAACTCGTTTCGGAGCCATCCTGAAAGAGATGACCATGAATCAGCAATTTGATTGAAAGAAGGTATAAGCTGAAACAACGGATTGAATGCAACATAGTCTTCACAATAATCATTCGAACAAGAGGAACGAATGAAATTCTCAGTTAAATGATAACAACAATCTTCACGAGAAGCCACATAGGGGACAAAAGGTAAATAAGAAAAAACACAAGGTACAGATGGAAACAAACACAAGATAGGAGCTTCGTTCGACATTTTCGTGCTGAAAGCATATGAACGCGTTACGAAAGGATTTTGCAATCCCCGGATCAGCATAGCCAAGGACCCTTTAAGATGCAACTCCCGATCAGAACATCGGTCATAAAACCACTTCACTCAATGTAGAACCCCGAACTCGCTAACCTGCATTCGTTGGAAGAATGCCTACGATCTACTGGATAAACCCACCTATTAATTTCCGAAAGTTTCCAGTAATGCAATCAGGTGTTGGGGATACAGGGGAAGCACCGCGCAATCAACTCTAATCCTACATCCAGCTGTATCCATCCTTCAACACATAACCAGTCTTTCTCGGAAACCGTCTACGTCGGACCTTCGAAAAGCATCCACTATACCAAGCTATGGCAATACTCCCGAACTACCTGCCCAGTACTGGGTGATGTCGGGGTTATCTTGCCACTAACCGTATAGGAGAGATTTTCGATGTCGGCCGTCTTAAGTATTTAGTACTGTCGCGATATGCTTGTGACGACAATACCCCGAAGCTCAACTCCCCGGGACACTGCCACAACCCCTAATGTTAGGAGGCATCGAGAACAATATTCTCGTCACAAGAACATCGAAACAATCCCACAATTACACGTAGGAGATATAGTCCCATCCTGGGCATTACAGTATAGCACCCATCATGGGGGTCGAGAGCATGGAGAAAGCATGCTCCCGAGGTTGGGCCATAGGCAGGAGCTCCCGAGGTCGGTGGAGGGGGAGCTCCTCCTAAGTTAGTGTCGGCTTCGCAGTCGATGGGGCGGCCGAGGGCTTGAAGAGCCGTTCCTCGAAGACGTCGGGCTCCTGCGGCTGGCACCTGGATGCCCTCTTGGGGATCTCGTCTGCCTCCTTGTTCGTGCCGCGTGGTACGTGCTGCAGCTCCAGGCCCAAGAACTGTGTTTCCATTTTGCACACCTCCGCTAGGTACGCCTCCATGTGCTCGTCCCTAGGCTCGTAGAACTTGTTGGAGAAGTTGACGAGAAGCTGAGAGCCGCCCTTGATGGTGAGGCACTAAACACCAAGTGTGACGCAGCCTTCAGGCCGGCAATCAGGCCTCCGTACTCCGCGATGTGGTTGGAGACCTTCTCACCGTGCTGGAAGCAGAGCTGCACGGCGTAGTAGAGCTTGTCCTTGGTGGGCGAGATGAGCACGACGCCAGCCCCTGCGCCCTGGCGTGCAAAGGCGCTGTCAAAGTACATGACCCAGCCATCCGGTGCTTCACTCCCTGGCAAGAGGGACCGGTCCTCACCCGCTCCGGGCTCTGGGGTGTTGGTCCATTCTTCCATGAAGCTGGCAAATGAGGTACCCTTGACGACCATGGTGGTGCTGAAATCTAGTTGAAACGCTTGTAGCTCGATGTTCCATTCGGTGACCCTTCCCGCAGCATTGGGGCTCCTCAACACCCTCTCCAACGGGTAAGCACACATAACCTTGATGGGATGGCCTTGTAAGTAGTGGCGCAGCTTGCATGAAGCGACGAGGAGTGCGAGCAGAAGCTTCTGTGGCATGGGGTAGCATGCCCGAGCGTCGCGGAGCACCATGCTGACGAAGTACACCTGGTGCAAAATGAGGGTGAGGGCCAGGCTCTCATGTGGCTGTGGTGCTTCCTGGGGTGAGAGTTCCTCTGGAGCTTGGTCACCGGTCATAGCGGTTGGGGCTTTAGGAATGTCATCACGTGGAGCTTGGTCGTCGGCCGGCCCTGGCAGAGCCTCGTGAGTGTCGCCTCGGGGCTCTACGACCTTGTTCTAGTGCTCCTCCCAGTCTGCCACCAGCACTACGCTAGCGGAGTGTGGTGTCGCGGCCAGGTAAAGCACCAAGGGCTCTTGGGGTTTCGGCACCACCATTACCGGTGGGCTAGTGAGGTACGTCTTGAGGTCTTCGAATGCCGCATCGGCCTCTGGGGTGCACTCAAACGGGCCTTTCCTTTTCATCAGTTTGAAGAAGGGAAGGGCTCACTCTCCCAGCTTGGAGATGAAACGCCCGAGCGACGTCACCCAGCCGGCCAGCTTCCGCATCTCCTTGAGGCTCTTCGGTGGAATCATCTTCTCTATGGTCGTGACCTTCTCATGGTTAGCCTCGATTCCTTTGTGCGACACCAGGAAACCCAGCAGCTTGCCTGACGGGACGTGGAATACACACTTCTCCGGGTTGAGCCGCAGGTCTACCTTGCGCAGGCTGGCGAAGGTCTCTTCCAAATCTTAATTGAGGGTCTTGGCCTCCCGAGATTTTACCACGATGTCATCAACGTAGGCCTCAGCATTCCTCCCGAGTTGCTCTCCCAGGGTGATATGTATTAGTCGCTGGAAAGTTACTCTTGCATCCCGCAACCCGAACGGCATACAAGTGTAGTAGTATACCCCGCACGGGGTGAGGAAGGCGGTCTTCTCGATGTCTTGTACCACCATCTTGATTTGATGGTAGCCCGAAAAGGCATCTAGGAAGCAAAGCAGGTTGTACTCGGTGGTGGAGTCGACAATCTAGTTGATGCGCGACAATGGGAACGGGTCTTGTGGACAGGCCTTGTTGAGGTTCGTGAAGTAGACACACATGTGTTACTTCCCACCTTTCTTGGGCCCGACTACCGGATTTGTCAACCACTCTGGATATCGCACCTCGCGGATCACACCAACTTCTTGTAACTTGCGAGTCTCTTGTATGATGAAAGACTGCTTCTGAGTGGACTGGCTCCTGGCCTTCCGCTTTACTGGGCGCACATTGGGGCATAAGTTTAGGTGATGCTCAATCAACCACCTTGGGACTCCTGCCAGGTCCTAGGTTTCCCATGCGAACACCTCCTTGTTGGCGCGCATGAATCCGACTAGCGCCTTTTCTTGAGCTGGGGGAAGGCCAGCGGCTATGGTGAAGGTGGCTCCTGATGCCCCGTCTTCATCCACCAGCACATGCTTCGTCTCGGCCCGGTCTTGAAAGAAAAGATGCTTCTTTTTGGCTGGCGCAGCCCCCACGGCCTCCGGAGCTGCTTCGTTTGCCGGGCATGCCACCGCTAGGGCCCTGAAGGCAAGCTTGAGGGCCCCTAGGGCCTCCTTGATATCTTCGGTCAAAGTGAGGACGCCGTTGCTCCCCGACATATTTATGAGGTTGTAGGCTGGGTGTAACATCCCAAATTTTCAATTTGGCATGTTATACATAGGGCATCTTGCATATCATATTTTATTTGCATTTGTGTGTTGTGATCCTCGAAATTCTAAGCAACTCAAGGACCCACAGAGAGAGTTGGGGATTTTTACCGTTATCATATTTGAGTTTTCTCAAATATCGGTACGAGAATCATTTTGGTTTTAATTGTTTTTCTCTCTGAAAATATTTCATAATAAAATATATGAGCGGAGATAATATGACTTCTCCAAAACAAATGAAATATTGGAGGAAAAATATTAGAATCAATTATTTTATTTTATTTGGATTTATTTGCAATTTTATTTGAATAGGAAAATTACGCATTTTAAAAATTGCATTTAGGTCCGGGAAAAATGTCCACTTTGCCCCAAATATTATTAGAGGACGGCGAAAATTTATTTCAGAATTTTTCGAATCCGTTTAGTATTTATTTTGTCTGTTTTTCTGCATCCGGACTATAAAAAAAAGGTGAACCGACCTATGGGCCGTGTCCGACCCGGACACCTCGCCCGACAGGCCTTTATAAGCCGCTGCGCCCCCACCGTAGCCCACCCCCAGCGTGCCCGAAACCCTAGCCCCGCCTCGAGCCCGCGCCGCCGCCGCCGACGGGCCACCTCGCCGGAATCTCGCCGGAGTTCGCCGGAGTTGTGGCGTTTTTTTTTCGTTCGGTTTTTTTAGGTAAACCCTAGATCTAAACCCGTTTTTTTATTAGATCGGTTTTTCCCTGGTTTTTCCATTCAGATCTAATTTGCAAAGGTTCGTTCGTTTAGATCTGTTAACGAACGTTTTCGTTCGTTAGTTTCCTTTAGCGAATGTTTGTTCGTTAGCCTGTTTGTCGCGTTTTCATTTTCAGGGGTTTTCCGCGATTATATTCGATCGTGATTTCTGCCCTGATCTTCGTTTTAGTATAACTTTTCGATTGTTAGTCGGAATCAGGCAAAACAAGCATCTAGATCTTAGTCTCGAAGCCCTCTTTCTGTTTAACCAACTTGAACAAGGTTATGGTACTGTAAAATTTGACATTAGTTCAATCTAGTAAATGGATCTTGTTTCTTTCGTAGTTTGAGTTTCGTTGTTGTGTTTGATTTGATTCTTTTTGCAAACCGGAGTTCTTCAGTTGAACTTTCTGCTTAGATCTTCTTATTTGAGTTTTACCAATTCATCTTTGGTAGGTTGCTTATGTGCGCTATTGTTTGCTTGCGATAAAATTCCCGGAGTGCAAAGCGTGCTACTACGAGTCCCTAGGTTTTGCGAATCGTCAGCAAGGCAAGTAACACTTTGATCATACCCTTTATTACCCATTTTTATGCATTAGTTCAACCCTCACACATTGCATCAGTAGGATCTCTTAACATGTGGGTCTGGGAAGTAGATTTGAGGTAGAACCTATTACCTGCATTATTATCAAACCCCTGGGAGTTACTTCTATGTTATGCTTAGATTGCCATGCTATGCTCATAGACGTGGATTGGGTTTGAGAGTATCCATGACAGATGTGAGATTATCAATTAATGGTTCAACTTAAGGTGGCTACATTAAAACACATCTGGGTGGATTGGTTGCAGGGGGCTTGGAGAATCCAGTGTTTTCCTAAGAAATCCCGGAGGAACCGTGTGATTATCCTATGGAATGCCACCCAGGCTCAAAGGGATCATAAGACTATTCATGCTAGAAACTTCCGTGTGCAGCCACAGTGCCAATATGGGCTCTGGCATAGTTGAGTATGTTGTGTGAGCTCTTTCAGTGGTGGACTAGCAGATGTAAGGGAAAGTAGGTGCACGGGTCCACCCGGGGTAAAGAGTAAATGCTTCTGAAATACTGTGTCTCGGTCATCTGTTTCTCAAACACCATGCAGTGCGAGAAAACCAACGAAGGAGATCGAGTCTTGTGGGGAAAAGTGCGCAAACCTCTGCAGAGTGTACAAACTAATCGATTAGCCATGTCCCCAGTTATGGACATCTTGAGTATCTGGTACTTGAATTATTGGATTGATCTCATCAGTCTAAAACTAATTTTTTTTTGGGTTAATAAAGATGGCTTTAATTGGGATTGAGTTGGAGGAACCTTCTCAATGATGTTTCAACTACCATTATAGTTAAACTAAAATCAATTCCTTTGTTGTAGGGAAAAATTGGCTTTATGCAAAATCATTATAACCATAGAGCTTCGACCAGCCATATATGCATGTAGTGTTAGCCTTTGTTTTGTTACTTGCTCTACTGTGTTATCTTGCCAGCATATTCCTTGTGCTGACCCGTTTCAGGATACAACATATCATGTTGCAGACTTTTCAGAAGAAGAGTAAGGTGCGCTAGGTCGTTTGTCATGCACTCAGCAATGTCGTTGGAGTTGATGGACTCACTTATCTTCCAAGCCTTCCGCTGTTATCGTGCTAGATGGCCTTACGCCATATATTTTGTAATAAGTTCTCTTTTGAGACATTCGATCTAATAAGTGTGTGATCGCCACTCTGTTATAAATCCTTCAAGTACTGTGTGTAGGGATGACACAGAACACAAAGACTTCGGTCCATTCGGATCGTGGTCACTACAAGATGGTATCAGAGCACACGCTGAATGTAGGACATGACCACTAAGATAAACCTTAGGTAACTCTTCTCTACTCATTTCTGACCCCTCTCCATTTTCTACTCTTTTGGATGGTGGACTCAAGGAATAAGTTCACTCAACCGGATAAAGACACACCTTTTGGACGACACTTGAAGGAAGTCACTAGGTACCTGAACATCGGAATACCAAGCTTCACCGGGACCTACACAGCCACTTTACCATAAGAGGAGCGATGGATTATTCACGTTCAAATTCCCGGGAGGACTTTCATGCCAGTCACTGAGACCATAGTGTTTTCCTTTGATGCACCAACCTGGAGCCTAGGTAAGAGTATGGCCGCCCACATTGCAATGAGACGAATTGGAGAAGTCTACAAACAGGAGCTGAAGGACACTATCTACCAGATATGCGCGCGCCGAGATGAGCAATGGGACATGATCAGTACCAGGAAGAACATGTCCATTGCAGCTTTCATCCAAGAGTTAAACCAGCACATTCGTTGACAGGAGCATTAGATGTGCGCATGCATGATAGACTTGAAGAAGGCGTTAACTAGGAACACGGAGCTAGAAGAGGAACTCAAGTTTTCATGTGACGGATATGAGGAGGAAATCGCAATACTTGTGGAGAAGAATGACGACCTAACAAGGAAGCTAGGAGTATTCATGGGAGACCCCACACCAGGAGGAGAAGACGACGAACCCACAAATATTTGTTCTAAGGACTATATCATCATCGACGACACCGACTCAGGCCGTGATGAATAGTGATGATGGCTATGAAGACGAAGCTGGAGCAGATATCATGGAATCATCCACCAATAAACATTTCTAGATGACCACCATATGAACAGTAGTTTTTCCCCCCATATAGTAGAAGTCTAAGCACTTTCGTAATGTTAGTTTAGATCTTTTGTATGCCCTTGCTTGAAATTGATTGGTGTGATATGATTGTGTTTGTCTCATGTGCATATGGGTAGTGAATTTCCCCCCAGACCTCATTTCTATTCTAATCTCTTCCCTCTAAACCCATCAGATGCCTCCAAGACGTGAGCTCGGATTTGAGTTTCCCCCTGAGCTCACTCAATTGATCCAGCAGCAGGACACTTTGATGCAACTTCTTGTCCAGAACCAGAACAATCAGAACAATAACAACAACAACAACAACAACAACAACAATAACCCTCTACCACCGCCAGTGGACAACCTAGCCCGCTTTCTAAGGTTGTAGCCGTCGGTGTTTTCCAGTAGCGTCGAGCCAATAGTTGCTAATGACTGGCTACACAAGATTGGAAGGGAGTTGACGACCGCAGGTTGCACAGATGCTGAGAAGGTGCATTTTGCCGCACATCAATTAGATGGACCAGCAACCTCATGGTGGGAGAATTACACAGCCACTTTTCCTATAGCCAATGTCACCTGGGATCAGTTTCAGCAAGCTTTTCGCACCACCCATGTCTCAACAGGAGCTATGTGCATGAAGAAGCGTGAGTTTTGCAACTTGCGCCAAGGGAATCGTACTGTGGCTCGGTACGTAGATGAGTTTAGTACTCTATCTCGCTATGCCCCTGATGATGTGGCCATAGATGCCACAAAGCAGGAGAAGTTTATGGAAGGACTAAATGACAAGATGAGCATAAGTTGATGGTGGCAACATTCAACAACTACTAGGAGTTGGTAGATAAGGCTCTTATGATTGAAGGGAAGCAGCAGCCGATTGAGAGCCGCAAGAGGAAGTATGGGCAAGGAAAGAACAGTTCTGGAGCCCAGGAGAAGCCCCGTTTCACCCCGAATTCGGGAGGGTATACCCATAACCATGGAAGCCACACCCATAATGGAGGGAGTTCTCATAACCAGAATGGCCCCAAGAATGGGAATGGGAATGGAGTAAGCAATAATCAGAACCGCTCCACTCCAGCCACACTCAACAAGAGGGATCTAGGTCACATTACATGTTTCCAGTGCGGGAAGAATGGACACTACGCCACAGAGTGCCCAAAAGTGAAGAATGGGAACGGCAATGGAAGCGCTCGGAAGAAGCCCAACCCTTTCAACAGGAGACAAGTGAACCACGTGAACGTGGAGGAGGTTGAAGAGCAGCCTGATGAAGTTGTCGGTAAGTTTTTGGTTAAGTCATTTACCGCAATAGTTCTTTTTGATATTGGTGCATCGCATTCATACATTTCAAGGGGATTCATGGATAGATATAAGTTGCCCACCAAAGTACTTATGACCCCTATGCTAGTAAGCTCACCAGGAGCTGAATATATGGCAAATCAAGGATGTTTTCAGATGCCATTGACCATTGGATGCCATGTTTCTCCCCTCAGACCTGATAGTTTTGGAGTCACAAGGATTGGATGTGATACTAGGTATGGATTGGTTATCGATGTATGGAGGGAACATCGATTGTGCCAGTAAGTCGATTTTACTTACCACCCCGGAGGGAAAAAGGATCAAGTATGTATCTAGGCATGCGCCTAGGAAGACACAAGTAAATTCTCTCTTGGGAGTTGTTCAGGAGGAAGTGCTTGTAGTGAAGGATTACCCGGATGTATTTCAAGAGGAGCTACTAGGCATGCCGCCATATCGGGACATTGAATTTTTTATAGAACTATTGCTAGGCACCGGACCAATATCGAAGAGACCATACCGGATGCCAGCGAATGATCTGGAGGAGATCAAGAAGCATATTAAGGAGTTATTGGAGAAATGATTCATTCGACGAAGTTCATCACCCTGGGGAGCCCCAGTGCTTTTGGTCGAGAAGAAAGATGGATCTTTAAGGATGGTGTTTTATTTTCGAGCACTGAACAAAGTGATGATTAAAAATAAGTACCCACTGTCAGATCAATGATTTGTTCAACCAACTTCAAGGAGCTAAAGTATTCTCCAAAATTGATCTACGATCAGGATAACACCAGTTGAAGATCCGAGAAAAAGATATACCTTAGACAGCCTTCACCACAAGGTATGGGCTATATGAGTATACAGTCATGTCATTTGGATTGACTACTCGCCCCTGCCTGCTATATGAGTATGATGAATAAGGTGTTCATGGAATTCTTGGATAAGTTTGTCGTGGTATTCATTGATGATATTTTGGTGTATTCGAAGAACGAAGAGGAACACAAGGAACATTTGCGTTTGGTTCTTGAGAAGCTTAGAGAACACCAGTTATATGCTAAGTTCAGCAAATGTGAGTTTTGGTTGAAGGAAGTTGGATTCTTAGGACATGTTATATCAGGAGAAGGTATAGAAGTGGATCCTATCAAGGTGCAAGCACTCACTGAGTGGTTGGCACCCACCTCAGTTGGAGAAATCTGAAGTTTTGTTGGACTCGCGGGATATTACCGGAGATTCATAGAGAATTTCTCCAAGATTGCGAAGCCTATGACGGCATTGTTGAAGACGGACACAAAATTCCATTGGACTGAGGAGTGCGAAGAAAGTTTTCAGGAGTTGAAGAAACATTTGACGACAGCCCCAGTGCTGATCTTGCCAGATATACGCAAGGATTTCCAAGTGTATTGCGACGCTTCTCGCTTAGGACTTGGAGGAGTGTTCATGCAGGACGGAAGAGTTGTTTCTTATGCATCCCGTCAACTCCGACCGCACGAGTTGAATTATGCTATGGACGATTTGGAGCTAGCAGCTGTGCTGCATGCGCTCAAAACTTGGAGGTATTTCCTTATTGGAAACCGTTGTGATGTGTACACGGATCACAAGAGTTTGAATTAAATTTTCACCCAGAAGGAACTGAACCTCACACAGAGGAGATGGTTGGAGCTCATAAATGATTATGATATGAAGCTACACTATCATCCAAGCAGGGCCAATGTCGTTGCAGACGCTTTGAGCCGGAAGAGTTATGTCAATACCCTAGTAAACGGAGGATTGCCACTGGAGTTAGCCAAAGATCTCAGGGAGCTACGTTTGGAGATTGTCCCTAGAGGTTTTGTTGCAGCCTTGGAGGTTCAGTCAACATTATTGGGAAAGATACAAGAAGCTCAGAAGGATGACAAAGAAATTGCCAAAATAAAGGAGAAGATGAGTGAAGGAAAGGCCAAGGGTTTTCATGAGGACGAACACGACACCATGTGGTTTGAGGACCGTGTCTATGTGCCCAACAACGCCGAGATCAGGAAATTGATACCATAGGAGGCACATGATTCGCCATACTCGATACACCTTGGAAACACTAAGATGTATTTGGATTTGAAGGAACGTTTCTAGTGGATGGGATTGAAGAAGGACATTGCCGAGTATGTAGCCGTACGTGATGTATGTCAGAGAGTGAAGGCAGAACATCAAAAGCCAGCAGGATTACTGCAGCCTATGCCGATACCCGAATGGAAGTGGGATAAGCTTGGTATGGACTTTATCACCGGATTACACAGGACCCGATCGGGATATGACTCGATTTGGGTAGTAGTGGATCGCTTGACCAAAGTAGCCCACTTTATCCCCGTGAAAACCACCTATACTAGGGAGAATTTGGCCAAGATATACATGACCAGGATCGTATGTCTGCACGGAGTTCTGGGGACCATCGTATCAGATAGAGGAACACAATTTACTTCAAAGTTTTGGCATCAGTTACACCAGACTTTGGGTACCAGGCTATAGTTCAGTACATCTTTTTACCCGCAGACCGATGGACAGACTGAGAGAGTCAATCAGATTCTGGAGGACATGTTGAGAGCTTGTGCGCTAGATTATGTATCTAGTTGGGATGACAACTTGCCCTACGCAGAGTTTTCGTACAACAACTGTTACCAGGCCGGCTTGAAGATGGCACCGTTCGAAGCATTGTGTGGGAGGAGATGTCGAACGCCATTGATGTGGGATGAAGTCGGAGACCGTCAGTTATTCACACCAGATCTAATCAAAGAGTCAGAAGAGAAGGTTAAGCTGATTCGAGACAGACTGAAAGTAGCTCAGTCCAGATAGAAGAGTTATGCAGACTCAAAACGCAAGTATTTAGTCTATGAAATTGGAGATAGAGCGTACCTGAGAGTGTCACCTCTGCGAGGAGTTAAGCGTTTTGGTGTTAAGGGAAATTTAGCAACGAGATTTGTAGGGCCATACCGTGTTTTGGAACGCATGGGAGAGGTTGCCTACAAGTTAGAGTTACCCGAAGGATTGTCGGGAGTTCATGACGTGTTTCACGTTTCCCAGCTGAAGAAGTGCCATGCTGAGATGGCCCATATTCCTCTGAGAGATACAGTGCCCCAGGAAGCAATTCAGCTGGATAGTGATCAAACTTACGAGGAGAAACCAGTCAAGATCCTCGAGTTTGCAAGCAGTGTCGCCCATCAAGTTCTGTAAGGTTCAGTGGAGCCATCATACCGAAGATGAAGCCACCTGGGAACGAGAGGATGATCTACGCAAGAACCACCCACACCTATTTTCTAGCCAACCCGAATCTCGAGGGCGAGATTCATCCTAAGGGGGGTAGGTTTGTAACATCCCAAATTTTAAATTTGGAATGTTATACATATGTCATCTTGCATATCATATTTTATTTGCATTTTTGTGTTGCGATCCTCAAAATTCTAAGCAACTCAAGGACCCACGGAGAGAGTTGGGAATTTTTATCATTTCATATTTGAGTTTTCTCAAATATCGGAATGAGGATCATTTTCGTTTTAATTGGTTTTCTCTCCGAAAATATTTCATAATAAAATATATGAGCGGAGCTAATATGACTTCTCCAAAACAAATGAAATATTGGAGGAAAAATATTAGAATCAATTATTTTATTTTATTTGGATTTATTTGCAATTTAATTTGAATAGGAAAAATATGTGTTTTCCAAAATTGCATTTAGGTCCGGGAAAAATGTTCACTTTGTCCTAAATAACATTAGAGGACGGTGAAAATTTATTTCCGAATTGTTCGACTCCGTTTAGTATTTCTTTTGTTAGTTTTTCTGTGTGAGGACTTAAAACAAGGTGAACCGACCTACGGGCCGTGTTTGACTAGGACACCTCGCTCGGCTGGCCTTTATAAGCCGCCGCAACCCCACCGTAGCCCACCCCAGCCCGCCTAAAACCCTAGCCCCGCCTCGAGCCCCACGCCGCCGCCTCGCCGAACTCTCGCCGGAGTTCGCCGGAGTTGTCGCGTTTTTTTTCGTTCGTTTTTTTCCAGGTAAACCCTAGATCTAAACACGTTTTTTTATTAGATCAGTTTTCCCCGGTTTTTCCATTCGGATCTAATTTGCGAACATTCATTCGTTTAGATCTGTTAACGAACGTTTTCATTTGTTAGTTTCTTTTAGCCAACATTCGTTTGTTAGCCTGTTCGTCGCATTTTCTTTTTCACGGTTTTTCCACGATTATTTTTTATCACGATTTCTGTGCTGATCTTCGTTTTAGTATAACTTTTCGCTCGTTAGTCGGAATCAGGCGAAACAAGCGTCTAGATCTTTGTCTCGAAGCCCTCTTTCTGTTTAACCAACTTGAACAAGGTTTTGGTATTGTAAAATTTGACTTTAGTTCAATATAGTAAACGAATCTTGTTTCTTTCGTAGTTTGAGTTCTGTTGTTCCGTTTGATTTGATTCTTTTTGCAAGCCGGAGTTCTTCAGTTGAACTTTTCGGTTAGATCTTCTTATTTGAGTTTTCCCGTGCATATTGGCTTGGTTGCTTATGTGCGCTATTGTTTGCTTGCGATAGAATTCCCAGAGTGCGAAGCGTGCTACTACGAGTCCCTAGGTTTTGCGAATCGTCAGCAAGGCAAGTAACACTTTGAACATACCCTTTATTACCCAGTTTTTATGCATTAGTTCAACCCTCACACATTGCATGAGTATGATCTCTTAACATGTGGGTCTGGGAAGTAGATTTGAGGTAGAACCTATTACCTACATTATTATGCTTAGGTTATGCTTAGGTTGCCATGCTATGCTCGTAGACATGGATTGCATTTGAGAGTATCCACGACAAATGTGAGATTGTTAATTAATGGTTCAACTTAAGGTGGCTACTTTAATACACATATGGGTGGATTGGTTGCAGGGCACCTGGAGAATCCAGTGTTGTCCTAGGAAATCCCGGAGTAACCGCGTGATTATCCTATGGAATGCCACCCAAGCTCAAAGGGATCATAAGACTATTCATGCTAGAAACTTCCGTGGGCAGCCATAATGCCATTATGGGCTCTGTCATAGTTGAGTATGTTGTTTGAGTTCTTTCAGTGGTGGACTAGAAGTTGTAGGGGAAAGTAGGCGTACGGGTCCAACCGGGGTAAAGAGTAAATGCTTCTGAAAGACTGTGTCTCGGTCATCCGTTTCTCAAACACCATGCAGTGCAAGAAAACCAACGGAGGAGATCGAGTCTTGTGGGGAAAAGTGCGCAAACCTCTGCAGAGTGTACAAACTAATCATGATTAGCCGTGTCCCCGGTTATGGACATCTTGAGTATCCGGTACTTGAAATATTGGATTGATCTCATCACTCTAAAACTAATTTTGTGGGTTAATAAAGATGGCTTTAATTGGGATTGAGTTGGAGGAACCTTCTCAATGATGTGTCAACTACCATGATAGTTAAAATAAAATTTATTCCTTTATTGTAGGGAAAATTGAATTTATGCAAAAACATTATATCCTTAGAGCCTCCACCAACCATATATGCATGTAGTGTTAGCCTTTATTTTGTTACTTTCTCTACTGTGTTATCTTGCCAGCATATTCCATGTGCTGACCCATTTCAGGCTATAACATATCATGTTGCAGACTTTTCAGAAGAAGAGTAAGGTGCGCTAGGTCATTTTTCATGCACTCAGTATGCCGTTGGAGTTGATGGACTCACTTATCTTCCATGCCTTCCGCTGTTATCGTGTTAGATGGCCTTACGCCATATATTTTGTAATAAGTTCTCTTTTGAGACATTCGATGTAGTAAGTGTGTGATTGCCACACTGTTATAAATCCCTCAAGTACTGTGTGTGTCAGCATTACCGATCCAAGGATGACACAGAACACAGAGACTTCGGTCCATTCGGATCATGGTCGCTACACTGGGTGAGTTGCCGCAAGGAACTTGGCTAGGGATGGGTACCCGAGAATGGCATTGTAGAGGAGGCCGATGTGGGCTATGTCGAAGTTGGTAAGCTCGGTGCGGTAGTTGTTGCAGGTGCCGAAGGTGACGGGGAGCCAGATATGCCCCATGGGGCTAGTGGTGCCATTGACGACCCCGGAGAACGGCCTGGAGGGGCGGTGCCGTTCGGGCGACACATGGAGCATGCCGAATGCTTTTGGGGAGGTCACGTTGAGTCCGGCCCCGCATTCGATGAGGGTCTTGTTTACCGCCAATGTGGCAGATAGTGGGGGTGCAGAGAATTGGGAGCCCATCCTGGAGGGGCTCTATGCGTGGCTCGGGTGTAGCCCACTTCACGGAAGAACTGCTTGACGTGGCGATCTAAGGGCGGCGCCTGAGAGCCACCGAGGATGTCCGCGATGTCGTGGGGTGCCGGCGCCGCGAAGCGAGCGGTGAAGAGACCGCATAGCTCCTCCTAGGATGCCATAGATGACTCTGGCAAACTGAGAAACTAGGCGCGTGGTACGCCGGTGAGTGCCATGGGGAGCTAGCTGGCCATGACCTTGGTGTCGCCGCTAGCCGCCGAAACGGCCTCCTTGTAGGCCTGAAGGAAAACAGTCGGATATGCCGCTTCGTCGTAATGGGGTGGCATCTCCGGCCTAAACATGAGTGGCCACTACACTTGTTGCAAGGCAGGGGTGAAGGCTCGGTGGCCTGCAACGCCACGACGCGCGCCTACTGAGCTGGTCGGAGGAGAGGCGCCCGTCATAGGAGCCTGGCGGATGGAGAGCGAGGTGGACGAAGAGGCGGAACTTCGGTGCACCCCTATTTGGCGCACCAAATGTTGAATTTCGGGTTCCGCAAACCCTTAAGAGGTTCAAACTCTGGGGTGCGCACGAAGAACACTCTCTCCCCAGCGCGCTCACCCCGCGATTCCACGGCCTAGCTCGACGAAATCAAAGAACAAGGGACACAGATGATTATACTGGTTCGGGCCACCCTTTGGTGTAATACCCTACTCCAGTGTGTATGGTGGATTGCCTAGTATGGCTGAGGATAAAACTAGTACAAAGGATGAACAGCCTCCGGAGGAGAGGTGTTCTTAGGCTCGGATGAGCTTGTGGTATCTGAAGGGTGGAATGGATCCGCCCCCTCTATGGTGGTGGCTAGGTCCTATTTATAGTGGCCTTGGTCCTCTTCCCAAATATCGGCGGGAAGGGATCCCACAACGGCCAAATTTGAAGGGGAACAATGAGTACAAGTTATCCTGACAAAAGTGTTCTTCGCCTGCCAAAGGCTCTGGTGGTGAAGCCGCGCCAGGCTCCACGATGACCTCCATTTTGCAGCCATGATGGTCCTTGGTCTTGTTGCACCGATATGGAAACCTTTGCCTGATCCCTCAGGACTCCGCGCCTGCGCTTGCCCTCTTAGCACCAAAGAGGAAACTGGTACACTGCGCCCGCTGGCGCCCACCTGGCCTTGATTGTCATGGCTCATGTCGCATAGATATCTCCACTCCTCGGGAGCCAGTCTAGAGAGATTTCCCCCAGGGAGGTCTTGCTGTCTCCCGCCTCCCGAGGCTTGGACCCTCGCGAGGGTCTTGAGTTGCGGTTGCTGAAATTGGGCCGTACCAGGCCGCTGATGGAACCACGTCACGGGCGGCAGGAAGGCAAGTTTGGGTACCCCCGTTACCAGGATGCCAACAGAGACAAATGAGAAATCACCAAATACCTACACAAACAATCAAACAATTTGCACCCAACGCAGTAAAGGGATTTTCAATCCCTGGACGGTTATTTGCAAAAGTGACATCTGATAGTGATGGAGAAACTGTAAAGTAAATATTTTGGGTTTTTTGTTTATAGATTGGAAAGTATAAGATTGAAAAATAGTAGATTGGAAACTTATAAGATGTAAAATAGACCCGGAGGCCATAAGTTTCACTAGAGGCTTCTCTCATGATAGCAAATATTACGGTGGGTAAACAAATTACTGCCAAGCAATTGATAGAAAAGCGCAAAGTTATGACGATATCTAAGGCAATGATCATGAATAAAGGCATCACATCCGTGTCAAGTAGACTGAGTCCTACCTGCATCTACTACTATTACTCCACACATCGACCGAAACGATTCTTCATCTAGAGTATTAAGTTCATAAAGAACAGAGTAACGCATTAAGTAAGATGACATGATGTAGCAGAATTAACTCAAGCAATATGATGAAAACCCCATCTTGTTATCCTCGATGGCAACCATACAACACGTGTCATGTCCCTTTCTGTCACCGGGATTGAGCAGTGCAAGATTGAATCGAAAGCAAAGCACTTCTCCCATTGCAAGAAAAACCAATCTAGTTGGCCAAACCAAACCGATAGTTCAAAGAGAATTACTATGATATCAAATCATGCATATAAGAATTCAGAAAAGACTCAAATAATATTCATAGATAGTCTGATCATAAATCCACAATTCATCGGTCTTGCAAACACACCGCAAAAGAAGATTACATCGGATATATCTCCAAGAATATCGAGGAGAACATGGTATTGAGAATCAAAGAGAGTTAAGAAGCCATCTAGCTACTAGCTATGAACCCGTAGGTCTGTGGTAAACTACTCACACTTCATCGGAAGGGCAATAGGGTTGATGTAGATGCCCTCCATGGTCGAATCCCCCTTCGGCATAGTACCGGAAAAGGCCTCTGGATGGGATCTCGCGGAAACAGAAGGTTACAGCGGTGGAAAAGTGGTTTCGATGATGCCTCCAGGGTTTCTGGAATATATGAGAATATATAGGTGGAAGAAATAGGTCGGTGGACACTCGAGGGGCCCACAAGGGTGGGGGAGCGCCCTACCCCCGGGCGCGCCCTCCATCCTTGTGGCTGCCTCGCAGCTCCCGTGACGTGCACTCCAAGTCCTTTGGATGTCTTCTGGTCCAAGAAAAATCCTCGTAAAGTTTCGTTCATTTGGACTCCATTTGATATTCCTTTTCTGCGAAACTAAAAAACAAGGAAAAAACAGAAAATGGCACTGGGCTCTAGGTTGATAGGTTAGTACCAAAAATTATATAGAATAGCATATTAATGCATATAAAACATCAAAAACAGTTAGTATAATAGCATGGAACAATCAAAAATTATAGATACGTTGGAGACGTATATCAATCTGCATACCCCAAGGTGACAATAATTGGGATCATTTCCGGTTCTCTATTAAAAGAAGGCCTTAGTATCCATTAGGACCCCCGCTGCCACGAGAGGGTAGGACAAAAGATGTCATGCAAGTTCTTTTCCATAAGCATGTGTGACTATATACGGATTACATGGCTACATTATATTGATGAATTGGAGCTAGTTTTTCATTGACCTATGTTATAGCTTCTACATGATGAATATCATACAACACATATCATCACCAATCCATTGCCTACGAGTTCATCTCATATTGATCTTTGCTAAGTTACATTCGTTGCTACTGCTGTTACAATCACTACAAAACCGCTACTGTTACTTTTGCCACTATTACCGTTACTATCATACTACTTTGCCGCAGATATTAAGTCATTCAGGTGTGGTTGAATTGACATCTCAAATACTAATACTCGTGAATATTCTTTAGCTCCCCTTGTGTCGAATCAATAAATTTGGGTTGAATACTCTACCCTCGAAAACTGTTGCGATCCCCTATACTTGTGGATTATCAATCACCTTGGCGTAGACATATGGAAGGGATGAATGAATCAAGGAGGGTACCATAAATTTAACAGAGTAGCTCACCGAGGTAACACAGGACATAATCCAATCAACCCATCGGGGAGCGAAACCCAACCTCTACATCATTCTTCTTAGGAAATCCCAGTCGACTCTGCCATACGCCTTAGATAAATCCAGTTTGTATGCACAAAAGGATTCATGTACTTGTTGAAGTGCTCAATTGCATGAAAACACTCAAACGCCACTAATGCATTGTCGGTAACCAAGTGCCCCGGTACAAAGGCACTCTGATTCAATGATATAATCTCACCAAGTATTGGCCTGAGTCTATTGACGAGACACTTCACCACGATCTTGTATAGGACTAAGCACATAATGATAGGACATAAATCTTTAAGAGTCACTAGTGTAGACACGTGATATACAAACGGTTTTTACCCCCGTTCTGCGATGGAGTTTTAAACCGTCGCCTAGTGAGTGTGGGCGATAGGGGGGTCCTTCCCACATGACCCAGATACCATTGGGGATAGACCCTCCGGCCACACAGGCAGGCTCAAAATGAGCTCGTGTGCGATCGGGCGAAGCATCAAAGCCCAATCATTTCCGTTCGTATGTACATCCCACACAGTAAATCCCAGAAAAACGTTTCCGTTCGTATGTATATCGCACACTGTTTTTGTGCGGAAACGTTTGTGCAAGGTGGCCTAACGCAAATAGTTCTCCGCCGGAAGGCGTGTGTGATTGTTAGTTGATCCAACATGCCTACTTTCTAGAAACCGTGTGCGTTGTTTGAGTTCATCGCCCACGGTGTTGTCTGAGTAACTGTCTGCCATAGAAAACCCAAATAAGCTGGGTAATTGGCCTATTATGGATAATCCATGTAGTAATCAAATTGACATTTCTTATAAAATACACTGGATGTTTCATATCCATATAATGTCAACCAGGATTTCATAATCGAATTACATCTGATAGCTTCAGCACTCAGTTACACCAAAGAGGGATATAGCTAGCTACGCCATTACACAACAACACCAAGTTTCACATTAACATCAAAAACCTTTGGAAAAGTGGCATCATACACAGTAAATAGATAGATGAATCTCATCTGGGAAACTACAGAAGCGGAAGGCAAACATTGAGCCTTCAGTGATGTTGAGTGTCCTTGCAACTTTAGTCTAGTGGCTATGGATAATTGCCAGCCCAACCTTCGTCCTCTTCAGGAAGACTTCAATATTGTACCGTGGGTGTTGAATGAATACCTTCCTCGCCTCTTGACCATGTAGGTGGTTTGAGAGGCAATCGTCAGTGAACTTCTTTGAAAAGTAATGAAAACAAATATATGCATAAATCCCTGTTATAAATTTTGAAATGGCGCAAGTGGTGAAAACAAGGTAAAAGAGTTAGTACCATCCTATAGTTAACTGATGCCTTCTTCATTGTGCAAACAAAGATCTTCCTATTATTCGTCGCAAGTTTCTTTATCCTAACAATCTTTATGAGTATCTTGACTTTACTGATATTCATGGACATTTCATTTCCCCATATGCAAAATGGGTCGAACAGTGGGTCTAAGCCTCCGATGGCAGACCTACATGTGCAAGACCAAATTGTAAAATATTAGAATGATTCCTGCAATTGCACAATAATGTGCTATTAGCAAAAGGACCATGCATGAGCAAACCTCGATGGTAAACCGCAGTGTCTCCGATTGTTTCCCTGCAACACATATAAGGAAGATCTTGATCAGGTTAACAGAGAGTTGCCATACTATTAGTAGAATATGTATTGAGTACATCCAAATTCGATTTATTTCTCAGATGCATAACAATACAAAATTATACCCACAATAAATGAAAATCAAATTGCATAATTGAACTAAACAGTTAAATGGACAGCAGACCAAATGAACCAAAACAGTTAACTGAGAACGACATTGCAGAATAGAACATATACTAGAAGATAAGATAGTTAACGAAACCAAGAATGCTTGAGAACAGTACTATGAAATGTAGCAATTGTTAGAAAAAACTATTAACTGAACATTATATTTCAGAATATCAGATTGCAGATTAACGTTACAGAGGAAAAAACACTAGAGGGCACTGGCGGTGGCCTCGAGAAAAGAACACGAACTGCACTCTAAATTAGACAACGCGTGGCGGTATCGACGGTGGCCTCGAAGACGAGGTGCTCCTCCAAGATCTGGCGGTCAGCATGCATGGCAGCCACAGCGATCTCGTCCGCTCGTGTAGCCGCAATTTGCTTCTCCGCTATTAGATGCTATTGAGCTCCACATTATACTGCGTCTAAAATGGATGTGGGCGGAGCTTAATTGCAGGATGGGTCCAGTGATTTCGGCGGAAGGTATCGCACCATCGGTCGGGGAATGTGGGACGGGGAAGGAGGAGGATGGTGTGGGCAGGGTGTGGATTACCTGACCATATTGACGAGGCCACGCAGCAAGAAGAAGGGTTGCCAGCGAGGAGGCGGTGCTGCAAGAAGAAGGCTCACAGGCGAGGAGGCGACGCTGCAAGAAGAAGGGTCTCCGGCGAGGAGGCGGCACTGCCAGTAAGCAGTAGTGAAGGTTTGAAGTTGGAAAGCAAGGAGGAACCGTGAAAATGTGGGTTTTGGTGGGGCAGCGATATAGATACTTCCGCGGTGGCAGAAAAATTTCACTCAGTGCCACGAGAAACTAGCGCACAAGTGTGGCTCAAACATGGGCGGTGGACTGTAGATGACAAAGCTTCCTGTGCAAGCCAGACAAGACGGTGCACCAAGATATATCATATTGCATCCCACACAATTCTTTCTAGTAAACTGTTTGTGGTATACCTGATTTTTTTCATTTTGTGAAAGACAAAATGGTGTTACGGAGGGAAAGGATGGTGTTTGAATTGCTAGAACATTTATCTGCAGTAAAAATGCAACTATATGAGTGTCATGTTACAATTAAGAATAATTCTGAGTTCATTTGGCATTTTATGAATTAATTGAGTTTCTAGGCATTTAATGTGCATAATTCAAATTTGAACTAGGAGCACATGCTCCACTGCAACAATTTTTGTTGAAAAATCACATGTTTGTCTTTGGGTGAATTTATAGGTCCCATGCAAGAATTGGAATGAAATTCAAACATCTACGCATCGTTGCTCGACCGGAAACATTGAGAAACTTGGTTTCTAAATTCATGTAAATCCCAAACTCGCTTGAAAATCATGAAACTTGGCATGGTGTTATTTAATGGCACTAACATGTTGTGGTAAAAAATTGGCCAAATTGGGACAAGTTTTGGTATAAGCTTCTTGCAAATTGGAGCTTATCTCAGGAAGGGATGTGGTTTCGAGAGGGAACGTATCACCTTTGTGTGCGAAACGACATACGCTGTCCCCCTCTTGATTTTTTTTACAAAGCAAACATAGAACTATATGAGTGTCGTGTAAAATTTGGAATTATTCCGGGTTCGTTTGGCCCTTTTTATGCATTAATTGATTTTACGGGCATTTAATGTGAAGAATTCAAATTTGAACTACAAGTACATGCTCCAGTGCACCAAGGTTGGTTGAAAAATCACATGTGTGTCCTTGGGTGAAGTTATAGGTCCCATGCAAGAAATGGGAATGAAATTCAAACATCTTGGTGTCGTGGATTGGCCGGTAACATTGAGAAACTTGGTTTTTTAAATTCCCGCCAATTCAAAACTCGCCCGAAAATCATGAAACTTGGCATGGTGTCATTTCAGGGCACCAACATGTCGTGGTAAAAAATTAGCCGAACTGGGACAAGTTTTGGTATAAGCTTCTTGCAAACCGGAGCTTCTCTCAAGAAGACTCATAGTTCCCGAGAGGGAACATGTCACCTTTGTGTGCGAAATGATATACGTTGCCTCTCCCCTTGATTTTTTACAGAGGCAACATATAACTATATAAGTGCCGTGTTAAAATTTGGAATTATTCCAGGTTCGTTTGGCCTTTTTATACATTAATTTAGTTTTCTGGGCATTTAATGTGCATAATATAAATTTGAACTACAAGCACATGCTCCAGTGCACCAAAGTTGGTTGAAAAATCACATCTTTGTCCTTGGGTGAATTTCTAGGGCCCATGCAAGAAATGGGAATGAAATTCGAACATCTGGGCGTCGTGTCTCGACCGAAAATATTGTGAAACTTGGTTTTTTAAATCATGTAAATCCAAAACACGCATGGAATTCATGAAACTTGTCATGGTGTCATGACATGGTACTAACATGCTGTGGTAATTTTTTTGGCCAAATTGGGACAAGCTTTGGTATAATCTTCTTGCAAACCAGAGCTTCCCTCATGAAGGCTCGTGGTTCCGAGAGGAAACGTGTCACCTCCGTGTGCGAAATGACATACACTGCCTTCTCTAGCCTTGATTTTTTACACAGGAAGCTTAGATCGATAGGAGCCTTGCTAAATTTTGGAATTATTCCGGGTTCGTTTGGCTTTTTGATACATTAATTGAATTTCTAGGCATTTAATGCACAAAGTATAAATTTGAACTACAAGCACATGCTCTAGTGCGCCAAAGTTAGTTGAAAAATCATTTATGTGTACTTGGGCGAATTTCTAGGTCCCATGCAAGAAATGGGAATGGAATTAAAAAATCTGGGCTTCTTGGCACGAATGGAAACATAGAGAAACTTGGTTTTAAAATTCCCGTAAATCCAAAACTCCCCTGAAAATCATGAAACTCGGCATGGTGTCATGACATGGCACCAACATGCAGTGGTAAACTTTTTGTCCGATTTGCAAAGGCGCACACATTAACAATCAAGAAAGTCATTTTGGAACAAGTGTTGTCACATTAAAAATCAGAAACGCAAGTATTATTAAAACCGCGGGCGTTCTACTTACCATTTACGTGCTGCCACACGTCCCCATTTTTTATTGGCTAGGAGGTGCCGTGCGGGGTAGCTATTTGAGTACATGAGGCGTGCGATCAGACCCCAGCCTGTGCTCATTGGGAGGAGAGCCCTTTGAACACTATCCGCCGCCCACCTCTCTCCCAACGTCTATCCATTAGTGGGTGAGCGGTGTGAGCTGAACATGGGGACATGTCGGCTGCTTTCGAGGCAAGGCGGGACATCTCTCGTGCTTCCGTTTCATGCTCGCCTCTCTCTGGTAGTAATCTCTCGACCCAGAACTCATGCGGGCCATGGCAGATGCAAGGGAACGACAATGAATGCACTACAAAAATAGACACATCCGTGACATTTTGGGCCGAACGAATTTTTTCTGTCATACTTATGACACTTCTATGATGATAATTGTGACAAAAACCCGTATCGTCATAGATGTGGTGGGCTCCTACTTCTATGACAAAAAATCATGATAGAAAATGGGCTTTTCGTCTTGGGAGGGCCGGAGATGCAGCTGCATGAGATTCTTTGGGCCGTCCATGACGGAAAGAACCGTGGTAGAAGCGAGGGCGAAGAAAATTTCGGGGAGTTCCCAGTTACGGTGGGTGGTTGGGGTGGAGCGATGCACTGAGGTTTGCGTGTTTCTCTCATACACGTCGCATGTATGTGCGAGGCGTTCGGCTCTAACTGAACCCGAGCGAGGCGTTCTCTTACTAAACCCGAGCGATTGCACTAGCTACATTACTGAACCCAAGCAATCGATCCCTTGGCTACTAACAGAACCCGAGCGATTCTTTCGCTACCGTTTCTAACTGAACCCGATCGATCGCTGCTGCTGCTTACTGAAGCCGATCGAGCCTGTTGCCTCTTGATGAATAGTGAACATGGGGTTTGTTCAATGAGTCGACACATACGTGGTTGGGGTTGGATGAAAAGGACCCCGTGGGGGTTGGACGTTGCGGTTGCCGCTGGCTGAACAAAACCCCGAGACAAGGCTGCCATAGCCGAGGCGTTAGGGGTGGATGAACAGGACCCCGTGGAGGGCTGGTTGAACAGTAGCCGGTGGAGGGCTAGTAGGATGAACAGGACCCCGTGGAAAGCTGGATGAACAGGGCCCCGTGGAGGGATGTATGAACAGTAGCCGTTGGAGTCAGAGGAAGGCGCGATGGATGAACAGTGTAGGTGGAGGCTGGAGGAAGTCGACAGTTGTTGAGCAGTAGCCCGTGGAGTCCTGTTTTGTGGTACACCACACCCCTCCCGATGAACAGGACCATCGTTTTTATCGTAGCGCTCCAACAAAAGTATGTTTCCTCCGTTTTGCGGTATGCCACACCCCCCTATCAACAGGACCCTATTTCGACCGTAGGGGCTTGAACACAAGTCTGTTTTCTCCGTTCTGCGGTACGCCAGACCACTTCCAATGAACAGGACCCCGTTTCAACCGTAGGCGGTCGAACAGAACTCCGTTTCCTCCGTTCTACGGTACGCCAGGCCACGTTTCGGCTGTACCGTCCAATCCGGTTGGCTCTCGATGAACATGAGGCATTCCGTTGCCTCCCGATGAACACAACATAGTTTCTCTGTTCCAACCCAGCCGATTCGCTGCCGATGAACCGGACGCCATCGCTGCTCTTCGCTGCCTCTCCATTCACACGAGCCTTGACCGTACGTATGCGCGAGTAGGCATTCGAGACATCGCCCTTACGTACGTATATGCCCGTATTTACTTTCTTGCACCCTGGTGGTACGTACGTGTTCACTATATTGATGGGACTGCGTTACATGCTACGTCCGCTCCTCTACTATGACACATGCCCTTTCTTACTCGGCCACGGTTCATCGCTGCAGCCTGCAGACAGACCGATCGACCAATATGTACTTACACGTTCAAGACTAGACAGACAACCCTACGTACAGTTCGACCGGGTGGGTCCCAGCTATCAGGGAGGTAAGGAGGCACTTCCTTGCGTGCGAAGATATCGATGGTGGGTCCCAGCGGTCAGGGGGGAGAATCATTTTTTTCCAGTAATATGGACGCACTTCCTTGCGTGCGAAGATGTAGCCGATGGGTCTCATATGTCAGAGGGGAAATGTTTTTTGCAGGCCTCTCAGGTAGGTCCTGCTGTCAGGTGGAGGAATCATTATTTTGCATGTAATAAGGAGGCACTTCCTTGGTGTGGCCGTGGACCCAGCTGTCAGCCTCTCCACATATAGTCCTCTTTCAATGGAAGTCGTTCCTTCACCACATTGACCATGTCGCGCCGAGAGCACCAAGGCGATGGACGACGGTGAGGTAGGGAATGACGCGGAGCCTGGGAACACACGGAGGGTAGTACGAGGGTTGACTGGTTCGGCTGTGGTGTAAGGCTGCCGTTGGCGCAGAATAAAAGGGGTTGTGGGTGAGTAGTGGGATGGCCTGGCTAGAGGTTGGGACGGTGAGGCCTGCGCGGCAGCAGAGCCAGCCACGGGAGGCAGGAGCAAGCGACACGACCAGTGCTGGTTTGGGTGGCTGGAGCAAGAAGACCAGAGGTTGAAGAAGCACTATGGCTATTGGATGGACATCGTACGGTCACTTCTGCTACAATCGTTTGTTCACTAAGTTGACAAAGCCCTGCGTACGCGTCAACTTAGTAAGCCCACAGGTTAGCCTACGAACCGGTGCGCCCCATATGTTAGTGGGAGGAATCGTGTATTGACTGACAAAGCCTTACATAAACAAGTTAGCCTCGAAATCTGTGGCGTGTACAACCCATTTGCTATTATTTTTATAATTTACATCCCATTTTCTATATCATATGGAATTATTTGCAGCCCATTTTCCATTTTTAGAATTGTTGCCCATTTTCTGGTCAGTGCCAGGGTTAAAATTTTGAACCAAAAAATATGCGAAATTTTAAAATTCGCATATTTTTACCGTGGAACAAAATATTCTTAATCCAAAAATTAGTAGCAATACTAAAAATAAATCAAAAATAGTACTATGTCATGTTAAAATCCAATGAAATATAAAATATCAGTGAAGAACAAAAACAAAAAAAGGAAACTAATTGCCCATTTGCTATATGTTTTTGGAATTTGTAACCCCTTTCATACTACTTTTAAGATTACTACCCATACTCTTTGCTCAGGCCGGAATGCATCCCTCCTCATCTTGAAAGATTTGTAGCCCAGTAAGTCGGAGAAAACAAATAGGCCTAGCTTGGGTATTCTTCAAAAAGAAATAGAGGGCTAACTATTTTACCAAAGAAAAAATTGTTGGGCTGGTCATGTTGTTAGACGGGCCATAGATACCGCACAACCCAGTATATATCCGTAGACGGAGGGGAGTACGAGGGTTCACTGAATCTGGTGCCACAAACGTCACAACGTAACTGGGTGACTATAAAGATGTTCTACAGGTGTATCTGAAAGTGTTTGTAGTGTTGGCATAGATCGAGAATAGGATTTGTCACTCCGAGTGTGGGAGAGGTATCTCTGGGCCCTCTTTGTAGTACACATCACAATAAGCCTTGCAAGAAAATGACTAATGAGTTAGTCGTGAGATGATGTATCCTACCTCTTGAGCTTGCGTTGTATTCCCTCGAAGAGGAAAGGGAGATGCAGCACAGTAGCGTAAGTATTTCCCTCAGTTTTTGAGAACCAAGGTATCAATCCAGTAGGAGACCACGCGCGAGTCCCTCGCACCTGCACAAACAAATAAGAACCTCGCACCCAATGTGATAAGGGGTTGTCAATCCCTTTGCGGTCACTTACGAAAGTGAGATCTGATAGAGATGATAGTTTATATTTTTGGTATTTTTAGTTTATAAGAACATCAAATAAAAGCGGTAAAAGTAAAGTAGATGTAGATTGATATGTTGAGAATAGACCCGGGAGCCATAGTTTTCTCTAGTGGCTTCTCTCATTATAGCGATATTCTACGGCGGGTAAACAAATTACTATTGAGCAATTGATAGAAAAGCGAATAATTATGAGACTATCTAGGTATGATCATTGTATATAGGCATCACATCTGAGACAAGTAGACCGACTGCTGCCTGCATCTAGTACTATTACTCCACACATTGACCGCTATCCAGCATGCATCTAGTGTATTGATTTCATAAGAAGAGAGTAACGCCTTAAGCAAGATGACATGATGTAGAGGGATAAACTCAAGCAATATGATATAAAACCCATCTTTTTATCCTCGATGGCAACAATACAATACGTGCCTTGCTGCCCCTACTATCACTGGGAAAGGACACCGGAAGATTGAACCCAAACCCAAGCACTTCTCCCATTGCAAGAACTATAGATCTAGTAGGCCAAACCAAACCAATAATTCGAACAGACTTGCAAGGATATTATGAGCACACATAAAAAGTTCAGAGAAGAACCAAATATCTTTCATAGATAACCTTGACGATAAACACACAATTCATCGGATCTCGACAAACACAGCACAAAAAGAGATTACATCAAATAGATCTCCTCGAAGACCTAGGAGAACTTTGTATTGAGATCCAGAGAGAGAGAGAGAGAAGAAGCCATCTAGATACTAGCTATGGACCCGAAGGTCTGAGATAAACTACTCACAACTCATGGTGAGGGCGATGATGATGATGATGAGGGCCTCCGTGATGGATGCCCATCCGGTGGAGCTCCGGAACAGGCTCCAAGATGGGATCTCCATGGGAACAGAAGCTACGGCGGTGGAATTAGCGTTTTCAATCTGTTCACGGAATTTCTGGGGTACGTGGACTTATATAGGAACAAGTAGGGCACCGGGGGATGCTCGAGGGGGCCTCGAGGAAGGGCCCCCCCCCACCCTCGAGGGCCAGCCCTCTGTCCCCTCACTTGGTCCTCAAGCTCCGCATGCGTGATTTTCTCCAAAAATATATCTCAAGAAGGTTTCATTCCGTTTGGACTCCGTTTGATATTCTTTTTCTGCAAAACCCTGAAATAGGCAAAAAAACAGCAATCTGGACTGGGCCTTTGGGTTAGTAGGTTAGTCCCAAAAATGATATAAAAGTGAATGATAAAGCCCATTAAACATCCAAGACTTCATAAATAATAGCATGGAACAATTTAAAATTATAGATACGTTGGAGACGTATCAAGCATCCCCAAGCTTAATTCCTGCTCGTCCTCGAGTAGGTAAATGATAAAGAAATAATTTTTGTTGTGGAATGCTAACCAATA
Organism: Secale cereale; assembly: GCA_902687465.1. Taxonomy (NCBI): domain Eukaryota; kingdom Viridiplantae; phylum Streptophyta; class Magnoliopsida; order Poales; family Poaceae; genus Secale; species Secale cereale. The sequence continues at coordinate 300,285,462 of LR738711.1, forward strand.
TAGTTTTTAAATGTAATTCTCTTAATTGTGGCATGAATGTTCAGATCTGAAAGATTCAAGATAAAAGTCTATATTGAGATAAGAAATAACAATACTTCGAGCATACTAACAAAGCAATCATGTCTTCTCAAAATACTATGGCTAAAGAAAGTTATCCCTACCAAATCATATAGTCTGGCTATGCTCCCTCTTCATCACACAAAATATTCATATTATGCACAACCCCGATTTCAGCCAAGCATTTGTTTTCATACTCTATCTTTTCAAACCTTTCAACTTTCACGCAATACATGAGCTTGAGCCATGGATATAGCTCTATGGGTGGAATAGAGGTGGTTGTGGAGAAGACAAAAAGGAGGGAGATAGTCTCACATCGACTAGGCGTATCAACAGGCTATGGAGATGCCCATCAATAGATATCAATGTGAGTAGGGATTGCCATGCAACGGATGCACTAGAGCTAAGTATGAATGAAAGCTCAACAAAAGAAACTAAGTGGGTGTGCATCCAACTTGCTTGCTCACGAAGACCTAGGGCAGTTGAGGAAGCCCATTGTTGGAATATACAAGCCAAGTTCTATAATGAAAATTCCCACTAGTATATGAAAGTGACTAAACATGAGACTCTCTATCATGAAGAACATGGTGCTACTTTGAAGCACAAGTGTGGAAAAAGATAGTAGCAATTGTCCCTTTTTTATTTTCCTTTTTTTTGGAGGGGCCTTCTCTTTTGTTTGGCCTTTCATCACATGGGACAATGCTCTAATAATGATGATAATCACACTTCTATTGATTAACAACTCGATATTACAACTCGATACTAGAACAAAGTATGACTCTATATGAATGCCTCCGGCGGTGTATCGGGATGTGCAATGAATCAAGAGTGACATGTATGAAAAATTATGCACGGTGGCTTTGCCACAAATACGATGTTAACTACATGATCATGCATGGAAATATGACAATATGAAGCGTGTCATATTAACGGAACGGTGGAAAGTTGCATGACAATATATCTCGGAATGGCTATGGAATGCCATGATAGTTAGGTATGGTGGCTGTTTTGAAGAAGAGATATGGTGGCTGTTTTGAGGAAGATATATAGTGGGTGTATGGTACCGGCGAAAGTTGCGCGGTACAAGAGAGGCTAGCAATGGTGGAAGGGTGAGCGTGCGTATAATCCATGGACTCAACATTAGTCATAAGAACTCATATACTTATTGCAAAAATCTATGAGTCATCAAAACAAAGCAATCAATGCATGCTCCTAGGGGGGAGGTTGGTAGGAGTTAACCATCGCGCGCCCCCGACCTCCACACAAAGGTTGGCACTCTACAAATACCTCATGCTCTAACTTCGTCACATAGCGGTTCACCATACATGCATGATACGGGAATCACGAACCTTAACACAAGTATTCCTCAAATTCATAATAACTCCACTAGCATGACTCTATTATCACTATCCTCATATCTCAAAACAATTATCAAGCATCCAACATCTCATTCTATTCAATGCACTTAGTGTGAATTTTTTTACTACATTGGCATTGGATGTTTATCATGTCATGACTAGTTTCTTTAGCCTAAACACATTATCATGTTGTTTTAATAGACTCTCAAAAGGATATAAGTGAATCATGAGAGTTCAACAATTTCTACAAAATATTACCACCACCGTGCTCCAAAAGATATAAATGAAGCACTAGAGGAAAAACTATTCAACTCAAAAGATATAAGTGAAGCACATAGAGTGTTCTAACAATTTCTAGGCCATATTTAACTCTCTCAAATAGGTGTGTCCAGCAAGGATGATTGTGGCAAACTGACAAGAAAAGACTCAAATTATACAAGACGCTCCAAGCAAAACACATAACATGTTGCGAATAAAAATATAGCTCCAAGTATAGTTACCGATGGATGAAGACGAAAGAGGGGATGCCATCACGGGGCATCCCCAAGCTTAGGCTTTTGATTATCTTGCATTACTTGGGGTGCCATGGGCATCCCCAATCTTAGGCCTTTGCTACTCCTTGTTCCATAGTCCATCAAAGCAATACTCAAAACTTGAAAACTTCACAACACAAAATGTAGACAAAAATTCTCGTGAGCTCCGTTAGTATAAGAAAGCAAACCACTACTCAAAGGCGCAACAATGAATTCATTCTTTGTTTATATTGGTGTTAAACCTACTGTATTCCTACTTCTCTATGGTTCATATCCTCCAATACTACTCATAGATGGATCGGAATAAGCAAACAACACACGAAAAACAGAATCTGTCAAAAACAGAACAGTCTATAGTAATCTGCATGTTTCACCTACTTCTGGAACTCCAAAAAATTCAAACTAAATTGTTAAATTTTCGGAATTTGTCTACCAATCATCTGCAAAAATAATCAACTAAAAATCGTTCTCCAGTAAAATCTGAAGACTACTTTAGCAAGCGCAAACGATTCTGTTTTGCATAGCAAGATCACATAAACTTCACATAAGTCTTCGCAAAGGTTCTACCTGGCACAAACACTAAACAAAACATGAAACCACATCTAATCAGAGGCTAGATGCAATATTTATTACCTAACAGCAAAAAAAATAAGAAACATAAAATTGGGTTGCCTCCCAACAAGCGCTATCATTTTACGCCCCTAGCTAGGCACGATACAAGATAAATCTAGGTATTGCCATCTTTGGAAGGCAATTCTTTGATTAAGCACTTATGGTTCTTGGGTACTTCTTTGTCCCTATGAATAATCAAACTCTTGGTAAAGAAATCAAGAAATTCTAAAGTGTGAAAAGGGTCTCTTGCAAAAGTAAGAAAATTAGGGTGAACACTTATGGATTTGAGATTCGCAACTCTAGATGTTTCACCCTTGTCTTTGAGGACATACATGAACTTAGATAACTTAGTAGAGGTATTTGGAGTAGTTTTTATAGCGGAAAGAGCAGAACCCACATTAGTGATGACATCCTCAAGTTTATTGATTCTAGTATAATCCCGATCTAGCTTTTCTTTAACTATTGGCTCTTTTTCCTTAAGATTTTTCAGAACAACTCCTACCTTGGATCCATATTGGGTGATTTCATTATGAATTTTTTCCCCAAGTTTTCTACCAATTCTACCGTAGTAACTTTGTTTTCAATGATTTCCAACCTCTGCATAACATGCTCCAAAGTTAAAACAGTCCCATTGACCATAAGAGGTGGTGAGCCAAATAATTCAGTCATAGCGTTATAAGAATCAACGGTGTGGCTACCCAAGAAATTCCCTCCGGTAATAGTATCTAAGATAAATGTATTCCACAGAGTTATGCCAACATAAAAATTGCGAAGAAGCACGGAAGTGGAAACCTTCCTATTAGATCTATTTTGAGCATTGCATATTCTATACCAAGCATCTTTTAAGTTTTGTTCCTGCCTTTGTTTAAAGTTGAGGACCTCACTCTCGGGAGTGGTGATAATGATAGGTGTGCTAGACATGATGACAAGCAAGCCAACGGCACACGAGCAAACAAGAAGCAGGCGAACGATAAACACATGGCGCAAGAAGGGCAAATAAAATGGCAAGGGTGAAGTGGGGGAGAGGAAAACGAGAGGCAAATAAATGTAATGTGAAGGATAAGGGTTTGTGATAGGTACTTGGTATATGACTTTCGCGTAAGCCTTCCCGGCAACGGCGCCAGAAATTCTTCTTGCTACCTCTTGAGCTTGCGTTGTATTCCCTTGAAGAGGAAAGGGAGATGCAGCACTGTAGCGTAAGTATTTCCCTCAGTTTTTGAGAACCAAGGTATCAATCCAATAGGAGACCACGCGCGAGTCCCTCGGACCTGCACAAACAAATAAGAACTTCACAGCCAACGCGATAAGGGGTTGTCAATCCCTTTACGGTCACTTACGAAAATGAGATCTGATAGAGATGATAGTTTATATTTTTGGTATTTTTAGTTTAATAAAACAACAAATAAAAGCGGTAGAAGTAAAGTAGATGTAGATTGATATGTTGAGAATAGACCCGGGGGCCATAGTTTTCTCTAGTGGCTTCTCTCATGATAGCGATATTCTACGGCGGGTAAACAAATTACTATCGAGCAATTGATAGAAAAGCGAATAATTATGAGACTATCTAGGCATGATCATTGTATATATGCATCACGTCCGGGACAAGTAGACCGACTCCTACCTGCATCTACTACTATTACTCCACACATCGACCGCTATCCAGCATGCATCTAGTGTATTGAGTTCATAAGAACAAAGTAACCCCTTAAGCAAGATGACATTATGTAGAGGGATAAACTCAAGCAATATGATATAAACCCCATCTTTTTATCCTCGATGGCAACAATACAATACATGCCTTGCTGCCCCTACTGTCACTGGGAAAGGACACCGCAAGATTGAACCCAAAGCCAAGCACTTCTCCCATTGCAAGAACTATAGATCTAGTAGGCCAAACCAAACCAATAATTCGAAGAGACTTGCAAGGATATTATGAGGACACATAAAAAGTTCACAGAAGAACCAAATATCTTTCATAGATAACCTTGATCATAAACTCACAATTCATCGGATCTCGACAAACACACCGCAAAAAGAGATTACATCGAATAGATCTCCTCGAAGACCGAGGAGAACTTTGTATTGAGAGCCAGAGAGAGAGAGAAAAAGCCATGTAGATACTAGCTATGGACCCGAAGGTCTGAGGTAAACTACTCACAACTCATGGTGAGGGCAATGATGATGATGATGAGGGCCTCCGTAATGGATCCCCCTCTGGTGGAGCTCCAGAACAGGCTCCAAGATGGGATCTCCACGGGAACAGAAGCTACGGCGGTGGAATTAGGTATTTCTCTCTATTCACGGAGTTTCTGGGGCACATAGACTTATATAGGAAGAAGTAGGGCACCGGGGCACGCTCGAGGGGGCCTCGAGGGAGGGGGGCGTGCCCTGGGAAGGGGGCGCGCCCCCACCCTCGAGGGCCAACCCTCTGTCCCCTGACTTGTTCCTCAAGCTCGACGTGTGTGATTTTCTCCAAAAATATCTCTCACGAAGGTTTCATTCCGTTTGATATTCTTTTTCTGCAAAACCCTGAAACAGTCAAAAAATAGAAATCTAGACTGGGCCTTTGGGTTAGTAGGTTAGTCCCAAAAATGATATAAAAGTGAATTATAAAGCCCATTAGACATCCAAGACTTCATAAATAATAGCATGGAACAATCAAAAATTATAGATACGTTCGAGACGTATCAATGTATTACGGAACGAGTAAATAGACTTGTTGGTAACGATTGAACTAGGTATAATGATACCGACGATCGAATCTCGGGCAAGTAACATACCGATGACAAAGGGAACAACATATGTTGTTATGCGGTTTGACCGATAAAGATCTTTGTAGAATATGTAGGAGCCAATATGAGCATCCAGGTTCTGCTATTGGTTATTGATCGGAGATGTGTCTCCGTCATGTCTACATAGTTCTCGAACCCGTAGGGTCCACACGCTTAACGTTCGATGACGATTTGTATTATGAGTTATGTGATTTGATGACCAAGTTTATTCGGAGTCCTGAATGAGATCAGGGACATGACGAGGATCTCGAAATGGTCTAGAGGTAAAGATCGATATATTGGAAGGCTATATTCGGACATCGGAAAGGTTCCGAGTGATTCGGGTATTTTTTCGGAGTACCGGAGAGTTACGAGAATTCTCCAGAAGAAGTATTTGGGCCTTATTGGGCCATACGGGAATAGAGGAGGCATGCCAAAGGGAAGGAGGCGCCCCCATGGGTTCGAATTGGACTAGGGGAAAGGGGGCAGCGCCCCACCTTGCCCTTTCCTACTCCCTCTCTCTTTCCCTCTTTCTTCGCTCCAACTCCGGAAATGAAAAGGGGAATCCTACTAGGACTTGGGAGTCCTAGTAGGACTCCCCACACTTGGCGTGCCCCCTCTAAGGCTGGCCTCCTACTCCTCCCTCCTTTATATACGTGGGCAGGGGGCACCCCAAAGGCACTCCATGAGTTTTCTTAGCCGTGTGCGGTGCCCCCCTCCACAGAAACACACCTCGAACATATCGTTGCAGTGCTTAGGAGAAGCCCTGCGCCGGAAACTTCATCATCTACATCACCACGCCGTCGTGCTGACGGAACTCTCCCATGAAGCTCAACTGGATCAATAGCTCGTGGAACGTCATCGAGCTGAACATGTGCTGAAGGCGGAGGTGCCATACGTTCAGTGGTTGGATCAGTTGGATTGCGAAGACGTTCGACTACATCAACCGCGTCACTAGACGCTTCCTCTTTCGGTCTACGAGGGTACGTAGACACACTCTCCCCTCTCGTTGCTATGCTTCTAGTAGATAGACCTTCCGTGATCGTAGGAATTTTTTGAAATACTATGTTCCCCAACAGTGGCATCATGAGTCGGGTCTATGCGTAGATGATATGCACGAGTAGAACACAATGAGTTGTGGGCGATAATAGTCATACTGCTTACCAGCATGTCATACTTTGATTCGGCAGTATTGTGAGATGAAGCAGCCCGGACCGACATTATGCGTACACTTATGTGAGACTGGTTTCACCGTTACGAGCACTCGTTGCTTAAAGGTGACCGGCGGGTGTCTGTCTCTCGCACTTTAGTTGGATCGAGTGTGCCTATGCCGGGTCCTTGTGAAGGTTAAAATAGCACATACTTGACAAAAATTTGTTGTGGTTTTTGCATGCGTAGGTAAGAACGGTTCTTGCTAAGCCCGTAGCAGCCACGTAAAACTTGCAACAACAAAGTAGAGGACGTCGAACTTGTTTTTGCAGGGCATGTTGTGATGTGATATGGTCAAGACGTGACGAGTTATACTTTATTGTATGAGATGATGATGTTTTGTAAAGTTATCGGCAACTGGCAGGAGCCTTATGGTTGTCTCTTTATTGTATGAATTGCGAGGGCCATGTAATTGCTTTACTTCATCACTATGAGTTAGCGATAGTAGTAGTAGCAATAGTTGGCGAGATGACCACGACGCTACGATGAAGATCATGGTGTCTAGCCGGTGATGATGGAAATCATGACGATACTTTGGAGATGGAGATCAAAAGCACAAGATGATGATGGCCATATCATGTCACATATTTTGATTTCATGTGATGTTTATCTTATTATGCTTCTTATTTTGCTTAGTACGGAGGTAGCATTATAAGATGACCCCTTACAAAATTTCAAGGTACAAGTGTTCTCCCTGGGTATGCACCGTTGCGAAAGTTCGTCGTGCCGAGACACCATGTGATGAGCGGGTGTGATAAGCTCTACGTTCAAATACAACGGGTGTAAGACAGTTTTGCACATGCGGAATACTCGGGTTAAACTTGACGAGCCTAGCATGTACAGACATGGCCTCGGAACACTGGAGACCGAAAGGTCGAGCGTGCATCATATAGTAGATATGATCAACATAAGATGTTCACCATTGAAAACTACTCCAGCTCACGTGATGATCGGACATGGTTTAGTTGATTTGGATCACGTGATCATTTAGATGGCTAGAGGGATGTCTATCTAAGTGGGAGTTCTTTAGTAATATGATTAATTGAACTTTAATTTATCATGAACTTAGTCCTGGTAGTATTAGCATATCTATGTTGTAGATCAATAGCTCGCGATGTAGCTCCCCGTTTATTTTTATATGTTCCTATAGAAATATAAGTTGAAAGATGTTAGTAGCAATGATGCAGACTAGGTCCATGATTTGAGGATTATCCTCATTGCTGCACATAAGTAGTATGTCCTTGATGCACCGCTAGGTGATAGATCTACTGCAGGAGCAGATGCAAACGTTATGAACATTTGGCAAAGCTCAATATGATGTCTACTTAATAGTTTAGTGCACCATGCTTTACGGCTTAGAACCAGGACTTCAAAAATGTTTTGAATGCCACAGAGCATATAAGATGTTCCTAAGAGTTGAAATTGGTATTTCATACTCATGCCCGTATCAAGAGGTATGAGACCTCTGACGGTACTTTGCCTACAAGATGGAGGAGAATAGCTCAACCAGTGTGCATATGCTCAGATTGTCTGGGTACTACAATTGCTTGAATCAAGTTGGATTTAATCTTCCAGATAAGATAGTAATTGACAAAGTTCTCTAGTCACTATCTCCAAGTTACTAGAACTTCATGATGAACTATAATATGCAAGGGATGATGAAAGTAATTCCCGAGCTCTTCACGATGCTGAAATCGGCGAAGTTAGAAATCAAGAAAGAGCATCAACTATTGATGGTTAACAAGACCACTTGTTTCAAGTAAAGGGCAAAGGGAAAGAAGGGGAACTTCAAGAAGAAAGAAAAGCAAGTTTTCACTCCCGTGAAGAAACCAAATAAAGCTAAACTCAAGCCTGAAACTATGTGCTTCTACTGCAAAGGAAATGGTCACGGGAAGTGGAACTGCCCTAGATACTTGGCGGATAAGAAGGATGGCAAAGTGAACAAAGGTATATTTGATATACATATTATTTCTATGTACTTTACTAGTGTTTATAGCAACCCCTCGGCATTTGATACTGGTTCAGTTACTAAGAGTAGTAACTCGAAACGGGAGTTGCAGAATGAACATAAATGAGTTAAAGGTGAAGTGACGATGTGTGTTGGAAGTGGTTCCAAGATTGATATGATCATCATCGCACGCTCCCTATACTTTTGGGATTAGTGTCGAACCTAAATAAATGTTATTTGGCATTTGCATCGAGCATGAATATGATTTGATCATGTTTGTTGCAATACGGTTATTCATTTGAAGTCATAGAATAATTGTTGTTCTGTTTACATGAATAAAACCTTCAATGGTCATACACCCAATGAAAATAGTTTGTTGGACACATATTCATAATATTGAAGCCAAAAGATGCAAAGTTGATAATGATAGTGCAACTTATTTGTGGCACTGTCGTTTAGGTCATATTGGTGTAAAGTGCATGAAGAAACTCCATGCTGATGGGCTTTTGGAATCACTTGATTATGAACCACTTGGTGCTTGCGAACCATGCCTCATGGGCAAGATGACAAAAACTCCGTTCTCCGAAACAATGGAGCGAGCAACTGACTTGTTGGAAATCATACATACTGATGTATGCGGACCAATGAGTGTTGAGGTTCGCGGCTTGTATCATTATTTTTTGACCTTCACAGATGATTTGAGCAGATATGGTATATCTACTTGATGAAACACAAGTCTGAAACATTTGAAAAGTTCAAAGAAATTTCAGAGTGAAGTATAGAATCATCATAACAAGAAAATAAAGTTTCTACGATCTGATCGCGGAGACAAATATCTGAGTTACGAGTTTGGTCTTCATTTGAAACAATGTGGAATAGTTTCATAGCTCACGTCACCCGGAACACCATAGCGTAATGGTGTATCTGAACGTCGTAAACCGTACTTTATTAGATATGGTGTGATCTATGATGTCTCTTACCGATTTACCACTATTGTTTTGGGTTATGCATTAGAGACAGCTGCATTCACGTTAAATAAGGACACCATCTAAATACGTTGAGACGACGCCTTATGAACTGTAGTTTGGCAAGAAACCAAAGTTGTCATTTCTCAAAGTTTGGGGCTGCGATGCTTATGAGAAAAAGCTTCAACCTGATAAGCTCAAACCCAAGTCGAAGAAATGTGTCTTCATAGGGTACCCAAAGGAAACTGTTGGGTACACCTTCTATCACAGATCCGAAGGCAAGATATTCGTTGCTAAGAATGGATCCTTTCTAGAGAAGGAGTTTCTCTCGAAAGAAGTGAGTGGGAGGAAAGTGGAATTTAATAAGGTAATTGTACCTTCTCCCAAATTGGAAAGTAGTACTTCACATAAATTAGTTCTTGTGATTCCTACACCAATCAGCGAGGAAGCTAATCATGATGATCATGAAACTTCAGATCAAGTTACTATTGAACCTCGTAGGTCAACCAGAGTGCGTTCCGCGCTAGAGTGGTACGGTATCCCGGTTCCGGGAGTCATGTTACTAAACCATGATGAACCTACGAACTATGAGGAAGCGATGATGTGCCCAGATTTCGTAAAATGGCTTGAGGCCATGAAATCTGAGATGGGATCCATGTATGAGAACAAAGTGTGGACTTTGGTTGACTTGCCCGATGATCGGCAAGCCATTGAAAATAAATGGATCTTTAAGAGAAAGACTGATGCTGATGGTAATGTTACTGTCTACAAAGCTCGACTTATTGCGAATGGTTTTCGACAAGTTCAAGGTGTTGACTACGATGAGATTTTCTCACTCGTAGCGATGCTTAAGTCTATCCGAATCATGTTAGCAATTCCCGCATTCTATGAAATCTGGCAAATGAATAACAAAATTGTGTTCTTTAATGGATTTAATAAAGAAGAGTTGTATATGATGCAACCAGAAGGTTTTTTCAATCCTAAAGGTGCTAACAAAATGTGCAAGCTCCAGCGATCCATCTATGGACTGGTGCAAACATCTCGGAGTTGGAATATACTCTTTTATAAGTTGATCAAAGCATATAGTTTTATACAGACTTGCGGTGAAGCCTGTATTTACAAGAAAGTGAGTGGGAGCACTCCAGCCTTTCTGATAAGTAAATGTGAATGACATATTATCGATCGGAAATGATGTAGAATTTTCTGGAAAGCATAAAGGAGCTTTTCAAAGAAATACCTCGCTGAAGCTGCTTACATATTGAGCATCAAGATCTATAGAGATAGATCAAGATGCTTGATAAGTTTTTTTTTCAATCTTGATAAGTAGTTCAAAATGGAACAGTCAAAGAAAGAGTTCTTACCTGTGTTGCAAGGTGTGAAGTTGAGTAAGACTCAAAGCCCGACCACAGCAAAAGATAGAGAGAGAATGAAAAGTCATTCCCTATGCCTCAGCCATAGGTTCTATAAAGTATGCCATGCTGTATACCAGACCTATTGTATGCCCTGCCCTGAGTTTGGCAAGGGAGTACAATTTTGATCTAGGAGTAGATCACTGGACAGTGGTCAAAATTATCCTTAGAGGACTAAGGAAATATTTCTCGGTTATGGAGGTGATAAAGAGTTCGTCGTCAAGAGTTACATCAATTCAAGCTTTGACATCAATCTGGATGATACCGACAATCGAATCTCGTGCAAGTAACATACCGATGACAAAGGTAACAACGTATGTTCTTATGCGGTTTGACCGATAAAGATCTTCGTAGAATATGTAGGAGCCAATATGAGCATCCAGGTTCCGCTATTGATTATTGACCGGAGATGTGTCTCGGTCATGTCTCCATAGTTCTTGAACCCGTAGGGTCCGCACGCTTAACGTTCGATGATGATTTATATTATGAGTTATGTAATTTGATGACCGAGGTTTGTTCAGACTCCCGGATGAGATCGGTGACTTGACGAGGAGTCTCGAAATGGTCGAGAGGTAATGATCGATATATTGGAAGGCTATATTCGGACGTAGGAAAGGTTCCGAGTGATTCGGGTATTTTTTAGAGTATCGGAGAGTTACGGGATTTCGCCGAAAGAAGTGTTTGGGCCTTATTGGGCCATACGGGAATAGAGGAGGCAAGCCAAAGGGAAGGAGGCGCCCGCCCCATGGGTCCGAATTGGATAGGGGAAATGGGCGGCGCCCCACCTTGCCCTTTCCTACTCCCTCTCTCTTTCCGTCTTTCATCTCTCCTACTCCGGATAGGAAAAGGGGAATCCTACTAGGACTTGGGAGTCCTAGTAGGACTCCCCACACTTCGCGCGCCCCCTCGAGGGCAGGCCTCCTCCTCCTCCCTCCTTTATATACGTGGGCAGGGGGCACCCCAAAGGCACTCCAATATTTGTCTTAGCCGTGTGCGGTGCCCCCCTCCACAGAAACACATCTCGGTCATATCGTTGCAGTGCTTAGGTGAAGCCCTGCACCGGTAACTTCATCATCTCCATCACCACAGCGTCGTGCTGAAGAAACTCTCCCGTGAAGATCAACTGGATCAAGAGCTTGTGGGACGTCATTGAGCTGAACGTGTGTTGAATGCGGAGGTGCCGTACGTTTGGTGATTGGATCGGTTTGACCGCGAAGACGTCCGACTACATCAACCGCGTCACTAGACGCTTCCGCTTTCGGTCTACGAGGGTACGTAGAGACACTCTCCCCTCTCGTTGCTATGCTTCTAGTAGATTGATCTTGCATGATCGTAGGATTTTTTTGAAGTACTACGTTCCCCAACACTTACCGTAGTAACGTGTCAGATAGGCGAGACCATGGTTGAAGAACGCAATTAGCGTGAAGTCTTTATAATTCTCAGATCTTGTGGGCACTTGGCAAATTACAACCTTGAGCAAATCAAACTTGGTATCATGTTGGCTACTGTAAGATTACGAGTATTCTGGGCCTCGGTGCCAAAGCAGTGCAATGTTAATCTAAGGAAGGCAGATCAATCGCTGGGTGTAAACCTCCATGAGCATCCAGTTGCCGCGACCATCAACAAGCACCTCCAAGACGTGTTCATGTCGACCCATTACATACCGTTAATGTAGTTCACGGTGACGGGGATCGGATCACAGTCGAGGGAGTTGATGCTCGCCACCCTATGATCATTATGTTGTGTGACACGCCATTTCTGAAGATCAGGCATCATCAGCTAGCAGGGAGCTAGCTTAAAAAGCTCCGTCCTAAGGGCTTTGAGTAAACAGTACGACCCCGACGAGCACGCGGTGAGCGGCATGGTACTGAAATTGTCCACGCGTGAAACAACGAGGTTGATTACCTCTGTGGGGAGCGAATTCCAGCCACTCTTTTGGCGGACGCTGCTCGGTTCTGCCACTGTTAGTGCTTGGGTTTCGGAAGAGGCAGAGGCGCCTAGCGGGGATGGAAGATTTTGACAATTATGTGCGGACAAGGATGGAGAAGCGGATATGTGATGCGGGAAGTGGACATGTGATTATGACAACAGCACACCGCTTGACTTATGAGACACATCCCAGCAGCGTAGGGTCATATCGATGCCAGACAACTTGCTTGAGTGATCACATTACTAGTAAAATAAACTACAGTACCTACTACTATGCCCTAGTAGTGGAACGACTACTATGCTCTAGTACGAACTCCAATCCCCATCAAACATTCGCTTGGAGACCTGGCAGTTGCAAACGCCCGCGACGAAGTTACAGTACAGGCCTGTTCAGAATAGAGGTGTACAAAATGTTGGAATGGGGAGAAATATAGGAATAGGAAAGGAATGTTATTGTAAAAAACAGGAATGATATAACACAAAAAACCACAAAGGAAACAGGAGGAAGGAGCGTTCGCCTCCATTGGAAGCGTACAGGAAAAATATCAGTTTTATATTTGGCTAAGCAGTGATTTGGTTTTGTCTGTGTCTCAAGCATCTTCTCTAGCCGAATATTTTATTCATCTCCATACGTAGAAGGGAGAGGCTTGCCTCGGTCATCCGCCAAACATTAGCTCATGGAATTTTTTTTACGATCCTACGAAATCAGTTGAAATTTGCACGCCAAAGGAAGTTTTCCTACAAAACACTGTTCATCTTTCCTTTGTCCCGAACAGCAAACAAGAGAAACTTCCCTGAGGAACAACTTTTCGACGAGATTCCTGTAAATATTCCGTGTACCGAATAGGGCCGTTTTGTCAAATACCATGGCTTAAAAACAGGCCACCGTCGGACGGAAATCTGACGGTTATGTGGGATTCGCCAGTATTGGGCTCGTGGTGAACAATCGCCAGATATCATTACTAAAAAAGGGTTAAAACACCCGGGGTTATAACTTGACAGCTGGTGGTCGGTCTAGGCGGAGGCATGGAGATGGACGACGCCTTGCCAGCTGAACTGTGCTCAGTTCTCCTCTACTCTCTACTCTCTACTCTCTACTCTTATAAAAAACAGAGTTGGTGATGATGGTGTGCCTGCCATCCTGCAATATAGGTCGTCTGATCTATATCTGACGGATAGGAAGGAAACTATGACAATTTTACAAAAAGATACCCACACTTCTCTCCACATTTTCTGATAAGGCCTTCCCTCGTTCATCCTTCTCTCCCAAAGGATAAACTACTCATATAAATGCATCTTGCTAGTAAGTAGAGAAAGTAGAGAGTAGAGAAACGGAGGGAGTTCTAGTAAGCCCACCATCTACTGCTTCGTGCGCTTCTCAAGCCCTCCATTCGGCGGGTGCAACGTCCTATAGCCACTCCCTCCTGCGCTCCATTCAGCAGGCGCAACGCCCCCTAGAGCTACTCCCGTTTCATGGACATCCTAGTCGATGCCTGCAAGGTGCCCTTCGTCTACAAGAGTTTTGACTGTGAGAGGTACGTCGACTAGCACTCGCTGGCGGAGCATAATTCCATATGCGAGCACACGCCCTGCTACTGCTATGAGTGCACTCCGCCATTTGAGGGCTCACCGACGAGCCTCGTGCATCACCTCACGGCACCGTTTGTCACTCACTACTGGCCCGCAGTAGTCAACATCAAGTACGAGACGTGCTACCCGTTCGTCGTGCCGGAGTCACTGGAGGATCACTGTCGCCTGCTAGTCACGGAGGAGGACGACAACGTCTTCCTCTTGGCCGTGGGCACCGGTAAGGCCTGCGCAGGCCACTGCCCCGTCTCTGTAGTGTGCGTCAGGGGCAATGCCGCTGACGCTAACACGAGGCCGGTGTACGGGTGCGAGCTCACTGCTACTGCTCCTCCGAGGTAAGAGGACGGCCATGCCTACTCCATCACGCTGACTCGGACTATGCCGAGCTATTTCTTTCCCGACAATGTGGACATGGAAGACGCCTGGTATGATTTTCCTCCCAAGATGGTGCACGGGGACTGCAAGGAGGTTCACCTGGTTATATGTCTTCCGCCCAAGTCTTCGCTCAATGTAATCTGTTGTCTAAGCATGTGGAGACTTCTTATTTATATAGTATAGAATCTTCCATGCATGATCTTGCTCTATTAGAGTATCGCGCTTGAATAAAAGTGTATCCATTTATAGTTTAGTCTAGAATCTTCCATGTATGCTTTTGCTCCAATAGCTAGGGGTACTAGTACTCGTAGAGTGGAGTACTAGTTTTGGCCACTAAATCTTGTCTACGAGTATTGTATGCATGCGACCGTGTGAATCCACCCGCTGGAATCGGTCTCCACCAATACATGTGTGAGGGCTGCTCGTTTAGTGGCCATGGGGTTACTACGCATTGATTTTTCAAGAAATTAGGCGTTGTGCAATTAACTACGCTGCTATTTTTAAGTCGCATGCAAAGGAAACTAGAGCTAATCGTGAATTTTTGCATTTCTTTTGCATTGAATCGTTTCACAAACTAGATCCAATTAGAAGCTAAAAGTAAACAATCAAATGAGCATTTTTGCATTTCTTTTGCATTGAATGTTGTTTTTCTACTTTAATGTTAAAACATGCATATGCACGTACATTTATTTAGGACAGTATAACCGCACCTAAAGCGAGCCCTCTCAGCGATTCGCATTTGTGACCGTCCATTTTCTGATCTGAACGTTTTGGGCCACTGGATCCGCTGTCCTAAGGGGCAGTTGCTCCCGCGAAAGAATCCCTCTATGGTGGTTCATTCGGGTTACGGGTCCGTAATAGACCTGCTATCGTGCTATTGGTACCGCTATTGGTACGCCTCCACCCTGACGACAGTTCGGTTGCCTCCGCCCCTTGCACTTTCCCTATCTCTGCTCGGTTCTCCTTAGTTGCCGCAGATCCCCGCCTCTACCGCCAGTGTTCCCGCCGGTGTTTCTCACGACTGCTGCTCTAGTCGACGCCGCCATCCTTATGAGCCTGCAGTTGAACTCCCACCCGCTGCATCCAACCCACCAGAAGTTCCAGTCACGGCGTCGCCTGATTGGAACTCAAACCGCCGCCCCGCTGGGCATCTCCATCCCCGCCGCCAGGTTGCTGCCCTTGCTCCACGCCATCGCTGCCGAAGGGGATCCAGCCGCGCTTGATGTGGGGCGACACGGGCAGTCTGTCATGGGATCCAGCCAACGAGGGTGACGCGAGCGACATGTTCTGAGCGGATTCAACAGATGCGATCGAGGCGAACCATCCGAGCGATGATGACGACGCGACCGATCAGTCTTGCGACGAGAGCGAGACGGTCGGGCGAGGCACTGGCTTTGTCTCTCACTGCCCAAAGCCAAAGTCCCTCTGGATACAGTCACAATCCAAATCAGAGACAACCGAGGTCGGGAATGAACCTCCATGGAGCCAAGCGGTGAGGCGATATGGCATCTTCCTCTCCTTTCTCTATGTCGTGCTCCTTCTTTGGTCTGTGCCAACCTCTTTTTTGCCTCCCGTATTCTCCAGCTCGAAGCATGATTTGTGCATATCTAGGAAAGAAGAGATCGTATGCTATTTTAAGAATTTATTAGTCGAACTATTTGTTCATGAGATTTTAATGCATTTTAACTACAGAATTTTAGTTTTATAACCATCCATTTAGATTTAGCCAACATTGTTATATCATTGTAGATGTTTTCCAAGAATGTGATGTTTAAAATTTGAGTTGTTCCAACCGAAGTGCTCGAGGGTATTCAGCCAGGCAAGACGAGGCGACACGGCCGATGTGCTTTTATGGTTCCATCGTAGGTATGATTGGATCCTCCCTGGTCGGAGTGAGAAACCGCATCGAAGCAATGAATTAAGTTGCCATTGCTAGGATCCATTAATAGCAAAATCGAGGTGTGCACTCTCCGACCGCTGATGGCGGAGATATGTTACTACAATCTGCCTTACTCCTTCTTCAGTTCATGCCCCTACATATATTATGTCCCGTGGCGTAGTTTGATTTTCCTCTACATATTACTGCAGCAATCTGACCATCTATCTACTTCTAGCATATCCTCTACACCGCATTGTCCACCAATAGTTATACTTAGTTCAGATTTGTTCAGATTGATGATGTTTTTCACTCACAATGTGTTGCAGGTGCTGTCAGTCAAAGTGTTGGAGGCTCAATTTGTTCAGTCTGTCTGGTAAATACCTCAACTAAGGATTATCAAAGACATGCCTCCCTTAGGTCATTATGAAAGACATACCTCACCTAAGGATTACTAAGGATTATCAAATACTGTTGGTCGAGACCGTGACTACAATGTTTCACGTTATTTTCTCAGCCTCAGGCAATTATCAAAGTAGGTGTCTTGGTATAGAACTTTTTATTTGTTCATGTCTTTATCACTCGTATGTTCCTGGTCTCTATTGGACAATATAGTAATATAACTGTATTTTTTAGTAGTGTATGCGCAGATAAAATTTGCACAATGCACCAAATTTCATATTTAATTTTAATGTTCTGTGCCACTATATAACTACAAAATTTCTATCGTTCAATATAATTAGAGAGAGACGTAAGTAATAAACTAGTAAGTAATAGTACTAGCCCAATCTGCAAGCATATATAGAGAGAGACGTGTAGTGCGATATATAGTTAAGTTTGTGCACGTACTTACAAAATGCATACGGATACACAAGGTTTCCAGACTTTTCCTTTTACATACTGAATTAAGGAAGCTAATAATTCCCG
Organism: Secale cereale; assembly: GCA_902687465.1. Taxonomy (NCBI): domain Eukaryota; kingdom Viridiplantae; phylum Streptophyta; class Magnoliopsida; order Poales; family Poaceae; genus Secale; species Secale cereale. Next base: position 300,303,018 of record LR738711.1, read on the forward strand.
AACGTTCGGGATTAATCATTTGCTTCCCAAAACTAATGAGATCGCCTTACGAAACTAAATTATTCCTAATAAAATCCACGGCGCTCGTAGAAGCGCTTGCGGCGCGCCACAAGGACCCTCGTGCACGGCCATTTCCCAGCGCACCGACACGACGCCTCTTCCTCTGCCTCGCAACTCGCAAGGTGCTGATTGGCGGCTTGCCGACAGGCGATCACGATCTCACCGGTGTGGTGATCCTCTAACAGGTACTCCTCCTCGGTGAAAGCGTGCACTCGATCAACGTACCGCCAAGCGTAGATGAGGCGCTTGGGCCCGACTGGACTCAAGGCTTTGTCACGGGCGTCCTTCGCCACCCTCACGACCCTCGCATGGGCCTTCTGCCAAAGAGCCAATTGCCTGACTCTCTCAGACTCGACATAGGCCTGCCAGGCAACATGCCTCGTGGTGCGCTTCTCTTCCTCGGCCTTCTTCTCTGCCTCTATTTTGGCGCGCTCTTCTGGAGGCAAAGCCTCCCACAACGCAACCTCCATTTCTTTCCAAAGCTCCTCAAGGCTGGGGGCCTCAGTGGGCGGTGCAACGTTCTCCTCATAGCAGGCAGCCGACGTGTCCGGTCACGCGTGCTAGAGAGACCGGGAACGCCGATGTGTCCACCTCGACGCGTCACGATGAGGAGTGGAACATCGACATGTCCACCTTGACACGTCACGGAGCGTAGCGGAATGCCGACGTGTCCTGCTTGACTAGTGGCGGCGACGCGTGACCCTCCGCACGGTGCAGCGAGGGGCGCCTAGGGTTTGGGAGGGGCAATGCCATGGTGGTCGACGTGACAGGAAGGGGGAGGAGATAGCGATGAACGTGAGCATTCTTCTGAATGCCGTGGGAGGCGCATCATTTATAGCGAGCAATGGCACACCTACGTAAGATATGTTGCGTGATTAACGTAGCATCTATGTGGGCATATTTGTTGGATTAAATTACGGAGGAGGGAAGGAGTGGAAATATTGCTGGTCACAACCGATTGGACGGGCGCGGGGGGAGGAGAGTCATGCATGCAGATTTTTTTCCACAAGGGGTGGAGTCGTGGGACTGCCGGAGGGAGAAGGAGAGTCAAACAGGTAGATTGTTTTCACACATGGAGAGGAAAAGATTTGGAGACGAATGAGCTTTCTGCAGGTATGGGGAACGGTGCATAATAAGTCATCTTACATGCAATGAACTGACCATTGCATGCCGGGCTAGGTATAGTCTCAAGTCATTAAAAACATAAGGAGTAAAAAGGACCAGAGGGAGTATCATGAATGCGGAGTAGGCAAAAAAAATTGGGGGCATTTATAGCCGTGTGAAGTCTCAAAGGGCGCGACCATGCGAGGGAGGCGAAGGTCGTGGGAGGTGCGACGGTTGACCGAATTAAGTGAAGTTACATGCATGCGCCGGCATGGTGTGCGAACACGCAGAAGCTATACCGTTAGGCCTACAATATGGGTCTAGTGGACATGACATCTAGTGGGTCCTGCATTGTACTCGAGAACTCTTTCGGGGCATGCAGTAGTTTATCCACCGGGCAAGCCACCACCTCACGCCGTTCGCACACCCTGCTCGTCCACGTCTTCTAACTTACAACAGTTCACTCCCAGTCATCCCATCCTTTCACATTACACCAGTTCCACTTCTCCTAACCCACCTCCAAAATCCATGGCCTCCCAAATCTCCATGATCGACAGTGAGTACTAGGTTAGAACCATCACCAGCAATGAGTTCATCGTCATCTACACCCATAGATCCGCGGCGGTGGAAGCATGCCTTGGTCGCTTCCTACACATGTTCGAAAGTTCATAGGATGAGTGGGTCTCTGGGCTAGATGTTGAGTACACCATAGTCTTGGAAAGGGAAAAGCTTCTAAAGGTAACAGAGATGAAGAAGCCCGCCGTGATCCAGGTTTGCGTACATAACGTGTGCTTGGTCTACCACATATTCCATGCCGACGTTAGGTGTTAGGTGTCGGTGTCAAAAACCGGCGGATCTCGGGTAGGGGGTCCCGAACTATGTGTCTGAGGATCGATGGTAACAGGAGGCAGGGGACACGATGTTTAGCCGGGTTCAGGCCCTCTCGATCGAGGTAAAACCCTACTTCCTGCTATATTAATATGTATGAATATGAATATAACGGTTGATCTACCTCGAGAACGAATTGGCTAAACCCTAAAGTATAGCCTATGAGGATTTGAGATTCTCCGTTAGCCTCTACGGAGTAAACCCTCCGGTTTATATACACACCGGAGGGGCCTAGGGTTTGTACATACCATCTTGCAGAGGAAGGAAAGACTACACCCGAACCTAAAACCTGCCTTTACACTAATATAGGGGTCCTATTCGGATACGAGAGATGATCTTCAACTATGATCTTCATGGCCCACCAGTCCGGCCCACCAAGAGTTATATGGCCTCCCAAGGACCCCTCCAGCCAGGACTCCCTCAGTAGCCCCTGAACCTGGCTTCAATGACGATGAGTTCGACTTTCGTATTGTCTTCGGCGTTGCAAGGCGGGTTCCTTCTTCTGAATATATCTTCTGCAAAAAGGAGTATTGTGTTCAGCTCCGCCTGGTTAGTATAACCCTTAGCCTCAAAGGCAAGGCCCTGTAAAAGAAAACGAATTATGTGTCTTTACTGACAACTTTTGGGTGAAGCATCGTGTCCAACCCACTAGCATATCGAATCATTTATTTGGTCCTGGTTCCGCGTTTCGAGGTAAATCTTCATTGACATGTCCCATCAAAATAGAGATCGTGCCCGCTTTTAGTGGGATCCTTATCAATATGACGTGAGCACCCACGCCGCGCATTACGCACGGCCGCTTTGGGAACCGGCGAGGTATATGGCTAATGTGGGGGGACACTTTGTATTCACAGCGTTATAAAAGGATATCTATCCCTTTCATCAGCCCCACGCCTTCCGCAAGCTCGAGCTCTCCAATCTCTCTTGCCCCGTATTCTCATCTCCTGCGCCCACCGCTCCTCGTTCCTCAACCACTACTCCCCTTCCCAGCAATGGTTGGATCCATTGCCAGGGGCAAGTGGGAAGCTTCCACGGTCACAAAAAAGACCGTGGAGGATCTACGAAGCGCGGGCTATCTCGATTCCACTATCGCGCACCGAGTCCCTGCCAAGGGTCAGGTGATTCTTGTACCTGAGGCGGGTGAGAGGGTAGTGTCCACGTCCCATTTTGTTAAGGGGCTAGGGTTTCCACTCCACCCCTTTGTTCGGGGTCTTCTGTTCTTCTACGAGCTAGATTCCCATGACCTAGCCCCGAACTCAATCCTTCACATATCCACTTTTATAGTGGTGTGTGAAGCTTTCCTCCACATCCCTCCACACTTCGGCCTATGTCTCAAAACCTTCAACGTAAAGCCGAAGGTGGTGGACGGACAGCACGCGGAGTGCGGGGGCGCCATGATTAGCAAGCTCCCGAATGCAACTTTGCCCAAGGGCTCATTTGTGGAGACGAATAAGGTCTGGCAGCAGGAGTGGTTCAACATCACCGAACCCCGCGACGCCAAATGGACGATGGAGCCTCCTTTCAGATCCGGACCCCCAGAGAGGCTGACCTCTTGGACCAAAAAGGGTCTAGACTGGGGGTCTACGACTGAAGTGACGACTCTTGTGAGCAGTGTGTCCGGCATGATATCCAAGGGGCACCTGCTCTCCTCCGTGGTCCAGGTGATGCTGACCCAGCTTGTTCTCCCTTGCCAAAGTTGGGACTCGTCCCTATGGGAGTTCGAACCGGCAGGAGACAAGCTGCTGAAGCATCTCTTCGGCTTTACGCACAAGAAAATCTGGAAGCATCTCTTCAAGAGCCAGAAGGAGTGGCCGATGGAAACCGAAGACGCGGGCTTTAGCACCGCGCTCTCCGCCCTAGTGGTAATAGAAAACTTTGCCGAACATATATATTTTTTGACTGGCAACTGTAGGGAAAACCCCCCACAGCAATGAAAAAATATTATTAAAAAGAGTCAAAAGTGTACAAGGATTACAAGGGGTAATCGAACAAAGAAAAGGGAAAACTAAGCTAAGAGGCTAGGAAGCTAAAAGAAACAAAAAACCTAACGGAGGTAGAAAAGAAATCCATCTAAGCAGCTCATCCTTGTACCTTTGCTTGACTCTATGATGCATGAGTGTAATATAATGGATGAAAGCACTGCTCCATCTATTAAAACTATGTCTCTCATGTCTGAAAACTTTTGCGTTTCTCATTATCCAAATGTTCCAGCAGGCAACAAAGACAACCTCAGTAAAGAAAGGTTTTGCAAAATCTTGCTTGGCTTGTATGGCAATAGTGGACATATCATCTCCAGGTGGCCATGAAATTTGCAGGTAATTCCATATTCTCACACTAAAATTACATTGGAAAAATAGATGATCCCTGGTCTCACGTGTTGCCAAGGCACACATCACACAATTGACTCCATCCTCCAAATGCCAATGCCTTCTTTGAACCATATCTTTAGTGTTCAGCCTATCCATGATTAATATCCAAGCAAACACTTTGATTTTCATTGTGCAGGAGGATCTCCATATCCACAAAAGCAGAGGATCAAAAGTCATGGCAGAGTGCATGAAAGAGTAGAACAGCTTGGGTTTAAAAGGGTTGGAGCTCCCCTACCAGAACCAGATGTCATTTGCATCCAATTCCCTATTACAATTGCCCATTAGATTTTGCACTGTTGTATACTCCTGGTAGGCCTATGCAGATAGAGGCAAGTGAAACAACTGAGTGAAATCCTGAGAATGAAAAGCCTCAGAGACTGTAATCCAGGGATCTTTGACATATGAGAAGAGCCTTGGAAATCTTGCTTGTAATGGGGTCACTGAATCATCTAGTTTCCACTTATCAGACCAAAACAAAGTTGAACTTCCAGAGTTAATCTTAACCCAAGTTGTGCTCCTAAAATGATCCAGCAATCTGCAGATATCTTTCCACCAAAAGGAACCACAACTATCAGTCCCCTGGGGTGCAGAAGAGTAATAATATGTATCCCAAATAAGTGACACCCATGGTGTATCCAACCTATTTAAGAATTTATGCAAGTGCTTAAGCAAAAGAGCCATGTTCTGCAATCCTAAGTTTAGGATGCCCAGTACACCTTTATTTTTGGGCCTACAAATGAGGTCCCAGGCTGCCAGTGAGGGGGAAGGCTCATCTCTATTCTTTCTCCATAAGCATTGTCTTTGAATACGCTCCAATTTTTTTAGAATCCCAGCTGGAACAGACAGGCTGCTAAGGTAGAAGATAGACATGGAAGACAGAGCAGAATTCAAAAATTGAAGCCTTTCTCCCTGATTCAAGAAAGAAGAGCTAGCTGACATTCTTCTCTCCATACAGTCCACAAGTGGCATAAAATCCACCATTTTGGGTCTAGTAGTACCAACTCGTAGACCAAGATATGTGAAAGGCAGTTTACCAACCTGACATCCAAAAGCATCAGCTAGGCTATGATAGTATTGTTATCCACATTAATAGGTATCATGGAAGATTTGTGGTAATTCACCACTAAACCAGTAGAGGTGGAGAACACTTGGAGCATGTCCTTGAGGGCCAAAAGTTGAACATTGTCTGCTAGTAAGATGATAAGAGTATCAACAGCATACTGCACAATAGGATAATCTTGATTATGGCATGGGATAGGCATCTTGAGAATTCCCCTCTTGAACATATCATTTACTATTGATTGCAATAAATCTACAGGAATCACAAATAATAAAGGTGAAAGATAGTCTCCTTGTCTAACTCCCTTTTTAGAGAGGAACTGTCTGCCAGGAACTCCATTCAAAAGGATAGAAGATGTTCCATTTGAAAGTAGCTGCTTTACCCAAGAGATCCATTTCTGATTAAAACCCTTGTGCTTCAGAATCAGCAAAATAGCTTCATGCTCAATAGAATCAAATGCCTTCTCAAAATCCAATTTTAGAATAACTATAGGTCTCTTTGACTGATGACATTGATGCAGATATTCAAGTGACCAGCCAATACAGTCCTGATTGGTCATGTTTTTAATAAAACCATACTAGTTCTTATGAATGCATTTCATAATGATCTTCTGAAACATGTTGGCAGCCATCTTGGACAGGAATTTGAGACCCATCCCAGTCAAGGAGATTGGCCTATAGTCTCCAACACCTTCAAGAGCCAACTTCTTGGGGATGAGTGTGATATAGGAACCATTTATATTTGCCAAGTTAGCAGTGCCAGTATGAAAAGCTTCAGCAAGATCATAGAAATCTTAAAAAATAATGTGCCAGCACTTCTTGAAAAATAACCCATTAAAACCATCTGGTCCAGGGGCTTTATCTATGGAAATATGCTTGACAATATCATCCATTTCCTCCTTTGTAAAAGGTTCTGTTAGGAAATCTAACCCATTAATTGGTTGGAGCAAACTAGACAAGTCAAAGCCCATAACTAAACCAGCAGAAACTCCCATCCTATTTTTGAAACAATTCCATATGATCCCCTCCATCTGAGAATGATTAGAAACCACAGATCCATCAACATCTTTCAGAGAAGCAATGGAATTCCTTCTATGCCTCTCAGTGGCCATAGCATGGAAAAATTTGGTGTTCTCACCACCAACTTTAATATACCTGACTGTGCATCTCTTCTTCCAATATACAAACTATAAATGTAACAGTTTCTCCACATGCATTTTGACCACCTTCCTGAAGTTAAATTCAGGCCTATATAAAGGCCTGACCTCCTCAAGGCCATCAAGGCATAAAATTACCTCATTACACCTAGAAATCAGCACTTTCAGTTTAGAGATATTCATGTGCCATCTTTTAAGGGCTCCCCTCAAGTTCTTAAACTTGTCTGCAATTCTAGCTGTTATGTGAGATTTGGAAGATGGTGCCACGTATGTTTTACACACTCCATAAACCCCTCTAGCTCAACCCAATAATGTTCAAACCTAAATATAGAAGATTTAGGAATGGAGGTCTTAATGACCACACATGGCACATGATCTGAGGTGGTTCTAGCCAGTGGTAAAACTTCAATCATGGGATATGAAGAGATCCAATCTGTGGATGTGAAGAACCAATCGAGTTGTTCTAACAAAGGATTGTCCTGCATATTGGACCATGTATAAGCTCTCCCCTTAAGAGGTAACTCAAGTAAACCAAGGTGAGCAATTATCTTATTGAAAATGAAAATATCATTCAGGTCCCCTCCTGGCAAATTTCTATTATCCAGAGATCTCATGAGATTAAAGTCACCCACCACAAGCCAGTTCTCACCTACTGGCATATGCAAGTTATATAACTAGTTGACAAATCTATCTTTAGCTTCTCCTTGGCATGGACCATAAACAGATACAAGGTACCATTGCTCATTATTTTGCTTTGAGATGAACTGAACTATGACAGCAAACCGCTGAATTTCTATGAAAGTACCCCGAAAAATAGATGAATTCCACACTATTAGAATGCCCCAGAAGCACCCTCAGAAGGTGAAAAAGCAAAATTGTCAAATATTTTAGGGAAGAATGATCTAATAGACCTGAAATCAAAGGAGGCACATTTGATTCTTGAAAACAGGCAACAGCACACTGATTCTCATCCAGCTTTTGTCTGACAGCTCTTTGTCTAGCATCAGAGTTTAAACCCCTAAAATTCCAGCATAGAACACTCCAATTTTTGCATGCACTATTCATTAAAACTATTAAGAGGAAGAAGAACATTCTGGTGACACTTAATGCCACCACTTACAATAAGCACCCATGTCCAGCATAGTACTAATAAACTATTACATATAATAGCAAAAGGCAAAATCCCTGACAACTGAAGAACACAATAACAGACCTGCCACCTCCAACAAGCCAATGGACCACTAAACATTTGCACCGCTAGCCGTAGGGGTAGAAGGGTCAGCCATAAGCTTCTCCACGGTGATCAGATCATCAGCAATGCCCATCTCCTGACCAACCTGTTGTAACTTTGCAATAGGGGTTGGAGGTGGAATATCTTCACCTGGCTCTTCTTGCATTTCTGAGAAACTGTTGCTACAAAAGGCTTGGCCTTTGGCTTCCTCCTCTTTGACTGCATTGGAAGCTCCTGGAAAATTGGTTTGAAGCCATCTCTCTGCAAGGAGCCACGAGTGAACCTTCTCACTGAAGTTTCAACAACTGGGGTGGGAGCCATGGTTTTCCTGGGCCTTCTAATATTTCTCTTATCACTTACAGAAAACACTTTAGACTGAGCAGCTGGCATAGAAAACTGATCTATCTCACCACCTGCGGGAAACAAGGCCCTTGCCACAGGCCTTTGCAGCAAATCATTGTTATGACAGGTCAGCCTTGGCACCTCAAAGGCCAAGTCTCACCTTCTTTTGGTTAGTAGACCAGCCTGATAAGGTAACACCTGTATGGGCTTAGAGATTTCATAGCAAATATCAGACTTGAACATGACCTCGAAGTTCCTTTTGAGAGCCATCTCTGGGGTCAGCTCAGGCCCAAGAAAAACCCTGGCCTCAAAGACATCTGAGGCAAGCAGAAGAGGAACATCACTGCCATCTAGGGAAGGGCCATTCACAGAAGCTGGTGCAGCTGGTTGGTAAACCACTAAGGCCCAATCATCAGGATTATAAATTGTAGCAATAGGTTGCTCCACACTATTTGTTTGCACTTGTCTACTTTCAGTAACAGCGGGCTGCTCCACATAAAAAACAAGCACAAAATTAGGTTGAATGTGCTGATCCACTGACGCAGAAAGGTCTTCCGAGATGTCAAGCTCCATAGATTCCTGCTCCACTTCCACTTCATTCTGCACAGCCTCATCCTCACCCAAGCTGCATTGCCCCAACTGCTATCCTCCATGTCAGGCTGCTCTGGAGGAGGTGGTGGTACATCATTCCAGCCTAAAGCAGGGTCTGGGGGTAAGAAAAACTGTGGAAGCTCAGGAAAAGGCACCCCAGGAAGAGGGTGTGGGTTTCCATTAATTGGCATCCAGTCCTCATCTTGTGGCATCTTCTCTGCAAAGTTAGCCCCAAGGATGTAAATAGGCACTGTCCATGACACTCTTGCCCCTCCCCATGCAGCATAGTCATTGAAAACAACATCACGAGGAACCAGATCATCTTCAGAAAAAGAGGCAAACACTAAAGATCTAACAAGATACGGATCTTCACTGTTCCAATGATGGAATTTGCCAAAGGTGTTAACTGCCGCTCGAATGTTGTCAGTATTGCGAAGGTCGAGAGGGATGCCCAACAACATAATCAGACCTTGGCGAAAACCCTGAGCCCCATGAAAACCCTCCCCCTCATCATGCTTCATAAATCGGACGAACCGATCATTTCCAAGGTGTTGTGGAGGGAGTTGAAGGAAAGAAAAACGCACCGATGGATCCCTAACACGAAACTGCCCAACAGCATTGATCCAAGGCTGAGCAGAACAAACTTGATACCCATGGGCTTCCAACCATTCAGCAACCTCTTCACGGGCAGCACCAACCTCATTGTCAGCAGGCACAGGCATAACCTCAGCTAGCATGTCTTCATGACGATGCATAGTGGCGGCATGCGGTGTGACATATGTGCGCGGACATCTTGCATCCCCTGCATCAATAATATGGTGTCCAGCAGGAACATACTGCAGTGGGTTTAGCGGGAAGTTGGCCATGACCAGCGGCGGCGAAGGTGGCTCAGGAGGAGGCGTCGGTGGAGCTGGAGGAGAACCAGAAGGAGTCCTAGGACTAGGACAAACAGAATTGGGCGATATGGTCGGTGAAATCAAAGCCAAAGGGTCCAAGTTTGACACAAATCCTGATAGAGAGATATTCGCGTGCCCTGTATCTTCAGTCTCGGAAACTGAATCGTTAGCGGGTTTGGGTTTCCAAACCAAACCCAAACGCTTAGCAAAATGGACGCAATCTCGCCTACTATGGCCCACCCAAGAACAGCCCAAGCACTTTAAAGTTGACGTGCATGAAGAAGAGAAATGCCCTCGCTTAAAACAATTCTGGCACGTAACAATTTCAACAACCATATCATTAATCATTTGATCAAAGGAAGCTTCAGCCTCTGATGGGCTTGGCATGGCAATGGAGCTAGATGGGCCTATCATAGTTGGGCCCAAAGGAGACAGATTTGGAGTGCCAGAAATCCCGCCCGCGCCTGCCGACACAAGATCCGAGGCAAGACCCCTCAAAGCGATGCATTGTTGAATCTTTGATGGGCTCACCGTGCCAAAACTATCGGCGGCGAAGCAACGGTCCAATGAAGAACATCCGGCTGGGGTGGAGGAATGATCACACGCTCCCTCTCAGAGATCTCATAGCCAGCACATTGAGTAGCCGCGATGCACTCAGCCGTAGCTTGATATTTCTACCCTTTGCACGCATCATAGTTTTGAAAAGTAGCAAAAGACAATTTCTTCTGGATAGAAGGCCTAGACTTAAAAGCTGATTTGGATGGGGGGTTATGCATTGCAAGAAGACCCAAAGCTGTCCTACGTTTAGAAGGGCTTACCAAAATCCACTCAGCATCACACTCTTTCTTCCAAAGCTTGAATTCCCGATACCAATTAGGACCCCATTTCCCCACAAATGAAAATAACACTTGAATTGAGGGCAAGAGTATGATCTAGTGACAACGATATGAAAACCCACATCCTTGCATGAAACATTGAAGCTAAATACCTTGTCAGCAATATATGAGACCCAAAGCTCAATGGCAGATCCTCCAATCGCCGATTCAAGAGCAGCGGCCACAGAATCCTCGTTGAGACGAAAATCATGCCTACTAAATGAGGCAACCAGGGTGAAAGCCCCTCTCCCATCCATAGGGTGGACGGTGATGCCAGAAGCCTTGTAGATCTCCTCTGCAAAAACTCTACCCCTGGAGAAATCCAGATCAAGGGTAGATCCCGAAGGAGAATCCATCACTGAAGACATACACAGATAGATCTTGAGACGCCGATGAAGATGATAGGATCAAAAGCCCAAATTAGTGGTGAGGAATGGAGATCGCTGGTGGGCTAGGGTTTAGGGGTGGGTTGGTGGGTGGAGGCGCCATTCCCTCCCCTTTTTCCCCCAAGGAAGTTGATACATGGTTTAAAAACTATTTGTATATTTATTCCCTTATATAATGATAACAGGAATTGGAGTTTTTGCGTGATATACAGGGCTGGACGAAGAAGGCGACCCGGACTAAGAGTCCGGCACATCTGCCCGAAGACACAGCATTGCCTCTACTGATGACGATGCTGGTCCCGGCGCCGTACAAGGCGCCGACCAAGAAGCCCAAGGAGATGAAGGGCAAGGGGGCTGGAAATAGCACTCGTCCTGCAGACAGGAAGTCCGAGGAAATCAACGTTCTATCCTCCAAAGATGTGGAGGAAGATGAGGAGGAGGAAGAGGAAGAAGAAGAAGAAGAGCCCCCTGTGCAAGGCAGGGGGAAGAAGAGGGCGGCCGTCGCTGACGCATGCACCGTCGTGCCCCGAAGGAAACTGTAATGCCCCAGATGTAACATTTTCCCTATATGGCAATATATAAACTTTGGCTTCATCAATTCCATTCCGGGTTCTTCTTTCTTTTCGGGTTTCTCGTTTTGTCGTGTGCGTGTGTGCATTTCATCCATGTCATGTTGTCATGTGCATTGCATTGCATTTGTGTTGTCACTTGCATCCGGTCCCACTCGTCTCTTCCCGTTGTCCGTTCCGAGTTCAGACGCTCTCACACCTGCCTGTGGCATCCCCGAGTCCTTCTTTCGTGTTTGACCGCGTAATGTTTCCGGAATGGCGTGAGACTTGTCGTGCGATGTTGTTTTGATACGTGTAGGCCGCCTGTCACGTTTCGTCGCGTTTGGAGTTCGTTTGGTACTCCAACAGTTAACCTCGTGGGCTAAAAGTACCTCCTCTTTGGGGCCCAAGACCCCCTCCACAACAGCCCACCAACCCAGCACAACCCTTCCCATCATCTCGGTCGTTGAATTTTGATCGCGTGGCCGAAAACCGCTCCCCATTTGGAGTCTCCTAGCTCCTTGTGCCTACATAAACGTCCACCCCTCCGTTTTATTCATCCAAACCCTAATTTCTGCCTCCTCCCGCAGCGCCGGACGTGTCAGCCGCCGCCTCCGGCCTCTCCGCAGCCGCCACGTGGCAGCCGCCGCCGCACCCCACCGTACCGGCCCGCAGGACCAGCGCGGGCCCGCCGCCGCCGCCGTCCCGGGACGGGCCCCCGCGCGCCCCTCCGCCGATCTCCTCCGTCGCCACCGCTCCGACCCCGCCACCGGCCGGCGCCGCCCCGCCACCGGCCCGCCGCCTCCGATTGCACCACGCCGGCGCAGGGATCCGCCGCCCCGCCGTCGGCTTCCCGCCGCTCGGTCCCAAGCCGCCGCCTCGCCCCTCCGACCGGTCCCAGCTCCCGTCGGCCACGGAGCGCGCCGCCCCGGCCGCTCCCCCTCGCCGCCGGCCACTGGTTCGCCGGAGGCCGAGCTCCGAGCTCCGACGACCGCCGATCCGATCGGGATCGCCCTGATCCAGTGCTCCCGCGGGCAGGGAACCCTAACGGGCCCGCGACCCGCAACCCGGCGCCCGTTTGATCGCCCCGCGACCCGCGTGCTCCGATCCGCGAACCCGCTCCGACCCGCGCCCGCGTTGACCGTTCCAGCCAGAGGTTGACCCTTGTTATTTTTACGAAGTCCTTTTAGTTTTTAGTTGTCTGATGCATTTTTGTGATGGCTATAACTTTTACTGTGCTTGTCCATTTTGTGCGTATGATATGTCAAAATGATCGTGGTGACATGTACTCTGTTTTGTTCCATTGTGTCATGCTTGTTTGAGTCCATCTAGATGTCTTAATCTTCATGAAAAGAGTGCTATATGATATAAACTGCTGCTATTAGTTATTTTCATGTCATGTTTGAATTGTGATAACTTGGAGCATGTTTATCCAAATGAAGCAAATGATATGTCCAAATGTTCATCATGAGATGCTCTACATGTTGGTTGCTATAGCATGCATGTTAGAGTTCATATTGCCATGTTTATCTCTGTTGCAAAAGTGCATGTGGCTGTTAGGTTTTATAGCTTGTTACGAGATGCCTAGTTGAGGAGCTCGTTGCTATTGATGTGATTGTCCCCATGTCACATGCTCATATGTTTTGGACTCCCCATCATGTGTTCTTTGCTGTGGTGCAAACCAGTTGCCCTGTTATGCTTCGAGGTCACTTAAACATGCTCACAAACATGCCATGATAATATTGCTGTTTTAACACTTAGTGAAATTTCACTAAGTCTGGAATCTGTAATATCCTGATGCTATGTTTGCTTGTTATTCTAGGCAAATCTATGTTAGTTTTGGGGCGGCCATTGATCATTCCTTGTTGTATATGTTGTTGGATATCCATCCATGCCCTCACATGCTCATTTGGGTTGCTTTAGAATATTTAACTCTTGCTCCCAAGTTGCTATAAAATATTGTTGTCAGGTTTTTATTGTCATGATCAAAATGTTGTAGCTTGTTGCTATCGATCCATGCCTCCTATGGAGTTGCTCCAATGGAGTTTTTTGCTGTAGGATATGTCTACTTCATGTCCATGCTTCTTGTCACCATGTTGGAGTGATGTAGAGTTTATATTTCTTGCCCCAAAGTTGCTATGTGGCTGTTAATTTCAGCTTTGCTTTGTTTCTTGTTTCGGGTGTATCTTTTAGCCCGTTGCTCCGTTTTGAGCGTGCCCTACATGAAACTTGTGTGATTTTGCATGTAGATTCATTATATTATCTTGTTAACATGTTTGGAGTATGTTTGCTTCATGTTTGGGTGCATGTTGCACCGTTGCCATGCTTATCTTGTTTTGATCATATCGTCTAGACCGTAGCTCTGTTTTAAACAAACTTTATATGAAACTTGACTAGAATTTCGTGTAGATTGTCATGGTGCATGTTAACTTGCTGTTTAACAACTTTAACTTAAGGTTTGTTCAGATCTGGACTAATTTCAAACTATGCATATGAGGACTTACCGGATTTGTCTTAAGTAGTTTCCGGCCTCATTTAAACCTGCTGTTTCTTGTGTTGTTTCTCCGTGCTTCCTACCTTGCCATGTTTTGCATCCTAAATAGACTTGTCTTGCATCCTACTTGCTTGAGCATATTGTCATGTTTCTTGTGCTGTTTCTATGTGCTTCCTATGTTGTCATGCTGTGCATCCTAGGTGCATCTGCAGTGCTTCCTTAGTGCATCAGCCATGCATCCTATAGTTTGCGCATTGCATCTTGTTTGATTTCGTGCCTCGTGTGTTCTTGTGTTGAGTAGAGTCGGAAGCCGAGATCGAGTACGAGGACGAGGTTACTACCGAGGTTGAGAACAAGGAGCCGTCTTATGATCCCATCAACGACTCGACATGCAAGATGACCTGACCCAGATATCATTACTATCTTTGCCTATTGCTAGAAGTCTCTCTCTTTAGCTTATTGCCTCGATGCTCATGTTTGTTTGTCAGCCTCCTATTGTAACCATGAATCTGTTTAACCACCCAACCTATGCAAACCTTTGTTTGGCTACGTAGGCTTCGCTCAGCCCCTCTTATAGCATTGCTAGTTGCAGGAGAATATTTGAAGATTCTTGCTTCATGTTGAAGCTTGTTGGGATATCACACTATATAAACTCTTAAATGAAATCATCTATATATTGGTAATGGGTGGAAGGCTAAGGCTCTTGCTTGGTGATTTGTTCCACTCATGCCGCCTAGGAACCGTATAAACCGGTGTTATGTTCCTTGATTATGCGTTCCTCACACGGTTGGGGTTATGGGACCCCCTCGATAAACCGCTTAGCGCTAAGGCTTTTCCAGCAAGTCCCAACATTGGTACTCCATTTGCCTAATAACTAAAACTTGCATAGGGCTTTGCAAACCCGAGTTCTTAATTAACAACCCCCGGGCCAGTGCTCCACATGAGTGTTCGTCCAACCGGGCCGACTGCGGGGCCACCACGAGGAAACTCGAGGATTGGTATTTTCCTGTAGGCTGTCCCATCCGGTCGTGGCCTAAGACTAGATACACGCAGCTATTGTCAGGGTGTCGGCACGCCGGGAGGATTTGCTGGATTAGTCTTACCTTAGTCGGAGTATCTTGAGCATGGGATTCCGAGAATACTCGGGCCTTCCCACCTTGGAGTTGCGACTCCGCGGATCGTGGGCTTGTAATGGGCCAAGTTGGAACACCCCTGCAGGGTTTTCAACTTTCGAAAGCCGTGCCCACGGTTATGTGGCAGATGGGAATTTGTTAATATCCGGTTGTAGAAAACTTGAAACCATGTTCAGAACACACTACCAGCGTGAGTACCGTGACGGTCATTTTCGGAAAGGGGTTCGGGAAGTGAACAAGGTGGGGTTATGTTTGACGTGCTTAGATAGGATCACTTTGTGATCACCTTGTCGCTTGTGGCACTTCTCTTCTCGCTCTTATTACGTAAGTTAGTGCTAGTGCTGCTGCAACCTTTTATTCTTTCTTCAGCCTTGTTCCACACCCAAGGCTTAGATAGGTCTGCTACCCGGGAACGGGATTGCTGAGTCCTCCGTGGCTCACATATTCTACACCACACCAGATGCAGGTACCATGACGAACTACTTAGGTGACGGCACCGAGCTATACTGGGAGTACGATGAGGAACGTAGCCGTTACTATGTGCACTATCCCGATGATCAGTAGTGGTTTCTACTAGGGGGCGATTCGAACCTGTGGCTTCATGTATGTTTGGTATCTTTCATTTGGATCTTCACCCGTAGTCGGGTTGTGATGTTATTTGAATGATGTTTGGCTATGTAATGAATTGTGTGACGTGGCGAGTGTAAGCCAACTATCTACTTTTGCAATTTCAGCCCCTATTTTTACATGAGTCGTGCAAAGATACCGAACTTGCGATCATTCCAGAATGGGCTTATACCTTTAAGTCATGCCTCGACACGTAGGAGGTATAGTCCCATCCTGGGCATTACAGAAACTGAATCTCGGAGCTAGTTCAGATTCATCTGAATCGTAAGTTATTCCGAGTTCAAGCGCTACACCTTTGTTTATTTAGTATTTTTGAGTTCGTCCTCACCGGGATTCTCTCACTGGGATTTTGAGTTCTTCCTCAAGGACAAAAGAGTGAAATTCATTACTGTAGACTTTACTAACGACAAGAGAGTCCTGGATCGGATAGGCCTCGTTGTAGGCCAGCCCTTCGACCTCCAGAGGAATTGGTTGGTGGCTCCGATCAGCCTTTATTGCTGATGCTGGCAGCAACCATGCTTGATCCTTCATACGCTAAACTGAGGAAACCACCCGGAGTTTCATCGTGCATGGGAGTCGAAGATAATAGATGAAGATCACATCATGTACGCAGCAACGGATGCCTACCTTTGTTTAAATATCTACAAGGGTTGGATGAATAAGCAGAGCCCAGTGTCCGGTTCAAGCAAAGAAGTGTCGACAAAGAGGAAGAGGAAGAGTGAAGAGGATGAAGTAGAGGACGTGGACTCGGACTCTGAGTAAGGTGGCAGTGCCATTGCTCATGCTGGTTCTACTGCAGTGTCAAGCGAACTACTAGTAGTTCCTTAGTTTTATTTCAGGGGTGTGTTGTGCTGAGCCCCCAGCAGAACTATGTGATGTTCTTTCTCGTTGTTCGAACTCTTTAGTACGTATAGTAGTACTAGCATGTCTTACTACTGTTCTTAGTTGGTACTACTACTCATATCTTCGCGTTCCTAATGTACTTAATACGTACTAGTAGTATAATTTGGGTCAAATGATTGGTGAAAGTTCGACGGAGCGAAGGAAGAAGATGGCAGAGAAGCTACCCCACTATCTATAGTAGGGTGGCAGTGTGCCCATGATCTATCTTATGAGTGTTGGGTGTGGAATGCAGTTCGCCGGAAAAAATGGATCGTGCCTAGGGTTAAACGGATGGTGGGGTTGGGGGAGCATGGCGGTGGCACGCAGTTCAGGGGAGGGCGGGGCGGTGGAGGCAGGGCGGTTAGGCCTGTGGCAAGCTGGCGGCTCGATGCGTGAGAGAGAAGATGAACAGTGCATCATTTTCAGAGGTTAAAGAAGCCCTTCTGGCTGTCCATCTTGCATCCAACGGCACGTGGCATTCAAGGTCTCGAAGGTGGATTCCACGTCCGCACCCGGTTTGCGGGCTCGGCGCGGGCGCGACCGGCTTCCGCCGCGATAGCCACCATGCGTGCCTCCTCCATGCAGGCGGAGATGATAATGACACGCTAGCTCCTCCTCGCTGACATGCTGGATCACGCGCTTGTCCTCCTCTTCGTACGCTGCGGGCATAGACGTGGCTCCACCTGCTCGCGTGCTTGGTGCTACTTCTCAAGCTTGCTTTGTATTCCCTCGAAGAGGAAAGGGTGATGCAGCACAGTAGCATAAGTATTTCCCTTAGTTTTTGAGAACCAAGGTATCAATCCAGTAGGAGACTACGCGCGAGTCCCTCGCACCTGCACAAACAAATAAGAACTTCGTAGGCAATGCGATAAGGGGTTTTCAATCCCTTTACGGTCACTTACGAAAGTGAGATCTGATAGATATGATAGTTTGATATTTTTGGTATTTTTGGATATAAGAAAGTAAAAAAAGGAAAAGTAAGTAGATTATAGATTGATATGTTGAGAATAGACCCAGGGGCCATAGGTTTCACTAGTGGCTTCTCTCATGATAGCAGAATTCTATGGTGGGTGAACGAATTACTGTCGAGCAATTGATAGAAAAGCGAATAATTAGGAGACTATCTAGGCATGATCATTATATACAGTAATCACGTCCGAGACAAGTAGACCGAAACGATTCTGCATCTACTACTATTACTCCACACATAGACCGCTATCCAGCATGAATCTAGAGTATTAAGTTCATAAGAACAGAGTAACGCCTTAAGCAAGATGACATGATGTAGAGGGATAAACTCAAATAACGTGATATAAACCCCATCTTTTTATCCTCGATGGCAACAATACAATACGTGCCTTGCTACCCCTACTGTCACTGGGAAAGGACACCGCAAGATTGCGACCAAAGCCAAGCACTTCTCCCATTGCAAGAACTATAGATCTAGTAGGCCAAACCAAACCAATAATTCGAAGAGACTTGCAAGGATATTATAATCATACATAAAAGAGTTCAAAAAAGAACCAAATATTTCTCATAAATAATCTTGATCATAAACCCACAATTCATTGGTTCTCGACAAACACACCGCAAAAAGAGATTACATCGAATAGATCTCCTCGAAGACTGAGGAGAACTTGGTATTGAGATCCAAAGAGAGAGAAGAAGCCCTCTAGGTACTAACTATGGACCCGAAGGTCTGTGGTAAACTACTCACACTCAGGGTGAGGCGATGATGATGATGTAGAAGCACTCCGTAGTAGATCCCCCCTCCGGCGGAGCTCCGGAACAGGCCCCAAGATGGGATCTCACGGGAACAGAAGGTTGCGGTGGTGGAATTAGGGTTTTCTCTCCGTCTTTGATGGTTTCGGGGTACATAGGTATATATAGGAGGAAGGAAGGCACCGGGGGCCAAACATGGGGCCCACATGGCAGGGGGGCGCGCCCCCACCCTCGTGGACGCCACATCAGCCTTATTTTGTGGTTCTCAAGTCTCCAGTTCGTAGTCTGCTCCAAAAATATCTCTCACAAAGTTTCATTCCGTTTAGACTCCGTTTGATATTCCTTTTCTGTAAAACCCTGAAATAGGCAAAAATAGCAATGAGGACTGGGCCTTTGGGTTAATAGGTTAGTCCCAAAAATAATATAAAAGTGTATAACAAAGCCCATTAAACACCCAAAACATCATAAATAATAGCATCAAACAATCAAAAATTATAGATAACTTGGAGACGTATCAAGCATCCCCAAGCTTAATTCCTGCTCGTCCTCGAGTAGGTAAATGATAAAAACAGAACTTTTGATGTGGAATGCTAACCAACATAATTTTCAATGTAGTTCTCTAATTGTGGCATGAATGTTCAGATCTGAAAGATTCAAGACAAAAGTCTATATTGACATAAGAAATAATAATACTTCAAGCATACTAAAAAAGCAATCATGTCTTCTCAAAATACTATGGCTAAAGAAAGTTATCCCTACAAAATCATATAGTCTGGCTATGCTCCCTCTTCATCACACAAAATATTCATATCATGTACAACCCCGATTTCAGCCAAGCACTTGTTTTCATACTCTATTCTTTCAAACCTTTCAACTTTCATGGAATACATGAGCGTGAGCCATGGATATAGCACTATGTGGAATAGAATGGTGGTTGTGGAGAAGACAAAAAGGAGGGAGATAGTCCCACATCGACTAGGCTTATCAACGGGCTATGGAGATGCCCATCAATAGATATCAATGTGAGTGAGTAGGGATTGCCATGCAACGTATGCACTAGAGATAAAAATGTATGAAAGCTCAACAAAAGAAACTAAGTGGGTGTGCATCCAACTTGCTTGCTCACGAAGACCTAGGGCATTTGAGGAAGCCCATCGTTGGAATATACAAGCCAAGTTCTATAATGAAAATTCCCACTAGTATATGAAAGTGACTAAACATGAGACTCTCTATCATGAACAACATGGTGCTACATTGAAGCACAAGTGTGGAAAAAGATAGTAGCAATTGTCCCTTCTTTATTTTCCTACTTTTTTTGGAGGGGCCTTCTCTTTTGTTTGGCCTTTCCTCACATGGGACAATGCTCTAATAATGATGATCATCACACTTCTATTGATTAAAAACTCGATATTACAACTCAATACTAGAACAAAGTATGACTCTATATGAATGCCTCCGGCGGTGTACCGGGATGTGCAATGAAATAAGAGTGACATGTATGAAAAATTATGCACGTTGGATTTGCCACAAATACAATGTCAACTACATGATCATGCATGGCAATATGACAATATGAAGCGTGTCATATTAACGGAACGGTGGAAAGTTGCATGACAATATATCTCGGAATGGCTATGGAATGCCATGATAGGTAGGTATGGTAGCTGTTTTGAAGAAGAGATATGGTGGCTGTTTTGAGGAAGGTATATAGTGGGTGTATGGTACCGGCGAAAGTTGCGCGGTACAAGAGAGGCTAGCAATGGTCGAAGGGTGAGCGTGCGTATAATCCATGGACTCAACATTAGTCGTACGAACTCATATACTTATTGCAAAAATTTACGAGTCATCAAAACAAACCAATCAACGCATGCTACTAGGGGGGAGGTTGGTAGGAGTTAACCATCGCGCGCCCCCGACCTCCACACAAAGGATGACACTCTACAAATACCTCATGCTCTAACTTCGTCACATAGCGGTTCACCATACGTGCATGCTACGGGAATCACAAACTTTAACACAAGTATTTCTCAATTTCATAATAACTCCACTAGCATGACTCTAATATCACTATCCTCATATCTCAAAACAATTATCAAGCATCCAACTTCTCATCATATTCAATGCACTTAGTATGAAAGTTTTTACTACATTCATCTTGGATGCCTATCATATTAAGGATAGTTTTATAGCCAAAGCACATTACCATGTTGTTCTAATAGACTCTCAAAAGGATATAAGTGAAGCATGAGAGATCAACAATTTCTACAAAATAAAATTACCACCGTGCTCTAAAAGATATAAGTGAAGCACTAGATCAAACTATTTAACTCAAAAGATATAAGTGAAGCACATAGAGTGTTCTAACAATTCTTAGGCCATATTTATCTCTCTCAAAAAGGTGTGTCCAGAAAGTATGATTGGGGCAAACTAACAAGCAAAGTCTCAAATTATACAAGACGCTCCAAGTAAAACACATATCATGTGGTGAAGAAAAATATAGTCCCGAGTATAGTTACCGATAGATGAAGACGAAAGAGGGGATGCCTTCCCAGGGCATCCCCAAGCTTAGGCTTTTGGTTGTCCTTCAATTTTACCTTGGGGTGCCTTGGGCATCCCCAAGCTTAGGCTCTTTCCACTCTTTATTCCATAGTCCATCAAAGCAATACTCAAAACTTGAACACTTCACAACACAAAACTTAGACAAAAATCTCGTGAGCTCCGTTAGTATAAGAAAACAAACCACCACTCAAAGGTACTGTAATGAACTCATTCTTTGTTTATATTGGTGCTAAACCTACTGTATTCCAACTTCTCTATGATTCATATCCTCCAATACTACTCATAGATTCATCAAAATAAGAAAACAACACACGAAAACATAATCTGTCAAAAACAGAACAGTTTGTAGTAATCTGTAACTTTCGCATACTTCTGTAACTCCAAAAAAATTCAAATAAATTTGTAAACGTGGGGAATTTTTCTACCAGTCATCTGCAAAAAGAATCAAATAAATAACACACTCCAGTAAAATCTGGTGACTATTCTAGCGAGTGCTAACGTTTCTATTTTTTACAGCAATATCATATAAACTTCACACAAGTCTTCCCAAAGGTTCTACTTGGCACAAACACTAATTGAAACACAAAACCACATCTAAACAGAAGCTAGATGCAATATTTATTCCTAAACATAAGAAAAAATAAAATAAAACTGGGTTGCCTCCCAACAAGCGCTATCGTTTAACGCCCCTAGCTAGGCAAGATACAAAGATAGATCTAGGTATTGCCATCTTTGGAAGGCAATCCATAAGTGGCTCTCATAATAGATTCATGAGGTGATTTAATTTTCTTTCTAGGAAAGTGTTCCATGGCTTTCCTTAACGGAAATTGGAATCTAATATTTCCTTCCTTCATATCAATAATTGCACCAATCGTTCTAAGGAAATGTCTACCAAGAATAATAGGACATGAAGGATTGCAATCTATATCAAGAACAATGAAATCTACAGGCACATAATTCCTATTGGCAACAATAAGAACATCATTAATCCTTCCAATAGGTTTCTTAATAGTAGAATCCGCAAGATGCAAATTTAAAGAACAATCATCAAGCTCATGGAAACCTAACAAATCACACAAATTTTTTGGGATAGTGGAGACACTTGGACCCAAATCACACAAAGCAAAGCATTCGTGATCTTTAATTTTAATTTTAATAGTAGGTTCCCACTCATCATAAAGCTTTCTAGGGATAGAAAATTGCAATTCAAGTTTTTCTTCATAAGATTGCATCAAGGCATCAACTATGTGTTTGGTAAAAGCTTTATTTTGACTATAAGCACGCGGAGAGTTTAGTACGGATTGCAACAAGGAAATACAATCAATCAAAGAGCAATTATCATAATTGAATCCCTTGAAATCGAAAGTAGTGGGCTCATCACTATGCAAAGTTTTAATCTCTTCACTACCACTCTTAAAAAATTTAGCATCAAGATCTAAAAACTACAAATCATTGGGATACCTTTTAATTAAAGTAGACTCATCTCCAATCCCGTATTTATAAAGACTCATAATAGAAAACAAGGATGTAATAGGAGACACATCAATAACTTTTATGATAACTAGAAGAACATGCTTTTATATAACTCTCCTTTTTAGCATGCATCCTAGAGGTTCTTTCTTTGCATTCATCAATGGAAACTCTCATGGATTTGAGAGACTCATTGATATCATGCTTAGGTGTAATAGATCTAAGTTTCAAAGAATCAACATCAAGAGTAATTCTATCCACACTTCTAGCCAATTCATCAATCTTAAGCAATTTTTCTTCAAGCAAAGCATTGAAATTCTTTTGCGAATTCATAAACTCCTTAACACTAGTTTCAAATTCAAAAGGCATCTTTACATAAGAGTTATTGTAGGAATTACCATAATTATTAGAGGAATTACTAGGAAAAGGCCTTGGATTAAAGTTTCCTCTATAAGCATTGTTACCAAAATTATTCCTACCAACAAAATTCACATCCAAAGATTCATTATTATTTTCAATCAAAGTGGATAAAGGCATATCATTAGGATCAGAAGAAGCACTCTTAGCAGCAAATAATTTCATAAGCTCATCCATCTTTCCACTCAAAACACTAATCTTTTCAATAGCATGCACTTTTTTACTAGTAGATCTTTCGGTGTGCCACTGAGAATAATTAACCATAATATTATCTAGGAGTTTGGTAGCTTCTCCTAAGGTAGTTTCCATGAAAGTTCCTCCTGCGGCCGAATCTAAAAGATTTCTAGAAGCAAAATTCAAGCCAGCATAAAAGTTTTGAATAATCATCGATAAGTTCAAATCATGTGTAGGGCAATTACGTATCACTAATTTCATTCTCCCCCAAGCTTGTGCAACATTCTCATGATCTAGTTGCTTAAAATTCATAATATCGTTTCTAAGAGAGATGATCTTAGCAGGAGGGAAATACTTAGAGATAAAAGCATCTTTGCACTTATTCCATGAATCAATACTATTTCTAGGCAAAGAGGAAAACCAAGTTTTAGCACGATCTCTAAGTGAAAACGGAAATAACTTCAATTTAACAATATCATTATCCGTATCCCTCTTCTTTTGCATATCACACAAATCAACAAAGTTGTTTAGATGGGTAGCCGCATCTTCACTAGGAAGGCCGGAAAATTGATCTTTCATGACAAGATTCAACAGAGCAGCATTGATCTCACAAGATTCAACATCGGTAATAGGAGCAATCGGAGTGCTAATAAAATCATTATTGTTGGTATTGGAGAAGTCACACAATTTGGTATTGTTCTAAGCCATAGTGACAAGCAAGCAATCCAACACACAAGCAAACAAGAAGCAAGCGAACGATAAACACATGGCAAAAAGAAGGGCGGGGGAGAGGAAAACAAGAGGCAAATTAATGTAATGCGAAGGATAAGGGTTTGTGATTGGTACTTGGTATATGACTTTTGCGTAAGCCTCCCCGGCAACGGCGCCAGAAATTCTTCTTGCTACTTCTCGAGCTTGCGTTGTATTCCCTCGAAGAGGAAAGGGTTATGCAACACAGTAGCGTAAGTATTTCCCTCAGTTTTTGAGAACCAAGGTATCAATCCAGTAGGAGACTACGCGCGAGTCCCTCGCACCTGCACAAACAAATAAGAACTTCGCAGCCAGCGCGATAAGGGGTTGTCAATCCCTTTACGGTCACTTACGAAACTGAGATCTGATAGATATGATAGTTTGATATTTTTGGTATTTTTGGATATAAGAACGGAAAGTAAAAATGGAAAAGTAATGTAGATTGTAGATTGATATGTTGAGAATAGACCCGGGGGCCAACGGTTTCACGAGTGGCTTCTCTCATGATAGCAGAATTCTACGGTGGGTGAACGAATTAGTGTCGAGCAATTGATAGAAAAGCGAATAATTATGAGACTATCTAGGCATGATCATTATATATAGGCATCACTTCCGAGACAAGTAGACCGAAACGATTATGTGTCTACTACTATTACTCCACACATCAACCGCTATCCAGCATGAATCTAGAGTATTAAGTTCATAAGAACAGAGTAACGCCTTAAGCAGGATGACATGATGTAGAGGGATAAAATTAAATAACATGATATAAACCCCATCTTTTTATCCTCGATGGCAACAATACAATACATGCCTTGCTGCCCCTAATGTCACTGGGAAAGGACACCGCAAGATTGAACCCCAAGCCAAGTACTTCTCCCATTGCAAGAACTATAGATCTAGTAGGCCTAACCAAACCAAGAATTCGAAGAGACTTGCAAGGATATTATAATCATACATAAAAGAGTTCAGAAAAGAACCAAATATTTCTCATAGATAATCTTGATCATGAACCCTCAATTCATCGGATCTCGACAAACACACCGCAAAAGGAGATTACATCGAATAGATCTCCTCGAAGACCGAGTAAAACTTGGTATTGAGATCCAAAGAGAGAGAAGAAGCCATCTAGGTACTAACTATGGACCCGAATGTCTGTGGTAAACTACTCACAACTCATGGTGAGGCGATGATGATGATGTATAAGCACTCCGTGGTAGATCCCCCCTCCGGTGGAGCTCCGGAATAGGCCGCAAGATGGGATCTCATGGGAACAGAAGGTTGCGGCGGTGGTATTCCTTTCCCGAAGTTTCATTCCGTTTGGACTCCGTTTGATATTCCTTTTCCGTAAAACCCTGAAATAGGCAAAAACATCAATCTGGACTGGGCCTTTGGGTTAATAGGTTAGTTCCAAAAATAATATAAAAGTGTATAACAAAGCCCATTAAACATCCAAAACATCATAAATAATAGCATGGAACAATAAAAAATTATAGATACGTTGGAGACGTATCACTTGGCAGCGCAGCGGCATCGCGAGGAGGGACGCGAGACGACGTGAGCGGGCGAGCCTTTGGCTTCATGGCAGAGGGATGGCAGGGACATAGCAGTGATGGGTGACAAATGGTCGGCTGGAGGAGGCGGGCGACTGCAGGTACAACAACGATGGCGACATATTGATGAGTGCGCGTATGGGAGCTTAGTTTAGTTTTATATAGGGTTGGTCAAACTTAAAAGAACAGCGTACTAGCACACGTAAACATTAGACTGAGGCTGCGTTTATACTACCACATTAGTTAGCATAGCATCGGCATGGAATCTTGTGCAAGCACGTGCATCGCAGCCACACGGTCGATCGAACAGTGCATCACCATGTCGCGCTCGCAGGACATCCACCGAACCTTGTTGTGTTTGTGAAAACAACCTCAAATATTACTCTACTTCTTTCCTTGAAAAGTTCTTCACGCAAAAATATGTCCATTCATTTGAATTTAGCATCAGTTCATGCTTATTCGGATTTGGACATTCTAGGTGCCCCTTGAATTTTTTTAATACTGATTCTGTGTGTGTGACTAGGAGAGGACGCGTGTAGGTGTCTATATGTGTGTTGTGGCAGAATGGCAATGTGGAGACGGTGTGAGTGTGAAAAATACATAGAGAGGTGTGAATGTGCAAATGATCAGGCATGAGTGAGACAAAGACATGGAGAGATGACGAGATATTGTGTATACATGAGAGAACGGTCTTCTATTTGTACTCGTGTGTGCGCGGGAGAGAGAGAGGGGGGGAGCATCCATAACACAACACAACTATCTCTCTCGATTCGTCCGTCCCTCGCACGATCGCATGTAACACAAGCATCAACCCACACATTTTGACGCCCTCACCAGGCCGTTGCTCGCCTCAAGGCCCGCACATCGAACTCTATCTCGCACACACAATCTCTTCGTGAAAACCATATTTAGCATGTAGCTTTCTATCACATACACACAATTCTCTCTATAGGTTTGATTTCTCTCAATATTTGACACACGCACATACACACACCCCTTCCAACAGAACACAATCCATCCCCATCAAGCTTATATGGCGACCACTCTCGCTTGTGACTGCTGACTGACTCCTCCCCCCTCTCTCTCCCACACAAAATTATCAATCCCTCAACCCACGAGATCCTTCCCCTATTGTCCATGTTTTCAGCTCTCTCATCAAACCTGTTGTCTCTTCTCCTTCCACATGTATAAAATCTGGATGAACACGCATCTCACGTATATTACATGTCTCCATCTTTCTCACAGACCTAACTTCCTCTTACTCCTCTCCCTATCTCTGTCGCGAGGTTTGTCTCCTATTCTCTCTCCCACATACATACAATCCTTCCCACCCCATTACACGTCTCCATCTTTCTTCACAAGCTCTCTCTACATGTTTCATTCACACAATGGGATGTGTTGAAAGGTGTTCAAAATGTTGCTTTAGAATGGATCATGTACAGTAATGGATGGTTTTGTTGCACCCTACAATGTAATAACTATGAAATGCATTTACATTTTAATTTTATTGGGATTATGTGAGTCTAAGCATATTGTGAAGTACTATAGACCTAGTATACATCTTGGAATTCAACAATGATTCTAACTATTGAATTGTATAAACCATTACATTTGAAGTCAGTAGCTTAATATACTTATTTCATGATTACAACAAATGATTAATTCCACTAGAAACTAGAAAAACAAATGTGTACTCCCTCCGTTTTTATTTAAGTACGCTTATTAGCATTGGTCAATGTTTAGTTTTGTAAACTCTGACAAAGTTTATAAACAAAAAATATTAACATATACAATAATAGATAAATACCATTAGATTCATTATTAAATGTACTTTCACATCATACATATTTGTTATGGTTAAATGTTTATATTTTTTCTATAAACTTGGTCAAACTTTAGGAAGTTTGACTTCGGTCAAACCTAATATGCAGAGTTAATAAAAACGGAGGGAGTACTAGTACTACCTCCGTCCTGGACCCCATTGTATTATGTGCCAAATTTTTACCGTAAATTAAACTGTTACAATTTTTTCATGCATGTCAACAAAAAATATATCGGTGGATATGTATTTGAATGTAGTTTTTAATGATATAATTTTTTGTGACATGCATAAACATTTTTGTAGCATTTTAGTAGTTGCTTAGCCGAATCACCCAACACGTCAAACGAGGAGTAGAGTGTTACAAAATTTTCATGTCGGCGGGAAAATCTCCCGCGACACATATTCGAGCAGTGCAAAGTTACCATCATACCCTTCGTAACAGGCCTATGGATACTAGTGGGTAAGGGGCTGATTTCATAACTTCAGGTTCACGTTACCCAGCCAACCCCACCCCAACACCCAGAGTACTACACCTGAATACTCCCCATTTTCTATCCCCAATGTAAAGTAGACTTCTCCACGGGACCGCACCCTCCATGCTCCTCTCCTTCTTCACCGGCGCACTCGTCCACCGCAGCACATCTGCCTCATCAACGACGTCGTACGCTGCATTGGAGTCAGTCCAGCGTCGTCGTCGTGCATGGAACCTGTTTCCCGGCATCGTCTTCCACGGTCTAGAATCTGCTTCCCGGAAAGTGACGTCAAGCGTAGAAACACCATCGTCGTGGACAATGAACTGACTCCCGTTGCCGACCATGATGCACAGACGCCGCCGAGGCCGTCGTACTCCTTGATTGGGAATGTGTATATTGAATATCTTAGCAGTACATGTGCAGTTCCGATTTTGTTCATACCTACCAGTCAAATTTCCTGGTTGCTATTGTTCCGGTAAAAGTAATTGGTTATAGCTTGCATTGTCCAACAGAATATCACCTTGTAATTGTGTGTCGCTCCTGTATTGCGATGTGCTTGCGTAGGTTCTTCATCTCCAACCAGTAGAGTGGCAAATGATGGAATGTGTTTTTGAATAGCAGGGACGTCGGGAAAGGATCGCTCGCGTGGGAGAAAAAGCGGCCGGGCTCTCACTAGTTTTGGCGTGGGGAATTCGGAGCGCGTTATAAAATCCAACGCCCTCCCGCTCCTTCCCACCGCTTTGTGCCTCATGACTGCTCTCTCCCCGCTCTTTCTCGCCTCGTCGCCGCCGCGCCACCATGCCGTCGCGTCGCCGGGAAACTTGGGGCTGCCGCGGCGTTCGTGCGCGCCCCTCCGGCGCCTTCGCCGCCGAGAACCAGTTCGACGAGATGCGCCTCCGCCTCGACACTTTAGGCACCACCCACGAGGCCGCTCACGCGTACGGTGCGGTGGCGTGGCACCTCCGACGACCTCATAGGGACCTCAACTTACCCAACATGCAGACGCGGGAGCAGGCGTAGGACCTCGTGCCTCCCCCAAGGATTATCACCAACAAGGATCATTGCGACAACCGGAGGTGGGAGCACCGCCGAGACGGATGAGGAAGCAATGGCGATATGGCACCAATGCTTCCCGCAGGACATCATCAACGAGCGCGAGTTCTAGACGCAAAGGAGGGCGGAGAGGAATTAGAGGAGGGAGGAGCGAGCCGCCTATCGCGAGAACAAGCGTACACGGAAGGCGGCCGCTCAATTCAACATCAAGCTAGGAGCTGCGTCACCCTGGGACTCCGACGATGATCGGTATCTTGACGCCTACATTGAGACGTCGGAGGAGGACACCACCGAGGCGGAGTTGGATGATGACAAGGAGTAGTTGAACTATCTATTTTTTATCTATCTATATTCTATATCTATTTTGAGAACTATAGTATGTATGTATCTATCTATGCCACTATCGAGTCAGAGTCGAATGTGTATACGCGCAATTTTTTGCAGAGGCCCTTGGAACTAGCACTCCGTGGCATGCAAAAACGGGCTATTCCAGCGCTGTAAACTCTTTTTTAACTCTGTTGTTGGAGATGCTCTAACATGCCATATGAGGGCTTTAATGTTGCCCACAAGATGTGTGGTTATTACTATATTTTTCATGGCATGTTGATATATTAGAAATACGAATGTGAACATGCAGAGAATCAATGAAGACCAAACACGGGATATTGGGGACATCTTCAAGGAACATCGCAAGTTAAAGAGGAGATGCATCAAACCTGTAAAAAAACTTTGGTAAGTAACGACCTTTCAATTACTTTGACATTGAGAACCTAACTACAGTGGTGGATGCTTTGTGTGTCCTTAATGGTTTCGTCAATGTCAGGATGCAGTTCCTACGAGGAGGGAATTATGGTCAACCACGAGATCATGTTTCCGAAATGAGGTTGGATTACACGCAAGGTGCACGTTCCTTAATGATGCTGGATTAGACACCAGGTGCAAATTCCCAGATGATGTTGGATTACTCACAAGCCAGGTGGAGTCGTCAAGTGTTCGTGTACTCGTTGCTCTAGTAAAGGCCGAAGAAAGTGTGCTGCAACCCTTGAGAATGTAGTTGAGTTCCTGAAGAAGCGAAAAGAGGAGTCAGATGCTCTCTTCACCCAAGCCAAAGAAGAGATGGAAGAAGCCAGAAAGAAGCTAGTAGAGGTAGACCAGGCTAGGCATCTCCTGCTATCTAAAACTGTTGTTAGTACAAATTTTCCTTCATAATATCTCGGTTCAAATGTTTATCCAGTCATCATGCCTGTTGTGATGTCTGTGCATCTACTGATGTGGCACAAAATATATTTTTGGGGTCATGTAATAAAACAACCATTGAGCATGGTATAGTCCACATGCAAGCCCAACATTCCAAGTTTAACTTCCACATCAAACTCATGCTCACAGATATCTGCACATTCATAGATAATGTCCATGGTACTGACGGCCTGGGGCAGGGAGGGAGGTGGGGCAGCGAGTTGCCTGGCTCGTCAGGGCACCCAGCTAGCTTAGAACTCGTCTTCCTGCTCGTGTGGTGCGGTTCTTGCCAGGCTTCTGGCCTCAGTTAAATAGCGGGCGGACGAGAGGAGCCAACCGGCCGGCTCGCGGAAGGACGTGTTGCCGTTCAGCCAAACCGGGCTAGCACAAGTAAAATCTCTAGTTCCTACTACCAGTGCTAGCACAAGTTATGACCATACGTAATTAATTATATTTTGGACATTTTTTGAATAAATGCGAATAACTTTTGGACACATGTATAATATCTAATGCTTGTCGCGGCTAGGGTCCATGATGTTCTGAGCCAAACCGGGCAACACACATGTGGTCTATACTGGTGACGCGGTGGTCTTAGCATTCGTGGGTTCAGAGCAGCGGCGGCTCCTGTGGTCTACTATTCCTCGGTGTTGGCGGTAGCCGCAGACGTGTTGGCCACCTCCACCAGCATGCCGTGGTTCCGCCAACATTCGCGTCGGATGGCGTGGCCAACCACAGTGCATTGGACGTCGTGGTCCCCGGTGTGCCGGCGTGCAACAACTGGCCACTCCTCTGTGAGCAAGCTTGGGGCGTCCAGTTAATGCACCAGGGGCCATCTTGGAGCGGCGGCTTGATCCTCTGCTTGCACGCCTACAGCCTCGCCCATGGTACTGGTGGCATGGGGTAGGGAGGGAGGTGGCGCAGCAAGTTCCTGGCTCATCGGGGCACCCAGCCAGCTTTTATGCCGGAGAACTCGTCTTCCTGCTCACCAGATGCTATGGAGGGTGTGGAGAAAATGGTGCAAGGAGGATATGGGGAGCGACAGTGTGGTGCGGTTCTTGCCAGGCGTCTGGCCTTGTTTAAATAGCAAGCGAACAAGAGGAGCCAACTGTCCGGCTCACAGAAGGACGTGTTGCCTGCAGCCCGGGGCACGCGCGGATTCAATGGAGATAGGCGGGGAAGTCTGAAGCCGGTAGAATGCGGCGAGGAGTCGTGTTCAGCCTGGCGAGTAACGAGTGGGGCCCTGTTGGCCGGCGCGCCGGTTCAATGCTTGCGCCAGTGAGAGGTCGCGTCTGTGTGAGAGCAATCACTCCGTCCGGTCCTTTTTTGTTTGGGTACTAGCAAGATGCCCGTGCGTTGCACGAAACATCAAGATGCATTTATATGAGTGGTTTATCTTGTGGGAGATAAGGATGAACGAGAGAAGGCCTTATCTGCGAATTTAGGTAGGAGTGCGGGTATCTTTTTCAAAATTGTCGTAGTTTCCTTCCTATCCTTTAGATATTGATCGGACAGCCTATATTGCAGGATGGTAGGCGCACCATCATCACCAACTCTGTTTTCTATAAGAGTAGAGATATACTAGCAATGTGCCCGTGCGTTGCAACGGATCCAAAGTAGAATAGTACTTGTTCACAAACTTGAAAGAAAACACTATTGTTTTGATATACATATACCACTAAAAATATATTACGATTCATTAAAAATATATTTCTGAGGTTGTTTTGATGAGATGAGGGAGGGATGTGGTTGGTTTCAAGATAATAAGGGGTTTTCTACAAATTGGAGCAGAGAAGTGGGCTATTGTTGCAAAAATGCCACAACTTACCTCACAACAGTTAGATGCAGATCTAATTGTCAGAAATGACGGATGGCAAACCCATCATTATCACCAGTGAGTCTTTTATAGGAGTATAGATTGTAGTCAATGTGTACGTGCAACGTTAATTGAAAGTATATTAAGTGCATGCGAATATTAAGTAGGATAATATTTGCGTGCTATTATGTGATTAGTAGTATATTTGGCATGAAATTAACTGCACGCTAAACGTGTTGAGCGCTCGACATTGAAGCAGTTTAGGTCATTGGATTGACATGATTTGATGGCCGGGATTAATTGGATCCCCTTTGGGTCTTTTTATATTGGTATATATATATATATATATATATATATATATATATACAGGTATAGATAAAGTAGAGAGAAAATATATTTCTATATATTCCTTTGGTTGTCTTTATGAGAGAAGGAAGGAATGTGATAGGTTTAAATATTCGAGAAGTGGGACATTGTTAGAAAAAGCCCATGTGCGTGTGAGAGAAGGAGGGAGAGAGGAAGAGGAAAGAGTGTGTGTGTGACAAAGACATGAAGTGCTAGAGGTATTACCATAAAATGAGGCGACGGTGTGTGTGTGCACGATCGAGAGGGCGTGTCTCAAGAAGGGATGACATGTGTGTTGGATGGATAAACCTATCTAGAGGGTGGTCAATCAATGTTTGTGAGAGAGATACGAGTCGGGGGTGCGAAAGCGAGAGTTGTGTGTGTGTGAGAGAGAGAGAGAGAGACGGTAGTCGGTAGGGGGATCCAAAGAGGGAGTAGTGTGTGTGAGAGAGAGGGAGGGGGAAGAGTTTGTATAGTCGGTAAACAAATGAATAATGTTAGTTTTGGAATGGAGATGAAGACGGAAAGGACATGGAGAGGAGTGCGGGTGTCTTTTTGCAAAATTGTCATAGTTTCCTTCCTATTCTCCAGATGGATCAGATGACCTATATTGCAGGATGGCAGGCCCAACCAACTCTATTTTTTAGAAGAGTATAGATATAGATATAGCTAGGGTGTGTGAGAAAACCCTACAGAAGAAGACAAAGTGAAAGACGAGTGAGAGTGTGTGTGTGGCGGTGAAAAAGAAAGCTTAGGTGGCTATAGTGATACCATAGAACGATAGAGACGTGAGAGATAATGAAAACTGTGTAATCTATGAAGATAGAGAGAGTGTGACACTTCTCGAGGGACACGGTGAGAGACCATGTTTGCAAAAAGGGAGAAGCATGTATTGAGCGTGCATGTGACATGGAGAAAGGAGAGTGGTAGCTACATGAAGGATCATGCGAGAGAGACCTAGAGAGAGATGGGCATGCAACAAGATTCAAATATTTAGTTGTGTGTATAGATGATGTCAACATGAAAGGGATTCAAAAATTCGAATTCCAGATGGTGGTACATGTAATTCACACTCTTAGCAAAATTTATCTATCAAACATGCATACTAATTTGAATTTGCTCGCGCGTATGTTATTTAGTATATTGATATTACTGATCCATATATTTGAGCCGAACATAATTTGGTTTCAAAATTTTAAATTCAAAGTTGAACATAATTTCGTTTAAAAAAATTGAATTCAACCTTATGATTTTGAGATCATTGCATTTGTAAATCATATTATATATATAAAGGAGCAGAATTCTTTGTTTTGCTTTTGAAAGTATATATAAAAAATGATGTACGTATATAGATTTGTATTGGATTACAAACTGGATCCTGCCCAAAAAAAGAAAAGAAAATGGATTCGAAGTGAGTTGGCACAGTATACATGCACTCTTTTCTGCAAAAAATTGAACGAAGCGGGGAAACTCGCAGTAACCGCCTGAAACCAAAATCTGCGAGATGGAAATTACTACCTATCCTTGACACACAAAGCCTATCGGCTGGATTACTATAGGTTTTGATAGGGGTAGGCTTGTAATTTCACTCAAACATGACATAACCGCCTCTGCCTCTCACCTCCCCGGTGGACGCCAAAACAAACTCTCCTCGGCCGAAATCTCTAGCGGCAAATTTTTGGTGTTTGCAAGATTACCGTCCTATCCCCAGCAGCCCAATATTCCTGTGATGTCTGAAATTTTAAACGGGGGATAAGTTGGTAACTTTCCCCGCATTTGAGACAAGCGCGTCCCAAAGACATGGTTTTCCCCCTACCTCTCTCCCTCCATTTCCTCATTCGTACTCCGTGGGCACCAAAACACCCTCTCCACCCCAGCCTCCTCCGTTCGCCACCCCATCCACCGCCGTCCACATACACCATGCCGGAGCTGAAACCCCGACGTCGTCGTCCATTACAAGTGATTGAACTCTCTCATCCACAGCTTTGGACCAGCTGGACCCTTGCATCCCGTCATCTCGCTTCATCCTCGCCATTGTCCACCTTGCCGACGCTGCTCCTACGACCGTTTCGTCCACCGTGCCAGGATATTTCCCCCCGCCGCCACCACCTTCCCTCCTACATATGCTTCCATGCCGCCGACAGCCATCGCTACCGCAACACCGTTAAATTCTCAGCAGATGCATACACGGCGCCACACCAGAGGGGGCACTCTTTCGTATCTGCTCAACTTATTCATCGCAGCTGCTTTACTGTGATTTCTTGTCCACCACTTAGGATCTTACTTGTTAGTTGCTTGGTTGCGAAGTTGCCTTTGTCTAGTTTGCACCTTCAGATCCGCCATGGCACAATCAATACTGTACTCACAATGCTTATGGTTTTCCCCTTTTATATTCCACACTAGCTAAACAAAGATGTAGGGGGCGGTTTAGGGGAGGGCGGGGGGTCGGGCCGGTGGATCCGCCGGCGGCCCGTGCTGTGTTCCGTAAGGGAAGAATCAGAGGGGAGGAAGAAGAAGGGTTAGGAGACGTAGGATCTTCATCCAACCTCCTGACCCAAATGACGAAAGTTACGCGACTTGCATCCATACATTCCTTTATACTCCAGTACCATCATCGTAGCTGCTTACCACTGCTCCTCAATCCATCAAGCTAAACGACGTGCCACTAATAATTCCAAACTTATTGCTCAAATACGAATTTGATTTGATGCTGATATTACTAAAACAAATAACATTTAATTGGTCAGCTGATGTTCCCACTTTACTTTCGAAAAGCACGTGCGCCACATATAGAGAGACAGCAAGGAGTTGCATTCTTAATGTGCCTTGGTTCATCATGTGTGGGCACTGTGCAACAGACATTTTATTATCCTAAATCTGCTTGCTCTTTTTTAGCATGTTCCTCTTCTGTTCTTCTTTAGTAAGTACTCTCTCCATTCCTAAATAAAAGTATTTGTATAGATTCCACCATGGACTACATATGGAGCAAAATGAGTGAATCTACACTCTAAAATGTATGTGTATACATCTGTATGTGATCCATAGTGGAAATCTCTACAATGACTTATATTTTAGAACAGAGGGGGTGTAGTAGTACAGTACAATATGTTCCTTGTTGTGAAGAGGAGCAGGGACATTTGCATTGTACAAATCTATTCAGTCGGTTGGGATGTACACTTTTAACTCTTCGGGCCTCTTTGATTCGTAGGATTTTGTAAACATAGGAACAGGAATGGTAGTGGCCTACCCACTTGAATCCCATAAGATTCGCAAGAAAATGCGGGGAGCCGTGTCGCCTTTGAGAGTTACACTTATATTAATAGTACCGCACATTCAGTTGAAGAGACCTGTTTGCCCAAGCCTTTCTAGTTGTACCGGCAATAGTAGCACATATTTTCCAGCAAGTTCCACTTTCCAGATTTTACTTGTGATGCTTACGGTTTTCCAGTTATATCTACACTATGATCTGTGTTGGTGCTTTGTGTCGCACTAGCAGCAATCCACTCTTGAAGATAAAGAACACACCAATCATAAGTCCAAAGCTTACTTCTTCAAATACGAATTGTGACATGATACTGATATTAGTTAACATACATGCATTTAATTGGTCAGCTAATGCTCCCACTTGATTTTACAAATGCATGTGGCCACATATAGAGAGACAACATGGAATTCCATTTCTTTGGGCGATGTAGTTCATCATGACTGGGCAACCAACATTGTATAGAAAGAAGCATAATCTCAATAATATGCTTCCTCTTCTGTTCTTTAGCATGTTCCTCTTGTGTTAATCTTTATTTGGTAAGTACAGTATGTTCCTTGTGAGGAAGGTGAGTAGGGACATCTACAGTCAACAGCTGATAGAGCTGGCCTGTAGGTGATCGATAGGCTTTAAATTAGTAGCGACAATACAACACCGTTTTTTCCAGCCAGTTCTACTTTCCCGATTTATTTATGATGGGTATAGTGTACCCCTTTTATATACACTACTATCTGCCTAGTTGCTGTGTGCTCTTGTTATCATGGTTTGGCAATAAACTTTCCATACAATATATTATGAACCTATCATCTGCCGACTATACTTACTTCTGGAGCTCCCAACAGGGAGCCTATTTTTTGTAGTTGTGCCAGATTATATTAATGCAGGCACCATATTACATCAAACATGGGCTCTCCCATCAGAATCCAGTGATAGCACATAAGGGTTAACAGGGAGGCCCTATTATATTAGAATATCCTCTGCATTACAAAGATAATCTCACAACTTTATGTTTTCATGTTTCTCATGTATTGTACGTAATCACAATGAATATGAGAATGCATGCATCAGAATAATATTACGGAACAGTGCAACAACTAACAAACTAGGCACAAAGGCATTGAGTTCCATTCCGGATGCAATGAAACTCATACTCTCCCCACCTGCAGATTCCTGTTCAGAATATGATCCTAATGACTATTCCGACCTCGAGTAGTCGAAGGCAGATGGCCTATCCTACTCACCCATCATGGTGTCTATTCTAATTTAGCAAGGTTTTATTTATTACACGTATCATGCATAAGGTGTCTGCAATTCTTCTACTTCGTTGCACCACCATCTGCTTAGTTTACTCATCATATATGTCAAGATGCCTGATGGCTGCTAAAGCTACGTCCATTTTCCCCCAAAGAGGAAGGAATGATGCAGTATAGCAGCGGTAGGTATTTCCCTCAGTGATGAAACCAAGGTTATCGAATCAGTAGGAGAACCAAGCAACACAACGTAAACAGCACCTGCACACAAATAACAAATACTCGCAACCCGACGTGTAAAAGGGTTTGTCAATCCCTTTCGGGTAACGGACATGAGAGAGATATAAATATTGATAGATCGGACGGTAAATAAGATAAATTGCAGCAAGGTATTTTTGGGGTTTTGGTTTAATAGATCTGGAAATAAAAGCAAAGGAAAAATAGATCGCAAAGGCAAATAATATGAGGAAGAGACCCGGGGGCCGTAGATTTCACTAGTGGCTTCTCTGGAGAAAATAACAAACGGTGGGAAAATAATTACTGCTAGGCAATTGATAGAACTTCAAATAATCATGACGATATCCAGGCAATGATCATTATATAGGCATCACGTTGAAGATTTGTAGATCGACTCCTGCCTGCATCTACTACTATTACTCCACACATCGACCGCTATCCAGCATGCATCTAGTGTATTAAGTTCGTGGAGAAGCGGAGTAATGCAATAAGAACGATGACATGATGTAGACAAGATCTATTTATGTAGAAATAGACCCCCATCATTTTATCCTTAGTAGCAACGATACATACGTGTTGGTTCCCCTTCTATCACTGGGATCAAGCACCGTAAGATCAAACCCACTACAAAGCACCTCTTCCCATGGCAAGATAAAGAGATCAAGTTGGCCAAACAAAACCCAATATCGGAGAAGAAATACAAGGCTATAAGCAATTGTGACGTCCGGATAATTAAACT
The DNA here is from genome assembly GCA_902687465.1 of Secale cereale. Classification (NCBI taxonomy): domain Eukaryota; kingdom Viridiplantae; phylum Streptophyta; class Magnoliopsida; order Poales; family Poaceae; genus Secale; species Secale cereale. Next base: position 300,340,535 of record LR738711.1, read on the forward strand.
ACAGTAAACCTTTGCTAATGTTGCCACGTCACCTCGGTTACTGTTGATAAACTCGCGTTAGTTAAAAATGATTCAAATTCAAATTTTAATTAAAGGCGGCAACCAAAAAAAGTTTTCAAACGTTAAAACTAAAACGTCCTAAATGTGACAAATAATTCATGTGTAATAAGGTGGAGAAACCAACATTTCTAATAATATTTAAATTCACGAAAATAACCAAAACTGAGGGCAAAATAATTAATTTAATGCCTTTTATAAAGTTATAATAATATAACTAAATTAGTGATGTGCCAAAATAGTTGTGGCAGTGGCCTAGTTAGTAATACTAATTTAGGTGCTAACTTGGTATTTTATAAAACTAAAATAAAAGAAGCTTTAAATGAAAACAATAAAGAAATAAAATAAAAGCAGAAAAGGAAAAGCAAAAAAATAAAAGAAACCCTGGCCCAGCTAGGCCTTGGCCCAACTGGACGGCCCACCCCGACCCCTGCTTAACCCCCTTTGCCTCCCCCGTGACCTAGCCACTACCCACTCGCCCCCACGATCCACTTCTCCCCTCCCTGCGTGATCTGGATCGGGGCACGAACGCCGCCACTGATTCCCATCGCCACCATGCCGACGCCCCTCGCCGAACCGCTCCGACATCGCCTCGTCCTCGTCGTCCTCCTCGACCCCCACTGCCCTGGACCCTACACCCCCCGTGAGATCCCTCTCCTCCAGTCACCGTGTTGCCGTCGTTGCCCGCACGCCCCGCTCTCGTACTGCTCCGCCTCGCCTGTTGCCGCCAGCGCGTCTGCCCGCGTCGACTGCCCGCGCCGACCGCCCCTCCACCGCGCTCGCCTCCGCGCAACGACCCGCCGCCGGCTGCACTTGTCGAGCCCGCAGCCACCGACTACTGCGGCTGTTGTTGCCCCCCGTGGCCACTCCGGCCACTTGGCCGCTGTTCCAGCTCCGTCTGCCGCGGCCTCCCCGCCCCCTAGCCGCGCTCGTCGTCGCCCATGCGGCCACACCGCCGCTGCTGCGCACAGCGCCCGCCGTGTGTCGCCTCGCCTACGCCCCGCTCCCCCTGCCGCAGTGCTGCTGCTCCTACCGTGTGTGCGAGCACGTCGCTGCCCAGTGCCACGCCATACTGACCGCATCGCACTTGCCGCGGTTCCCCACTCCGCCAACTACCTCCGCCCCTCCTGGCCAACCGCCACCACCTCTCAGCTCTCCTCCGACCACCGTGCCACGGCGCTGGTCGCCGCTGCCGGCCGTTCCGCCGCCGAGCCCGCGCCTCGCCCGCTCCCACCTCCGGCGCCCCGCCTGCCTCGCCCCGTGGCTGGCCTGGGCGGGCGTCCTAACGGGGTTGGCGCCCACGCGCCTGTTGCCCGCCTGCCCGCTCCGCCCCGCTAGGGCTCCCCCTGGCCCTATGACGAATGGGGCCCAGGGCCCTAGTAACGTTTTAAAAAAAGGAAAAGAAATTAAAAATAAATATATATATATAATTAATTAACTAATTTGTTACTTAATTAACTTAATTAATTATGTTTAGATTAACCTAATCACTAATTGAAATAATTAACTCTGTTTAGTTTAACTGTAACTATGACAAGTGGGACCCATGTGTCAGTTTGACTAGTCAACGGTCAGAGTTGACCGCTGACGTCTTGATGACGTCATAAATACTTTTTGAATTAAATTAAATCTGTAATTCTAGAAAATGATTTAAAACTTAAAAAAAAATAAAAAAATCGGTAGCTTGGATGAAAATACTTTGTACATGAAAGTTGCTTAGAACGACGAGACGAATCCGAATACGCAGTCCGTTTGTTCACCGCACGTCCCTGGCATAGCGAACCCGCAACCGCCCCCTCCGGTCCATTTGTCCGAAAACGTGAAACACAGGGAATACTTTCGTGGATGTTTCCCCCCTTCGTCGGTATGACGTATCCCTGCGTTAGCTCACCCCTAGCACCATGTATTGCCATGTTATGCTTTGTGATGCTTTGATTGCTCTATTATTTATTGTGTTCCCCGTTTGTTACTTCTTTCTAGTAGACCCCGAGACTGCTGACGATACCCCATGATCGGCTACATCGACGACGACCCGTCCTTCTTGTCAGAGCAACCATGCAAGCCCCCCCCCCCTTTGATCACCAGATATCGCCCATTCTCTTATATCTTATTCTTGCATTAGATTTGCTACTGTTGATGATTTGATAGCCCCTATTCTGTTGCATAGCATGTCATTGTTGCCACAAGTGTTGATACCTTTACCTACTATCCTAATGCTTAGTATAGGATGCTAGTATTCCATCAGTGGCTCTACATTCTTATCCGTCCGCCATGCTATACTATCGGGACGTGATCACTTCGGGAGGTGATCACGGGTCCATACTATAATATTACATACTCATGATGATGATTCAGGGATGGGAGCTGAAGGGGCAGGTGGTTCCACACAGGTAGTGGTGGGCATGGGTTCCCGGCAGCCCCTTGATGGTTACTTTGTGGCGGAACCGCAAGGCAGGTCATGACCACCTAGGAGACAGGTGGGCCTGGCCCTAGTTGTTGTCCGCGGTTATTTCATAATAACACGCTTAATGAGATCTTGGTATTTGATCTGAGTCTGGCCATTGGCCTGGACGAACTAACCAGCTACGTGGGATTAGTTATGGGCACTCGACGTCGTGGTATCAGCCGAAGCCTTGTTGACGTCAGTGACTTAGCGGCGCGCGCCGGGTTGGACTTGAACGCTCGCACTTGTATAAGGGGGATAGGTCTGCTCACCGGCCGCGTTCGCAATGTGCAGGAGTGCAAAGGGCGATGGCCCATGAGCCCTGCGCGCATAGGACTTAGACCGGCGTCCTGACCTCTCTACTGTGCTTAGGTAGGGCTGCAACGTGTTGATCTTCTTAGGCCGGGCATGACCCAACAAAGTGTGTCCGGACAAATGGGATCGAGCATGCTGGGTAATGTGGTGCACCCCTATAGGGAAGTTAATCTATTCGAACAGCCGTGTCCCTCGGTAAAAGGACGACCCGGAGTTGTACACCCACCTCATGACAACTAGAACCGGATACTAGATAAAACACACCCTTGCAAGTGACAGATATAACCCGGTGATCGCTTTCCCACAGGGTGATGAGGGGAGGATCTCTGGGTAGGATTATGCTATACGATGTTACTTGGTGAACTTACCATCTACTCTATTCTACTGCTGCAAGACGGAGGCTGACAGAAGCAAGGATACTTGTTACTTTCCAGTTACTCTCTTCTACTGCTGCAAGATGGAGGTTGCCAGAAGAGTAGTCTTCGATAGGATTAGCTATCCCCCTCTTATTCTGGCATTCTGCAGTTTAGTCCACAGATATTACCGCTTTATACAGATACCATTGCATATGTAGTGTAGATCCTTGCTTGCGAGTACTTTGGATGAGTACTCACGGTTGCTTTGCTCGCCATTTTCCCCTTTTGTCCCTTCTTCTCGGATGATGCAACCAGATGGTGGAGTCCAAGAGGCAGAGGATCCCGAGGATGTTTCTACGTGAAGTTCGGCTTCGAGGAGTAGTTAGGAGGCCCCAGGCAGGAGGCCTTGCCTTTTCGATCATTGCTACTTTTGTGCTAGCCATCTTATGGCACCTTGTTTAACTTATGTTTGTACTCAGATATTTTTGCTTCCGCTGACTGTTTGTATTGTCAAGATTATGTATTCGAGCCCTCGAGGCCCCTGGCTTGTAATATAAAGCTTGTATTATTTTAATTTGTGTCTAGAGTTGTGTTGTGATATCTTCCAGTGAGTCCTTGATCTTGGTCGTACACATTTGCGTGCATGATTAGTGTGCGGTCAAATCGGGGGCGTCACAAGTTTGTATCAGAGCCGACTGCCTGTAGGAATCCCCCTTCCAACTTCTTGGCCGAAGTTGATTCTAGTCACTGAAAAACTTTTACTAACATGGCTGTGTGGCTTACGGGCCCACATCGCCATTGGGTGGTATTAGGATCTTTTATTTCTTGAGCTGTACTTTGGGAATCTAATCTCACTTCTATTTGGGTTAAATGTTTTTTACTAACTCTGACTCTAGGTTCTCAATAATACTTTCTCCCGGAGAGCCCCTTCTATCCTGATGATCGCCTGCTACACCAGAAGATTCTGAAGATACTCTCCGATATTCTCTCGAGACATTGTGTCCACCACTTTGCTATTCCATTCCGTCGATAAACCCCAATGGATAACCAAGTACACCTGCCATTCATACAATCCTTCCCCGTTGATCTTGTTATTACAAGATACCCCGAAATTCTCTCTATTGTTCCGAGAATACTTTGTGCCTACTGCCTTGCAGTTCTTGCCACATGAATACCCTCTACGGATAATTCCTCGCACTTACTGAGTATCCGCTCTTCCCCCATTAATCATATGATTCAAAAGACACATCGAAATACTATCTGATCTTTTGATAAATCGCTGCCCGCTATTTCCCTACAAATACTTATCGGCTTGCATTATGGCTGCGTTCCATATGACTAGCAATATTCATTAGCATCCTTTGTCATTATCATTTCGAGTCCCTTGATTCAATATGTTTCGAATGCTCGCAATCCTCAATCAGATCCTATAATTCATCCTTCTGGCTCAGACGTCATATTAAACATGAGCTGGATCTCGACCAATCAAATTGCCATCGATTGTACCCCTAAGCCTACTCAACTTAACCATCCTTGATCAGAGTGTTTGCTTCTGATCCCTTGATTTGAAGATCATAATTCCTTTGCATTTGAGCTTTGAATTAGTTATTTGTTTTGATAATCTAATCTCCTTGCATTCTTTCTTCCTCTGGTTGAGTACCGATGCTCACATCACATCGCTTGAGGACCACTGGATCCTTTGTTGGATTTTATCCGACAATGTCCTTCCTATTCAATAATCTTGTCAGTTCTTTCCCTCATACATAATGCCGTTGGTAAATCCTATTCTCTGATTGGCCAACCATGCTCTACTTTTGAGCAGGTGATATTTACTCTTGAGACTTGTGATATATGTTTCTAAGATGCCCCTATGGATTGAACCTATGTCTTCCCCTAATCCGTGAGAACCCGAAAGTTTTCACAAGTCATACTCTTTCGGTGTTCTACCAGATAAAATTCCAACAGTACAGTTTTATCAAAGCAAGAGGTGAATGAAATGATATGCATTAAAGAAGTGGGAGTCGACCTTGAACTTTGTGTTCATGCCCATGAAAATGATGTAGACCGTCTCCGAAGCTTCTTGCCAAATGATTATCTAGTTGTATGATTCTTTCGGTATTCTTGAATTGATTCCTTACAGTTATGGTTCCGACCATGCTATCCTAATCTGATATGTCTGATGGGAATTCATTCCAGTGCCTCATCTATTTTTGGCAAGGTTGAAGTATCTACAGTCATAGGTCAATGACCCGGTTCTACTTCTATCATGTTCTAACTTCGAGTATTACCCCCGGTATCTCAAAGATGTCTTGCCATTGCACCACATCTTACTAATTTTGTTGAAGTAATGTCTTTCCTTGTCGTAATCACTCTACGGGTTCTGGGTTGTTGTCTACCGAGGACACTGACTAGTGAAATTATTATGCACTACAAATCATATACCCCTAGTATTTTTAATTGGAAATTCTGAACTAAATCTACTCATTGCTAGACTATCGGCTGCATCCTGGTCTTGCTATCTTTGAATGTACTACCTCGTCCTTCTCTGGCTGCACGGGCGACGGCGAGCGCAGCAAGGGGCGGAGGCCGCGACAGACGGAGCTGCAGCGACGGTCAAGTGGCCGGAGTGGCCACGGGCGGCAGCGATAGCCGCAGCAGCAGGTGGCTGCGGGCGTGGCAAGTGCGGCCGGCAGCAGGTCGGTGCACGGAGGCGAGCGCGGTGGAGAGGGCGGTCGGCGCGGGCAGTCGACGCGGGTGGACGCGCCGGCAGCGATGGGCGAGGTGGAGCAGTACGAGAGCGGGGCATGCGGGCGACGACGGTAGCACGACGACCGGAGGAGATGGAGCTCACAGGAGGGGGTGTAGGGTCCGGGGCAGTGGGGGTCGAGGAGGACGACGTGGACGAGGCGACGTTGGCGACGGCGGAGTGGTCCGGCGAGGGGCACTGGCATGGTGGCGACGGGAATCAGCGGCGGCATTCGTGCCCCGATCCAGATCGCGCAGGGAGGGGAGAAGGGGATCATGGGGGGGTGTGTGGGTAGTGGCTAGGTCACAGGGTTGGCAAAGGGGGTTAAGCAGGGATCGGGTTGGGCCGGCCAGTTGGGCCGAGGCCAGCTGGGCCAGGGTTACCTTTATTTTATTTTATTGCTTTTGCTTTTCTGTTTTTTTATTTCCTTACTGTTTTCATTTAAACTTCTTTTATTTTAGTTTTATAAAATACCAAGTTAGCACCTAAATTAGTATTACTAACTAGGCCACTGCCACAACTATTTTGGCACATCACTACTTTAGAATATTATTATAACTTTATAAAAGGCATTAAATTAATTGTTTTGCCCTCAGTTTTGGTTATTTTAGTGAATTTAAATATTATAAGAAATGTTGGTTTCTCCACCTTATTACACATGAATTATTTGTCACATTTAGAACATTTTAGTTTTAACGTTTGAAAACTTTTGTTGGTTGCCTTGAATTGTTATTTGAATTTGAATAATTTTGAACTAACGCGAGTATATCAACAGTAACCGAGGTGACGTGGCAACATTAGCAGAGGTTTACTGTAGTTTAATTATACGGACGTCACAATTCTCCTCCACTACAAGAAATCTTGTCCCGAGATTTAAGAGGGGAAGTAAGGGGGAAGGGATTTGGTTGCAAAGTTCTAACGAGCCTTCTTGGTCATTAGTGGCTCTTCTTGAAGAGGTCGATTCATTTCTCTGCTTTGGGTCATCATGATGAAGCTGTCATCCTTTCTTCGGGATCTTCATCGTACTTATGAAAAGGATATGGGGAAGACTCTGGAAGGACAGGCCTCGGCAAGGTTGACTATCTGATCGATAACATCAGGGAAGGTGGCGGAAAGTAATTCTTGAGTTAAAACCTTAGAAAATATCGAGAGCAAAGTAAGGAGGTATCATGAGAAGTTTTGAGTGGGCAGGCAATCGTTCGATGCCTACAATAGGGCGTGAAAGGGGTTGAGATCAACAGGAATAAGTATTGTGTCTGATACCAGAATTGATGATCTCTCGGGAGGTGGCTCGTGAATTACTTACGAGGTCACGCGCGAGGAATAACTTTGGGAACATGGGGGTGGTACAGGAGATTCAGGTTTTGATCTTGGGACCTGTGGGTTATGGGCCCACCATAAGGGTTAACGGTAGAAGGAGCAGTGACATTGTGCACAGTCATGATAGCAAGGCATGTTAGAGGGTAGCATGTCAGTTATGTCGGCAACAACATCGGTACCAAGGGCGAGGGACGAAGATAACCATTTTCTTGCTCGTTGAACGAGGTGGACCAATAGGCAAAGTTCTCGTCCATCGGTGGTTACCGGAATGTTATGAACAATAGTAACAGGTTCTTACTGACAGAGTTGTACACCAAGGTGTTTACATAAGCAGAAAATTATTACTGCTTAGATTATATATAGATCAAAGAAAGGTTAAACAAACAAATGGAAAGGAAAATTGTGATTACACACAATTATTAGGAGTATATCCTTCCCATGGACAAGCATAACATGGCATACAGGGTAGGAGAGCAAGTACCCAACCATTCAGATAAAGAGGCAAGGATTAATCAAGATGTTACCCATACAATGGTGTTTGGATAACTGACCAATAAATATTTAGCATCGCGCCTCCAATGTTCTTGTTGATGAGCGGGATATCATAGTCATGCTTCGAGATAGCAATGATATGGTGTTTCAATCAAGGGCCAGACTTTGGATACACAAATAGTCCATCAGGAGCAACTTATAAAATAAGTCTTACAGTTTCCTCATGGAAGAATGGGTCACCTTGCTAAAGAGGATACTATAACAATAGGTCCTTCGGTCAGGTGTGCTAGGCATGACATCACCTTACCAGGTCATGTAAAGATGTTATAACTCCTAAAAATATGTTCCAACCATCATATCTGACCGAGATTCAGATCTGATTGATGTCAGGATACATTAGTCTCGGGATGTTTGAGAAGAAAAGGTGCAACACAAATTAATGGGCTAACATGATAATATTCTCGGGAAATGAACTATGGAAGCGAGTTCCGAAACAGGCTCATCATTGAACCATGGAGAGGATGAGGAGGTGGCTGATGGACTCAGCGACAATTCATCGAGAATTCCAAATGGATGGATTTCCACAATAATGTGATCAAGAAAATGAGACTTGTCAATTCAAATGATATAATGTTGTATGCTCGAGGAAAACATACACCATTAATCATTAGTTGAAAGGTGTGTCCGAAATATTACCTTAGGCAGCAAGATCAATGTTAGAGTGATGATTCAATAACCAACAGTCTAAGAACAAACTGTCGATCGTTAACTTCAAAGCAATAGGGTTGCTAGAAGTACAGAACTCAAGCAGCATCGTTAGCATATTGGTATCCCGGTTAAAAACAACACTGGGACCAAGGAAGAATGATGATGGTGAGAAGTATCAGCAAACAAGATGCAGAATCTACTTTACTTTTCCATTTTTACTTTCTGTTCTTATATCCAAAAATACCAAAAATATCAAACTATCATATCTATCAGATCTCACTTTCGTAAGTGACCGTAAAGGGATTGACAACCCCTTATCGCGTTGGCTGTGAAGTTCTTATTTGTTTGTGCAGGTGCGAGGGATTCACGCGTGGTCTCCTACTGGATTGATACCTTGGTTCTCAAAAACTAAGGGAAATACTTACACTATTGTGCTGCATCACCCTTTCCTCTTCGAGGGAATACAACGCAAGCTCGAGAAGTAGCAAGATAAATTTCTTGCGTCGTTGCCGGGGAGGCTTACGCAAAAGTCATATACCAAGTACCTATCACAAACCCTTATCCTTCGCATTACATTTATTTGCCTCTCGTTTTCCTCTCCCCAACTTCACCCTTGTCGTTTTATTTGCCCTTCTTTTTGCCGTGTGTTTTTCGTTCGCTTGCTTCTTGTTTGCTTGTGTGTTGGATTGCTTGCTTGCCATCATGTCTAGAACACCTATCATTATCAATACTCCCGAGAGTGAGGTTCTCAATTTTAAACAAAGGGAGGAAGAAAACTTAAAAGATGCCTGGTATAGAATTTGCAATGCTCAAAATAGATCTACTTGGAAGCTTTCCACTTCTGTGCTTCTTCATAATTTTTATGTTGGCATAACTCCATGGAAAATATATATTTTAGATACCATTATCGGAGGGAATTTCTTGGGTAGCCATACTTTTGATTTATATAATGCTATATGACTGAATTATTTGGATCACCACCTCTTATGGTTAATGGGACTGTTGTAACTTTGGAACATGTTATGCAAAGGCTAGAAATCATTGAAAACAAAGTTGCTACGGTAGAGTTGGTAGAGAATTTGGATAGAAAGATCCACAATGAAATTACCCAATATGGATCCAAGGTAGGAGTTATTCTGATTTTTTTAAAGAAAAGGAACCCATAGTCAAAGAAAAATTAGATCAAGATTCTACTAGAATCGATAAACTTGATGATATTATTACTAATGTGGGTTCTGCTCTTTCTGCTATGAAAACTACTTCAAATCCTTCTACCACTAAATTGTCTAAGTTCATGTATGTTCCTAAAAACAAGGGTGAACCATCTAGTAAACGAATCGTGGATCTTGAATCTATAAGTGTTCATCCAAATTTTCTTACTTTTGCAAGAGAACCTTTTGACACGAATGAATTTCATGATTTCTTGCCAAAAAGTTTGATTATCAATAGGAATAAAGAAGTTCCTAAGAATCACAAGTGCTTAATTAGAGAATTGCCTTCCAAAGATGGAAATACCTAGATCTATCCTTTATCGTGCCTAGCTAGGGGCATTAAACGATAGCGCTTGTTGGGAGGCAACCCAATTTTATATTTTTGGTTTTGCTTATGTTTAGGAATAAATATTGAATCTAGCTTCTATTTAGATGTGGTTTTGTGTTTTAATTAGTGTTTGTGCCAAGTAGAACCTTTGGGAAGACTAGTGTGAAGTTTATATGATCTTGCTGTGAAAAACAGAATCGTTAGCGTTCGCTAGAATAGTCACCAGATTTTACTGGAGTGTGCTATTTAGTAGATTCTTTTTGCAGATGATTAATAGACAAATTCCCCACTTTACCAATTTATTTCAGTTTTTTGGAGTTACAGAAGTATGCGAAAGTTACAGATTACTACAGACTGTTCTGTTTTTGACAGATTCTGTTTTTCGTGTGTTGTTCGCTTATTTGGATGAATCTCTGAGTAGTATTGGAGGATATGAATCATAGAAAAGTTGGAATACAGTAGGTTTAACACCAATATAAACAAAGAATGAGTTCATTACAATACATTTGAGTGGTGGTTTGTTTTCTTATACTAACGGAGCTCACGAGATTTTTGTCTAAGTTTTGTGTTGTGAAGTTTTCAAGTTTTGAGTATTGCTTTGATGGACTATGGAACAAAGAGTGGCAAGAGCCTAAGCTTGTGTATTCCCAAGGCACCCCATGGTAAAATTCAAGGACAACCAAAATCCCAAGGCACCCCGGGAAGGCATCCCCTCTTTGATCTTCATCTATCGGTAATTATACTCGGGACTATATTTTTATTCACCACATGATATGTGTTTTACTTGGAGCGTCATGTATTATTTGAGTCTTTTCTTGTTAGTTTTCCACAATTATCCTTGCTGGACACACTTTTTTGAGAGAGATAGATATGGCCTAGGAAATGTTAGAACACTCTATGTGCTTCACTTATATCTTCTGAGCTGAATAGTTTTTGCTCTATAGCTTCACTTATATCTTTTAGAGCGCGGTGGTAATTTTATTTTGTAGAAATTGTTGATCTCTCAAGCCTCACTTATATCCTTTTGAGAGTCTATTAGAACAGCATGGTAATGTGATTTGGCTATATAACTAGCCTTAACATGATAGGCATCCAAGATGAATGTAGTAAAAACTTTCATACAAAGTGCATTGAATATGATGAGAAGTTTGATGCTTCATAATTGGTTTGAGATATGAGGATATGTATATTAGATTCATGCTAGTGTAGTTATTATGAAATTGATAAATACTTGTGTTAAATTTTGTTATTCACGTAGCATGCATGTATGGTGAACCGCTATGTGACGAAGTTACAGCATGAGGTATTTGTAGAGTGTCATCCTTTGTGTGGAGGTAGGGGGCGCGCGATGGTTAACTCCAACCAACCTCCCCCCTAGGAGCATGCGTTGATTTCTTTGTTTTGATGACTCATAAATTTTTGCAGTAAGTATATGAGTTCTTATGACTAATGTTGAGTCCATGGATTATACGCACTCTCACCCTTCCACCATTGCTAGCCTCTCTTGTACCGCGTAACTTTCGTTGGTACCATACACCCACTATATACCTTCCTAAAAACAGCCACCATATACCTTCCTCAAAACAGCCACCATATATACCTATCACGGCATTGGCATAGCCATTCCGAGATATATTGCCATGCAACTTTCCACTGTTCCGTTCATATGACACGCTTCATATTGTCATATTGCCATGCATGATCATGTAGTTGACATCGTATTTGTGGCAAAGCCACCATGCATAATTTTTCATACATGTCACTCTTGATTCATTGCACATCCCGATACACCACCGGAGTCATTCATATAGAGTCATACTTTTTTCTAGTATCGAGTTGTAATATCGAGTTGTAAATCAATAGAAGTGTGATGATCATCATTATTAGAGCATTGTCCCAAAGAAAAAAAAAGAAGGAAAGGCCAAGAAAAAGAAAGGCCCAAAAAAGAAGAAAAAAAGAAAAGAAAAAAGAAGAAGAAAAAAAGCGACAATTGCTACTATCTTTTTTTCCACACTTGTGCTTCAAAGTAGCACCATGTTCTCCATGATAGAGAGTCTCATGTTTAGTCACTTTCATATACTAGTGGGAATTTTCATTAAAGAACTTGGCTTGTATATTCCAACGATGGGCTTCCTCAAATGCCCTTGGTCTTCGTGAGCAAGCAAGTTGGCTGCACACCCACTTAGTTTCTCTTGTTGAGCTTTCATACATATTTATCTCTAGTGCATCTGTTGCATGGCAATCCCTACCCACTCACATTGATATCTATTGATGGGCATCTCCATAGCCCGTTGATACGCCTAGTCGATGTGAGACTATCTCCCTCCTTTTTGTCTTCTCCACAACCACCACTCTATTCCACCCATAGTGCTATATCCATGGCTCACGCTCATGTATTGCGTGAAAGTTCAAAGGTTTGAAAGACTTGAGTATGAAAACAAGTGCTTGGCTGAAACCGGGGTTGTGCATGATATGATTATTTTGTGTGATGAAGAGGGAGCATAGCCAAACTATATGATTTTGTAGGGATAACTTTCTTTAGCCACAGTATTTTGAGAAGACATGATTGCTTTCTTAGTATGCTTGAAGTATTATTATTTCTTATGTCAATATAGACTTTTGTCTTGAATCTTTCAAATCTGAACATTCATGCCACAATAAACAGAATTACATTGAAAATTATGTTCGTTAGCATTCCACATCAAAAATTCTGTTTTATCATTTACCTACTCGAGGACGAGCATGAATTAAGCTTGGGATGCTTGATACGTCTCCAACATATCTATAATTTTTTATTGTTCCACGATATTCTTTATGATGTTTTGGATGTTTAATGGGCTTTGTTATACACTTTTATATTATTTTTGGGATTACCTATTAACCCAAAGGCCCTGTCCAGATTGCTGTTTTTTGCCTATTTCAGGGTTTTACAGAAAAGGAATATCAAACGGAGTCCAAACGGAATGAAACCTTCGGGAGAGATAATTTTGGAGCAAAATCTTCACGGGAGACTTGAGAACCACGGAATAGGGCACACGTGGCGTCCACGAGGGTGGGGGCGCCCCACCCCCTACAGGGCACGCCCCCTGCCTCGTTGGCCCCACGGTGGTCCCCCGGTGCCCTCCTTCCTCCTATATATACCTATGTACCCTGAAAACATCAGAGACGGGGAGAAAACCCTAATTCCACCGCCGCAACCTTCTGTTCCCGTGAGATCCCATCTTGGGGCCTGTTTCGGAGCTCCACCAGAGGGGGCATCTACCACGGAGTGGTTGTACATAAACACCGTCGCCTCACCATGAGCTGTGAGTAGTTTACCATAGACCTTCGGGTCCATAGTTAGTACCTAGATGACTTCTTCTCTCTCTTTGGATCTCAATACCAATTTCTCGTCGGTCTTCGAGGAGATGTATTCGATGTAATCTCTTTTTGCGGTATGTTTGTCGAGATCCGATGGATTGTGGGTTTATGATCAAGATTATCTATGAGAAATATTTGGTTCTTTTCTGAACTCTTTTATGTATGATTATATTATCCTTGCAAGTCTCTTCGAATTATTGGTTTGGTTTGGCCTACTAGATCTATAGTTCTTGCAATGGGAGAAGTGCTTGGCTTTGGGTTCAATCTTGCGGTGTCCTTTCCGAGTGACAGTAGGGGAAGCAAGGCACGTATTGTATTGTTGCCATCTAGGATAAAAAGATGGGGTTTATATCATGTTATTTGAGTTTATCCCTCTACATCATGTCATCTTGCTTAAGACGTTACTCTGTTCTTATGAACTCAATACTCTAGATGCATGTTGGATAGCGGTTGATGTGTGGAGTAATAGTAGTAGACGCAGAATCGTTTCGGTCTACTTGTCTCGGACATGATGCCTATATATAATGATCATGCCTAGATAGTCTCATAATTATTCAATTTTCTATCAATTGCTCGACAGTAATTCGTTCACCCACGGTAGAATTTTGCTATCATGGAGAAGCCAGTAGTGAAACATATGGCCCCCGGGTATATTATCAACATATCAATCTAAAATCTACTTTACTTTTCCGTTCTTACTTTCTGTTCTTATATCCAAAAATACCAAAAATATCAAACTATCCTATCTATCAGATCTCACTTTCGTAAGTGACCGTAAAGGGATTGAAAATCCCTTATCGCGTTGGCTGCAAAGTTCTTATTTGTTTGTGCAGGTGCGAGGGACTTGCGCGTGGTCTCCTACTGGATTGATACCTTGGTTCTAAAAAACTGAGGGAAATACTTTTTTTTGAAACCTGTGACAGTGGGGGAGGCCCCCACTGCGATATAGTACTCTTTAAAAATTACAATGTACATGGTGCATGGGCTGTACAAGGTCGCTTCCTGGCCACTTTGTGGCTCAGGTGAGAGTAGTGGTACTAAGAGGAAGCTAGTCAGAAGGGAGGGAGTCTAAAAGTAGGAAGATAAAGTCCTTCATGTTATCTTTCACCCTATGTTGTAGTAAACCAAAGTCTGTCTTAAATCTGGCTAGCCAAGATTTATAGGATGGGTTGATGTTTCTGAAAAGTTTGTCATTTCTCTCCTTCCAAATACTCCAAGATGCTTGTAAGAAGGCCTCCATGAACATAGGTTTGTTCCAATTCTTCTTTGCCATTTCCAGCCAAGGTATTCGCGTATTGTGTTGTCTAGGATGCATTCCAAGCTTGGACCAACAGTATTTGCTGAACGGACAGTTTAGGATCATGTGATCCACATCTTCTTCTGCATGGCCGCAAAGTAGGCATGTCAGATCATCTCCCACATTATAGTGCCGCCGTTTGAGCATATCCCTTGTATTGAGGCGATCAGAGAGGAGAAGCCAACCGAAGACATTAATCTTGACTGTAACTTTGGACTTCCATAGCCAATGGTATGTTCTGTGGGCTTTGACATCTCTGAAGTAGAATTTATAGAATCTTCGTGCGGTATATTCTGTGGCCCCCCAGGAGTATGCCCAAGTGTCTTTTGCGTTTGGTCATTATCTAATACGATGTGGGTCACCAGGCGCTGGATGTCGCGTATTTCTGCATGAGCCTCCTCAGAGAGTGGTAGGTGGAACACCTCATCTAAGGAGGAGACACTTAGGAATTTGTTGACTGAGGCATCTTCATTCTTGGCAAAAGAGAAGGCCCGTGGGTGTGAATCAGCAAGAATCTCGTCAAGACAAAGGTCTTTCCACATAAGTACATTAGTTCCTTGGCTGACTGCCACCTTCGAGATGCCACGATAGATTGGAGCTAGTTTGAGGACATCTCGCCACCAGAAGGAGCCACAGGGGTCAGAAGCATGAGGAATCTTTTTCGTGTAGTATGTGGAACAAATCAGGTTAACCCATGGGAGATCATGTTTGTTGTAGAATTTGTGCAGATATTTGAGGAGGAGTGCATCACTTTGGATCCTTAAATTGATGATACCAAGGCCTCCACTTTGTTTTGGGCGACAAATCCTATCCCAGGCAGCTAAAGAGTTGCATTTCTCCCCTTGGTCCATTTTTTTTGTCCAGAGGCATTTCCTGCAAATCTTATCCAGTAGGTCCAGAATTTTCGGTGGTATTTTGAGTGTGCATAGAGCAAACATTATGAGCGAGGTGATAGTTGTATTTAACAATGAAAGTTTAGCTCTGGATGACTTCATTGACAAAGTAGAGGTTAGTATTCGTTCAGCAGAGCACACCATCGACATTAGGTCTTGAATAGAGGGTTTACAAGTCCCTAGAGGAAGGTCGAGGTATGTGAAAGGCATGGTGCCAGTTTTGCATTGGAAAATATTGGCAATTCCATTAGTAAGATCTCCCTCGCAGTTCATCGATAGGTGCGTTGATTTATGAAAGTTGATTTTAAGACCAATAGATGTGGCAAAGTCATTGAGGATTCCTTTCATCGTCTGCGCTTGAGTAGGGCATCCTGGCATGATAATTATGGTGTCATCTAAGTATTGAATAACTGGGTAGTCCTGTTGCTGCTGTCTCTCCAGTGGTAGATGTATCATCCCTTGTCTGAAAGCCTCATTAATGGCTGCTTGAAGGAGATCCGCTGCAATAACAAAAATAAGGGGGGATAAGGGGTCTCCTTGCCTGACCCCACACTTGCAAACGAATTTCCTTCCTGGGACTGCATTGAGGAGCACAGAAGATTTGCCCGAGGAAAAAATTGATTTGATCCATGAAAGCCACTTGTCGTTGATTCCCATATGTTTCATAATCTCAATCATAGCCCCATGTTCTATGGTGTCAAAGGCTTTTGCGAAGTCAAGTTTGAGTAGGACAATTTGTTTCTTGGAGACTTGGCATTGATGGATATATTTAAAGGCCCAGGCAAGGCAATCTTGTATGGTTCTACGTTTGATGAAACCATATTGATTACGATGCACAAGCTTGAGAATGACTTTTTGTAGTCGATTGGCTAGAATTTTGGTGATAATTTTCAGGGAGCAGTTTAGTAGTGTGATGGGTCGAAAATCATTGATTGTCTCGGGTGATGAAACCTTGGGTATTAAAGTAATTAAACCCTCATTGATGCATTCTAAGTTTAAGGTCCCTTCATGGAACTGATCACAGAGGCTATAAAAATCCTCTTTGATGATGTGCCAGCACGTTTTAATGAAATGGCCCGTAAATCCATGTGGTCCTGGAGCCCTGTCAGCTAGCATATTTTTGACAACATCATCTATTTCCTGCTTGGAGAAAGGGATAGTGAGCTGGTATAGATCTTCCACTTTTTTGATGATGTTATGGAGATTAAATTTCATTTGATAGTTGCCAGAAGAGCCAAGCCTGTCCTTGTAGGTACGATATATGAGGGCCTCTTTTCCAGTATGATCTTCCACAGTGGTACCATTATCCAGTTGAAGAGTTTGTATATTATTACTTCTGTATCTTTCTGAAGCAAGGGCCTTAAATAGTTTTGGATCTTCATCCCCAAATTGAACCCATCGAATGGTACACCTTTTCTTCCAGTATTGCTTCTGATAGTTTAATAGCCGAAGAATGCGCTTCTTTAGGATTGTCCTAAAGTTATGTTCTGGGGTTGATAGAGTCCTTACATTTTCTCGGGCATCTAGGTCGGCCAGAGTTGAGTTTGAATTTGCTATTGCAATAGAGAGTTCAGATATCTGTTTACTCCAGTGTTTAAGGGCATATCGTAGTGATTTGAGATTGTGATAGAGCACAGTTGCAGCATTGGGATAATGGGCTGGTCTACTCCAAACCTCTGAAACCAGTTCCATAAACCCTGGATATTGAACCCAAAAGGACTCAAACCTGAACAGGTTACTTTTAGGTATTGTAGTTTCAATGATTACTACACAAGCGAAATACTTACGCTACTATGCTGCATCACCCTTTCCTCTTCGAGGGAATACAACACAAGCTCGAGAAGTAGCAGTGCTCTAGTAAAAGGAGGCCTTAATACCCCTTAGTTTCCTTATGAACCCCGCTACCATGGGAAGGTAGGACAAAATATGTCATGCCAGTTCTTTACATAAGCACGATGACTATTTACGGAATACATGCCTACATTATATTTATGAACTAGAGCTAGTTTTGTATCACCCTAGGTTCCGACTGTTACATGATGAATATCATCCAACAAATTACCGATCCAATGCCTACGATTTTCCTACATATTGATCTTGCTAAGTTACTACTGCTGATGTTACTATTGCTACTGCCACAAAATAACTGCTATCACTGTTACCGTTACTATTGCTGCTACCGCTACTATCAAAACTATCATACTATTGTGCTGCTGATCACTTTGCTGCAGATAATTAATCTCCAGGTGTGGCTGAATTGACAACTCAATTGCTAATACTTGCAAATATTTTTTAGCCCCCCTTGTGTCAAATATATAAATTTGGGTTGAATAGTCTACCCTCGAAAACTGGTGTGATCGCCTATTCTTATGGGTTATCAAGACCTTTTTCTGGATCCATTGACGAGGAGCGTAGCTATATTTGTTGAGTCACTATTTATCACTATGAAGAATCTGAAGGATGATAGATCTAAGATCTTTCCCTCAACTACGAGGGGAGGTAAGGAATTGCCATCACACTCTGCACTTGATTCTCCTTCAGTTATAAGTAAGCCCTCTACACCACACTCTTTTATTAATCCTGATATTTCGCAAGTTATTGATGATGCTATTCTGCTATGAATGATGATTATAATGATGCTAATACCTTGCTTGATAAGACTACGCCATTGGGTGAACTACTTGATGAAAAACTTGCTAGACTTAATGATATTGAGAATGCTGAAACGGATGAAGTACTTGAAACTCAAAATTTTGAAACACCTATTAGATCTAGCCATCCTAGATATGAATTGCCAAAAGTACCGAAGGTTATGTTATGGATGAAGAGACAACTCGAGACTTCCTTGCTTGCAATGATAGAGATGATGTTAAGAAATTAAAATTATTATGCAAACTAAAATAGAATTCTTTGAATGCTAGAATGAAATGTGATCCTAAGTTTGCTACTTCACCTATCTGTGTTACTGATAAGGATTATGAATTCTCTGTCGACCCAGAGTTGATTACTTTGGTAGAGTCTGATCCTTTCCATGGCTATGAACTGAAACCATAGTGGCACATCTTACTAAACTAAATGATATACCCACCCTTTTTGCTCATGATGAGAAAACTCGCTTTTATTATATCCTCAAATTATTTCTGTTTTTTTAACGGGTGATGCTAAAGCTTGGTACAATACGCTTACTCCTGGTTGTGCGCGTAGTCCCCAGGATATGATTTACTACTTCTCTGAAAAATAGTTCCCGGCTCATAAGAAATAAGCTGCCTTGCAGGAAATATTTAACTTTGTGCAAATTGAGGAAGAGAGTCTCCCACAAGCTTGGGGGAGGTTTCTCCAATTGCTTAACGCTTTGCCTGATCCTCCACTTAAGAAAAATGAAATATTTGATATCTTCTATAGTGGACTAACCGATGCTTCTAGGGATTTCCTAGATAGTTGTGATGGTTGTGTATTCAGGGAAAGAACTATTAGTCAAGCCGAGGAATTATTGAATAATATATTGAAGAATTTTGATGATTGGACACTTCCTGAAGCACCACTTAAACTCACTCCGAAGAAGAGGGGTATCTTATATCTTAGCCCCGAAGATATGCAAGAGGCAAAGAAAAGTATTAAGGAAAAAGGTATTAAAGCAGAGGAAGTCAAGAATTTACCACCTATTGAAGAGATACATTGACTTGACATACGATCACCCAAGGTGGTGGAGGTAAATTCTTTAATGAAATTTGATGAAGTGATATCCCTTACAATAAGCATCCTAGTCAATGTCTTTTTGAGTTTGATAATTACATTAGAAAACAAGATCACTTCAATGCCAATGTCATGAAACAATTGAAATACAACTCTGATATGATTGCTCGCTTGAGTGGCTTGTTATTTAGAATCTCTAATGATGTTAGGGGTGTGGGAAAACATGCTTCCATGGTTCAAACTCAGTTAGAACAAGTTGCTCAATCTCAGAAAGAAATACTTGATGAGATGAATAATAATAATATGGACGATCATGCTATTAGAGTAGTAACTAGAGGTGGTAGAATGACTCAGGGACCACTTCATCCTGAGGGACACCCTAAGAGAATAGAACAAGATTCACAAAGACTTAGCACTTGTGCACCTAGTCCTCCTAGAAATAAAAAGAAAAAGAAAATTAAGGACTTTGTACACCTCTACTGAACCTGAAAAACCTCCTAAAAATAGTAATGATGTCTCTATCTCTGATGCTGAAACTTAATCAGGTATTGAACATTCACCTAGTGATAATGAAAAAGATAATTATGATGCTCATAAGGACATTCAACCAGACAATAATAAACAACGAGATAATGATGTTGAGATAGAACCTGTTGTTGATCTTGATAACCCACAAGCCAAAAATAAAAGATATGATAAAAGAGACTTTAGTCCTAGAATACATGGAAAGGAAACAGAACCATGGGTACAAAAACCCATGCCCTTTCCACCTAAATCAACTAAGAAGAAAGTTGATGAAGAATTTGAGCGCTTTGCTGAAATGCTTAGTCCGGTCTTTTTGCGTACCCGCTTGACATATATATTAAATATGCCTCCTTATGCAAAGTACATGAAAGACATCATCACTAATAAAAGAAAAATACTAGAAGCTTAAATCTCTACCATGCTTGCTAATTATTCTTTTAAATATGGAGTTTTTAAAAGGCTTGGAGATCCTCGAATACCAACTATACCTTGCTCCATAAAAAGAAATTATGTGAAAACTACTTTGTGTGATCTGGGAGCTGGTGTTAGTGTTATGCCTTTCTCTTTATATAAAAGACTTGATTTGAACAAGCTCACACCTACTGAGATATCTTTACAAATGGATGATAAATCAACTGCTATACCTATTGGTATTTGTGAAGATGTGCCCGTTGTTGTTGCCAATGTCACTATTTTAACTGACTTTGTTATACTTGAGATGCCCGAGGGCGACACTATGTCTATTATTCTTGGTAGACCTTTTTTCAATACTGCAGGGGCTGTTATTGATTGCAATAAGAGCAAGATCACTTTTCATATCAATGGTAACGACCACACGGTGCACTTTTCGAAGAAACAATTCCAAGTGAATGGTATTAATGATATTAAAAATTCTCCAACACTTGCTATTAGGATTTCCAGATCCCTCTACCTACTGCCAAAAAGAAATATGAAATACTTATTGTTGGGGATGTGCATATCCACGTTGACGTAACTTAGTGTTTTACGAAAAATCTTCGGTCTCATGCTAATTTGAAGTGGTTGTTAATAAGGCTTGATCAACCTTATTAAGTAATCATTTTCGAGAGGTATGAAATTGAGGAATCTAGTGAGCACAACTCTTTGTCCCTACTGTTTACTCCCTGTTTTGTAGTTTAATAAAAATAAAATGCCCTGCTTTGCCTGTTTTATGTTTTTTCGTACAATAAAAATAGCTCAAAAATAAAAGTGCTCAGAATGTCCTAAAATTTTTACACGATTTTTCTGATTATTTTAGAATTTTTAGTACAAATAACATGAGACGGGGGGCGCACCAGGTGGGAACAACCCACCTCGGTGCGCCAGTAGCCCAGGCGCGCCCTGATGGGTTGTGGTCCCCATGTGGGCCCCCTCACCTATTTTTCTAGTCCATTCGTCCCCTACCTCCAGAGAAAAAAATCACCATTGCTCTCTCCCTTTGTTCTTGCTCCCAAACCCGTGGATTTTGATCTCTTTGATCGGAGCTCCGCTTCTAAAACTGTTTTGGGGGATTGCTACTAGGTATGTGACTCCCCCATTGCTGCAATTAGTTTTTGCTTTAGTGGTTTATATTTTGAATAATTAGCTACTCTTGGTGCTGCTGTAGATGATCATGTTCACACCGACATTATATTCATGTTCACACATTTCATTCCAATTGTCGGTGTTCACACTTTTTCATTGTATTATCCATGCTAAATTTACTTTTCCCTTGCTTTCCTTTTATGTGTTTGAAAAACCTTGAGAAAACCCAAAAATATTTCATGTTTCTTTTGGGACTTTCTTTATGGTTTAATTAGTCGTAGTACTAAAAGAAAACCCAAAAAGATTTGTCTATTCTTCTTTTGCTTGTTGGGAGCTTTTCCGTGTAAATATTTTTTCTAGTTTTTTGTTTTCTTTCTTTATTTTGCCTCCTTTGAGAAAAAATAAAAAGTCCAAAAATATTTCCATGTGTTTCTCTAAATTTCTCTTCTAGTTTTTGAGTCGTACTAAGGACAAGACCACGATGAAAATGTTGAGTGGCTCTCATATGCATTATCATTTACCTAACAAAGAGCCCAAATTGCCTTGTCTTCCCCTTTATGAATAAAATGTTTGCGGATTTATCTTAGTCCATGGCACTCTTCCACTATTATAATTTTCATATCATTTGGTCGTGCAAGTGAAAGGCAATAATGACGATACTTGATGAACTGGCCATGGCAGAGAGAAACGGGTATCAACTCACTTGTTTTTGTTTTTGTAAATATGTTTAACCTAGTATCCATGTTTCAGCCTATTATGATCAAACAAGTTCAATGACAATTAGATATTATAGTTTCTCATGCC
This sequence comes from Secale cereale, assembly GCA_902687465.1. Taxonomy (NCBI): domain Eukaryota; kingdom Viridiplantae; phylum Streptophyta; class Magnoliopsida; order Poales; family Poaceae; genus Secale; species Secale cereale. The sequence continues at coordinate 300,362,625 of LR738711.1, forward strand.
ATGTTTAAATAGCTAGAATGGATAATGATTTATCTTGGAGGTCAACATTGCGTTAAAATTATTGTGATGTAGTATGATGATATGGTATCCTCCTCTGAATGTTTCAAGTGGCTTGACTTGGTGCATGTTCATTCATGTAGTTGAATCAGAACCAACATAGCCTCTATGATATTTATGTTCATGGTGTCCATATCCTACTTATGTTGATATCCAATGTTTATTATGCATAATGTATGTTCATGACCATTGTTCCTCTCTAGCTGACCGCTTCCCAATCTACTAGCTAGCATTCGCCTGTACTAAGCGGAAATACTACTTGTGCATCAAATTCAAAAAACAAAGTAATTCCAGATGAGTCCACCGTACCTACCTATATGCGGTATTACCCTGCCGTCCTAAGTAAATTTGCATGTGCCACCTCTAAAAAATTCAAATAAACATCCTTTTTGTGTGCCTGGAATGTTCATAGAGTGACAGGAGGTAGTTAGTATCTTCCATGTTAAGCGGGTCATTCTCACGACGAGTGTTTATTCACTTGTCCTTGCATGAGAGGGCGGTAATAGGGATTCCCAGTCCCAAATTCAAAAAGAAAAGACTTACAAATAATCGAACAAAACTCCTACGGAGTGAAACCTTTACTTTTCCGCTTGGGAACCGCTACTAATATGTTTAGCATGGAAGATATTGAATACTGATGGTTGCGAAGTAATTATGAAGGGTGCATCTCTCAAAATTACATTTATGTCTATTTTAAAACCTTGAGCTCTAGCACCTCTGCAAATCACTGCTTCCCTCTACGAAGGGACTATATATTTACTTTTATGTCGAGTCATCATCTTCTCAAATAAGCGCCAGATCTAAGAGCGTTGTTGTCATCCGCATGCATTGTGTATAGTTAATATTGGGTGTTAGCATGCCTCGATCTTCTCTACCATGAATTACAATGGTTAGTCGCTGCTTGAACTTTGGAGGTGCTTTGCTTTTTTGTTTTGCAGTCTCAGGAAGGGCTAGCGAGATAGCACTATTGTCATATTATATCATGGTTGTTTTGACAAAGTGTTGTCATTTGAGATATCTTATTATTGCTCTCTACTTGTTTAAACTATTGATATGAGTTAATATAATTTCTACGAGTTATTGTTGACATGGTTAGTCATGATTTTTTGCTGAAAACCTGGGTGCTACTTAAGCTTATTTATGTAAACAAGTGCAAAAGAGTTCATAAAAGTATTTTCTTTTTCACTTTCAGTTTATCAATTGAATTGCTTGAGGACAAGCAAAGGTTTAAGCTTCGGGGAGTTCATACGTCTTCGTCGTATCTACTTTTCCTAACGCTTTTCCTCTTGTTTTGGACTCTAATTTGCATGATTTGAATAAAACTAACCCGGACTGACGTTGTTTTCAACAGAACTACCATGGTGTTGTTTTTGTGTAGAAATAAAAGTTCTCGGATTGGAACAAAGCTTTGCGAGGATTTTTTATACAATAAAATAGAACTTCTGAAGCCAAGAACCACCGGAGGGGGGCACCTGGGTGGGCACAACCCACCAGGGCGCCCCCCCCCCCCCTCCGGGCGCCCAGTTGGGTTGTCCCCACCTAGTGGCCCCGCATACCTCAACCCTGATACTATAAATTCACATTTTCGAAGAAAAAAGTAAGAGAGGAAGAATTACCTTCTTTTGTGATACGGAGCCGCCGTCACCTCCTGTTCTTCATCTGGAGGCCAGACCTAGAGTCCATTCGGGGCTCCGAAGAGGGGAATCTTTTCTCTTCATCATCACCAACCCTCCTCCATTGCCAATTCCATGATGCTCTCCATCGGGAGTGAGTAATTCCTTCGTAGGCTCGATGGTTGGTGAGGAGTTGGATGAGGTTCATCATGTAATCGAGTTAGTTTTGTTAGGGATGGATCCCTAGTATCCACTATGTTCTGCGATTGATGTTGTTATGACTTTGTTGTGCTTAATGCTTGACACTTTGGGACAGGGTGCCATAATTTCGGACCTGAACCGTTTATGTTATCACCGCTATATCTATGTTCTAGATCCGATCTTGAAATTCCTAGTCACCTGCTATGTATTATGATCCGTAAACCCCGTACTGACAATATGTTGGATACTTTCCGGTGACGACCGTCGTTTGAGGAGTTCATGTATTCACTATGTGCTAATGCTTTCTTCTGGTACTCTATTAAAAGGAGACCTTAATATCCCTTAGTTTCCTTATGGACCCCGTGCTACCTCCTGAGGTTGCGTTGGTTTTTCCCTTGAAGAGGAAAGGGTTATGCAGGAAAGTAGAGTAAGTATTTCCCTTAGTTTGAGAACCAAGGTATCAATCCAGTAGGAGACAATGCGCTAATTGTCCAAATACCTGCACAAACAATAAACAACTTGCACCCAACGCGATAAAGGGGTTGTCAATCCCATCATGGTTACTTGCAAAAGTGAGATCTGATAGAGATAGATAAACTGAAAGTAAATATTTTTGGTATTTTTGGTTTATAGATTGGAAAGTAAAATATTGCAAAATAGTAGATAGATCGGAAACTTATATGATGGAAAATAGACCCGGGGGCCATAGGTTTCACTAAAGGCTTCTCTCAAGATAGAAAATATCACGGTGTGTAAACAAATTACTGCCAAGCAATTGATAGAAGAGCGCATAATTCTGACAATATCTAAGGCAATGATTGATGTCTATTACACAACCTTCTTCTTGTTGACGTTGTTGGGCCTCCAGCTACAGAGGTTTGTAGGGCAGTAGCAAATTTCCCTCAAGTGGATGACCTAAGGTTTATCAATCTGTGGAGGTGTAGGATGAAGATGGTCTCTCTCAAACAACCCTGCAACCAAATAACAAAGAGTCTCTTGTGTCCCCAACACACCCAATACAATGGTAAATTGTATAGGTGCACTAGTTCGATGAAGAGATGGTGATACAAGTGCAACATGGATGTTAGATATAGGTTTTTGTAATCTGAAAATATAAAAATAGCAAGGTAAATAATGGTAAAATTGAGCATAAACGTTATTGCAATGATAGGAAACAAGGCCTAGGGTACATACTTTCACTAGTGAAATTTCTCTCAACAATAATAACATAACTGAATCATATAACTATCCCTCAACATGCAACAAAGAGTCACTCCAAAGTCACTAATAGCAGAGAACAAACGAAGAGATTATTGTAGGGTACGAAACCACCTCAAAGTTATTCTTTCTGATCGATCTATTCAAGAGTCCGTAGTAAAATAACATGAAGCTATTCTTTCCGTTCGATCTATCCTAGAGTTCGTACTATAATAACACCTTAAGACACAAATCAACCAAAACCCTAATGTCACCTAGATACTCCATTGTCACCTCAAGTATCCGTGGTCATGATTATGCGATATGCATCACACAATCTCAGATTCATCTATTCAACCAACACAAAGAACTTCAAAGAGTGCCCCAAAGTTTCTATCGGAGAGTCAAGACGAAAACGCGTGCCAACCCCTATGCATAGATTCCCAAGGTCACGGAACCCGCAAGTTGATCACCAAAACATACATCAAGTAGATCACGTGATATCCCATTGTCACCACAGATAAGCACATGCAAGACATACATCAAGTGTTCTCAAATCCTTAAAGACTCAATCCGATAAGATAACTTCAAAGGGAAAACTCAATTCATCACAAGAGAGTAGAGGGGGAGAAACATCATAAGATCCAACTATAATAGCAAAGCTCGCGATACATCAAGATTGTGCCATCTCAAGAACACGAGAGAGAGAGAGAGAGAGAGAGAGAGAGAGATCAAACACATAGCTACTGGTACATACCCTCAGCCCCAAGGGTGAACTACTCCCCCCTCGTCATGGAGAGCGCCGGGATGATGAAGATGGCCACCGGAGAGGGATTCCCCCCTCTGGCAGGGTGCCAGAATGGGTATAGATTGGTTTTCAGTGGCAATAGAGGCTTTCGGCGGTGGAACTCCTGATCTAGGTTATTTTTTGGAGGTTTCTATATTTATAGGATTTTTTGGCATAGGGCACAAATCAGGGGGGGTCTACGGGCTGTCCATGAGATAGGGAGGCGTGCCTAGGGGGTGGGCACGCCCCCCATCCTCGTGGGCAGCCCGTGACTCTCCTGGCCCAACTCTTTTACTCCGGGGGCTTCTTTTGGTCCATAAAAAATCATCAAAAATTGGCACGTCAACTGGACTCCGTTTGATATTCCTTTTCTATAAAACTCAAAAACAAGGGAAAAAACAGAAACTGGCACTGGGCTTTGTGTTAATAGGTTAGATATAAGCATCCTAGATGGATAATATAATAGCATGGTACAATAAAAAATTATAGATACGTTGGAGACGTATCAAGCATCCCCAAGCTTAATTCCTGCTCGTCCTCGAGTAGGTAAATGATAAAAACAGAAGTTTTGATGTGGAATGCTAACTAACATAATCCTCAATGTAATTCTCTTTGTTGTGGCATGAATGTTCAGATCCGAAAGATACAAGATAAAAGTCTATATTGACATCAGAATAATAATACTTCAAGCATACTAACAAAGCAATCATGTCTTCTCAAAATAATATGGCCAAAGAAAGTTCATCCCTACAAAATCATATAGTTAGGCTATGCTCCATCTTCGCCACACAAAATACTCAAATCATGCACAAACCCGGTTTCAGCCAAGCACTTGTTTCATACTTTAATTTTTCAAACTTTTTCAACATTCACGCAATGCATGAGCGTGAGCCATGGACATAGCACTATGTGGAATAGAGCGGTGGTTGTGGAGAAGACAAAGAGGAAGATGGTCTCACATCAACTAGGCCTATCGATGGGCTATGGAGATGCCCATCAATAGATATCAATGTGAGTGAGTAGGGATTGCCTTGCAATGGATGCACTAGAGCTATAAATGTATGAAAGCTCAACAAAAGAAACTAAGTGGGTGTGCATCCAACTTGCTTGCTGATACGTCTCCAACGTATCTACTTTTCCAAACACTTTTGCCCTTGTTTTGGACTCTACCTTGCATGATTTGAATGGAACTAACCCGGACTGACGCTGTTTTCAGCAGAACTGCCATGGTGTTGTTTTTGTGCAGAAATAAAAAGTTCTCGGAATCGCGTGAAAATCAACGGAGAATTATTTCAGAAAATAGAAAAAATACCTGCAAGAAGTCCACACCTGGGGGACCACGGGCTGTCCTCGAGGGTGGGGGCGTGCCCCCTTCCCAGGGCGCGCCCCCTGCCTCGAGGGCACCCCGATGCCCCACCGACGTATCCCCAAGTCCTATATATTCCATTTCGTGGAGAAAAAAATCAAGGAGAAAGAATTATCGTGTTTTACAAGACGGAGCCACCGCCAAGCCCTAATCTCTCTCGGGAGGGCTGATCTGGAGTCCGTTCAGGGCTCCGGAGAGTGGAGATCATCGCTATCATCATCATCAACCTTCCTCCATCACCAATTCCATGATGCTCACCGCCGTGTGTGAGTAATTCCATCGTAGGCTTGCTGGACGGTGATGGGTCTGATGGGATCTATCATGTAATTAAGTTAGTTTTGTTAGGGTTTGATCCCTAGTATCCATTATGTTCTGAGATTGATGTTGCTATGACTTTGCTATGCTTAGTGCTTGTCACTAGGGCCCGAGTGCCATGATTTAAGATCTGAACCTATTATGTTTTCATGAATATATGTGTGTTCTTGATCCTATCTTGCAAGTCTATAGTCACCTACTATGTGTTATGATCCGGCAACCCCAAAGTGACAATAATCGGGACCACTCCCGGTGATGACCTTAGTTTGAGGAGTTCATGTAATCACTATGTGTTAATGCTTTGGTCTGGTACTCTATTAAAAGGAGGCCTTAATATCCCTTAGTTTCCAATAGGACCCCGCTGCCACGGGAGGGTAGGACAAAAGATGTCATGCAAGTTCTTTTCCATAAGCACGTATGACTATATTCGGAATACATGCCTACATTGCATTGATGAACTGGAGCTAGTTCTGTGTCACCCTAGGTTATAACTTCTACATGATGAATTGCATCCGACAAAATTTCCCATCACCGATCCAATGCCTACGAGCTGTACCTATATTGCTTGCCGCTCATTTACTTTTCTGTTGCTATTATCACAAAAACTACAAAAATACTATCTTTACTTTTATTGCTGCTACCACCATTATCATATTACTGTGCTACTAAACTATCTTGCTGCAGATACTAAGTTTCCAGGTGTGGTTGAATTGACTACTCAGCTGCTAATACGTAAGAGTATTCTTTGGCTCCCCTTGTGTCGAATCAACAAATTTGGGTTTAATACTTTACCCTCGAAAACTGTTGCGATCCCCTACACTTGTGGGTTATCACTTGCTCATGAAGACCTAGGGCATTTGAGGAAGCCCATCGTTGGAATATACAAGCCAAGTTCTATAATGAAAATTCCCACTAGTATATGAAAGTGACTAAACAAGAGACTCTCTATCATGAAGATCATGGTGCTAATTTGAAGCACAAGTGTGGAAAAATATAGTAGCATTGTCCCTTTTTTTATTTTCTTTTTTTTTCTTTTTTTTCCTTTTCTTTTTTTTCCTTTTTTCCTTTTTTGGGCCCTTTTTTTTCTTTGGCATTTTTTTTGGGACAATGCTCTAATAATGATGATCATCACAGTTCTATTGATTTACAACTCATTGATTACAACTCGATACTAGAACAAAGTATGACTCTATATGAATGCCTCTACGGTGGTGTACCGGGATGTGCAATGAATCAAGAGTGACATGTATGAAAAAATATGCATGGTGGCCTAGCCACGAATACGATGTCAACTACATGATCATGCATGGCAATATGACAATGATGAAGCGTGTCATATGAACGAAACGGTGGAAAGTTGCATGGCAATATATCTCGGAATGGCTCTGGAAATGCCATGATAGGTAGGTATGGTGGATGTTTTGACGAAGGTATATGGTGGGTGTATGGTACCGGCGAAAGTTGCACGGTACAAGAGAGGCTAGCAATGGTGGAAGGGTGAGAGTGTGTATAATCCATGGCCTCAACATTAGTCATAAAGAACTTACATACTTACATGCATGCTCCTAGGGGAAGGGTTGGTAGGAGTTAACCATCGCGCGATCCCGACCTCCAAACAAAGGATGACACTCAATGAAATACTTCATGCTTCAAATTTGTCACACAACTATTACCATACGTGCATGCTACGGGACTTGCAAAGATCAACACAAGTATTTCTCAAATTCACAATTACTCTACTAGCATGACTCCAATATCACCATCCACATATCTCAAAACAATCATCAAGTATCAAACTTCCCATAGTATTCAATGCACTTTATATGAAAGTTTTTATTATATCCCTCTTGGATGCCCATCATACTAGGACTAAATTCATAACCAAAGAAAATTACCATGCTGTTCTAAAAGACTCTCAAAATAATATAAGTGAAGCATGAGAGTTCATCTATTTCTTCGAAATAAAACCGCTGCCGTGCTCTAAAAAGATATAAGTGAAGCACTAGAGAAAACGACAAACTACTGCAAAAGATACAAGTGAAGATCAATGAGTAGTTGAATAATTATGTAACTATGTGAAGACTCTCTAACATTTAATAATTTCAGATCTTGGGATATTATTCAAACATCAAGCAAAACAAAATAAAACAAAATGACACTCCAAGCAAAACACATATCATGTCGTGAATAAAAATATAGCCTCAAGTAAAGTTACCGGTAGAGGAAGACGAAAGAGGGGATGCCTTCCCAGGGCATCCCCAAGCTTAGGCTTTTGGTTGTCCTTGAATTTTACCTTGGTGTCGGTGTACTAAAGTAGGGGTACCTTAGTATCCCGACTTGTGCACGGGCAGTAGCAGCATCCCGTGGTCAGGCTCACCACGCGCCCGCCAAAGCCCACTCTGGTTCCCTTGAAGCCATTCGAGAACAAAGTATTCAAGTTAAGAAGCAAGGCCCCGGCAAGAGGAGCTTGCCGGGAAGGCCGCTCCAGGCTCAAGATTATCCCTTCAGCACAAGACCCTGGCAAGAGGAGCTTGCCGGGAAGGCCAAAGAACAGCATTCCAGAAGACATACCGCGGCGCATCGCGCGCCCCGGCAAGACCCGGAGAGCGGCAAGCATCCGGGCCCGGCAAGGTAGCGACCGCGGCAAGGTGCTTGCCGCGGCAAGCTTTCACTGTGCGCCTGCGCTCTAGCTCACCTGGCCACGCGTCGCCCTGGGGCCCTTCCTGGGGCACGTGGCGGATGGATGTGCAGCCTGGGGTACACGGTGGCGATCCACGGTGACGAGGCCTCCGTCGTGGCGAACGGAGGCGCCCGGACGGACGCTTTTTACACTGTTTTGGGGCGACGGCGACGGGCATTCAATGCCCTTGTCCCCCACCGTCTGGGTTAGGTATAGACCACTATGCGTACACTGTACATGCACTGTTACAACTACCACCAATTTTACACTTTTACCCTCGCCTACGTTGACACCTGTCGGTGACCCCTTTGCACTATAAAAGGAGGCCCATGCACAACGTAGAGAGGGGTTGGGGTTCCCAATTTGATCACTCCCACGCTCGGTGTAGCTAGTACTGTAGATCTTCTTGCTCTCGAGCCAAGAACTCAATACCACCAAGGCAGGAATAGGGTTTTACGCATCCGTGCGGCCCGAACCTGGGTAAACTGCTCGCGTGTGCCCCTCGATCTGCTCTTCGTGCTCCCTCCGCTCCCTTACCGTACCGAAAAGGGGCTCCGGTCCCATAGGTGTTCGTGGGCGATCAGTTTCCCTGACATCTTTGGCGTGCCAGGTAGGGGGCGTCGAGGTTGTGCGAACCCGATCCGGCGCTCACGCGGGCGCAACCTTCTCCAACTTCGTCAGCTTCATCGACTACATCGACATGCCACCGAAGAAGAAAGCTTTGGAGGTCGGAGGCCCGTCCGCGTCGATCCCGCCACCACCAGAACCAATGGTTGGTGTGGTAGACGCGGGCGGAAGGGTGGACGCCGGCGACGAAACTCACGGCGCCGCCAAGTCCAAGGACAAGACGGACGACCGAGCCCATTCCAAGACTTCGGCGTCCGTGCACGCACCACGCCCCTCTCAGGAGGTGCCGGACCAGCAGCGGCGTGGTACCTAGGGTACCATACGCTTGCTGGGAAGTGGCCAAGCCGGCGGGTCGCGGGATGCTCATGGCCAACGCGTCGGTACGAGCAAGGCGCTGTCGCCGGGGCGAGACCCTGCTCCTTCTAACGCTGTTAGAAGTCCGAGTATATCTCGCTCCTCGCACAGCTCGCCACCACTTCCCTCCTCTCCAGACAATCCCTTTGTCCTGGCCCTTTTCGGTCTGGGGGCTCGACATCCTCGGCCCCTTTCCCCGCGCTGTCGGGGGCTTTGAGTACTTGTACGTTGCTATCGACAAGTTCACAAAGTGGCCGGAAGTGGAACCAGTGAGAAAGGTGACCGCACAGTCAGCAGTCAGGTTCTTCAGATCGATCGTTTGCCGTTTCGGAATCCCTAACAGGATCATCACCGACAACGGCACATAGTTCACAAGTCGCACCTTCATGCAATACGTCCAAGACCTTGGCGCCAAGGTCTGCTTCGCTTCTGTTGCTCACCCGAGGAGCAATGGTCAAGCGGAGAGGGCAAATGCTGAAGTGCTGCGCGGGCTCAAGACGAGAACCTTCGACAGGCTGCACAAGTGCGGAAGAAACTGGATCGAGGAGTTGCCGGCGGCTCTTTGGTCAATCAGGACGACGCCAAATCGAGCCACTGGACAGACACCCTTTTCTCTTGTCTATGGAGCAGAGGCAGTTCTCCCCACGGAACTCGTATACGGGTCTCCTCGAGTGCTCGCTTACGATGAGCTTGAGCAGGAGCAGCTGCGGCAAGATGATGCATTGCTCCTCGAGGAGGACCGTCTCCAGGCTGCTGTACGAGCTGCTCGATACCAGCAAGCTTTGCGTCGCTATCATAGCCGCAAAGTCAAGGCCAGGAGTCTCGAGGAAGGCGACCTTGTTCTTCGGCGCGTTCAGTCCGCCAAGAACTCCAACAAGTTGACGCCGAAGTGGGAAGGCCCTTATCGGGTGAGACAAGTCACAAGGCCCGGCGCTGTCCGCCTTGAGACCGAAGAAGGCTTACCGGTGAGCAACTCCTGGAACATCGAGCATATTCGCAAGTTTCACCCATGAGGCGCGGTTGCCGTGATCCGCTCTGGCAACCACCTTTTGTACAAGTCTTGCCGCTGTTGCATGTAAACCTTTGTACAAAGCCGGGCGCAGACCCCGTGCATCAGTAAAACTTTTGTGCTTCGCACGGCTTGTCGTTTCATGCATTCTTGTTTTCATTGCATGTATTATCTGACACTTTGTGCAGCACACGATCCCGGTAAGCAATAACAAGCCGCAAGGCTCCATATCTATGTTTCCTCCCCTCTTCCTTTTTCTCTCAAGCAGAAGAAGTGTTCCTCGCGCACAAGTTTGCCGGGGGG